>CM060831.1:80095000-80810000 GCA_030762175.1 Metallyticus violacea | reverse complement strand
ATCAATCTTGCGACAGATTGTCAGTAATGCCAATAGAGCCGACCAAAATACGGGTTTAGGACTATTTCATGAATAGAATAAGATTAAAAGTGATATATATATATATATATATATATATATATAAATTAACAGTAATTATAGAAGCTTTAAAAGAATGAAACAAGTCTTCTTGCCATAGAAGAACTCAACGAATTCGAAACGCGATTTCAAGTGTGAATTTATCTTAGTTTTTTATCCATTTAAAGCTTCTATAATTACTGTTAATTTTTTACATTGCTAATAGTGTTACTTTATTTTTATTTTTCTTTTACATTATGTGTGTGTGTGTATGTATGAAATTTGTGCATAAAATATTAACACTTGTTATACTTATGAAAATCTATTCTATTCAGAAAACCGCCACGGGTGGCCGAGGTAGTTAAGGCGCGGACCCGTGAGCGGGAGGTCTGGGGTTCGAATCCTGCCAGAGGTGTTTTCCAGGTTTTCCTCATAAATAGCATATTCCGGGGAGGTACGCTAAACTTAGGACTAGAACGATTCCTTCCTTAAAAATAAATTTTTTCCCAATTTATCATTTCATTTCATGTATCGCCAGTGTCCATCGCCTGTGGTGCCTCTATAGCAAAAACGGGCGTTAAACACCATTCCTTCATTACTATTCAGAAAACCATGGACAAAAGTCGATTATTACAATCGCTACCATTCGATTTTTCTAATACCATCTGAGGGGAAAAAACACACAGTGTCTCTATTTTTCTTCGTCTTCTGTGGTTTGCATTTACTAAGATAAGATCAATTTGCACATTTGACGCATCACCAAAACGCTTTGAAGAACCCTCCTCCATTTTGTGTTATGATTGTCGATTGTCCATGCTTTTGTTGCTATCAATAGCTCCCCACCGCTTCTAGCAAAGTAGTCGCGATGCGTGTTCAGGAATTATATAGTGGAGGTATAGAGTTGGCTACAATGACCACAAGACAAATGCACGTCGGGTGATAAAACGGATTTGATAATTTTTTTCTCGATACTTTCACTTGTGATTGGTCGAAATCCAAAATTTTGTTTCGCTTCATTGGTCGATTTTATGATGACGTCACATGAGTGAAATAGCCAATGTATAACTCCATTGGATAAAATTTCTGTTCTCTAAGGTGCAGATTGTTATATAGACGTCCTCTGGGTTACTTGTGCTTGCTAAGCTTGACAAAATAATTTATTAATTTCTTATTTTATATAATTTAATTACCATAAAGGAATTTACACCTAAGTAAAAATTTAGCTTTCGTTCGACTATCAATGAAACAAAAATTACTTCATTCTATAAATCTTTAAACTCATTCTAATTAAGTAATTAATTGTTTATATATTTAATAACGAATTGCTATTTACTCAAAAATATATTTTGTATTATATATTAACATGCTTTAAAAGGAACACACTGTTCTGCCATTTCACGTATTTTTTTTTTAAAAGCAAGGTATTATGCTAATTGTATTAGAATATTTTAAAAATACAACAGAATTGACTCTCATGGAACAAGTTCAAAACGCCCATATCTGAACACTAAGAACTAACATTTAGCATAAAGATTAATGACTATAATTATTAGTCAATTTTTGTTTTATTCCTTTGTATTTTTATGTATAATTTACGCCCCAAATAGAGAACTATGCAACCTGAGGACAGATATGCTTGACCTCGTTATCTTTAATATTTATAAAAAATGATAAATTAATAAATAAAATAAAAATTATACAAACACATTTCACATAAATTGTATTAGGCAAAAAAAAAAAATTAATAAAATTTAATGAGTGTGGACGGTCACTTTTACTATGAAATTCGCTTAATAATTGTTAACTATTCCAGTGCAGCCCCAAAGCTTCGGGAACACTAACTTAATGAGAACAGGCTTTATACACTCCCGACAACCACTTTCTATGCATGACCCAAGTCTATTTTCTCTTAACCTCATTGTAAACCCACGGAGAAGGGATGTAAGGGAAACGTGTTCCGTTTTCCTCAGAGGAAGGCGAACCTTTGAATAGTGCAACCTAACCTGACAGCGTCTCCTGTCCTTGCCCGTCACATGTCAGGAAATTGGCAATTGGTACCAGAAATCGATAGCCACATGCATATCGACCAGGTCCCCAAAGCAGCACAGCGCAAAACAGGCACTCAAATGGAAGACGTTGATGGGGTATAGCTATGTGCACAAATACAGAAAACCGATATGGTAAAACCGGCTTCGTCTAATGATATTCAAGCGGAGAAACAAAAGAAGTACTGGCAGCTTAAAAAGGCCCAAGAACAAAACACAACCGCAATACCAATGTCAGTTAATCGTAGTTGTCAAAAAATTACTGGTATTTCTTTCCACTGTCTACTCCAGCTTGTTATCTCTTCTGTATTAGTAACACCCTCAGACTTCAGGATGTTGGATACTTCCTTGCAAGTTTAATATGTAAATTATAATTATATGTCATCTAAGATACGAAGAAGAAGAAATCCGGAACCTGGAAGAGATGACAGAATAATAAAATAAGTTGAGAGAAGTGTGAAAGGACCAGAGAGGAGAAAGAAACTAACTTTGTCTCCTCGGCTCTCTCTGATCTACTACGATCCTTGTCTAAAAGAGAATCAATGGAGTGGCAGGCGTAAACCTGACGAAGCACCGCCTCTAAAGGCCAAGGTCACTCAGTCAACCAAGAAGATCGTGGCTACAATCTTTTGGGACTGTGAAGGAATACTCTTCATTGACTTCAAGGAGAGGAACACCACAGTAAATGGGGAGTACTATGCTGGCCTACTGCACAGACTACGTGCTTCCATCAAAGAGAAAAGGCAAGGAAAGCTTAGTGGTGGTGTGCGCCTTCTTCACGACAACGCGCCTGTACACAGCTCTTGTTACAAACGAAGCTGTGAAGAAATGTGGCTTCAAGGAGATCGACCATCCACCCTACAGCCCAGATCTAACTCTCAGTGACTATTTCCTTTTCTCAAAACTCAAGAAGGACCTTCCAGAAAGGAAATTTAAGTGTGACGAAGAAGTGATGGATGCTGTTTATGTCCATTTTGCAGAAAAGATTTCTGACTATTTGGAAGGAAGGGGATTGAAATGTTAATTCAAAGACGTGAGAAGTGTATTGCTATAAAGGGTTAATATATTGAAAATTAAAATATAGTTTTTGTGTTTATTATACCTAGAAAATGGTTAGTCCGAAAAATTATGGACCTACCCTCGTAAATAATTTTTTTTCTTTAGAAAATCGAATGCTGTTAATCGATGCAAGTCAATCAACGGGTGTACACTGTACTCTAGATTGCGATGTATTTATTTTTAATATTTATGTAGACTCCTATTAGTCAGTTAACTTACATTTGAGCGGCTAACCGTGGCACGATATTCATATCAGAGCATACAGACATGGCTTTTATGCACGTTCGCGCGGTAAAGAACTCGAGTATAACCAAAGGCAGCCTAGTCATAAAGTTTTTATAGCTGCAGTTTTTTGTTCACTGCTGCTGGTATTTAAATTTAGATTGTATGGTGAGGATTTATATCAGCACATAAATGTTGAGAAAGTTTGTGAAACCATGTCTTCCAAATGCTGCCTCGTCTGTGAAACAAGCTTGAAGAGATAAAGGTGGGTGATTTAAGGTCCTGAATATATTGAAGATACAAAAGCTGTCCTTGGAATTTTATCCATGTACGAAATACTACGGTCAACAGTCTCATTTCTTTAACACCCTGTAGAATGAATTTGTTCTGACTAGGCTGATGACCCACATTTTGTGGTGCTACGGACCAGCAGTTCAATGATGACCATTTGTACGGCCGTGAATAAAAACCATATCAACCTGCTCACGATCTGGTTAGTTGCTCAAATGTTACTGAACTGCAGAACAAGTCAAACGTTAACATTTTTGACTAACCACGAATTATTAATATTAAACTAAAGCATTAATAATCAATTCGTCTCATTCGTATGCTAAATGAAAACGCTTCTGTAAATGAATGCTAACAAAACGATTCCACGTAAGGTCCATCCTTATTGGTGGGTTTGGATTTAGGATATAGGCCTGTGGAAAGTTGTCCCGGAGAAAGGAGTCACTACTGTGTCTAGCGAGATCGCCCGATAATTGCTACACATTTCTCTCTCCCTAAGAATGTTGAAAATGAATGATTTCTTATTTGTTACAAGAACACTGGTCTACACAGTATTTCCTGAATGAAAACTGTTCTTATTTTCAGATTCCTTACCACACGGAATGTCTCAAAACAGCCTTAGTTTTGTTTTATCGAGCTGCAGTTTTTTCAGATATCGGTATTATAGAAAATAACAGGTTGTATTATTTGTTCAATGATCAAATATATAAAATAAATATTCTGACATATTTAAACAAGATAATAAATAGTTCGCTTTGTGAATGAAACAGTAGGGCCAGAGCATTTGAGCAGATAACATTGGCCAAAAAATGTGAAGTATGAAGGTTTCTCCTCCTAATGTCCTTCTTCCACCACTCCATATTAAGTTAGGTCTGATGAAGCAATTTGTTACTGCTCTGATTGTTTCAACTTTCTTGTTACAAAGTTCACACAGAAAACTGAAGCTAAGATAGCAGCAGGTATTTTCGATATATCCCCAGATTCGTGAGCTTATGCAGCATGAGATCTTTCCTCAGTCGATGTTCGATTTAGAGAAGTCAGCATGGTTGACACACAAAAATGTGACAGAAAACTTTCTTGACAACAAGAAATGTGAGAACTATAAGAAATAATGGAGGAAATGTTAAAACATTTTAGAAATCTAGGGTGTAGAACGAGTGATAAAGTATATTTTCTTAACAATCATATTGATTACTTCCCTGTGAAACTTGGTGCAATGAGTGAGCGGTTTCATAAAAATATTAAAACAATGGAAACCTACTATCAAGGCCATTGGATATGTTAATGATGGCTGATTACTGTTAGTGTCTGAAAACAGTGAAGGACACATCACAACTTCGGAAAAAAAAAAAGTTTTCTTCTTCCTAATAGTGAAAAAAATTGAATATTCATAATAATTGTCGCATAGCTCTCTTTTTCCAAAATATCCACTAATATTTAAGTTAAAATGCAACCTACAAAACAGTTTTGTTTTAGTTATAAGTCTTAAAACTTAATTTTTCACCAAAACATAAGTACGTTATTACATTTGATGTGATTTTGTTCAAAAACCTTGCCCGAAGGTGTAAATTTGAATTCGGGGCATGCACTATTACACATATATCCAAGTGGAAATATATATATATATATATATATATATATATATATATAAACTAGTGGTAAAATGCTTTATATATCAAAGAAGCGGATGTTATATTTTAGTTCTCGTGAAAATTCAATTAATAGAACCTGCAAAATTAACATTTCTTACGTAAATTTTTGAAGATCCTAAAATCGGTGCAGCTACAGCAATGAAAGGTGTTTACTAGGAAGCATATGTATTGATAATCATATAAAAAACAAACGACTTATTAAACAAAAGTCACCATATTGTAAACAGATTTTTAATCAATTATTTTGTTCAGATTTACTTTCCCTTTCTTTTCGATTACTTATCAAATTCGTTATGCTTTCTCCAGGGTTATACATATTTGCTATACCTGTATTTATAATTACTTGAGTTAGTCAATTTGCATAAAAGGATACGCTTGTAACTAACAAAAGTCGAGAAAAAGCCACTTCTTTATCTGTGCAAAACGATACATAACAAGTGAACGCAGTTTCCCAGTTCAAAGACAGGGTCATTTGGAAGCGAATGCATGTCAGATGTTTCCGCGATTGGCAAACTCGCCTTATGTAGCAACACGGTCATTGCTCTTGAGCAAACACAGTGCAGGATTTTTTACTATATAAAATGCGTTTCCTAGTTGCATGAGTGTTTCCTATATTCAATTCAGCTATTTTTATGAACGACATCATGGTTTTCCTCAAATTATACTTTGAAAGTATGTTCATAGATTATGTTCATGAGAGTAATTAAATACTAAGATCACTTAATCATTACTTGAAAAATATTAGCTCGCCTCTAAGAGAAACTATAATTAATAATGATAATAATCGATCAAGCGGAGCTATTTAAAGCACTTTGTGTTTATTTAACAATATGTGCATATACAGAGGGTGCCCAAAAACGTATACACACTTTCACAGTAGATATCTATTTAATATATTTCAAAGTTGGGACGAAAACAACAGTAATGTGTAGTATGATGTTCTGTAATCAGATGTGACTCATTTACGTTATGTCAGCGTTGCTACAATAAAATGGAGCCAAATTTATAGTTTGAACAGCGGAAAGCAATTTTGAAGTGGTATTGGAAAACCGAGAATGTTGTTGAAGTTCAAAGGCAATGGAGACGTGTGTACAGAACAGAACCGCTAACGCGAGTAACAATTGCACTCATTCGAGACAAATTTGAGACTCGTGGCACCCTATGCGATGTTCACAAGGGGGGAGATCTGGGAGACCTCGCACAGCAACAAGCCCCGCGCACTGGATAGAACGAAGAGGTCCAAGTAAGTTTCCACCGCGTTCTCCGGATCTAACTCCGTTGGACTTCTACCTATGGGGAACTCTTAAGGATGTTGTATACCGTAGAAAACCAGCTACACTGACAGCACTTCGGGAAGAAATTGAAACGGCATATGTTGCAATCGCAGAGGACACTTTTGCAAACGTTGCTCAATCAATAGTTCAACGTACTCAGAAGTGTATCGACGCCGATGATGGGCATTTTGAGCAACTGTGTAACTGTAAAGATCTAAGATGATTAGTGCTCATCATTTTCTGTTTGTGTGAATTCATTTTTGTTATGTTAACACAGTTTTTTCTTGCTTGAAGCGTGTACACATTTTGGCACCTTCTGTATTGAAAATTAAGGATAATAAAGTAACATTACATCATGTTCTTTAGTTATTATAATTCTTAGAGTGCTAATAATTGAAATTGAATAACTATTAGTTTGAATAAACTTTTATGAAACACAGTAATTAGTAGACTATTGTTTCCCATATATCTGTCTTTTATTTTTGATTCGTAACATTGTGGGATGTAATAATTCTTTTATAAAATCCTATTTACTAAGTTTTGTTGCTCAAAACATTTAAACACGGAAAGAGAAAGATATTTAAGAAGCATGTACGTACGTAAAAAGACATAAATACTGAAAACAGTTACATGGTCTTGAACAGTTGCAATCAATAATTAATTTCTAAAATATTTTATTTCCTTTGACCTTGACCCTCGAATAATGGCTTTAAAAGTCCAGCAGCTCGAGCGATTGTTTCTGAACACTATTCAGTCAAGATTGATTGATTTATTTAAGGACGCTCTTTAACAGCTCAGGTCATCAGCGTCCCATTCAACTCAGGGCGTGAAACGGCCGACAAATTTTGCTCAGAGGCCTCTCTTTCAGGCTTGAGGTTCTTTTTCGTGCCGCAAATGTACGACACGGGACCCACGGCTTTACTTCCCTTCCGAAGGAAGCCATACTTAGGATTTTTACGCCCGAAAAAATCCATCGGTCCTGGCCGGGTTCGAACCCGCGTTTTGGGTATAGGAGGCAAGTATGGTAACCACTACACCACCAGGACCGACATTCAGTCAAGAATTATAGCATCATCGCGCACGGTTGAGTCTATAGTACTGGAGAAATGCTTGTCACAGTAATGGGTAAGTTTCCGCTCGCAAGTAAGTTGACAATCGAGCATCAGCTCGTGGTTTGGTATAAATAAAATCTTCACCTTTTCTCTATCAGCCGCTGGGGACCTTCAGCTGAGCTAACAAATACGCATATTATTCGAGACGATTTAAATATTTGGGCACTTAAATATTGGTATACTGTTCATGTTAAGCGTATATTCAATAAACTAAATGGAGATAAGGGTTTTAAATAACAGAAATGAAATTACAAGGTTTACCAAAATTGATAATTAGAAATCCAGATTCGTTTGACTTTCAACAGATGATGTTTAACCCCCTCTTAAAGTCAAGCCCTGCTTTCCATAATATGACAGTATTAAGAACCTTGTCACTTGCCAATTGATATATTGAAAGTGCATAATTTGTACTTGTGTTTTTGCATCATTTTATTGATATCCTCTGCAATTAGGCGATTAAAATCTACATTAATCCCAGATTTTATATAGTGTTACCATGAATTAAAGCTCTACAGGACGTAAAAAGTTTGTTTCGTTGAAAGTTAAGTTTTGAGTGGGTTTTATACGAAATTCTTTAGTTATAATTCAGTTTGGATTTGTACCAGCTTTCTGCTCTACGTAAGTGCGCGCGCATCAGTCGTCCGGTAATAAGAGAGTGCAGCACTGTGACCTCACATTCTGTTAGCGTTATCGTGCTTAAGCAGAAAGAAGAAAAAGGCAGACTGAAAAGTGAAGTGTTAAAGCTTGCAAAAGAAGGAGAAGGAAACGAGATAAAGAGAAAGTGAAAGATTTGCATCTCGGTTTTATTGCTAATTAATAAATTGAGTTAGCTTTAGGGCTTTTGTAAACTCACATTTTTAGGCACCTAATTATCTGCTAGCTCACAATTATTTCTTTTTTGTTTCTGCTTGTTCCCTCTGTTGTGTATCTACATAGATATAGACCGTCGGTCCTGGTGGTGTAGTGGTTACCATACTTGCCTCCTAAACCCAAGATCGCGGGTTCGGCCAGGACCGATGGATTTTTTCGGGCGTAAAAATCTTCAGTATGGCTTCCTTCGGAAGGGAAGTAAAGCCGTGGGTCCCGTGTCGTACATTTACGGCACGAAAAAGAACCTCAAGCCTGAAAGAGAGACCTCTAAGCAAAATTTGTCGACCGTTTCACGCCCTGAGTTGAATGGGACGCTGATGACCTGAGATGTCAAAGAGCGTCCATAAATAAATAAATAAAAAAAATAGATATAGACCAGTGACAAAGGAACACGTGTTCGCATAGAGAACTGCAGTGATGACATTTATGAACGTGTGAAATCTCACCTTTGTGAAATTTGAGTTATAAATAGAGTGATGTGAAGTATTCTTGTGATATCACCGTCTTCCTGTAGTTTAGGTATGTCAGAGTCCTCCTCTTTTAGATGTTCCACCACGTTATGCAGAGTTATTACCGAAGGTATTTTCTGGGTGGGTCGGAAACATCGTTCAATGATAACCCGCTCCTTTCCTTGTATGGAGCAGTAGGATTTTGATACGAAGTCATCAACCATGGTGCAACACCAAGACCTGAATCACCTAGCGGCAGTGCATCGCAATTTTTCCGTATCCGAGAACGGTGCAACAACACACGTAAATCTTTCACTTGCGTTGCACGTTGCCAGGCAATTCCTTTCCCTGCTGCATTTAGGAAAGTATATCACTGCGCATTGGCTTTCTGAAGAGCTTCATCCTTGAATGCGTTAATGTATTTGATACCGTAGTCTGTTTAATGCCAACACCTTACCTTATACCTTAAAAACATCCGCATCTTTTCAGATTGTTAACAGCTCCACCTCGTGTTTCATTTGTCTCTGTAAGAAAGTGTTGATCAAGCCAGTCTACTTTTTCTCTTTTAAAACGGTGTAATTGTTTACAACTACTCACTACGGAGGTCCTGCACCTTGTATAAAGTTTTATTTTCCGCTCAGTTGTGCATCCTGAGTTACCTACAAATATATCAAGCAATTGCTCACTAAAACCAAGCAAGTGCTTGTTTTTATTTATACCAAATCGTATGAAGATAAACAAAGCACTTGCTCGCGAGGAGGTCGAGGAGAAACATTTTTATTTATCATAAGCTTGCAATTGGAGAGATTTGAGCAATTACTTGCTTTCATTTATACCACCCAATTGTTCACGAGTATCGTAAACAGAGCCTGTGTTTGTGCTGTGATGCGTTTGGAAAACATTGACAGGCAGAAGTTAACATGCTTAACATTTCCTAACGAATTGATGAAATATAATTGAACAAAAATCATAGACTTCATTTCAGGTCACTACATATCATAAACTTGTTACTTTATATTGATTTATCTGCTTATTAATGCATACATGAACATTTACAAACTTTATGTTCTGGTTAATATCTCTGGGAGGTTACCCCCGCCCCCAACATATAACAGAAGTGGGCGGCTCTGTTCAGGAGTGAAGAAGAAAAAGTCATATGTGTATGTTTTAATATTAATTTCTCCACTAACAGTTTTTCTCTCTTAGCAAGAGTTTTACTTTGCACCACGCAAGCTCTATGGGGTTCAGTGGGTAAATTTAATGCTTCATGCAATTTTAATATTTCGTCAATGTGAACACTTTTTCTTGACATTCATGGATCTCTATCAATATGTAGAGTTTAGATGTTCTTGTGTCTCTTGACGAAGGAGGAATGTTATTTTGCAGCCATAATTTAACCTCTTCTTTTACTGTAGGGTTTGTTTTACTGAATATTGCGCAGTATTATCCATAACCTCTACACTCTCCTTTGGGAGGTTGGAAAGAAACTGACTTTTAATCCAAAGCTTAAAGTTTGTGAAATTCATTTGACCATGATAATCTCCTGAGCGTTTGCCTGATTAAAAAATTAACAATGAATTCTTCACAAGCACCATTTTGGGTGTTGCATTGACGACAATGAGACAGTTACCGAAATTCGGCTTAGTCCATACGCCTGGTTGACTTTCATTTAATATATTAAAATGAAAAATAAATTTTTGGAACAAAATAACTGAAATAACAAGAATTGGAGCAGCAGACATATATTAGGTATATATAATATTGTGCTATAGTATATATAATAATTCTGTTCTCTAAAGCGGCGTATTGCTTTCAGATACACAGCAATTCCATTTATGTTTGACTTTTCAATTAATGTTTTCCTTTAATTGTGTCACTTTTTCCGTTTGTGCCTCATTTCTTTAAGAACTAATCTCAGAGTGTGAACCTTAAGGAAACGCAATTCTTTCCCTTTCGAATGTCATATAAAAGTTTGAACATGTAATAACTTGCTTTCTCAGTAAATAAAATTCGTCTATACAACAGCGTATCTCATTCTTGTCAGAAACATTCGAATTCACTTTTGTACGCTCCGGTCTGTTTCCTGGAGTAGACAGAAACCGCTTCTCTTCTCACCCCGGTACGTGTTCTCACTGTAACACCGCTATAGTGGGATACACGTAAGGTTAATTGTTTTAATATAAATTTTATTGCAGCTATCAACATTCTCAAATCCTCGAGCTTTACTATATGTGGTACATCCATTATTTGTATATATATATATATACATATATATAATTAGTAGATCAATATATACACTAACTAAAACATTCCATGTAAAATGTCCAACTGTTCACTAATAATATTCTGCTTTCGTTAACTCAATGAGAAGGAACCGCCGTACATATTTGAATAGACGATACACAAGCAGGAAGCCATGTTTTACTTGGCAGAGTCGCCTGTGGTGCCCCAGTATTAAAAACAGGAGTTAAACATCATTAAAAAAACCCACAGTGTTCAATAGGAATGTTAATAAATAGAAAAAAGGAAAATTAGATCAGTTTGCTCTAAATATAGATATACTCTGATCCGAATAACGTTATCGTCAGAAAAGCATTCGATAAGATATGAAGCAGAACAGAAAAACAAAATAAATGATAACAGAACATGAAATACTCTCTTTACCCAATACATAACTTTTTCCGCATTTCTTCTCTAACTCTACGATCAGCAAGGTATATGTTTTTTATCTTTATCATAGATGCTGGAAACTTATGGACCTACCCTCGTATTTTCAACAGAATTTTGAAAACTTCTAATTCCATAACATTTATCCTTGTTTCAAACAATATATATTGGGTTATTAGGTTAAATTTTGGGCTTCAGAATGATGCTGCAATTTCAGGGATGCTATTCCAGAACAAATATAATTTTCACCGAAAATGTCAGTTTTATCATCCCCGGCAGGCTTTTACAGATAAATGGCTTCGAACAAGCACAACATTGTATTCTGAACACGCTTTTCATCGGCTTTATCTGGAGTAACTCCATTTATAAGCAAAAGGTAACTTTAATGGAAAGTTCAGATTTTAACATTAAATCTATCGATGCTGGTGAATTTTTCTGAAAAAAAATGTTTAATTAAACATTAACGAAAATAATTATGGTGTCCAGGAAAGTTTTCCAGAATTTAATGACAGATAAAGGTTTAGATAGTAAAAATTCTCCAGGTTCAAGGCTAACAAGAAAAACTAAACTTTAGTGTCGTTTAGAGAAATATGAAAAATTCTGAAATGGTAGGAAAAAATTTAGAAATGTCCGAAATGTATTGCTAGTAAAACATTTTGACAAGTAAAATGACCTTTCTTGTAATGGCTCAGATGGGGTTTATATAAATAGCGAGAAAGAATTAATTACATGCTGAAAAGAGCAGCTCAATTTATCGGGATCTCGAAGCAAGCGATCATTAGACCAAAGCAGTTAAAGATCAAATACATTCAGCCCATAAAGCTCAACGATTTAAGAGAATGTGCATATTTATAAATCAAGCTAGGGGACCTCACTTCCTAATTCAAGGAAAAGCTACCTCGGCAATATTTTGGGTGTAGATTTATCTTGTTCATTATATTTTCGGTGCACACTAAATTATCGATAAATTGTTCTCATATATCTGAATTGTAATCTAATATTATATTATTTATTTATATATCCCTAATGAAATATTCTATTCAAATTCAATTTTATTCCTCATTCTTTTGTTAGCAACCCTCATACTTTTAACCCTCCATCTACTTTTTAAAAATATGTTATAGAAATGCATTGTTGAATGCAACAAAATTTCTAAACATTTTCAATTGTTACGATACTACTGCCTTTATTGTTGGTTTTAATATAGCAGTCAGTGATGTGGTTAAACAGCAGCTGCACAAAATCGGTTCACTGTTTAATTGCATCTATAAGTATTATACATTGTTGTATACAACAGAACTTCCAAAATTTTGTTGTTGTCATGTGATATATGTTTAACGACATCTGCATAAAATGGATTCACTGTTTCAGTTTTGTTTTATTATTTGGTAACATTGCATTGTTGTATGTAACAAATTTCTAAACATTTTAATTGTTGTGAGACCACTGCCTATATTGTTGGTTTTAATGCTGTAGTCAGTATGCCAAAATGGGTTCACTATTTCAGTTTTATCTATAACTTATTATACATTGTTGTATGCAACAATGCTTCTAAACATTTTCCTTTGTTGTAACACTACTGTGTTTGATGTTGGTTGTTACGAAGTAGTCAGTGAACGTGTTTAATAACAACTGCACAAAAGCGTTCACTGTTTCAGTTTGGTTTTATATATAACTAAATATACATTGTTGTATTCAAGAAAACGTTTTCCCTTGTTTTGATGCTACTGCCTTTATTGTTGTTTTTATCGTAATAATCCGTGATGCGTGCTTAATAACTGCTGCACAAAATGAGTTCAGTGTTTTATCATGTAATTATGTTGTGTGCAAAAGAACTTCTAAACATTTTTCATTCTAGTGAACTACTGACTTTGTCACTGGCTTTAATGTAGTAGTCAGAGATGCGAGCTTAATAGCTGCTGCACAAAATATATTTACTCTTTCAATGTTGATAAGTAATTATACATTACTGTATGCAATGAAACTTCTAAACATTTCCCCTTGTTTTGATACTATTGCCTTCATTGTTGGTTTTAATGTACTAGTCAGTGGTGTGTGTTTAATAACTGTTGCACAAAATGGGTTCGCTATTTTACTTTAGATTTATGTATAAGTAATTACACATTGTGTATGCAACAGATATTGTAAATAGTTTCCATTGTTGTAAAATTAATGCCTAAATTGTTGGTTTTCATATAGTTGTTATTGATGTGTATTTCATAACAGCTACACAAAATGTACTCACTGTTTCAGTTTTGTTTTATCTATAAGTAATAATATTTTGTTTTATGCACTATACTATTGTATATGTATATCTTCTCTAGCAAAACTGATAATATGTGAGGTTTATTGTTGTACTCGATAAGTACAATTATTGCAAAGAGAGATTGTTGTAATGTTATAATATGTAACGCGAATCGCGAGGCAACTGTGATTATATCTGTTTACGGGTGTATCTCCTTTAGCAAAAACTAATAATTACCTGGGTTTTTTTAATTCTGTTGGAAAGCATAACAATATTAGGTTTTAGTTTAACTTTACGACTCTCACGTGTTATTTTCCTAATACTTAAAGGCAGTTTCAAGGCGTGTTATATTTCCAATTAATTATACTTGCATTCTAGTTAAAAATGAGGTAATTATTAATGCGGAATGAACTTGTGTCCCATTAATGTACGATAGGTTTCTTACTAGTGATTATGCGAACTGCTTTCCACGACGATGTCTGACTAAAACTGTAAATTCGTTTATCTTGCATTGATGACTGTCAGTCTCGCGTTTCGTTCCAGACAGCATTATCGACGTTATTAGGCGCTTGTCACTTGTCAATTTTCTTGACTTTATGTTGCTTCTTATCTCTGATTGGTGTATTTATAATTTTCAGTGCTGTGTACACCCTCGGTATATATAAATTATTCGTTAAGTTTAAATTTGTATGTATGTACATCCCGTCAACAAACAAGTATTAAGTACACATTGTAGGAACACGTGTGATTTACAAACATATATGAAAACAAGTCAACATGTTTATAATTACGTTAATTATGGGATCGTGGATTTTCCGTTTCAAGGTAAAAGTAACACATTTAATTTATTTTTAGATTACCATATCTTATTTTTAATCTAATTAATGTTTTGCTCCATTTTCTCATTGCATTGTACACTCTCAACGTAAGACTTGACAATATTTTTGGTATATTTCCATCTCTCTGCCCTGTGAAAATATAGGAAACACCAAAAGGAAACGAAGATTACCGTTCACAACTGAAATATAGACAGGGAGAGAGAGATAGAGACATAAAGAGTTCAAAATTCCATGTGGATATAGCTTTTTCCGTATAAAACAGAAAAGAATCGGATTGTTTGCAGCGTCAGCACGAAATGCAAATCCCGACCGTAAACTCATTTTTGCAAGTCTGCTGCTGCTTTACATTCAATAATCCAAGTTTTGACGTTTTCGATCCAACTTGTATGTTGCACATACACCACAATTTTCTGAAAACTTTGAAAACCCGCTTTCAGTTATAGGATGAAGTCTGTTCTTGTGTGCCAGAACCATCCATAAAAACAGTACAGGAGATGGTACGAGAAATGAAAGACATAAAACGTTATGTAAGCACACAAATATGGAAGAACTGAAAAATTCCAAAATGTATTGTTACAAATTTAAAAATCTCCCGTTGCTTACTCCTTGATAGTTGCTCTAGCATTCCTCTTGCAGCTCTGAGGTATGAACTCACTGAATCTTATCAGATATCACGCATATGATTGTTTACTGTCATAGTGCCATCATTTTTATGTTTGAAAAAAAATGTATGTCAGCCTCAGATATACTGGCAGTAAGATGTATGTCAGCAAGCTTTAGCCACATAAATATACCACGTTTTACCAATTGCAAACGAGCAACAGTTACAGAAATTAGGCATGTAAAAACCGGTAGACAAGACTCTGGTGTAGACGTTTCGGATTGCGAGGTGGAAACAGTTCAGCAAGTGACCTTGTGGTCGTCTAGAATAATTCAAATGTAGTTTATTGTCTATGCACTAAGGTCTTGCTGCAACCAGCATTGTTTGCGACACAAGTCCGTCAATGAAGATAGAAAAACTGCATAATCCTTCCAACATTAGCATCGTTTACATTAGAGGCATTTGAGAAGAACTTTTGTCACTTCGAAATGTTTGCCTAAGTCCACCAAATATCTGTATAGTGTAAATATAATTTATATATACCGAGGGGGCCAAAAAATGTATACACACTTTCATAGTAGATATCTATTTAATATACTTCAAAGTTGGACCGAAAAACAACAGTAATGTACAGTATGATGTTCTGTAAACAGACGTGACTCACATTACGTTTTGCTAACGTTGCTACAACAAAATGGAGACAAGATTATCGTTTGAACAGCGGAAAGCAATTTTGAAGTGATATTGGGAAACCGAGAATGTTGTTGAAGTTCAAAGACAATGGAGACGTGTGTACAGAACAGAACCGCCGACGCGAGTAACAATTGCACGCATTCGAGACAAATTTGAGACTCGTGGTACCGTATGCGATGTTCACAAGGACAGATCTGGGAGACCTCGCATAGCAACAAGCCCCGCGCACTGGATCAAACGAAGAGGTCCGATTGAGTTTTCACCGCGTTCTCCGGATCTAACTCCGTTGTACTTCTACCTATGGGGAACTCTTAAGGATGTTGCATACCGTAGAAAATCAGCTACATTGGCAGCACTTCGGGAAGAAATTGAAACGGCATGTGCTGCAATCACTGAGGACACTTTCGCAAACGTTGCTCAATCAGTAGTTCAACGTACTCAGAAGTGTATCGACATCGATGGTGGATATTTTGAGCAACTGTTGTAACTGTGAAAGTGTAAGATGATTAGTGCTCATCGTTTTCTGTTTGTGTGAATTCAGTTTTGTTATGTTAACTCGGTTTTTTCTTTGCTTGAAGGGTGTATACATTTTTGACACCCTCTATATATATATATATATATATATATATATACATACATACACTGCACACATTAGATACCGCCAAGGGCAGCTGAGGCCGTTGAGGCGAGGACCCGTGAGTGGAATAGGTCCTGGTGATATAGTGATAACCATACTTGCTTCTTAAATCCAAGATCGCGGCCAGGATCGGTAGATTTCTTTGGGCATAAAAATCCTAAGTATTGAAGTAAAACTGGGTCTCGTGTCGTACATTTACGGCATGTAAAAGAACCTCAAGCCTGAAAGAAGAGGCTTCTGAACAAACTTTATCGGTTGTTTCACGCCCTGAATTGAATGGGACACTGATCACCTGAGATGATAAAGAACTTCCATAAATAAAAGAAATCGTGAGTGGGAGAGCTGGGGTTCGCCTCTTACCGGAACTATTCTCTGCGACTGAGATTTTTTCCAGGTTTTCTTCAGTCCTCTTAAATATCAAATGCCTGGAACGTTTCCTTACTTAAAAAAATCCTTTCCAAATATATCATTTCATCTGATGTATCATCCGTGTTCACCGCCTGTAGTGCCTCAGTAGTAAAAACGGACTTTAAACACTATTAGAAAAACACATTAGATCTGCACTAAAAATGTTTGTTCCGTCTATTGCTTCTAAGAGAAACATTAGCTTTACATCCAGTCGCTCTAATGTTCAGTGCACATTGAAAATGTCACAGCAACAAATCAATGCAGCGAAATGTGGAATCAAGTCGAAAATTCGATTAAATTAAATTAAAAAAAACTGTTCAGTATATTTATAAAAAAACCAGTCAAAAATATAAAATATTAACGAATAAGAACTGTATAAGGTCAATGAGAAATTTGGCTATGTTTTTCATTGACTAGTTTGTCGATGTGCAGAATATTCTCTTGTCTTGAGTGAACATATTTGCCTAGTATGACCGGTAAATCAGGGAATGCATTCTCAGATATATATATAATCTTTTTAAAATGTAAGCAATGCTGCATTGAATCATTTCTCTCTCAAGGAGAGTTGTTTTGACGTTCAAACAGCACATTTGTACTGACCCCAGTATGACGACACAGAATGGTTGGGAAAATACATCTAAAGAAAATTGCATGTTACGAAATCTCTCTGCCCACTGCAGTTTGTAGGGTGTCCTTCAACTGTTTTTTGCGATTGTGCGTCCTATAGTTCGAGCTTGGCTTGATATGATCAAACACAGCATGTGTACTGTGTAATATTTTGATTGCAATGGGATATAGGTCATTCAAAATGCAACGAGATGTAGGTGACAAAGACAAAGTATGTCATCCACTTCGGATCGTTGAATTTCGCAACGAATCTAGTTTTGTATTTCCTTAAGTCAAAGGCTCTAATAGGAACCTTAGTTCTGCTCAACCAACGAGCATCAGTAATTAAATATTGTTTCACACTTTTGGGTCAAAACCCCTTGGAACTGACGATTTTTTAACTATCTTGCCCTTATAACTTGACGGCAGTCACAATAGCCAGCATTACATTCTCAAATTCAACGGTTTCTACGCAAAAATTCCCCTGGTGGATTTGTAAGAGAAAAAAAAAGTTTCCTTCTGGTTCCGACTCTTTCCGTAGCAGCGCTACAAAGACGCCCTTCTCAGCATACATAGGACACCATGAATTACCTCACCTTGAAGGTTGGTTAAACTGATGTTAAAAAGTCGGAACGTTTTGTGGAGACTTCAAGAATTTTGGTGTCTTTTGTTGTTTTCTTCATATGTACAAACCTAGCAGCCCTGCTTTCACGGAATTGTTCGGATATCAGTGGTGCTGTATTTTAACACCTGTCCTCACATAATGGAATGCAAATTCGGACGATCTTTTTTTTTTTTTTTTTTTTTTTTTTTTTTTTTTTTTTTTTCCCTCCAGCTCCTTCACTGTCAATGGCATGTCTTGCAACATTTACCACAAACAAGCACAGTTTTTACATACTTTTTTTACTACACAGAAGCGATGGGACGGCCTTGCACGGACTTGCCTTTCAGGAAGGCTTTTGATTTTTAGCAGTTTTTTCAGCTATTACGTAACTTACTTTGACGCACACTTCGGTCTGTGCCCTCGGCCTTTGTAGCAAACCCCGCGGGCATTTTAAATTACTTGGGAGAGTCCACTACAAGCTGCCGTTGAAGGTGGTCAAAATTAGTTGCAGACTTTGCCACTGACACTGACTCATGGCTAATTATCGCCGCAAGAAGTACAGCATGGTCCACTATACATTAACCCCGCCCCTGGCAAGAATCATTTGTCTTTATGCTTTTCACTATCCACCCTACAGCCCAGATCTAGCTCCCAGTGACTATTTCCTCTTCTCAAAACTCAAGAAGGACCTTCGAGTAAGGAAATTTAAGTGTGACGAAGAAGTGATGGATGCTGTTTATGCCCATTTTGCACACAAAACTTCTGACTATTTTGGGGGGGGGGAGGATTGAAATGTTAATTCAATGGTGTGAGAAGTGTATTGCAATAAAGGGTAAGTGAAATATTGTTTTTGTCTTTACTATACCTAGAAAATGATTAGGCCGGAAACTTGTGGACCTACCCCCGTAGCTTTCAAAATTTGTACTGAAAGAGCGTTTTTGTCACTTGTCCTGTAATAAAACACTAGTTCAGTAGGGGGGTTAGTTCCAGGTAAGTAAAGAAGAAATTCTAAAATTTTAAGGTAAATGGAATAAGGCACTTCGTTCATATTAAAATGTGAAATAATTTCTACCCAACAGTCGCTAGATGGTGTTCTTTCCAGCTTCCTTTTTCCCAGTATTTTCGGTGTTATTTATTGTTTAATACATACTTAGTCATTATATAGATTGGTGTAATCTGTTATAGAAAATTGAAAATGAAATCTTCAGTCTTTTGTTTATCCTCCACTGGGGTATCCCTGCCTTAAGTGTTACCAAACTGAGTGCATTTCATTTATTTAAATGTTCAGCTACAGTTCCATAAAATGAATTTTGAAATATTGCAATCTCTGATGATAAACCCTTCTCCAATTTACCAAGAGTTGATCTGACAACCGATGTATGAAGCAATCTTCACTCATGGAAACTACATTAGCTTTTAAATCATTTAACACAGAAATTACCTCAAAAACTGACTCTCTGCTCTTTGAACTGCAGTGTGAAAAGTTGAATGCTTCGTTATGAAGAAAGTACAGCCATGCTTCTGATAAAAGATTTTCAAAGAATAATTTGACAAGAAATGGACGTTTATTTTGAGATTCAAAATATGATTTCAGAGGAACAAAAATAGTCACAAAGGTTCGACAGCAGGAGTAAAGCATGTCACCTTGTTTTGCTATACCCCAAAACTTGTCTGTGCTCCTGGTCTATAAATTCAGTAAACACATACGACTTTCAACCCTTACAGAACATATATATATAGATAAGAATAGTCTTAAAAGGAAGGCCTTCAATAATAATAGGAAGGGATAGTATTGTATATGATCACAACACCCAACCCCAAGTAAGTTATGCCCTAAATTTTCTTTCTTTAGTGAAGACACTGACGCCAGTCATTTGTCTCGGCTTTATATGACCATACGAAAAGTTTCGTTCTAAAGTACATTGGATAAGTTTAGAAGTACAGACCATGAATCTGAAAGATTGGACAGTGATAGGCGAACGCTCCTAATTTCATATATTTTTTTTTTCATAAAAAATTTCACATTTAAAACAATTAATCAATGCGATGCTCGAAGATGCACTCTCGCGCACCCTTCTTTTATGTTTTTCACTGCTTATATGTTGTGGTGATAGGCGAACGCTCCTAATTTCATATCTTTTTTTTTCATCAAAAATTTCACATTTAAAACAATTAATCAATGCGATGCTCGAAGATGCACTCTCGCGCACCCTTCTTTTATGTTTTTCACTGCTTATATGTTGTGGTACATCCGATCCCCCCCCCCCCATGGCTTATACTGCACACCTTTACATCGAACATCGTAATTAAAAATTGTTTTTTAAATGTATATTCCTTCTGTAGGACACTATTAAAACACACTTCAAACGTTTTAGCACTGGCAGTCTACAAAAGTCACTGTATTTTAGTATTTGACAAATTCAGAACACAATACTGTCTTCTACCAGAGTCACAACTGTAATTTCCTTCGACTGAAGAATGCGCGTTTGCAGTTTTCTATATTGTTGGTGGCATTCGAGTGATCACGATTAGCTAGTTGGCATCATGTTACCACTGCGGCCCAGGCTACGTTAATCGTTTACTGTACTTCCCCAAGCGAAGCCCCCACATTGTTACAGGCGTATACCGATAATATAAACAGCGCTTTGCTTTGTCAGTTGTCAATAATCTTTTACTTTTCATGAAACGGTGCTAAGCATACATTATGATAACTATCCATTGCCATAAAAAGAGACATTTTGGCGCCCCGTTTTACCTTTAACAAAAAAAAAAAAAAAAAAAAAGTCGGGACAGACTAAAAAAAAAGGCGGGGAAACTGTCCCGGCTAATGCGGGACGTATGCTCACCTCAGTAAAACTAATAATTGACAAGTGTTTAGTATGCTCGTCAGATTTATAACGCGGATAGTTCGTATCGTTGTCATGACAACCGAAGACTTCCTGCCGCGGGATACGCACAGGCTCTTGCGTCCATGAAATCGCTTGTAGCCTGCGATTATAACTATGACGTAAGTGTGCAAGCAGAGAAAAAGATATTCACTACATTTGAGTATTGATCACTGGTAATAAAAGTCGTATGTTTACAAAATAACTAGCAGACTCGGCAATGCAAAAACCACCACTGCTATCTAACATTTCACAAGTTCGTTAATGTTGTTTCTTTTTCTTGTTTTGTACTTAATAGCTATCTATTCTCAATATAAGTGTTAGTGAACACTACAGCAGCGGAAACACTAGAACACCATTTAAACACGCAACATTTTATTTGTTAATATCTTTATTTCAATTTACAAATGCATTTGGATCAATAAACAAATTGATATTAAATTATGGTTAAATATTTTACTTGAAAAAAGTTATACATTATTCTTAATGTGAAAATTTAGTTTTTGCTTCTCAGTTTATGGCCTAATTATAGTTTTTCTCAGTTAAATATATTTATTTGAAGGATTATAACATATTTTTTCTGAACAGTGTGTTGCATTTTGCACAGATCTGTACATTTCATGCACATTTTCCACACACAGTGTTGCGGCACTTGTCTTGTTTCCTTTACACAGATGATTTCACATTTCTTTCGCTTTTTGGAACGCCTTTCACCTTCCCCTTGTTGCTCTTGTGCTCGCCCCTACCTTCAGTTTATTCATCAACTGAAAGGTGAACTTTTTTTCATCTTTTAATTCTTTGCCTCACTGTAGACGACCCCTATACGTTAATTATTTTCTACATGCTACTTTAGTTAATATTTCCGAGTCATCTGGTCAGTGACATCTACCACATATTTGGGTATTGTAGAAGATTACAGTTTGTGCTTTCTTCTCGTCTACTTTGCTCACTACCACGTCAGAATGCAGTGTACTGAGGACATTGTGAATTTCTTTGCTTGGTAAACAGTCAAGATACAATCTCTGCCATCCTCGATCTTATGACGTGGAGTGGTGTATTCGTCTTTTTTACCTCTAATTTTGCGATTAATTTTGTTCACTGTTCCCATCAATGATGTTTTCTGTTGGAGCTTCTTTGCAAGTGGAAGAAGTTGTCTGTCGTCTGTTGATACAGAAACGGTTCCATTAAACGTAGAACGAGATATAGAATTTGATTCTCCGGACGCATACCTAGGTATGGTATGGATTACATTTGATGTCACATCTGCTGCGATCCGGAATTTCAATATTTGTCAGGTTTGTTATGCTGTTTTGTTTGGAAGTAATTGCTCATCTGCAGTAATATTTTCCCTTGCACGATATACTCCTAGAGTGTACATGATGACCATCATCTCCAATTTCGCGAGTGAAACAGTCCACTGGTGTTTCAAATCCATCCGAGCATTGCATGTGTATCGGTTCATCAAAGAGTAGAGAAAAGCGCTGATATCGGTGTCATCCACTCGTTGGAAAGCAAATGTAGTGGGACCTCCTTGTTCTTTTAGGACATTTACAGCAGCTCTTCTTCCTAACGAAGAAGATACGTTGATGACCTCCCATTCGGATCCGTCTCTAGTCACCATTTCACTGTGGAGGAATTTGATGAAGCCCTGCTGAGATGACTGGGACAATTACCACTAGTACCCACCTCGGATAAGGAATCCTCGCTAACGTTTACACCACTGTCGCCGTTTTTTTGGCATAAATCGAGTCAGATAGGTCAACTTTCAATGTAGGACTACTCTCGAAAAAAATGCGCAAAATTCTCGCCATCCGAAGGGCCTCTCTTGACGCCCGTTTTGAACACACAATACTATCAAATTGAGAACGTAATACTTACAGATAAACGCTGATATTATACGCAAAGGCCGGGTCCCAACAAGGAGTCGTTACATCTCTCTGCACGTTGTTCATACTGTAACTGTATTGTTGGTCATTTTCGAACGGTTTATTGTGCAGTTAAGCTGGAAATTTATAGGGGTCCAAATGACCTCTCTCGTTGTTCTAGGTGTACGGCATCAAAAATTATTACCGCCATGGGTGGCCGAGGTTGTTAAGGCGCGGACTCGTGAGCGGGGAGGTCTGGGGTTCGAATCCCGCCAAGACCGTCCTCTCTGACTTAGGTTTTTCCACGTTTTTCTTAGTCCTCATAAATGGCAAATGCCGGGGAGGTACTCTAAACTTAGACCTGGAACGTTTCCTTCCTAAAATAAAAAAAAATCCTTTCCTAACATATCATTTCATTTCATGTATCATCAGTGCTCATCGCCTGTGGTGTCCAGTAGTAAAAACGGACGTTACACACTATTCAACAGATTTACATTGGATTCTGCTACACTAGAGCACGAAAGAGATCTAGAAAGAAGTTTATTAATAAATAATTTTTCTTTAGAAATGTTAAAAAGTGTGATATGCTTTGTACATACTTTGGGTACATTAACAAGTGTAATTCCATTTTCCGCATTCGAATTTACCTCACATGCATTGAATGATCAATAATGGGAAGTTGAAGACGTTGAATCTGAACGGTGTAGCAGGAAATTGTCAGAGCTGGCGGGCGGTGTTGCTTTGCCGCCGCGTTCCTGTTCCGCTTGCAACAGCAAAATAACCTTGAACTGTATGCAAAGCTATGTTGTATAGCGCCGGAAGCGCTAAAATAATGCGTCATCACTATTGGAAGCAACATAAAGCAAGTTTCAAATACAGTCATACAAATCTTCTGTGGTGGTGATTATTTCTTTTCTGTATTCATTAAAATTTAGCAACATTGTGATATTGTTTCAACCCCAGTAAGACAGTATTTTATAATGCGTTTAGCATGTTTTGTTTTTTCCTTTATAGATTCGATTTATTTTACTTTTTCACTTCACTCAGCCTTTCCATTTTTCTACTATTATTTCTGGGTTTTATTTGAATTTGCTTCATTCTACTTCCCCTTTATTTATAAACTCCGGGATTTCTAAATGAAAGAGCATTCCTAAACTTGTACCTAGTGTTTAGGTCATTATAGTAAGCAATCGATTGGCAGCGTAACCTTGTAACTTCAATGTACCATCGTAGACAAAACAATGGCGTCTCTTCGAGCTTTGGGTATTGTTGATATTCGGTAATGATGGTTGCCTCACACACACACACCGATCATTGCTTGTTTATCATAGTATACGAGGGTAGATCCATAAGTTTCCGGCCTCGCCGATAAGAATTATCGCCTTTACAAAATCCTTATCTCGTGTCATACCTATTATCTGTTAAATAAATAAAGAAGGCTATGTGTAGAAGATTGTGACATGTTCTGGATGGAGTATCGAGCTGTTATTAAGGTTCTTCCAAATGAAATTAAACAGCGATTGGACGGTGTATATGGGGAAGCACCCCCGTCATATTCTACCGTAAAAAACATAATTTTTCGAATGGGTCGAGAAAGCATTGAAGACGAAGAGCGTGCAGGTCGGCCCTTGGAGGTGCTCACTCCTGAAAACTTCGCTCGCTCTTGTGGAAGGAGAAATTATGGAAGACCGGCGACTCAAAGTTACAGAAATAGCAGCAAGGTTGGATATTTCCAAAACAACAGTCCTTCAAATTATTTTCACATTTAAACATGAACAAGGTTAGTGCAAGATGGGTGCCTAAACTTCTTTCCTGAATTCAGAAGCAGCAACTAGTCATCTGTTGTAAGGCATTTTTGGAGCTCTGCCGTGATAACGAGAAAGAAGTTCTGAAAACCATTGTTACAGGAGATGAAGCTATGGTCCCTACTATGATCCTTTGTCTAAAAGAAAATGAATGCAGTGGCGTAACCCTGGCGAAATTCACTCAGTCAACCAAGAAGAGCATGCCCACAATCTTTTGGGACTGTGAAGGAATTCTCTTCATTGACTTCAAAGAGAGGAACACCACAGTAAATGGGGAGTACTATGCTGGCCTACTGCACAGACTACGTGCTTCCATCAAAGAGAAAAGGCGAGAAAAGCTGAGTGGTGGTGTGCGCCTTCTTCACGACAACGCGCCTGTGCACACAGCTCTTGTTGCAAAGGTGGCTTCAAGGAGATCGACCATCCGCCCTACATCCCGTTGTTTATGCCCATTTTGCAGACAAAGGTTTCTTTTGGCCGGAGAGCGCATTCCAAACCGGGCGGCGGACGGAGATCTGACAAGCCAATCCGTACTTCGCGTTGATTTGCTGTTAACGATAACAGAGGTACAGTGTCAAAAGTGCATGCTTCAGGGGGCTATCGTACTGTTGGTAACCCTGGTATAAAGGTTGTTCCCTGGCATTATTGGCGCCATTTTTTCAATAAATATAGAATCCATTATAACTTTTAAAGAAGTAGGATAAACATAGAAGTAAATGACAAATAAGAAATGAAATGAAAATGAGAAAACTTTTGTGTAGGATGTACTAACAACAAAGAATGTACACGAGGATTTAGATTAGAAACTTGAAAATCATCTTATATATAGAATAATTAACTGTGGCAAACACAAAATTATATTAAATTGAACTGAAGCAATATATATTCTTAAAACTAAATGGGATACGAAGGTATATCACCGTCACAGTCATAAAACACCAAAGTACTAAAGACACAGAAACCCAAAAAAAGGATAACTGTCAAAATAAAATAGTATTCTATGAAAATTAATATCCTGACAACTCATACCTTTGTTACACAATTTTTATTACAAAAAAAAAAAGAGTTAGTCATCGCTTGAACGCAAAATACTTCCAAATCCAACTCGTTATAGCGCGCGGTTCACAAGGTATCCAGCAAGGGCATGCACTAAAGAAGTCTATTAGTATGTGTGTTCTGTTACTTTGTTGCAGAGTGTACAGTGAAGGCGTGCGCCTCCTGGCATGAAACACTTTTTAATAAAAAATTTCAACATATGCTTTCCCATACTTCTGAGTACGTTGAACTACTGATTGAGCAACGTTTACGAAAGTATCTTCGGTGATTGCAGTACATGCCGTTTCAATTTCTTCCCGAAGTGTTGTCAGTGTAGCTGGTTTTATACGGTATACAACATCCTTAAGAGTTCCCCATAGGTAGAAGTCCAACGGCGGTTCTGTTCTGTACACGTCTCTATTGCCTTTGAACTTGAACAACATTCTCGGTTTTCCAATACCACTTCAAAATTTCTTTCCGATGATAACCTTGGCTTCATTTTGTTGTGGCAACGCTAGCATAACGTAATGTGAGTCACATATGTTTACAGAACATCATACGAAAATCTTGTCTTCATTTGTTCATTGTTGATTTACCTGTCACGTAGCAACACTATCATAATGTATGTGAGTCACATCTGTTTACAGAAAACCATACTACACATTATTGTTGTTTTTCAGTCCAACTTTGAAATATATTAAAAAGATACCTAATGTGAACGTGTGTATACATTTTTTCCACCCTCAGTGTATGTATGTATGTATGTATGTATGTATGTATGTATGTATGTATGTATGTATGTATGTATGTATGTATGTATGTATATATGTATGTGTGTATGTATGTATGTATAATAGTATTTCCTTCAGTATATGTTCTATATAAATGCAATATGCTGCATACACATTCCCTACACATGCACGAAGGACAAAAGATGGCTTATGGGTTGTTGTAGCCTCTCATCCACACTACTGTAGAAATTTGACATCGTCTATGTCCCGAAGATTGAGGGCAGTTATACGTGGTGAGTGTTAATACAGCCAATATTAATTTGTTTGTGTTTTTTCACTGGAGAAGATGGTGTATTTATTTAGTTGTTTGTAAGAATACATTAGTTTGTGCTTACGTTTTTGTGTGTGCATTGGAAATGTCATAAAGCTCAAAAGATACATTAAAATATTGTAAGATATTAAGGCAATATAATGTTCTGCATATAACTTATAAAATTAATAATAATAAACAATTGTGTAGGATTTGAACCCAGGAGCTTACGCAGAAGCTTACCGTCCCATCACCGCTACTGTACTCTAATGTTATCTTTCCCGATGTCACCATTAATTTACAGTCAAAGGATGCACTAACTATATATTAACATATTTAGATACCATCATATAACATAACTTTACTCTCGGTAGAGCAACGATAAGCCAGCGTTCATTTTTTTTTTTAACCCCTCTGATTTTGTTTATAACGCATGCATTCGTTTTATACTGTAGTTCCATTCTGTTAGGATTATGTCGTTTGTAACATTGCAAAGTGCTGGTGTAGAGATGTACACCCTGACAAATGTTAATAATATATAAATATTATAGCATAATTTCATGCATTCAAGTAACATAATAGAGTATATTTATCCATCATATTTCAGCAACCATGCCGCATAATCATACATTCATCATTAAATCAAATTCTAGCATCGGCAGACACATTACAGCAACTTTGCCGAGCAAAATCATATATGCCGTCATTTGTTATGTGTAAAAAATGCAATGGCGAGCATTATTTAAAAAACTTCACCTTGCGAAATATCCAATGTAATTTGACCATGGAAATTATTTCAATCTCCAGGACCGTATTCTTTTTTTTTGTTTGTTTTATTTACGCACGCTCTTTTAACATCTCAGGTCATCAGCGTTCTATTCAAACCAGGGCGTGAAACGGCGGACAAATTTTGCCCAGAGGCCTCTCTTTCAGGCTTTCAGGTTCTTTATCGTGCCGTAAATCTACGGCACGGGACCCACGGTTTTACTTCCCTTCCGAAGGAAGCCACACTTAGGATTTTTACGCCTAAGCAAGCCATACTTAGGAGTTTTAGTTTCACGACTAACTGCTTATAAATTCAACGCTAACGAACACTACCAAACATAAGTCTAAAATCATAGGAGAAAAGCAGAAAGAAAACTGTTAAAAAAAAAAAAAAAAAAAAAAAAAAAAAAAAAAAAAAACCTTGGAACTAAAAGAAGGAAAGAGTAACGTGAAAAGTAGAAAGGCAAAAACACACAATCAAACATCAAAATTTACGACTCCATCTTAAAAGCAATAATAGTGGTAAAATATAGTTATCCCAGCATGAAAAACGTGGGGAATATATATGTGGAACCTGGACATGGGGGATTAGTTTCTCATAAATGCTTAGTTAGAAAAGATAAGAAAACACAATGAATGTAACGAACTGGTGGTTGGACTACTGCCATATTGGAGTTACATCAGAGAAAACACATGAAGAAATTTTTACCAAATAGACGCCGTAGCGATGGCTAGGCGAATGGTTAGGGAGTCGTTCAGTGTTCACTTCTCAGAGACGAATGTATCGCTAGCGAAAAGAAGTTTTTTTCCTAAATTGATTACTGCGCAGGCGCTGAACCTGCTCCCATCCCGTTGACGTACCCGCGTAACATTTGAAGAATTCGCTTTAAATTATTGTATGCGTGACTGCAATAATACTTATAGTTTATGACCGTTGCAACTATGATGTATCTCAAGCCCCATTATTAATTATGAAGCCCTCCTCTATGCCTACTCTGTACTAAACTTGTGTATACAAATTCTATTTGGTTTTTTGAATGTAACGATGTAGTATTTCTTTTGATCGTCAAATTCTTCTGACAACTTATTGGAGTTTTTATGGGTTTTCCTTCAATATTCTTTAATGTGTTTGTCAATACTTCATAGATAAAGCGTTCCGAAATGTAATTACATCCTGAAAGTTATTAAAATGTACTACTTGATTATCCGCCATGTCACAGATTTATCAAGTCACGGTAACAGCTTTACAGTCTATTTCCAAAGAAGCCTGGATGGGACTCTAATATCGAATTTCGTCCATTATTTCATTCGGTGCCCTTTAAATGAATTGCTAATGACAGCCATACGCTTAAAGTATCTCTTCTAAATTATATAACCGATTTATCAAAAAACATGCCTTACTGGCATCACTTACAATACTTATGCGTCAAAAAGGAAACCAAACGCCGGGGTACGGTGCGGGATTTCCCCTTTTCCTGAGATGCGCATATGATCCGAGGATACCGCCATAACATCAAGCAATTGTTATTTGTAGCAAGTCCGGTGAAGAGAAATTGGTTGGAATAGAGGTTCTAACCTTCCGAAATCCCGAAATTGCGAGCAGCTCGCCATTTGGGCGCATTTTACGAACGAAAACCACAGACAATTTTTTATAAGAAATATGATTAAATCATGTGCACGTTACACATGTCCATTTAAAGGCTTTCTTACAAAATCAGTTTCCTAAACGTTGAAAGCACTTGTAGATGCCCAGAGAAAATAAAACAATCTGTACCGAATGGATGATCATTGATAATAAAGGTCAGGAGGGAGCAAGGTCGCCTGAACTATAAGCGACTCGCGCCTGGCGATTTATTAGTCCGCGGGACTGCAGTTGATGACGGCGTGGGCGGCATGGCGCAATAAAGCCACGTGCTACATCTCGTAATATAAACCGGTAGCTGACAGACATTATCCATAAGCAAATGTCTGTTCTGATCAGCTCTCTGGTTGCAACAATACCATTACGTGGTTTATAAACACAAAACGAGCTTGCAATGTCCACCATAAAGCATTTAGGGTATATATAGCGAGATCAGAGTAAGTTATCACTTGTCATTATTCAGGTTCGATTGTTATGCAAATTCAAACAATTGAACAGTTTTGTTGCGCATTTTAAAATGTAGTCAATATATTATACAGAACCATTATATTTATTTATAATGGTGTATATAAAATGTCACATTTATCGTTTTTATTATTTCCGCCACAAACTTAAAATAAGCACATTTTCTCCTAATCCGATAAAAAGTATGCGTTTATCATTTCATATGTAATATTATAGCATTAGTTTTTTCTTTCTCCTTAATTTTTTATAGTCTGATCATGTTATACTTTTTTTTCGCTTCATATCCATTTGCTTTCAGTTGTCTCAGCATAGAAAATATATCAGAAGAATGTAAAGGCAGAAGAGTGGAGATGATAATTTTCATGAAATGCAGGGAGCGGGAGAAAAAAAACGAAAAACTTGAAAAATTATCATCACAAATAGATAAAATTCCAATAGAAGAAATTAATTATGGAGGATTAATACTACATTGATTGATATATAATGGAGGACAAAGAAGTTTTCAAAATAATGCGAAATATCTAAATATCATCATTTTCAAAAAGGGGTCAAAGGTGTGACTGTTCAAATTAGATTTTTGAGTAGTGTTTAACGCCAGTTTTTACTACTGAGGCACCACAGGCGGTGGACACTGATGATACGTGAAATGAAATGATATATTGGGAAAGGATTTTTTTTAAGGAAGGAAGGTTCCAGCCCCAAGCAAATTATAGACGGATAAGTATATTGATATGCTTTCAGAGTTAAAATACTGACTGACACACATATTAGCGAAGAATAAAATGGATTTAAAACAGCCAGATGATTATTTTACAATAAACAATAATATAAAAACGAAGAGAATTACATTTACTATTTCAAATGGAATTTATTGAGTTGGAAAAGGCATTTGACAAGGTGAACCGCCAACGGCTATGAGAAATATTACATAAAAAAAGTACCCAATACACTTAATTAAAGTTATACAAAGTTTATATAAAGATACAAAAATGGTAACGGAATTGGATGATAAAATAAGAAAAGAACTTAAAAAAAATATTCCCTTCAATGGCAACATTACTTTTTGTAAACATTACATCTCCAAATGGATTTGAGGTCTGACGCTTACTTAATAACATTTACCGGTAACAATGATCTATAAAATGTTAAGCGAAATGCCATAATTTTCTATGCGCTTGGCCTTCTTACAAGAAATATTCAATTATTTTTTCGTTATTTTGTTTAAATTAGCTACTCTTTTCAGTTTCTACTAATATTGGGTGAGCAATGCTTAACGCAACTGCGGGACCGGCCGGCAGCTATGTCGGCGTTGACGGGGAGTATATTTCCCCTCCGCTGCGCGAGGCTTGGATATTGGTTGAAATCTTGCGCAAGTAGCACACGGCCGACACAGCAGCCAGCCTCGCCGGCAGGCGGCACGCCGCGAAACCGTTTGCGCGAAGGATTGTTCACTCTGCATATAACTTAAGTAGCATTATATAAATGCATGATAAGTTTCCAAAAGCATTTTCTAGTTATTAAATTTCGTTTAGGGCTTGTGTTCGTTAGGGCTTGTACTGAAAATATAAAAAAGTGGCTTAAAGAATCCAAGCTGTAATAGTTGTTTGAATGAAAAGCTTAACATTTTTCAAATATTACACAAATAGCAGCTCCTAGCGTGTCTTGAACCAATTTTATACGTACTCTGCATAATGAAAGACAGGAAGACAGAGTTACATAAAAAAGTAAATACTTTATCGTCTTCTATTAATGCAAAAATAACTGAGTTCTATTTGCATCGCGGCCACGAATAAATTGACATAAAAGAAATCTGCTGCTCTTACAGGCCTTTCTCTTTGCCTTATCGATTAGCGTTCTCGACAGCTGAATGTCATTGTTTTCGAATTAGACAGCGTCATCAAAAATAGAGCAGAATGCGGGATTCTCTTCAAAAGTTCCACAGGAGAGGATGGGAGCTATTTGCCACTACAGTTCCTCTGGGATGATCCAAGTTTTACATTTTTCTGCAGGACCGGCTTAAAATTTGTTTTATGGGAAGTAGCGATTTTTATATTTAACTTATTGAAACTGTTGAGAATACAAGTAAAAATAGAAGCTAAGAAATGAAACGGAAAATATCCGAATTAAGGCCCTAAATACTTGATAGCACTTGTTTAAGTACATTATTTTCACAAGTTTATATAATAGGTAAAGATGATAATGTACAATGTCATAAACATTGAATAGTAAAAGTTATTTAGTTATGTTAATTTAAGAAGTTCATTTATGCATGTTATTACGTAAGAGAAAGGCTGTAATATTCGATTTAAAACTCCAAACATTCATTGATAATGTGTTTTTAATCATATAAATTTGTGAAGTTTGTTTGCACATGTTTTTGTTACGTAAGGGCTTTAAGTTGGTAATACGTTTTAAATTGTATAAATCTAATAAGCTCATTTATATAGATTTTATTATCAGATAAGGCTATTACAATGTATGTCTTAAAGTTTGTTTGTTGGTCTTTATGACAATACTCAATAATATAAATGTAACGGTTCAAAGGAACACATATATAGCCAAGAATATGAAAATATTAAACTACAGATAAGAAAATTATAATATTAAGTGAATCAAGCGTAACAACATTAACAATGTGTACCAAGAATGAAACACGAGACAGACAGCTTTGTTGCGACTGAATAGAAATTAACGAATTTCATTCGCTTAGTGTACGTATGTTGAAAATATAATACATTGTAATGTATTGTGTTATTACAATACTATTGTAATAAGTGACGGTTTATATCTCAAAATTTGTTGGTTATGTGTTGGATTCAGTAGAGAGAAGTTGTGTTTTAAATTCCATTAGCAGAAATCGTGGTTCTTACTCCATATAGAGAAACAGCATTTTAACATTACGTAAAGATAAGTGGCGATTAATATTTCGTGGAAGAAATTACAAAATTATTATTTGTGGTAATGATGGAAGTTACGAGTGTGAATTAATATTCATATAGGAAAACAGTATACGAGTTACAACAGAACATAAAACATTTTTGTGGAGAGAAATATAAATTATAACACGTCTGTCTCGTATTCAGTCAGCATGTAATAATATTCTCAGAGCATATCGTAATCAGAAAAGTGTACTCTTGTGTGATAATAACAAAACATTAATAAACTCCGTAGATTTCTACACACTGTGATTTTGTTATACTTAAAATCACCCCAGAAGTATCAATCTGAAAAATTCAGTGATATTATGAAACCCTGAACTAGCCGAGCATATTATAGTGGCATTAGTCACGCCAACGTCTATGACATTTCGATACAGAAACTAATAGCATTTAAAATCGCTGTGATAAGAGCTTCGTTTTCTTTTATTTTCTTATTTTCCACGTCTTTTTGTACAGTGAAGCAGTCAGAACGCCAGACTTAGTGAGCAGCCTGTGTGTGTTTGCTGCGTACTTATCCTGTGTTGGGTTTAACCGCAGAAGAGGGATAGATATAGGTTGATTCTATTGTTTTGGGTGTGGAGGGGGGGGTAGGAATAATGTATTCTCCGTAATGATGCGGGCGGATGTGACATCCTTGGATGTAGCTGGTTATGTACACGCTGCTAACTTTATTTGCTAGCAACATGGCCATACCGTAGCTGATTTTAAATCAGTGAAGCAGTTTACAGGTACCGCAACTTAAATCGACCTACCAGTGAAACTAACCCTCCAATCGCAGACGTTGAAGGTGCAACAACCGACTATTTAAGAGGTAAGCCTGCAGCTATATTTATGTCAATAATTAGGTATCTTAATTTGCGAACATCACAATTTATTCTAAAGTAATACATTTTGTACTGCATTGTTCAGAGCTGATAACTTGCGTACACCTTATTTGTCTTATACTCTGTAACAATATATCCAGACTATATCTATTTCTTTTATAGTCAAATATTTCTATAATTTAAGCTGCACACAAAGAAAATCAGGAGCAGTGCCCAAAAAAAGACAATAAAACGATATTGTTCCTGGTTTTTTTTCAAATAGGGACAAAAACATTAACTGTTGTTATGGTTCGATAAAATTTCTTTCATGTAGATGGTGTACACATATTGATGAACACACTTTTGCTTTTGAAAAGTGCGCAAGTGCAGAGCACTGTACAGTGGAAATGTCAAGACATATTACTCGTATGCTTCCGCACCACGCAGTACATACGCAATTGTTACAAATTCAGTTATATTTCCACGACCAGGTAGCGCTAATATAGCCACATACTACAAAACATTCAAAAGTAACCACAGTAGCCAGCAGGAGCATACTGTTGCTTCCAAGCGGTAGCAAATACGGCTGGAGGAAACCGTTTCCAATGAAACATCGAATGCTTACGAAAACAATCGAAAACTAATCGTACGGTAGTTAGCGACTATAGAATAATTCGATAGTATTCATTCTTGAAATTTTGCGCAAGTAACACATCGCCGACACAGCAGCCAGCCTCGCCGCCGGGCCCCACGCCGCGAAACCGGTTGCGCGAAGGATTGTTCACCCTGTAGAACGGCGATTCACATATTGACGCTACAGCTTCCAAGTACTTATTGCAGAAAATCGCTGTTTGTGATCTCAGGCTGCTAGTAAGAGATTAAATTTAATTAAGAACTGAACTCTGTCTGTTCCAAAACATTAGCCAGGCAAGTAAAATGCAAAGTTTCGTTGCCGTTATCTGTTACGAAACACTATCAATAAAAAGTCTTGTTTTCAATTTGAAAACGGTTAACAGCTTTGAAAACAAGAAAGAAAAATATTTAAAACTAGTCAAAGTTATGACAATGAACTGCTTTAATGTAGCGACTATGAACGGCACAATGTTATAATGTACAAATTCGGTAGTAAGATGTGACACATAATATTGTACAAAAATTAATAATAATTCTGTGATAACATTAAAGTATATAAAACTATATAGTATGGTGTGAAATATGTAATATTATGCCAAATATTTAAACATGTGTAAAATAAAACTTATAGAAAACAGTTTTACTTTCTATCTCGTCAGTGTTTTTACACGAGATATTAAAATGTGTAGTTTAAAATTTTGGGGTCTACTCACTCGTAACAGTACAAAATAAAACAAAAGTCTGCCGTATCGGTTATATTACGACATAGTAGTTTATTTTCTACTTTATAGTACATTATCCCCTTACTAGAAAAGATTTCAGATAACCCATACCTAACTAACTCTTAACTTATCTACAGTCAATAAAAACCAGCAATATTACATTCAGAACTATACTATGTCATGTAAACCATCTGCTAAATATTTGCTTTGTTTTACATTTTTTGCCCTAATTTACTGAGCTGTTGATCCTACTTCAAGTACAAACTCAGATTTCTCGTGTATTTCGACCTCTCCTCGACGGAAACACTGGGAAGAGCTGTCGGTTCTACATCTTATTACTTGTATCATTTTAGCATGTCTATTTCTATTAAGTTCTCTTTTATTTGATTAATAAATCATTCGTAACATCTGCACTGTCTTCTTGTCACAATTCTCAAGAATTTCCTGGGTTCGCGTTCTTCATGCTAGAATTCTGCCTTATTATTCTTCTAAGAAACTTTAAATACCTCAGCCGTCATTTGTTCTGAAGTTTTATAACAATCTACGATTAACCCGCAATTGTTACTGAAATAAACTTGGCGATTTTTACAAAATTACAGCATGTTGAAAAATAAAAAAATGTCATATCTATTTCAATGAAAATGAAAGCGTCATCATCAATTTACAAAGCTTAGGCAAGGCCTATGAAGGGTCATGGTGGACTATATGAGCCAATAAAAAATGAAAACAACGGTATAAAACTTAAACTAATAAAAATTATAAATATTGGAAGTAAAAAAATGAAAAATAACCTAAATAATTTGAATGTATGGATGTTCACAAAAATGCTGTTTTATATAACTGTTAGGACAGCAAACTTCGCAATTTAACTGGTTGTTACGTTCCGAAATAAATGTTAAAACTTAACCTAACCAAATTCTTGAAATTAACCACAACATTGCTGAACATTATTTAAAAAAAGACATATATCGAATCATGGTAGGGATAATTGTGTTAATTTACGCAACTGTAAATATTGCATATATATTAATAAAAACGTATTTACATAAACATTAATTTAATATAACATATTTAAAAGGATACTGATAATTTGTTAGAATTATTAACGTTCACTCTCCGTTTTTCCAATTTTCTTAAAAATTATTTGCACGCTCCCTGTTCTGTTACATAATGTAAAATTCCTTTTGGTGAACTTGTGTGTCTCAGATTTATTCTTTTGTTTTTGTTTTGTTTTGTTTTTTTCATATGAGCGAGGTCATGGTGTATTTTTCTTCTTTCTTCCATCACGTTCCATTCGTTTTGTCTCTCCTGGAGTAATGTTCTTTTTGTTTGCGTATTCCACTCCAATTATTTCTCTCACTTTACTTATTTCATTCATTTTCAGTAACAGTATACAAAAAGAGACCTAACACAAGGTTGTAGTACTTTGAAACCAATAGCTCTCGATAATTGCAGAAGTTCGAGGTAGTAAACATTATGTGCATGCGCCCGGTGAACAAATTAGTTAATAGTTGCCTATATATCGTGCCACTTGCTTACGATGAACGTTGCGTTAAGTTCGTTCAACTTTATCAAAAACAGTTTCACACAATTCAATGTTTAGCGCAAGACAGCGTGGGCTGGACATTGGCAAGGTCTACCTTCAACAAACGTAAACATAACAAACCACTGCCCTCTACACATAAAGTGAACCTCTCTGCTCTGCTCACACAAAGTTATTTCTTCGCATCGTAGTTGAACACCTTTAACATATTTCTTCTTTGCTAATTAATGTATCTGTATTATTGAAATAACTTCATGAATGTGAAGAAATTATCTTTGTAACTGTTATTTATACATTATAAACTTTATTTATTTAAGATGTTGTGTTCTAGTGGTGTAGTGGTAACCATACTTGTCTCCTAAACCCAATATTGCGGGTTCAAACCCGGCCAGAATCGATGGATTTTTTTCCAGGCGTAAAAATCTTAAGTATAGGTTCCTTCGGAAGGGAAATAAAGCAGTGGGCTCCATGTGATAGATTTACGGCAGGTAAAAGAACCTCAAGCCTGAAAGAAGAGACCTCTGAGCAAAATTTATCGGCCGTTTCACGCCCTGAGTTGAATGGGACGCTGATGACCTGAGATGTTAAAGAGCGTCCTTAAATAAATCAATAAAAAAAAAAAAAAAAGGAAAGGAATGGAAACTTGTTGATTTGGTTTATTTACGGACGCTCTTTAACATCTCAGGTCATTAGCGTCCCATTCAATTCAGGGCGTGAAACGGCCGACAAATTTTGCTCAGAGATCTCTTCTTTCAAGCTTGCGGTTCTTTTTCGTGCCGTAAATGAACGACACGGGACCCACGGCTTTACTTCCCTTCCGAAGGAAGCCATACTTAGGATTTTACACCCCGGAAAAATCCATCGATCCTGGCCGGGTTCGAACCCGCGATCTTGGGTTTAGGAGTCAAGTATGGTTACCACTACACCACCAGGACCGACGAAATGGGGACCATCAGTTTCAAAATGGTTTGTGAAAAACACGTTCCAGATTGCGACGTAATAAAATACACAGTGTCTAGAACAGAGGATGCCAAAGAACATCAGCTGTTTCGGGTCGTGCCATGTGCGTTTCCTGGTTTAAAAGCTTACATGTCAAAACAAGAAAGTGGCCCCACTGTAAGGAAGGCTATGTTTTAGGAGGTACGCAACGGTGGAATTTAATCGCAAGAAGATGGGAGGATTTCTGAAAGCTGATCAAATAACAGGTTATGAACATTTTGTTCAACAATTTGAAGATTACGTGGAAATTCAAAGCGGATAGTAATTGTGTTTGGTTTTATATGTAGACTTTGAACATGTTGGAGGTGTTGGCTATAATAAAACTTCAATTGAGTGCACTGTGAACATTTCTCAATAAATATATATACCTGCATATCGGCAACAAAATTTCAATTGATGTTGCCTGATGGTGTAAAACAACAGAAATTAAAAAGGGTTTAGGGGATACAAATCAGTTAGTTATAGCAATTCTCAAAATAATCTGCAAATGTGTAAGCTATTTTACAAGAACAAAATGAGAACTCGTTATTTTAAAGCGAGTTAGAATTCTCTCCGGGCAAGGTAATGTTACTTGCAAATAGGCATAGCCCAAGGAATTCATTTGCTACAGTTCATTCCCAATCATCATCCTCTTGTAGTATTGCTAAGGAATATTTGCTCTTGCTCTGTAAAAGGCGTTCTTGTCATGTGGCATAGCACCAGGTTAATTTTTTTTTGATTGATTTATTTATGGACGCTCTTTAACATCTCAGGTCATCAGCGTCCCATTCAACTCAGGGCGTGAAACGGCCGACAAATTTTTGCTCAGAGGCCTCTCTTTCAGACTTGAGGTTCATTTTCGTGCCGTAAATGTACGACACGGGATCCACGGCTTTACTTCCCTTCCGAAGGAAGCCATACTTAGTATTTTTAAGCCCGATAAAAATCCATCGGTCCTGATCGGGTTCGAACCCGCGATACCCAGGTTAAGGAATTGCAAATAACTTAAATGATACGGGATTGTACGTTTCCCTTTTAAATGATGGAATATCAATTCTTGAGTTGATAATAATACTTCAGTACAAGTTAAAACTTGGTGGTTTCAGCGTTTGGCTCCTAAAGGGAAACTGTTCAGTTAAAACACCAACAAATATTGAGCTGAAAAATAATTATACATTTTGTTCAGAAGTCAACATTCAAAATAATTACTATCATAACTGATGATAATATTGGAAATACATTTTTTGCACCTTTAAGAGCATGAAAAGTTTTCCAAATGTAAGAATATACTTGGCCTATGATACAGTTCAAGTTAAGAAAAAACCTAGACATCTTTCCAGCATTTAAGATAAATTCACAGAAATGTACAAAAACAAGCAAGAACATAAAACTAAATAAGCAAACCCCTACTAAAAAGGCAAAATGTGTTTCTAGTAGAGAATGGTCAACCTGTCCGAGGCTGTACCGACACCTTACACCTGGTTAAAACAGACAATGTAAGTCGCTATGCTGGAACATGGATTGTCTTTTTTTCCTTTCTCTGCATAATTTTGCACTGCAGTATTTACTGTTTTAACGCACTTTTCTAAGTTTTCATTCGCTATCAAGTCTCCCCACTTTATTTTACATGTTACGCTATTCTGGGCGAGGAAGGGGTCTGCCCTTCTGTGTCGCGGAGTTTATGCAGAAGTCTCACATTGTGAGCTCTGTCTTATCTGTTGTCTGGCTATCCCTACTTTCATTTCGTTCTGACATCATCAGCGGTTGCTATCATCGCTTGCGCAGGACTTCCTTAATGCTCGTTCGCTCTCGAGACCGCGACTGTCCTCTTCTGAAAGAAGGATCGTAGACAATGGACGCGTGTACACTTGTAAGTTTTGGGTTTTGAAAAAAAATTGTTGCTGTATATGCAGAAGACATTGAAACCTCAACTTGTGCTGGCTTTGTTGACAAACGTTAAAGAGTTGCGCCAATCTCGTCTTCTTTGTCTTCTGTTAAAACTACGTGTTCGCCTTTTCTTGTTTTGCACTTATCCAGTTGTATCAAATTTACTCACAAGGTCATGAATTGCAATTCTGCCCATGGAACTTCCGAACAAATTCCTCACGAACGTTGTTTCCTGATAATAAAAAAATATGTCGCTGTAAGTCTTCGCGACGAATTGGTGACTTCTTGGAAGTTAAAGGACAGGCAGGCGGCCGTAAGTAAAGAGGAAAGCGGAAAATCCCGTGCTAAAGTGAGGGCATATTCTGCAAGTCCGATAATATTTTGTCGCTCAGTGATATACTTAGAATTTTCGTACTATATGAGTTTCAGACATGGTCACCAACAGAAAAAACAAAAGAACAAAATTTAAATATGTCAAAGAAAAATGCAACGCAAGAACCGGGGAATAACTTTCAAGGACAAAATACCTACAGTATTAATAAACCAGTTATTTCGGACGACAGACATCGCTCAAATAGCTACCAGAAGCAAATGACAATGGGGCGGTTACGTCACAAGAATGCAGGACAATAGGTGATCTACAAGATCTCCATGTGGAACCCCCAGACACAAGGCAGACACAGAAGAAGATGGACAGACCTCTTCAAGGAGCATGCAAGTCAAGAGTAGCAAGAGGAAGAGAAAAATGGAAATCACTCGAGAAGCAACTAGTGCAGTGAGAAAAGGAGTAAGCAAAGAGTATCTTAAACAGCATACGAACAACTAGAGTGGAATACACGTTAGGAAAAAGTGAGCTTTCCCTATTTGTTAAGGGGTCTTTGCCCTTAAGAGACAGAATGGGCTATCTTTATTTTATATATGGGTAGCTTCTACCAAAGCTGCAAATTCCTGTTTACAATCCTTTAATTCCTGTTTGTTTATTTGGGAAATAATAATTATCTTTATTTTAAACATAGAGCTCTGGTCAATTTTAACCACACGTAACGATCATTATTTATGTACATTACTTCAATTTGGAAAGTGGTCGTTTAAATCTAAGAGTTAACCGCCATCCTGTTTGATTGTATGGAAGAATGCGCTATTATCCAAATATTGCACATAGGCTGTCCTTGATATCCAGTTGTGTTAATCTACACGAGTGCAGTTCATTTTCATAATTAATGTACATACTTTGTAGTATTAAACTGCTCTGTGACTGTTATACATGTTAAGTATCCATTTGAAACAACCCGTTTCATTAATTGGAACCTCAAGGCTCAAACTGTGGTCTGTTAGTCGTTGATTCAAAAACATATTCCACTTAAAAGAACTTCCCTCAGTAGTGCTCAATGGAGTGAAGTGTGCAGTTCGAAATTCGATCCTTGGTGGTCTGTTGCTACTGTTAAGATGTGGAAACGCAAAATTCAAGACTAGTTTATTAAAGTTTGTTAAAAGGTTATTTTCTGAAGCTGAAGGTGCGGATCCGACATACGAAAAAGTAGTGCCGAACAGCGATTGTGTTACAAACTTGAATACCAGTACCGGTAGTGGCAATAATTTTTCAATGACGATACTAATTATAGAGCACTGACTAGTCCGTGGGGTCGATCAAAAAGTTACGACTTTAGAAGCCGGACATTGCAGGCGTTTCCAGAATTCCTGGTTACACAGTTTGTCTTGGCTTACTTATAGTAAAAAGTATGAAGGTGCCGGGTGTGCGTTCTAGTTGGTGCTAAGGAGGGGGGACCGTAGTAGGGTTGTTACACTCTCTAGTTTTTTAAGTCTCTAAATAAATTTAAATATTCAGAGAACAGTTAGCATAAAACACCCTCGTTAAAAGTAGGAGAGTGTATGAAGGGGAAAAACAGATGTTTATGTTCAATTGAACAATGAAATGAAAAAAAGTAAATGAAAATTGGTTTTCATTGTGAAGACATGTGCGGTCGCCAGAACTTCCCACTTCGAGGGCACAGGGATGACGGTATCATTGATTTAGATCACGGTTTTCAAGGTGAAAATAAGGGGAACTTTTTAATTTTGAGTTGACGCAGGGGATGAAATTCTCAGAGGCCATCTTACAAAGGCACCTAAATAACAAGTAAAACAATACAAAATAATTTGATAAACCGTTGTGCTGTCATAATTGAAAACAAAATTAAAGATTATGTTAAGAGAAGGAAATATTTTTGACGAAACTACGGTCATGAGTACAAATGGGCAATTAAGATTTTGTTTGCGTTTTGTTGACCTGGGAAAGTATTGTGTCAGGGAGGATTTTTAAGATTTGTTGTAATGCACGATTAAAATGATGAAGGGTTATGTAAGTTAATACTACGAAACTACAATTAGACATTTGGAATCTGCGTGACAAGGATACCATGGTGGTGGGACATTTTCAGGACAATTTCGTGGCGTGCAAGTCAGCAGTTTAGCAGTTCAACCCCTTGCAACGTATCGTATAGCGCATTGCCTGAATCTACCGGTTTCTAAAACGTGTTCCGGACAAGCTCTTGCCACAATCGGCGAAATTGTGAATTTCGTTAGGGAGTCTAAGAAGCGGCCATCGCTCATTAAAGACAAAATCAGTCAGTTGTGCTCTCAGAATAAAAATACTACATTGATATAATTGTGAAACTCGGAGAATTGGGCGACAAGATGCTATTTTACAATTTAAGGAGATCTTCCCTGCAATCGCGTTATTCTTAGAGGAAAAAGCAGAGTCTTTGAGTAAAAATTAACATGTCTATCGTCAAGTTCGAGTTTATAATTGCTCTAGTTACCAAGATGAAACATTCGGAAGCTGGCCAGACAACTACAAAATCCTAGCATTGATCTAGTTCAGTGTTACGGAATGATTGAAAGAGTTAAAGATATCTCGAGAAAATCAAACTTTTCATTCGTTTTTGAAAACGCTATCACATTAGCAAAAGATGTTGATGCAGATGTTAAGGTGTCTCGAACAACATCCACACAAACTTATCGAAGCAATATTCTTACTACAGCTGCTCCATTATCGCATTAATGTTGTCTTCCACTCTTCGATTACGTTTGCAATGAACTGTCCACTAGATTCTCACGTGATAAACATAATCATATCCTTATAGTACAGTCCTTGATTTCAGCATCTCAGAATGATTTGAATTCAGATATTGGCGATTTAGTAAAAGGTGCAAGCATTTACGAACAAGACTTGTCAGGAACTGTTACAGAACTACGAGGTGAATTAAAAATATGGTTTAACTTTTCGGAAACTTAACAAAGGAAACCAAAAACGGCTATTGAAGGTGTTCTTCTCCTTCTCCACACCAAAAGCAACTTCTATCAATCATCATATGCGTCATACCAGTAACAACATGCATGGCCGAAAGGTCATTTTCAACATTAAGACGTGTGAAAACCTAAGATCCAATAAGCAACAGGTTTGGTGCTACTTGACATTCACCGCAACACTGAGGTGATTCCAGAGGAAGTAGTTAATCTTTTCTCAAGAAAATATCCCAGTAGATTACAGCCTCAATGATACATAGGTTACATTATTCTTCTAGGTGCAATTAATTTACTTGTATTTATATGTTGTATTCATGGAACTAATACTACAGTCACTTTTTTTTGGAATGTAAACTGAATGTGTGCCTTTTAAAAAGATTGGACATTTTTTTGGGCCTGTGGCTCATTATTTACAAATATAATCGATATCACAGCTCCTAATTTAAATATAATTTTACTTACTTAAATATTTAGTTAGCAACTGTTTTGTATAACCTTAATTCTGATATATCCATTTGGGGTAGTCGATTTGGTTCCCCCTGTCGAATATTTCTAGATCCTCTCTTGTACAAAATCAATAATAAACAATCGAAAGTAACGTCGATTTTCATTGGCTTTGAAATTTACTAACAATGAAGTTATATGATAATAAATAAACAAAAAAACTCTTGGCATTTAAATTTCTGTTTAAATGTTATTTATTAAAAACATATAACGCAAACGTTTTCTGAAGGTTATTACTACAAATATAATTCTCTCACACATAATAGATTAATATTTCACATTTGTTATCTTCACGACGATGTTTTTGTTAAATGTAAAACTTACGCATCATTATAAATACAGTTTATATGCTGAATTCATTTGTCCTTTTATTTTAAAACAGGAAAATAAACGCAAGAGCGTTTTTTAAATTTCGGTTTACAACTATACCCTACTCCTAATAGTTCCATTTCCCTAATTTTCAGAAAAAACTTTTCTTATGTTATTTAAATGGTATATACGGAGTTTCGTTTCGAAAAAACACTAGAGTAGTTTTTAAATTGTGGGTTTCAGGCAACCCCTTCCCCACTCATAATCTGATTTCACATATTTTTAGAAATTATTTTTCTAAACGATATGCTGAGTTTTGTTGTGAAAAACAAATGTTGGTGCCTTTAGAGCAATTTTTAAATGGGTTTCAGATTAATCCCATCTCCTAATACTCCGAATTTACTGATTTTAAAAAACTATTTTTCTTAATTCCATATACCGAATTTCCTTTAAAAGATTTTAAAATTGCAGCCGCTAGAACAATTTTTAAATTTCGCTTTAATTCCCACTCGTTTTTCAGTTATACTCCCCCTCCTAATTGCCCTGATTTTCGGAAACTCTTTTATCAATTTATTTTAAAGAAATATACCGGGCTTCATTGTGAAAATGCAAATAATTGCGGCTGCTAGAACGATTTTTCAATTTTTTTTAATAAAAATCTCGTTTTAGATCAACTATACATATTGGTCCCATTTTACTGGTTAACGAAGAATCGTTTGTTAATTGATGACTATATGTTTTCTTCGTTGAAGAAAACAAAAATTGCGACCGCTAGAGCGTTAACGGACACACGCGCGCGCGCAGCCGAGGTCATTAGGCGCGGACTCGTGAGCGGGATGTCTGGGGTTCGAATCCCACTAGGACCGTACTCCCTTACTGGATTTTTTTCCAGGTTTTCCTATGCCGGGGAGATACCCTAAACTTAAGACCTGGAAAGCTTCCTTCCTTACCCAATTACCACACACACGCACACAACCTTTAAATAACGATATTGCTTGCAACACAGGAATATCAGAGTGATCTGAAGGAACATCAGGAGCCAATATCTGTTCAATGTTGGATCAAGATTAAGGTACTTTAATTCCACAACAAGCAGGTACACGTGAGAAACAGAAAATCCTGTGCAAATCTTTCTATGTATGAGTGCTGTTCAATAAAGAATGAACTCCCCCCCCCCTTTTGACAACATACTTTAACTCATCCTCATAAGTTATATTATCTTCTGTAAGTAGTCCCTATTGGATGCAATGCTCCTGTCCCAGCTTATCTGTCAGTCTTCAAAGACACCTTGGAAACAATTTTTGACAGGTCTTTCAGAACTGACTCCGCAGCCTTCACAGTGCTGCTAGTGATGGCAAATGTCTCCCACCGAAGTGTTTCTTCTTTTTGGGGAAAAGCAAAAATCACACGGGACTATAGCGTCACATTGGGGTATTCAGCAACAACCGTTGAGGAGCTTTCAGTACATTTCTGTATTATCGTTCAGGTGCAGGTACGACATGCTGGGTCGGTCCTGGTGGTGTAGTGGTTACCATACTTCCCTCCTATACCCAAGATCGCGAGTTCGAACCCGGCCAGGACCGATGGATTTTTTTCGGGGCTTAAAAATCCTAAGTATGGCTCCCTTCGGAAGGAAAGTAAAGCCGTGGGTCCCGTGTCGTACATTTACGGCACGAAAAAGAACCTCAAGCCTGAAAGAGAGGCCTCTGAGCAAAATTTGTCGACCGTTTCACGCCCTGAGTTGAATGGGACGCTGATGACCTGAGCTGTTAAAGACGTCCATAAATAAATCAATCATTCAAAAAAAAACGACATGCTGGCAAGCCATTCCTGAGACTACAACTTTTCCAAACGATGGAGCTTTTCTTACAGAGCTTTGCTTCATTCCTCTCACAGTAGAAATGAAGTGACCTAGCTTCATCAGCAGTGAATACCCTTAAAAAAAACAAAAAAAACCTCCGCATCATCTTCAAGTGCATGTAAACCTGCACGCCAACGTGCTTTGGTTCGGGAATCAGCGGTCTTGGAACCCACCGGGCATAAACACCTCTCACATGCAACCGTTACCAACGCAAAATTTGTCGACCGTTTCACGCCCTGAGTTGAATGGGACGCTAATGACCTGAGATGTTAAAGAGCGTCCATAAATAAATCAATCAAAAAAAAAAAAAAAAACAACTTAAGGGTAGAATTCATATGCTGAAAGTCATGAAGAAACTGTTTTTAACATTATCATGGATCGTAAACATGGAGAGTATATTTGTCATGCTTTTCCATATTAATATTTCCGCTTGTTAATTTATATATTTTGTGAAAATTACATGTTTCTCAATTATAATGTTCCCTTAATCAGATACAATTAAGAGACAGTGAAAAGATAAAACAAAATAAAAATAATTACAATAAATCTAATATGACAAAAAAGCTACAAAAACAAAATGGTAATGTTGGTACATGATAATTTAATCAATGTATAATTTGTAATAAATGATCACAGGATAAACCGAAAGTATATTGAATATATCAATAGTTAAATATTGTAATGTTTACATTCTAAGCACAGGAGAATATTTGTATGTATCAGTATTAACCCTTGGAATAAAAAAGATATTACGAAATCGGTTTGGTGTGATATTTGGACATAAAAGCATATTGATTGTCTTATGTTTTAATCACCAACCTTATTGTGTAATAGTGTGTAAAGGAAAAGTAACAAGTGACGATTTCTTCTGTGAGATAAACCTTGGTACTGAAATAGTTGAAGTAAAGTGTCATAAGAAATTACATTAGGGGAAAAAATAACCTTTTTAAAAAGGCATACTTTAGAAATTTGAGTTGAATTATTTCAGATTTGTCAATGTAAGGACTCCATATAATAGAAGCAGCATATTCAAGTTTAGATCTGACAAATGAATTGTATAAAATAAATAAATTTAATAAACTACTGTGCATATTTTCTAAGATTTCGTTGCACAAACTGTCAAATTGTCATATTTTATAATAAAAATAATACATTATTCATAAAAAAATCAAGAAACTCTAAGGTTTACATTGCAAGTGCCACAGATATTTCTAATACATTTGTCTTAAGAAATACACTTCCCAAACATAAGTGGCAAGCTCTTTCCAGTCAACAATAACACAAAACTTGCACCCGTCACTTTTTCTCTGGCCTGTTAAACATGATATATGTATGTCTGAACTCAAAACATTTCTATTAAAATTAGCCATGGTAGTATTAAAATATACCTGGAATAGTACTGCGATTAAAATTTAAAAAATTCACATGTTTTTGCATTGCTCAATAGCATCACGTGTATAGGCGATTATTTCCAGCCTTGAAAAATATCCTTGTAGATAACATAGTATGACTATTGAAAAATCTTGAAAAGTTATTGGCCGTGTTTCGTAAACAGGAACGATTTTAACATATAAATCACATTTGTTTTTGTAAATAAAGATTGCAAATAGAAAATAAATAAAGGATGGTTTAATTATTAATTAAATTATATAACATTCTTTATTTTGCATTTTTCTGGTTTGTTTTTGCACAATTCAGACTTTTTTGAACATATAAATCCTAAATCTTGTAATCATTTATTCCAAAGTTGTGCGATTCCTTAAATAATATTAATAACATCTTTGAAATACATAACACAGCAACAAAAACCTCCCTCTATATCAAGAATGAAATCCTAAATATTCTGCTGGTCTGGTTCTCAAACTTAATCAAAAGTGTGTACATGTTTTCTTATAAATGCATCTGTGAAATATATTTTTCTACAGATATATTTATTCATTATTTAGTATATGATAAAATAAAAAAGAACTTATTCTGGACTATATAAACGGAATAGAACTAGCCATTTAAAATTCAATTTAGTTATTTCCTGTTCTTGTAACACCTCCTCCCTTTTTACATCAATCAAGGTAATATTTAACAGTATTTAAAACCCATTTCAACTATAATGGCATCACAGGCATTTTTTTTATCTGGTTTATATGCGAACGCTCTTTAACATCTCAGGTCATCAGCGTCCCATTCAAACCAGGGCGTGAAAGGGCCGACAAATTTTGCTCAGAAGCCTGTTCATCATAGGCAACGAACACGCATGTTATGGAAAAACTAAGAAAGGTTTTTTGTTCCAGGTCTAAGTTAGGGTACCTTACCAACTTTCCTAGTGATGTGGACCGAAGAAAATCTGGAAAAAAGGTGCCAAGTAAGACATAGAGAGATTTGAACCGTAGACCTGCCTAAGCGAACGTAAATAATTGCGGCAGAACTAAAGGCTATTTCTTAATGGCATTCAATTCAAATTTTGATACAAGAGTGTGAGAATATTTTCGTTATTTTAAATGTTAATGATATTTATTTAAAATTTTATAAAAAGCAGGAGGCTCAAGATAAATTTTTCATCCTACTTTGCTGCTTTACGTATAGTAAATTCAGAAGAAGTGGGGGGAGGAAGTACTTTACAACGCATGTCACCTTTATTCTAGGCGCTGGTACCCGCTGATAATGTAATATGTTCTGAAAATAGTAATAAAATTTTTCATTTGAATTTGTAACTTGTGCATCATATCTCAAGTTATTGACACATTTGTCAATATATATTTTTAATGTTTCATTTAAATAACTATATTGCCGGAAATTGTTCTCCAGTTGATTTATTATGCGTTTGTTTTGCTTCTAGAGACCATGTGATTTCCTTTCTGGATCTAATTTCCCTGGTATTATGTTTTATGACTGAGAAGTGACATACGAAAAAATGTAGAAACACTCTTCACTTCATAGTAGCATTCAGTAGTTAAATTAAAAGCGAGAGGTATAATGTTTCCTCCGAAAAATAACAAGTTTATAAACTAGCATGCTCTAGACCCAAACATTCATTTTTACTCACCATCGATGGTAGCCATGGGAGTCGACTTTTCCTTCTTCAGATTTTCTGACGTTTTTGCCGTTGTATTGTAAACGTAGACAGCACTCTTGGACATTCGCACGCACGCACCAACACACACTATTTACAATCTAACGCCTCCGCGTGGACAAAACTCAAAATACTAAAAACGTATTCTTGAGCCACTAAACAACTGCCTTACACTCGTGAAACTGCACTCGAACTGAAAAGTTCAGTCGTAGTTATGGACTCGAGCAACACACGAACATCCAAGCGATTGTTATATGAAGACAGCCGCTTTTGTGCTGCTGCTACGACCACTGACAGTCAGCACTTTTAACATAGCAAAGCAGCTGGAAGCAATCCTCTCCCCACCACAACACTTGACAGCATTTCACTTCGCGGTTCCCGCCTCACCAGAGCAGATTCAACCTTGCGATTGTTACGTCACCTAGATAAACGTTACCAAGGCGTCTCTCCACGGCGGATATCTGAACTTCAACTGTAGATTATCCGGCTATGTCGGTAAGGCAACTTACAACCTTTCCAATGCACCGCGAATTCACAGATTACCTAAACATTTGACATTTAGCATTCGTCTTCATTACATTGATGTCATAGTTATAGTCTAACTGTTCGTTAATCGAAGAAATCATTTGATAAAAATTGCCATTTGTTTTCTATGACCAAGATAATACTGTGGTCTAGTGATATCACACACGGCCCAGGTTCGATTCTACTTGGATCAGTTTCCTGAGGTTTTTCAGAGGTTTCCCCCGATCTCATTCGGCCGAAATGTCTCTCATTCCCCACGACAGCTATCCTTGAGATAACGTAGCCACACCTTCCATTCTGAGAAGTCGACTACACTCTCGTCAGGAAGTGAGAGCGTCTCACATGTCCGAATGGACAGATGGCAATAATAATAATAATAATAATAATAATAATAATAATAATAATAATAATGGATATATGCAGTTTGAACTTTTAAAGTGATTATAGGTAATACAAGAACATTTAACAAACTATAACATAAACGAATGGCAGAGTAAAAAGCATCTCTTATTTTGGTAGTACCTACCTGTTGGCATAAACTGCAGTAATCTCTTACGACTTTATGTTACTGTGGCTGGAATTTTTCTTTTAGAACTAAACATCTTGGGGAAACCAAGTTTTGCAGTTTCACTGGCAATCCGCATGATTTTGTTTCTATATATTATTTATGGTTATTTCTTCTTATTTTGTTTCATTTAAAAAGTAGGCACTTTCATTATCAAACTCTAACAAAATGTTATAAAGTCATTTTAGTTTACCTGTTTAAGCACCGAGCTTAAAAAAATATCTCGGTGCATGGAACTTTCATAATAACAAAGTAGATGCATGTCCACACGTTACAAAGTAAATAGAAAATAATTGTATCACCATCAATTCCTTATAAACATTTTTTTTTTCATTTTTTTAGTCAACCTTAATTATAACACTTTTTATAATCTTAAAAACTGGTCTGTTTATTGCGTTGAGACATATCATTACATTATTTTTAAACATTTCAATTGAAAAGTTAAGAACTATGCTTGGCAAGTTCTGACAAAGGAAAGAGATCGATGAAGTACATCACGAAATAAAACTCCTGTGAGTGCGCTCTCTATTTCCCTTCCCCTCTCTTTCTGTACCACATGTAGTAGGTGTCAAAAACTCTTTTCCTTATATGTGACTTGCTAAGTGAAGAAAGTGGACAATGAAAAATATTAACGGCGTACTGTGTTATCTGAGTAACGCAAATATTTTCGATATTGCCAAATTAATGCTGGAACGTCCAATGGCGGTCGATTGACCGCTTTTCATTTCCAAACGCTCATTATTTTCTGTGGTTTGTGGCATTTAATCCCTTTCAATGACCTTTAGGCATTTCAGACGTAACTTTTTAAAATAATAGCAATTTAGCATCGGTTCCCGGTTGACCGCTTCCTTATCCACGTTTCTTACGCATTTATTTCGTAGTTGTAACTAACAATAACAAGAATGTTTCAAACTGATTTTAGCGTAGTGCGTGAGTCATTGTTTATCAGCTGTTGTATCGGTGTCTAAAATTTCGCTTAGCTTTTCATTTTCACGTAGCTTTCATCGACTACTGTCACCATCACTCACAGCTGGTTATAGGGACGAAGGAACATCTAAGGCCGAAACGCAAGATATCTCAAATAGGGTCATGAAAGAAAAACAAAACCAAACGACATGTAAAAAATTTGTATGTGGTTCTTGTATAAATAAAAACTCTGCAAAAAGTTTGAACGTAACAGCTTTCTGTATAGATATAACCTGTGTATGTACAATTTAATTTTTTTTTTGTACAAACCCAATTTGTAAACTAAAACATATCTTATTTTCGAAAAAATCTGCGCATATACTTGAAATAAAAAATAATTAACTTTTTTATTAATAACATTTAGCCTGAGATGATCTATAAAAGATGAACAAATGAATAAACAAACAAATGCGTGAATGAATCATTGAATTATCAACAAACTAAATGAATAGACAAAGAAACCTGGGGACATAACGCGCTAAACATACGTGATACGTCAGCAAAACCATGAAGATAAAAACGTTTGAAACCGGAAGTTCGATTCAAGCTGGATTCGAACCTGGTTCGCAGTTCAGAAGTCATATTGTTCTCTTTACATCACTACAGTCGTCTGGTAAGTAAGAAATTTCATCAGCTTGAGTCAGAAGAACACTTAAATATGACGTGATACTGAGCAGACAAGTGTATACAAACTCACCCCGGAAGTTAATGCAAACTGGAATGATCTTGGCTTGCAATTCAGAATAAAAATGGTTCCCTCTATACCAGTGCCGCAGACTAGAAGGTGATAAGTAAGAAATTCCATAGTTTTCAGTGAGAAAAATGATTAAAAATGGCATTTGCGATTTTATCTAACTATATGAGACAACTTAAAGAATGTCTAAGACAAACAGATGTTATACATTAAGCCGCCGAGTTTGAATTTACTAAGGCGCACGTAAATAAAAGTGTAAAGGAATCTTTTCGATTTGACTTAAAAGTGGCTTTCTCGCAAGACATAGTCCGGGCAGTAGCGGACGTGCAACATTCGGAATGATTGAAAGCGGCTGGTTTGCAACTTTTTCCCCTTCTTAGCGATAACCACAGATCGTATAGATTCATTATGAAATTGTTACAAGCTCTTGTCGCCAACAGCGATATAGGAATGCATCACGCCGAAAAGAAAAGGAGAAAACATTAATGTTGTTGAATGGGCTATCGACAAGGTTGGCATGGTGATTTATTTCTAGCGTTTCTAATGTAAAATACGCGTAATTTACGTAGTGTAGAAAATTGATTTTTTGTCATACATTAGTAGAAAAACTATTTGAATTGCATGAGTTTAATTTCTTACGAGGTAGGTAGGTCCATTCCCGCCTAACCATTTTCTAGTTATGATAAAAACAAAAACTATATTTCACTTTTCCATATAGCTATCCTTTATTGCAATACACTTCTCACATCTTTGGCTTAACATTTCAACCCCCCCCCCACCCAAAATACTCAGAAGTCTTGTCTGATAATGGACATAAACAGCATCCATCACTTCTTCATCACATTTAAATTTCCTTTCTCGAAGGTCCTTCTTGAGTTCCGAGAAGAATAAATAGTCAATGGGAGCTAGATCTGGAATGTAGGGTGGATGGTCGATTTCCTTGAAGTCACATTTCTTCACAGCTTCCTTTGCAACAAGAGCTGTGTGCACAGGCGCGTTGTCGTGAAGAAGACGCACACCATCACTCAGCTTTCCTCTCCTTTTCTCTTTGATGGAAGCACGCAGTCTGTGCAGTAGGCCAGCATAGTACTCCCCATTTAGTGTGGTGTTCCTGTCTTTGAAGTCAATGAAGAGTATTCCTTCACAGTGCCAAAAGATTGTGACCATGATCTTCTTGGTTGACTGAGTGACCTTGACCTTCGCCAGGTTTACGCCACTGATTCTCTTTTGAACAACGGATCATAGTAGAGAACCACAGTTTCATCTCCTGTAACAATGGTTTGCAGAACTTCTCTCTTGTTGCCACGGCAGAGCTCCAAAAATGCCTGACAACAGATGACTCGTTGCTGCTTTTAGACTGAGGAAAGAAGTCTAGGCACCCATCTTGCACTAACCTTATTCATGTTTAAATGCTCATGAATAATCCGAAGGACTGTTGTTTTAGAAAGGTCCAATCTTGCTGCTATTTCTGTAACTTTGAGCCGCCGGTCTTCATAATTTCTCATTCCACAAGAGCGATGTTTTCAGGAGTGAGCACCTCCAAGGGCCAACCTGCACGCTCTTCGTCTTCAATGCTTTCTCGATCCATTCGAAAAAGTTTGACCCATTCTTTTTCGGTAGAATATGAGGGTGATACTTCCCCATATACATCGTCCAATCGCTGTTTAATTTCATTTGGATTAAGTCCTTCTTTTGTGAAGAACTTAATAACAGGTGGATACTCCATTTTGAGCATGTCACAATCTTCTACACATAGCTTTCTCTATGCAACTATATCTGAACAATTGAACACAATTACAGCTGCAATTATTTACTTAACAGATGACACCAGATAAGGATTTTGTGAGGGAAGGAATAATCCTGACTGGCATGGCCAGAAACTTAGGGACCTACTCTCATATGTATATAATTAGAAAATTAATTGCACTAATATTCATCATTGTTATATTCTTGTAACACAAGTGTGTAATGTATTTGAAGCAACTTCTTGGAGCGTTCGAAGCGAGTCGATTTCTTGTCATATTGTGAACAAAAGACTAATTAGGAAACGAAATTATTTCAAGTCGGGCTGAAGATGCTGAGATGTTAAATGGATGCAACTGTCAACTACTGATGTATCAGACTATAGGCAGGCACTATAGGCACTATAATCCCCATATTCATAAGATTTCCAAACTGTCCAGATTTCCCTCGATATTGTTGATAACTGGTTACGCCCGAGGGACCAAGTTTATGTGTGCCGTTTTTGTATGAGTGAAGGGGAAGAATAATTATTTCGTGTTAATTCGTTGATTAATTGTTAGCCCCACATTGGTATACCATTTGCGACCGTTTTTTATATAAGAAAGGCGGAATTAATTTGGATTGGTTGATTAAAGAAGGGGAAGGTGAGGATTTGATTGGTGAATTAATTAGATTGTGTTGATTGTATTCGTAATAAACGTTTTCCTTCCGATGTCGACTCATAACTGTGAAGCTGTGCTTTTTTTTTTTTTTTAGCAGTATTTAACGCCCGTTTTACTACTGAGACACCACAGGCGGTGGACACTGATGATACATGAGATGAAATAATAAATTGGGAAAGGATATTTTCAAGGAAGGAAACTTTCCAGGCCGAAGTTTAGGGTACCTCCCCGGCATTTGCCATTTACGAGGACTGAGGAAAATCTGGAAAAAAGCCTCGGTCAGGGAGGACGTTCCTGGCGGGATTCGAACCCAGACCTCCCGCTCACGACTACGTTCCTTAACGACATGAGACAGGGATACAATTATCACATACCATAATTGCACCAAAAGACAAAACAACGGACAAAAGCCTGTTGTTCGCCGTAAATAGGAAATGATGTACAGTGGAATTTATTAATTGCCATCCCCATATAAATTATAACCAATATATTAATTATTGTTATGAAATTTTTCTGTTTTAATTACAATTCAGTATAATTTTTATCTTTGTGCATGTGTTGCAGTATTGTGTGTAAAATGTTATTTTCTCGTATCAGAATGCAGAAATCCATCCTGACCTTGTGATAAAGACAGAGAACCCTGTGGCTTATTGTAGCAATATTTTCTATAGATGACCGCATTGCAAAACGGTCCACTATTACTGGAAAATTCTAAAGCGGGATACTCTAAAAAGATTTGTATTTCGTAGAGAGTTGTCAGGGTAGACGTAATAAAACATGTGCCAGCTCGGGGGTGAAATGTCAGGCCGACAAACTGTTGAAGGAGAGAAGCTAACGGTATATGTGGGTGACATGCTGAGAGTCACGTAGTGCAGGTAGCCAATAAGAAAGGAGAGAAGGACATCAATCTAGTGCAATATCCAATAAAAATTCTTTGATGAAAGGAAATTTTCTGGATCTTTCTAAAATAATATTTTGAAAGAATAAGAGGAGCGTCAGACAGAATGACGACCTCCACGTTTACTCAAGCTTACTATTTTGGGGATCAGGACCAGTCTTTGCAGTTCTTGATTAGAGGCAGTTTCTCAGCTCAGCTCTCAGTTCGCATTAGCCATTGTTATTACGGAACTAGTTGCGTGTTATTGAGTTAAGTAGGAAGTTTCGGAGTTATCAAAGTGCGTCCGTGTACGATCGTCACAGATAATGCAAAAGTGGCACATCTAGCAACTCAATTCTCCAAGGAGTAACGGTGCCTCTTTAAGTGGAACAGACTTTGTTAAAAACCCGGGGTTCAAATCACAAATTTAATCATTCTCCTGTAAAGTTCCTGGTAAGCTCCTTCCCCTGTGATTTCCTAATAACAAAAAGTCCAATAAAGAAAAACAAGAGTTAGTCAGAGCAATTGTAAATCATCCGGGAGGAGAAGAAGAAAATCACAAACCCTGAGAACCAATTAATCAAATAATGAATCATTAGTCAAAAACCTTCCTTCCATTCTTACATTTAATTACCACCCTCTCATTAAAAAAAACAGCTTCATGTGGCATCAGTCATTGCTAATTTTACTGATTGATTATCATCACAAACGTTAAACCAAATTGTGACAAAAGTGACTTGCTGAAGGCTCCACCCAAATTCTCAGATGTGGTTCCCTCCGACTTCCACCTCTTCCCAAATCTCAAAAACTTCTTCGCTGGTAGGCGTTTTTCACGAAATCAAGAGTCAGTTGTAGGTATGGAGAGTGTTTTGCAGAACTTCCGAAAAACGACTACAGAGACCGGATAATGGCCTTGGAAATCCGCTGAAATAAATATATTTATTTAAGGAAGTTTATGTTGAAAAACAAAAATAATGTTCAACTGGATCCTTCATTGTTAGGCGCAGAAATTTTCAGACCGCCCTCGTACTATATGTGAATCATTGAATTGTTGTTGCCGCAAGTCATAAATTGTCTACACCCTTACGTTCCGTGTCATATACTTACCGCTCCTGCTTCACTACATCCTATAACAATTCCTTGGAGTAGTAGTCCGAACTTTCGGACAGCCAAGCCATATATTTCAGAATCCTGTGCTTTTCTTTAACCGCAGTAGATCCCATTCAATATCCAGATCAATGTTTACAACGTAATCTTGCTGCAAGGTGAAAGTTTTCCCTATTAGATGCAATTCAAATTCAATTGCATGATACTGAAGCAATATACGATAGTTCTGGTCTACCTTTCCTTCACGTTTCACAGATTCCGCAACTTTTACCCTTTCAAAAAAATCCCCAAATCACAATAAGCCCTCCACTAGGTTTATCAGTTATCAGCACCGTTGTTGGAAACCTTCTCTCCTTTTTGTTGGTGAATATTTATTAATTCTCCTCCTGGTGCCTTAGAACGCATGTTTAGATTCATCTGTAAAAATAACTAGGGCGGATTGACATGTCTGATAAATTTTAACGAAATAGTGGGGAAATTTTGTTAAGTGGCATTATGCCCCATTCACAATGAAAATTAAACGTAACGTAAACTTAAACGTAAAAGCTAGATGCTATGTATTGTAATAGAACCATTCACAATGAATCACGTAAACATAAAAATAAACGTACAGTTAGATGTAAACTTAGAAGCTTGCAAAGTCCAAGATTTTGCGTCTACGTCTAACTTAAACTTAAGAAATCAGCCAATCAGAACACAGCTGCTCTGTTTGTACACCTCTGTGGTAGAATTTATCCTTACACGGAGTACGGAAATCAAATGCAACTCTTGCTGCCCCGATCGACGGCGGAGAGAGCCGAAGGTAGAGCTAGATAATAGGACTTTCAAAACGTACAGAATGCGTTATAAATTGGTTTTTGGCTTTAGTGTATATATATATGTGGTAATCTCGGGTAAATCACTGTAATGGTGGCATATCTCCTTCAACTGCGAAAGGAAAAAATGCATATACATCAATTTATAACGCATTTGCGAATTCCCATTAGAGCAGATTTGTCACCGTTACAATAGTTTACCCGCCTAACAACCCTCTATCAATTTACATGTAAAAGTTACGTCAAGTTAAGACAACGCATAGATTACATTATGTTTAACAAAAAACAAACACGAAACATTTACTGCGGTCATGCACAGTAGTTCGGCTCTCTCCGCTGCGCTCGTGTCTTGCAGCAGCTAGCAGCAGGAGTTGCACTTGATTTCCGTGCTCCGTGTAAGGGGAAGTTATGGTAGAGAGAGCTGAAGATCAGTGAACTCTGTAGGCAGAATGATGTCAATGTACAAAAGATTAATTACATTATAAGAAAGATATCCTTGCTCATATTACTCCAAGCAAATTAATTACTGCACTTTGCATATGCATAAGCGCTACCGCCGTGTGCTTAGAAGCAGCCATTTTCAATCAGCTGTTAGTTGATGTTCGCTTGTTCTTATTTTTGGTTGACTAATACGTACATTTGCGTCTTTCATTGTGAATGCCTACATACTACTCAGTTAACGTGTTACGTCTTATTTTTTTATGTTTACTTTTAATTTTTATTGTGAATGGGGCCTTACTATGGGTAAGCGTGCTTCTTTTAACGATTGTGTTCAAATTTTCAAACTGTTGGCAGCTATCTTAAGTGACCAGTGTAAAATGTTTCGTAGAAATGAGTGATGCCGAGTTTCATGCAGTGAAATATATTTTTATTTATAAAAAAGTGGATTGTGACTCGATACAAACCGAGCTGAAGGAATTTCATGGGGACTCTGCACAAGCACTCAAGACCATTTATTACAGAATAAATGAATTTAAACATGGCCGTACGAGCACAGCAGATCTGCACATTCCGATAAAATCAATGCTATCATGATAGAAGATTGTCGTATTAAGATTCCCTAGGGTATCTCATATGAGCGGTACATAAAAGTCTGCATGAAGTTCTGTATATGGAAAAGCTGAGTGCCGCGTTTGTTGACTCCTGACCAAAAACACTCAAGGAAGAAAACTTCAAAATCGTATTTGGGAAAATTTGGAATGACTCTTGGCGTCGTTTTGGAACTGTGGACAAAACTTGGCTACAACTTGAGACAAAATAGCAGTCAACACAGTGCGCTGGCCAAGATGAAAGTGCTCAAAAAAGTTAAAATAGTTTTGTTGACGGGAAAAGTGATAGCACCTTTTTTTACCGACTCACGTGGTATCATTATAGTTAACTATTGGAAAAGAGTAAAATTTTATGTACATAAACACTTATCACCTCTTATGCAATAGAGTGGCCACAGAGGGAGAGGCTAAACAAGATAACATGCTAGCCATTGATGTGACAAAGTAACAAGCGCAGTGATATACATTTCCAACATTTACCAAAGGAATTGGGTATTGTTAAGAATACTCTATATTATAAACATTTACTGGTCTGTTTGGATAATGTTCACTTTTACCGGCAATCGTTTGCAAATACTTGTTTACTACTTTGACTAATATGTGCACACAGAAACACATTTTGCTCGAAAATGTATTCCATTTACAAATTTACTTTGGTTCATCAAGTTCCTTTCGCCCGTATAAGAAAAATATCTTCAAATTTAGGAAAGAAATATCATAACTGCTTTTAGTAATTACGATATTGACAATATCTGTAAAATTAAGGCAGTCTTGTATTTGAAGAGAATAAAGCTACAAAACACAAGATTAAGGGTTTTACTTATGACAGCACAGTTTTCTCTATTTAAGCTATCAGTTACTGCATAATTATTTATGTTTTAAATAAATTTAAATCAGTTTACCATAAATATACCGTGCAAACCATTGACTCCCTTAGCTATTGCAAATCAAGTGTAAACTACTATATTCAAAGTGTTTAAAGGCATAAGTGGACTACGTAAATACTTATAGCATTTGTCGAACAGTTGGCACAATATCTTAAATATTTTTAAAAGGAAGGAATCAACATCTGCAGGGTAAAAGTGATCCAATATTTTAGAGGGAAACTCTTAAACGAAAAGGTTTAATACACCGAGAGCGGCAAAAAAATGCATACCCACTTTCACAGTAGATATCTATTTAATATATTTCAAAGTTAGACCGAAAAACAACAGTAATGTGTAATATGATGTTCTGTAAACAGATCTGACTCACATACATTGTGATAGCGTTGCTACGTGACAGGTAAATCAACAATGAACAAATGAAACCAAGATTTTCGTATGATGTTCTGTAAACATATGTGACTCACATTACGTTATGCTAGAGTTGATACAACAAAATGGAGCCAAGATTATCGTTTGAACAGCGAAAAGCAATTTTGAAGGGACAATGGAAAACCGAGAATGTTGTTGAAGTTCAAAGGCAATGGAGACGTGTACAGAACAGAACCGCTGTTGCACTTCTACCTATGGGGAACTCTTAAGGATGTTGTACACCGTAGAAAACCAGCTACACTGACAGCACTTCGGGAAGAAATTGAAACGGCATGTGCTGCAATCGCTGAGGACACTTTCGCAAACGTTGCTCAATCAGTAGTTCAACGTACTCAGAAGTGTATCGACGTCGATGATGGGTATTTTGAGCAACTGTTGTAACCGTAATGGTCTAAGATGATTAGTGTTCATCATTTTCTGTTTGTGTGAATTCAGTTTTGTTATATTAACACAGTTTTTTCTTTGCTTGAAGTGTGTATACATTTTGACACCCTCTGTATTTAATGAATTCTTCATTTATATATATTCCTACATTAATGTGCTTGAGTTACAAAATGATCTCACTGTTGCAAAGTTGTATACGATGTTGATCAGTCGCAACTTTCACGAGGAACGAGTTTGCTACCAACTTCTTAGAGAAGATTAATTGAAAATTCATTTGTAAAGTAAAGAGAGAGATATAAAAATACACGGCCCAGGACTTTACAGGTTGTCTAATTTTCTGATGACAAGAAAGACTTCAAATGAATCATTTACCTGAGCAATTTATAATGCTAAAGAACAAAAACGGTAACTGTTTATGTCTTGTATGAATTATCCCCAATGATGAAGCGATGTGAAACATTTCTCAAAACGAATATTTTCAGTATATATTTCTACCACATACAAGAATAGTAAGGTATAAATTTACCATTGCCCATGGGCGATGATGCAGGAGACGGCTGCTGTTGTTTCAGGATCCTCAAGAGTCTGGACCACGAGATTGGGGTAGATTCCCTTCTGCCGGACAAACCGGCAAGGATATGACGACCCCAGGTACCTGCCCCATCGCTGTTATCGTTCACCCTACTCTCTGCTGAAGTCCATATCCTGGTCCATAGTCCCCTCAGTGTGTTCCCACTGGAACATGCAACATGTAAGCACTTGTAGTAGTTGTAAAACACTGATGAAAGACTAAACACCGTCAATTATGTACAAATATATGAAATTACAAAATGGGTTGTACCTTAACATGAACGCGGAAATCAGAAACCATTATTAACAATTATTTTATCTGTAATGCAGTACTGAAAAAACCAAACCCTTAAATCAAAACTACGTTAATACTGCCGCAGCAACGCATAAAATATTAGCTTTTTATTTTATAAACTCACTCTCGCTTGTTATTTAATTATCGAAATTATTCTGTTGTATTACCCGTTCTTATTGCAGTACAAAGTTAATCTAAATAATTTTGTTTATAGCAGACATTTATTTCAAAAGTATTCCATGTGCGTAACACCTTGTAAACAAAAGCAGTTCGGTTAGCATACGTATTTCCGTTTACAAAACGAGAGAAAATTTGTTATAAAATAAGTGTTAACAGTTCTCCAGAGCATATTTCTCATATAATTCACCGTCACGAGGACTATTTGCGATCTGCTATACAAATTTGACTGGAATATATCTCAATGTCGCCAATAAAGGACAACAGTAACCAAAGAAAATTAACTGTGACCTCGTTTTGAATAAAAAGTACAAGAAAATTGGCAGAGCTTGCCATACCGAGTTATCTGATCCGTGACAGCTTGCTTCGGAATGGAAGTAAAGCCCTGGATCGCGTGTCCTTGATTTAGGACACGTAAAGGAATCTCAAGCCTGAAAGAAGAGGTCTCTGAACAAACATCATCGGCCGTTTCACGCTCTGAATTGATGCGACGCTGATGTTAAAGAACGCCCGTAAATAAATAAATAAACAACTGATAGCTGATACTTGATTGATTGATCAATACAAGGGATTTTGCGTAAATATTACTTCATATTGTACATTTCTAGTTTGTCACATGGGCTGATGAAAGACGATCCAGAGATAGATTAGGCGATTGTGTATTTCGTAGCATACTGTGTCATCTTCAAGCAAGAAAACCGTTGTAAGTGAACAAGCCGGTTCACGGAAAGTCAGATTGTTTAGGAGCAAGCATTCAATCAGCTCGTTATGTGAGTTGGCTAAGCTCTATTGATGACAATGTAACTGTAAACTTCTATTTACTTTAGATTTACTACCAGGTCTCGGGATTTATATGAATGGCCTTGTAAACTCTACTGTTGGCATAACGGAGCTCCTCCCCATTACGGTAAGGTAGTTTGTGCGTATTTGGATAAAAACTTTTAATCAAAAAATTACATCACGTTTGTGGCCACTAAATGTCATCAGTTCGCCCTTTGGGTTGTGGTGAAAATCTCGGTGCATGGAAGAAACTACAAATTCTTGAACAGCTGAAGGGTTACACCGAGAACGACTTAGATATACGTATTATTTTTAAAGTTTTATTTGTTGTCTCTTTGACTGCATTCATCTTCTCGCGACATTACCGCCACGAGTGGCCGAGGTCGTTAAATCTCGGACTCGTGAGCGGGAGGTCTAGGGTTCGAATCTCGCCAGGACCGTCCTTCTTGAACAGTTTTTTCCAGGTTTTCCTCAGTCCTCATAATGGCAAATGCCGGGGAGGTACCCTAAACTTAGGCCTGAAACGTTTCCTTCCTTAAAAATAAATCCTTTCCCAATATATCATTTCATTTCATGTATCGCCAGTGTCCATCGCCTGTGGTGCCTCTGTAGCAAAAACGGGCGTTAAACACTATTCATTCATTCATTCATTTGCGACATTTGTAGATGGTGGACAGAATGCTATTGGTTAAGTCTGTAGGGATGAATAAAATCAAATAATATCCTTGGGCCTTAAAGCTATCCGACATTCACCCTCCCAGAATAAGGAAAAACTCCGAAGGAAAAAAAAAAAAAAAAAACTTACCCACAGAGCGCGCACACCACCACTCACCTTTCCTCGTTTTTTCTCTTTGGTGGAAGCACGTAGTCTGTGCAGTAGGCCAGCACAGTACTCCCCATTTACTGTGATGTTCCTTTTCTTGAAGTCAGTGAGTATTCCCTCACAGTCCCAAAAGATAGAGGCCATGATCTTGGTTGACTGAGTGACCTTGGCCTTTAGAGGCGGTGCTTCGCCAAGTTTACGTCTCCCACTCCGTTGATTCTCTTTTGGACAAGAAATCATAGTATAGGATCATAGTTTCATCTCTTGTAACAATGATTTGCAGAACTTCTCTCTCGTTGCCTCGACACAGCTCCAAAAATGCCTGACAACAGATGGCTCGTTGCTGCTTTTGGACTGAGGAAAGAAGTCTAGGCACCCATCTTGCTCTAACCTTATTCGTGTTTAAATGTTCATGAATAATTCAAAGGACTGTTGTTTTAGAAAGGCCCAGCCTTGCTGCTATTTCTGTAACTTTGAGCCGCCGGTCTTCCATAATTTCTCCTTCCACAAGAACGAGGGATGTTTTCAGGAGTGCGCACCTCCAAGGGTCGACTTGCACGTTCTTCGTCTTCAATGCTTTCTCGACCCATTCGAAAAATTTTGTCCCATTCTTTACGATAGAATATGAGCGGGATGCTTCTCCATATACACCGTCCAATCGCTGTTTAATTTCATTTGGAGTAAGTCCTTCTTTTGTGAAGAACTTAATAACAGCTCGAAACTCCATTTTGAACATGTCACAATTTTCTACACATAGCCTTCTTTATGCAACTATATCTGAACAACTGAACACAGCACCAGATAAGGGTTTTGAGAAGGCGATAAGCCTTATCGGCGAGGCCGGAAACTTATGGACCTACCCTCGTATATTTTCAGCTTCTGGAAATGTAGAACTGTCTCTCTGTTGCCATTTATATTTTATTAATTCAGCATACGTTTGATTCACTGCTTGCCATAGAGCATCGACAGGGCTGTATTCTTAATGTACACTTTATTCAGTTCATTAAACCATATAAGGTCATCTACAGTTCCCGTTTATTCCTTGCATTCTTCACCCATTCCCCATAACCTTGCAACGGTTTTCAAATGGATTGAGATCCAGGCCAATCTAGAACCTGCATACTGTTTTTTAAAAAAAAAAAAAATGTTTCTCTGAAGTGTAGAAATGGGTTACAATTGCATCAACATAACTCTTGCTCCATTATAATTATGATTAATCGTAGAATTTAACTTCAAAGTCTTGTGTCAGTCGTCTAAGTGCCACTTACGAAGTTCAGGCGATCTTTATTCCTGCGGAAATTACTTCTTGTAAGTACTTCACTGTTTATGTTGTGTTTCTAAGCATCAATTCTTCACCTCTTCTACGAGGCACGAACATGCCGATTTAACTTAGACTGAAAACATTAAATTATTCCACATTTCTGCTGTTCTTTAGTGTTAGAAGTCGCTTTTCTGCCCCTTCCTCTAACCCGATCTACATTTCCTTTCCTATAGTAGTTTTTTAGGAACCTCAAAATGTTAGATTGATTAAAATTATCATAAAGGTTATATCAATTAACGAATTAGCAAATACAGCAGGTTTCTTACTATTCTCTATTCATCGTAACTTTATATTAATGTATTAACCCGCGTCCCGGCCTTGGCTCTCGAATTTACTAGCACAATAATGTCTGCTAACAGCTATCTCGAGCATATATTCTGTTTGTTGCTTTGTCCTTTCGTAAATTCTGTTTACATTTGAAGTATTAAAAGAGGAAAAGGAAGAAACAAACACTTAATTATACGCAGACCAGAACCGTGTTCACTGCCAGTTTCAAATGACAGCTTAGCAAGGTTATGTTTTACGGTCTACATTTTGTGAAATAGTAGCAATAAAAATATGCGTTTGTGCTCTCTGTTTAATAATTAAATAGTTCATTTACGCTATAAGTAATATTACGAAAAAGAAAATCTTACAAATAAGCAAATATGTTTGTTTAATAAGCGGCACTACTTTCTGAGCTAATTTGGGAGTAAAGAGGCTGGTCGGGCCAAGCAAAATTACTTCCGCCATGTGCTTTTATTAACATCCACTATAAACTTACGATAAACAGACTTTACCGGTACAGCATATCACCAAAATTAAATCTATTTTGTTTACCTGCATTGTGCTGTATGTAAAGGAATTGTTGTAAAGAAGGAATGCGATGCGATTTCTCGACCTATGTATAAACAATTTAAAATGTATAGATCCTGAAATTTTAATTGTGTTGCATGAAACAAATTTTTTCAGATTTTATATGGTATAAAATTGATAATGTAGGTACTATAGGCTGGTAAACAAACTGGGCATCTTCAACTGCATGCAAACCGCACGGAACGTTCTTTTGTTCGGGAATCAGCTATCTTAGCAAATACGTCCTTTGTGATTACCAACTTGTGGTTGACACCCAGTAAAAGTTTCAAAATTTACGTAAGTGTTCTTAATCTTATTTGACGATTCTCTCTCACAATGACAGTAGTGCTGTTAAGTTTTCTTGCATTAGAACTCAAGTTCCTTTGCAATTAATTACCTCCCCTCTGTTAACATTTTAAATCATCTTCGAGTTTCGCTCTATTAAAGAGCAAAATTCCCTTTCAACAGTTCGTGAGCCTCAGTTGAAGACGAAGCAGAACTTCAGAGCAGCAAATTGTTCCTCGTTTTACAGAGATCAGATTATTACTAAGTGTACATACGCGTTGATTGTCAAACTGAGTTTTAACAAGAGAAATTGTGTCTGTAAAAATGATAATCATACGATATTGAACAGCCATGTCTATAAAGATACGACAGTACTTGTGTCGAGCTATTTCAGCGCGTTGACAACTGGAATGTTGGAAAACGCTGTCCAAGCCCTAGGCTATGACCGCTTCAAGAAACTAAAAATAATATACGTCGCCTAAGGAAACTAACACTCTAGCAAATTGTAAACACATGACATCAAAGTGAATTACTTGAAGTTATACCTTAACTCCCTGTGCATTATCAAATGATTTCACTCCCTTCATTAGGCGACACGGTACTACGTTTATAATTACTGCCCTTTGCCACGGATAAGCACGAAAATGCGAACATTTTGACAACTTCTGGCGATGAAAAGGATGCAACTGGAAGTGTGACCCACACACCTTCTCTCTTCTACTTTGGCGGTCAGTTTCCGCGCTGAAGACCGACAAGTGTGGTGGCTAAGTGTAATGCCGCCGCACGCAAGCTGCTTTTTAACTCAACTTTGTTTTAAGTATTTTAGTGAACAAGAGTTTCAAAGCTGAAGTACGATATTTATTTCCCGCAATTTCTTCTTAAGCAATGCTGATATTTACACTATCAAATTTCTTCCTTAATTTCGCTTTAAGCTTCGGATAATATCAGAATACAATGCGCATTATTAATGATAACATTTGTAAATCAGGTCAACATTTAGGATTTATAAATATATTTTTACATATATAGACGAAACACTTAAAGAATGGAAAAACTATTCTACAGGGGGTATTCAAATTAACAGACATAAGTTAAAACACTTTCGTTTGTTGACGATCAGGTTATTTTTGAGGAAACGTAAAAAGTGTCCCGAAATATATCAGAGACATATAATTTTAAGATTTCAACAACCAAAATAAAATCTTTGGAATTTAAAGGGCATAACCATGTAAGATATTTATTAATGAGGAAGTAATGAAACAAGTGTTTAGCTTTAATGTGTCACACAGTAAAAATGAAGGTCTGAATATAAAACTAAATAAATTAAGACAAATGAATGGAACATAAAGAAAACATTAAAGAACAAGACATCAAAAGCAACGCAAATGAAATTCTGTATAATAATTCGACAGTAAATGACAGTACCAATGGCAAAAAATGAAAGTTGATTTTTTGTTTATTTACGGACGATCTTTAAAACCCAAGGTCATCAGCGTTCCATTCAATTCAGGGCGTAATCAATTTTACAGGTCTCTTCTTTCAGGCTTGGGGTTATTTTACGTGCCGTGCCGTAAATCTACGACACGGGACCCACGGCTTTACTGCAGATTTTTTCACCGACCAAAAAATTATCGACCCTGGCCGGGATTGTACTTGGGTCTACGAAGCAAGTATGGATACCACTAGACCACCAGGACCGACTAATATATGGAAATAAAAACTGGACTATGAATACGACACAAAGGGAAAGAATTGAAACCGCAGCGGTGAGATTTTTAACAGCAGTAGCTGGATTTACTCTCTTAGACAAACAAAATGAGGAAACAGTTTATATTTGCAATTTCAAGTGTGACTTTAAGTGTTTTATCCGTATCTACTTCTATTATTACGTTAATTAGTTACATTGTTAATAGTATTACTTTATTTTTATATTTCATTTATATATATATATATATATATATATATATATAAATTAAAAATTAATGAAAATAAAAATAATTGATATCAGCATATATTAAGAATGAAAGAGGAACGGATACCAAAAATGTTACTAAATTATGAACCTAGAAGATACCGCCAAGTAGAAAGACCAAGAACAAGATAAAGTGATATGCTTAATTGAGGACGGAACAGGTTGACAGGCCTTGTGGAAGAAGAAGAAGAAGAAGAAGAAGAAGAAGAAGAAGAAGAAGAAGAAGAAGAAAACTATTTACTCTCCCCATCATTCCTTTCGTCTGACCAACTGTTACATAACAGAAAGAGAGCAGGAAAACAAGCACCATTACGCTAGTTTCTAGACTTTCAAACCTTTTGTTGATATCTTTTGAGTTTAATTTTTGCCTTTACTAACCTTTGTAGCGGAAATATTGACGACGCCGACGTTGTCGACGTTGACGTTGTTCCTAACTACCGGCACAATATGCTTGACTAGTTCAGGGTTTGTTATTATAGCTGGATTGCTCAGATTGATGTTTCTGGGGTGAAAGGAGTGTGTCTTTAAGTATAACAAAATCACAATGTGTAGAAATCCACGGAGTTTATTAATGTTTTGTTATTACCACACAACTGTACACTTTTCTATGCTCTGAGAATATTATTACATGCAGACTGAATACAGACAGACGTAATATAATTTATATTTCTCTTTTGAAAACTGTGCTTTATGTTCTGTTGTAACTCGTATACTATTTTCCTATATGGATATTAATTCAAACTTGTAACTTCTATCATTACCGCAATAATAATTTTGTAATATCTTTCACGATATGTTAATCCACGCTTATCTTTACGTAATGTTAAAATAGTGTTTCTTTATACGGAGTAAGAACCATGATTTCTACTAATGGGATTTAAAACACAACTTCTCTCTACGGAATCCAACGCATAACTAACAAATTTTGAGATAAAACCGTCACTTATTACAATAGAATTGTAATAATACTATACATTACAATGTATTATATTTTCAACATACGTACACTAAGCGAATGAAATTCATTAATTTCTATTTAGTCGCAACAAAGCTGTGTGTCTCGTGTTTCATTCTTGGTACACATTGTTAATGTTGTTACGCTTGCCATTGGTTGATTCACTTAATATTACAATTTTCTTATCTGTAGTTTAATATTTTCATATTCTTGGCTATGTATGTGTTCCTTTGAACCGTTGCATTTATATTATTGAGTATTGTCACAAAGATCAACAAACAAACATTAAGACGTACATTGTAATAGCCTTATCTGATACATGAAATCTATACAAATGAGCTTATTAGATTTATACGATTTAAAACTTGGTACAACGAATGTTTGTTATTTGAGTTGAAAATTAAAGCCCTTACCTAATATTAAAAATGTGCAAAAGAACTTATTAACTTTATGATTAAAACGACATTATCAATGAATGTTTTGAGTTTTAAATCAAATATTACAGCCTTTATCTTACGTAATAACATACGTAAATGAACTTCTTAAAATAATATACCTAAATAATTATTACTATTACATGTTTGTGACTTTATATTGAGCAGTATATTCTTTACGTAATATATGAACATATGAAAATGAACTTATTAAAATAATATAATTAAACTACTGCTATCAATGAGTGTTTAGGTAGTTAAATCGGATATTTTCCGTTTCACCTTCTAATGCTTGTTGTAAGAACATGTGACCATGGATGACTCAACTATTAAGTATATAATTCTTGTTCCCTCACCATCTTCATCCACCTTTAAGAATAAATCATTTCATTTTAATCTACCCCTTCTCACCCAAAAATCCGCTCATGACCAGAGATAATTAATGACAGATGTTTTGGGTACAAAAAGGCTACTGGTAGAAAACGCGTGTTGTGTGTTTAGGTAGAGAAACGAAATATTATTATATTTATAGGCAATTCAGAGTTTATGCTGCTCTGTCATCGTCAGCTGATAACGTTTTTACCGAGCCCTGCCTGAAAAGTGGGTGAAGAGGGTTACCTTATATCGAACATATAATATCGATTAGATGTTCTAGAGTTCGTGATACTGGCGTGCTAAATTTATCACGCTAAAGCAGCCTTAAGTAGACAAAAGTACTGTTAAAACTAAATCTGTAGTAATAATGATGGCGCTCAATGACATCAGTCATAAACTGTTAATGAAACAATCAAAACAAGACGCCATTCTTCTACTGCTTCTGAATACTGAATAACTTTGCCTTGGAAAACTACAATACCTTTGGATTTTTGAATATCTGTGTTTCAGAATTTGTATCGTAACGCCACAACAATAACAATTAATATTTTGTCATGTTTCATTAATGACTATGAGAATAGACACAGTATTTAATTATTGTGAACTGTTTTTGTTATAAAGAACAGATTTGAAGAGGTCTAGGCTGCGATATTCAGCATGAAAATTGAGGAAAGTCCTAGAGAGAAACCTAAACAAATGCCTTGCTTGATTCCACCAGCTGATGCAGCTTTCAGGCTCAAATTTGAGGTTATAATCAACAATGATACGGAGATAGTTTGCGAGTTAAGTTTTAGCGCGATCTAATAACATTTGTAATTGTTTTTTAACAGCGTGGACGAGGATTGAAAAAACCTGGGAAATAAAAGCCCAATCAGAAACGTCGACGTTTAAAACGCAGACCACTCGTTCACGAATCACACATGTTGGGTTTAACTTTAATTTAAATTCTCAATTATAGCTGAATGTGGTGTATTTTTAACCTTTATCGATCACCATTTTAAAAAGTAGTGCGTACAGGTGAAGCTTTTAAAACTGCATATTGAATTCTACATGTGCGACTACCAGTATGCAGTAATCTTAATTAATCATAATCATAATCCATTTTAATGCCCTAAATTACTTTTTTTAAAAACGTGTCATTCATTTTTTGACAAATTCTCCTTCTTCCTCTTCTTTTTGATTGTGTCGAACCAGGAACACGTTGCGGAGTGGAAGATAATGTTATAATGAATTTAAGTTGGTTTCAGATAGTTTTGTTGGAGCTTTCAGTATCTCTTATGCTTTTCCAGATGCTTCTGTTTTGAGTTTCTTTGCTGGTGCGGCAGAAAACCAGGATATAATTCTTCTTGAAGACATTGCCTGGCATGTATTGACACTATCACAGCAAACAAAACCACGCATGAAGTCAAAATGTATCCGTAGAGAACACATAAAGCACGGAACATACTGCCATCTGCTGGTACAGGAAACAAAAATCACGTGTCGCGTTGTATGACATACCCGGACTCTTCCACCAATATGACGCACAAATCTACTCTTTTGCTCACAAATATTAACTTTTAAGAAATCTTGTATGAACTAAAATAAATAATATTACTGATGAAATTAAAGACTATCAGAAAAATTGGCATCATATAGAGAGAATGGGCGCAGACAAACTACCACGGCAAGCATATTTTTACCAACCTGTTGGGAAAGTGACTTGGATCGTCCTAGAAGAAGATGAAATGATACAATTAACCTCGGAATGGGACAGCAGTGGCCTATCCTTGAAAGAAAGGAGGAGACAGCTTGTATATGCCTTTACGATGTTCACCTGCTTGGCTATGCTGGTGAGTGGAAGTTTGTTAAATCAAAACTTTTTTTATTCACCAAATCATATTATGAAACATATTTCACTCTTCCAGGTTATCAATGAGAAAAGTGTTAGCAATTCTTTCTAACAACCAACCGCCGCAAACGTACATTCTTAACGGGCTCTTTCTCCCAAATAATAAATGAACATAGTACAGCAGTTAAAACAATTCGTACGTCGCACTGTCATAAACTTGGTGAATATAGATTGCAAGTCAAAAACATCTGCAAAACAAGAAATGTGCAAAAAGTCTATGGAAATTTGTATAAATTAGTAAAAGGGCAATTTAATGTAATTATTCAGAAAAGAAGGCATCTATCAGTAGTGTGTGCCTGATACTGTGAGTGGCAGAGGCTAGGAGTCAAATAAAGCGTTTTCCTGTCATTATTCAAGAAAACGACAACTTTTCTTCTAGTTTGTTATTATCGAATATTATTTATCCATTTTTCATCAAATCATCATTGCAAATGGATTAAACATCAAAACAATGCAATATAGAGTATATTGAAAAGTGTCAAAACGAAGGCAAACCATCAGATTTCTACCACCTTTATCATGACGTATTTAAAAAGACATTTAAAATTCAAGCAGCCCTCCTCGTGATATGTACAAAAAAATAATAAAAAATTAACAGTGTTTGCTGAATACAGACATAAAAAGCAATGCAAAACTTTAAACAATGAACGAAATAGTCCCTGACCTTGCTGATTGAACTATATTTTGTTACGTGGAGGATGAACGTGATTCTAACTAGGTAGCTTCAGTATTCCATAAAAATTTTGGATGTAACAATAAGTATGGCCAAACTTTCAGGACACATTCCTCACACGTAGAAGAAGAAAATATGTTATATGGATATGGGTCCGGAAACGCTTTATTTCCATGTTGGACCTCGTCTTCTACAACTTTTCATAGTACATTAATCATAGGAAACACACAGCATACCACATGAAATTCTTTCTTGCATGAAAGGTTCAAAATGTCCTAAATAGCAGATTTCGTGACAGACAAATAGATAGAAGTGGATAATTCCCTGGTCTCCTTGCTCTACTGATCTAAACCCACTAGATTTTAGCTCTTGTATATGAATTCCCGATACAAGATTGAAACAGTATTTATAAGTTGCCACCCCCACATTTAATTAGAATAATTACAGCAAGTAATTTTATGTAACTTCCTTATTATAGTCATGGGTATAATGTCATTTTATTTCCTGTACAAGTGTTCAGTTATGTGTAAAATGTTATTTTCTCGCAAGAGTGCAGAAAGCTACCCCAGCCATAAAATCTGACCTGGAAATTTCGGTTGCTAATTGTAACAATATCTGTAAAGATGACCCAGGCAAACCGATGTTTTCTGGAGAGAATTCTAAAGCATAGTCCTTGAAAAGATGTTTATTTTGCTTACAGTTAGAGAGCTGTGTTTTTGTCATGTTAGCTAAGGGCGAAAGCTGTTTACATACGGGGGTGAAAAGACAAGGGAATAACCTCTGGAAGGGAGATCCTATCGGTTCCATGTGATGATGATGATGATTAGTGTAAGTTTAGGGGTGCGTGACCACCCCAAGGCTGTTTTAAGATATTCTCCTCTTCAGCCCCGTTTGCAGTTTTTATTTTTGCTGGAGTCTTCTGAAGCGAACGCACCGCATCTTCCAGTCACGTTAGTGAGTTTAGTGGTGGGGATAGTTCATAGTCGTGGTCATTTGTCTTTATGTTATTATTGTATTGGGTGTGTCAGGTTTGCCCAGTTTTTTTTTTTTTTAAATTTGGCGCCACGGTCTTTTGGTTTTATATTTTGTTTTTGTTTGGCTTGGTTGTTATGAAACCAGTTTGTCTAGGTATTCTTGAATTTGCTCAGATGTTATTTGCTCTTCGTCAAATATTTTTATTAATGTTAATAATGGAGGTTCGATTGGATTCTTGATGTGTGATTTGGTAGCTGGTTGGATGTTTTGTGCTGTGTTTATTAGCTCTTTTCTGTATGGTCGTTCAGATGTTTTTGCGATGTAGTTGATGCATTTTTGTTTTATGTGTTCTCTGAGTGGGATTATGTTTGCTAGTTTATACGTTGCTTCATTTTTAAGGCATGGGTGAAAATGCAGTATCTGTCGTATGGTTTTTCGTTCATAGGCTTCTATTTTGTTTTTTATGTGTTTGGATGACATGATATAAGTTACTATGGATGCATATGTTAGGATTGGTCTTATCAATGCTAAGTACATGTGGCGGAGCGTCTGTGGTTTGAGTCCTTCTTTTTTGATGTTTGTGAGGTGTTGTATTGTTTTTACAGCTGTTTTGGCCTGTCTTATTTTTTCAGTGAAGTGATTTTTGGTGTTTAGTTTATTTTGTATTTTGACTCCTAAGTATTTTACAATTCTCTTGGCTTTTATGTTTTTGTTAGCTATAGTTATTACTAGGTCCCGTTGTTCTTGTTTTAATTTTGGTTTTATTACAATTGTTTGGGTTTTTTGGGGGTTAATCTATATTCTCCATTTGTTTGCCCATGCTTCGAATTGTTTTAACTGTTTTTCTATCCTGTTTTTTGCTCCTAAGAATTGGGTTGCGGTTAACCAATAATTGGTGTCATCAGCGTATTGTGTCAGTTTTACTTGTGGGTGTATTGGTTGTGGTATGTCAGATGCATAAATTATGTACAGGAGTCCTGATATTGAGCTTCCTTGCGGTGTTCCTGCAGTTATTTGGAATGGTTGTGAAAGGTTACGGTTGATGTTTATGTGACCAGTTCTTCCGCTTAAGAAACTTGCTGTCCATCGCGTAATTCTCTTTGGGATGTTTAGTGTGTGCATTTTATATAATAATCCATTGATCCATACGCTATCGAATGCTGCTTGGACATCTAATAAACACATTATTGTGAATTTATTTTTGTTAAATGCGTCTTGGAGGCATGTCATTAATTTTACTAATTGGTCTTCGATTGTTACATGGCTCCGGAATCCTGCTTGTGAATTTGGTAGGATATTTTTCTGTGTCAGGTATGGTTGTAGTCTGTGTACTATTATTTTTTCGAAAATTTTTGAGAGTGTTGCGGTTCCATGTATTACGTATATGGGTTATATGCAAGAAGTCACGTAAGCCATCTGACCAATAAAATAGCAGAAAAAATAGGAGGGAAACAGATTACCCAATAGAGATGCGAGGATGAGAGAAAACATTCTAGATTTTTCTAACAACATATATGAAAGAATAAAGATAGCTTCGTGAGACCGGCAGGTGGCCATGTTTATTTAGTCTTGCCATTTTGCGGCAGAGGGACACTCTCCGTTCAGTTGGTTGGTCGGAAGAAAAGGCGTTCTTTGTTCCATTCTAAGTCAGTGTGGAAGAGTAGGTACTTGCAGTTCAATTATCTGTTTTAGTTTAGTTCAATTATCTGTTTAGTTCAGTAGAAGGGTATCGTTTGTGGAAAACTATCAGTGAAGAGTGGGGCAGTTGTGTCTCGGAATTAGTGGAGTTCATGAGAAGAGTTTTAGAGTATTAAAGTTCGTTAACGTCAGAGTGATCGCCATAATTAGTGCGAAAGTGGCACATATTCTCCAGGCAGTACATTTTATGTGCAATAAATTGGTTTCATCTCTCATAACGAGAAATCTTATCAATCCCCATATACTCCTTCCCCTACGACCACAGGACCATAAAAGCACCCCGCAGCAGAGTTTCAAAAGCCTTGGCAAAATATAAGACAGCGAAAATCAATCGTCGGAGAGAAGGAAACGTTTACCCCTGAAATCTCAATCATTAATCCAACCAATTAATCAAACCTAATTAATTTTCTATTTCCATGTTCTTCCCTCCAATCTTATATGTTTAATTACCAATCTTACCGCTTCGTTAATACCGTTGCAAGATGCAGAGAGTGTTCGTGGAAGGCTGCAAAGCAATATGGGAGACATCAACACATCCAGCGGTTGTGCATATATCAAGGTAGCACATGGTATTTTGAACATTTTATGTGGTATGCTGGTACGTTCTGTTCCTATGTGTTTCCCATGATTAATGCACTATGAAAAGTTGTAGAAAATGAGTTCTAACATGGAACTAAAGTTTCCGAATCAATATCCATATAATATAATTTCGTCTTCTACGTGTAAAACGTGTCCTGAAAGTTTGTCCATATCTTATTGTTACACCCGGTATATGGACCAACATAAAGACCCTAATTAGTATTCAGATTCTTGCTCTGATCAAAATCGTAACATATGTTACATTTTTTTATAGTGGCAATCCAAGAGAATACAACTTTGAATGTAGTGAATAAAAATTTAAGATGCCTGGACATACACATCGCGAATGTGATCTTACGAAGATATGGATATAAGTTTTACCATATCTTTTTGTGAAAATAGTTCCAAAAAAAAGTATGTAAGAGTCTGTTTTTCTCTCATATTCTGATTTGTCACAAAGTATCTCGTTATGGCGTCACGTAGAAACCGTCACGGGCGGCCGAGGTCGTTAAGGCGCGGACTCGTGAGCAGAAGGTCAGGGATTCGAATTCCGCCATGACCGTCCTCCCTGGTTGAGGTTTTCCTCAGCCCTCATAAATGGCAAATGTCGGGGAGATAGCATGAACTTAGGATTCTTTCCCAATATATAATTTCATCTTATTATCAGTGTCCACCGCCTGTGGTACATCAGTAGTGAAAACGAGCGTTAAACACTATTAAAAAAAAGTTACGTAGAAAGAGTGACATAACGTAATATTTCCTGGCTACGGTACACTTCCGGTTTCGAGATAATCTACCTCAAATATTTGATGAAGACCTAATTCGTTAATTTAAGCTAAGACAAGAAGATGTCCTATTTGCTTGGAAACGACGAAGCTAAAGACGAAAGTTAAGTTTGGATATTCTGTATCAGTAGCATAATGTTTATACATAATAACTGCCAAATTTACTGTCTTTACATTTGTATTACTGACCACTTGTATGTTTTTAATGATTAAATTATTGTAATTATACATTAATATTTTTAAAAGGGTTAAAAATAGATGAAAGGATAATTTCTGATATATAAATAAATAAAATATTTCCACAGCTTTAATAATAAATTTAAATTAGAATAAGAATACAAAGAAAGTAAAACGTTGTTGCTCTAAGAAATGTCAACAATGTTATATTTATAGCAGCTGTTTGATGCATGCAACATACGAGTCACTTGTTTACATCACAATAGCAAGAAGTTATATTAAAAATGTATTTCTATACTATATCAATTATACAAAATAATTGTTTATTTAATAATTTTAACATTTTATTGTGTTCTGAGTTTCGCTGAATATCTAAACTTTAAATTTCCTTTCCTGGAAACTTTAGGAAATGAACATGTTAGCTATATTACTACAGAAGTATCAGTTAATCGCCAATGAAGCGATAAAGTATTCAACAAGGTGATTCAAGTGATGACTTAAAAATTAGCGATCAAAAGTATTAAAACGCAACTAAAGTTACCCCATTCTGCCTTACGAATGTGGTAACCATACTTGTCTCCTAAACTCAAGATCGCGGGTTTAACCCCGGGCAGGATCGATGGACTTTTTCGGGCGCAAAAATTGTAAGTATGGTTTCTTTCGGAAGGGAAGTTAAACCGTGGATCCCGTGTCTTACATTTACGGCGTGTAAAAGAACTTCAAACTTCAAGTTTACATGCCGACCGTTTCACGCCTTAAATTGAATGGGACGCTGATGATCTGAGATGTTAAAGAGCGTCCATAAATAAACGAAATCAGCAAATCGCTTACGAATTATTAAAGATTATAACTGTGGAGTGTTACATAAAATTGAATAGCATATTGCAACATTGGACACCAGTTTACGTAGCTTGGTTTACAAACTTAGCATTAAATACAGATATTAAATAAATAATAATACAAAAACAGCATTAACAGTGTACTCCAAATTATATAGCGCTAATGATTGAGATCAGAAGTAACATAGTCATATAATTACATTTGGTGCAAAGTTAGTGTTTTTATTATTGCCATGCTACAGTACAGTAAAGAGGTTATAAAAAAGTAACACCGAAAATAACCTAAAACATACAAGGGTAAGCCCATAAGTTTCCGGCCTCGCCTTCGCAAAACCCTTATCTGTGTCATACCTTAACTGTTAAGTAAATAATTGCATCTATAACTGTTCAGTTGTTCAGATATAGTTGTATAAAGAAGACTATGTGTAGAATATTGTGACATGTTCAAAATGGAGTATCCACCTGTTATTAACTTTTTCACAAAAGAAGGACTTACTCCAAATGAAATTAAACAGCGATTGAACGGTGTATATGGGGAAGCATTCCCCTCATATTCTACCGTCAAAGAATAGGCCAAACTTTTTCGAATGGGTTGACAAAGCATTGAAGACGAAGAGCGTGCAGGTCGGTCCTTGGAGGTGCTCACTTCTGAAAACATGGCTCTTGTGGAAGGAGAAATTATGGAAGACCGGCGGCTCAAAGTTACAGAAATAGCAGCAAGGTTGGATCTTTCTAAAACAACAGTCCTTCGAATTATTCGTGAACATTTAAACATGAATAAGGTTAGTGCAAGATGGGTGTCTAGACTTCTTTCCTCAGTCCAAAAGCAGCAACGAGCCATGTGTTGTCAGGCGTTTATGGAGCTATGCCGTGGCAACGAGAGTGAAGTTCTGTAAACCATTGTTACAGGAGATGAAACTACGGTCCTCTACTATGATTCCTTGTCTAAAAGAGAATCAATGGAGTGGCGTAAACCTGGCGAAGCATGTCAGTCAGTCAACCAAGAAGATCATGGCCACAATATTTTGGCACTGTGAAGGAATACTCTTCATTGACCTCAAGGAGAGGAACACCACAGTAAATGGAGTACTATGCCGGCCTACTACACAAACTATTTGCTTCCATCAAAGAGAAAAGGCAAGGAAAGTTGAGTGGTGGTGTGCGCCTTCACGACAATGTGCCTGCAGACACAGCTCTTGTTGCAAAGGAAACTGCGAAGAAATGTGGCTTCAAGGAGATCGACCATGCACCCTATAGGCCAGATCTAGTTCCCAGTGACTCAAAGAACTCAAGAAAGACCTTCGAGGAAGAAAATTTAAGTGTGAGGTATAAGTGATGGATGCTGTTTATGCTCATTTTGCAAACAAGACTTGGGAATTGAAATGTTAATTCATAGATGTGAGAAGCGTATTGCACGGGTAACTATACTGAAATATAGTTTTTGTGTTTATCATACCCAGAAAATGGTAAGACCGGAAACTTATGGACCTACCCTCGTAACAAACTGGCGATTACAGTGAAGTAAGGTACCATTTATACGTTTTTGACTTTTACAGAGCAAATTAATGGCTAAAAGTAATAATTCGAGTGTGCAGTTCTGGTGATATATTAAGTTACATAAATGTTTATACATATTACATTGTATTGCATGTATAGTTCAAGGGATTAGAGACTACCAACACAACTAAATAACAAATTAATTAATTGCTTAGCACAAAACAATTAGAAACGTTGAACACTTGCTGAAGAATGGAACTGACTTATGGTAAATATTGGATAAATGTGCAGCTATTATGAAAACGGAAATAATAATAATAATAATAATAATAATAATAATAATAATAATAATAATAATAATAATAAACTAATAAAGAATTGCAGCTCAAATCAATTAGGTAAAGTAACAATTAGGAAAATATTGAGTTAAAGTTGAAAGCTTTTACTATGTAGTAGAAGGAACAGTTGTGTTTTGTAAATGGAACGAAGTGAATGTTGAAACTATGATTTGTTATCCATGAAAAGAGGTGGAGATATTATGATCACTTGTACCAAAGAACACCCAAGCAATCATTTGAATAGCAGTCATGTTTAATCAGGCGTGTAACCGCATACAACCTCCTGTTATGCTTACCTCCAAGTTCCACTTGTTTGCTGTTCAGCCATCACTGCAGATGTGGTCCATTGAACGAGTATCATGTTCACACAACTAATTCTCCTTATTGACAACAGTGGACGTAAGGGGGTTTCGGGGCCCATTCACTGGGATACCCGACCCCCCCCCCGTTCTTTATCTCGCACTTATGGTTCCCCCTCTCTTTTGGTTACTAATGAAAATTGCTAGTGAATGAAACTCGTTTTCAACCTGTCATTATGAGGTTCGGAGCGGGTGTATGTCACCAATCGTATCATGACAGAAAAACAAAAGCTGGGAATCACAGATTAAAACGGTCTTTGCATGGCTTCCGTCTCTCCGCTCTATTCCAAACACGGCATTCACATTTTTGTTGTTGTTAGTTTAAACGGATACCCTCTTTAACACCTTGAGAGAAGACGCACTAGTGTTTACAACAATGACTTTACTGCAAGTAGAGTTTAATCATTAGATATGTCGGAAACTGGGTCTTTTGTTGAGAAATGTAACCGTCACACACCTAGCACATTTTTGAAGACAGAATATGAAGATGGAGGAAAAGGAAAGTTATTTTTCAGATTTTGTTTGCGGATTTATTTCACAAAAGTCAGGATAAAATACACCACTGTCGAATACCGAACTTGTTTTGTTATCTGTGCACCTGCTTACTCTTTGAAAAAAGAAAAAAGACAAACGTGTTCTAAGAATGGCGCACATCTGCTTTGGTAAAGTCCCATGTGGGACCAAATGCAATGTATAATTTCCCAAATAGGCATCGATTGATCAAGAACAAGCAGTCAAAGATAAACACGAATTACTTTCAGAATTTCACTGTTGAAGTTTTGCAGCAAGCACTCCATACACATACATCAACTGTCACCGTTTTTACACGAACACAAAGACTTAGCAGAGATGACCATTACATGAAGAAAATGCGTCCTGTGGCACGGCGCGGCGTGACGGTGAGCGATAGACGCCTCCCTGTCTCGCGACGCTCGACTGCACTGCAAAGAAGGCGTCCAACACGCACTTGGGTAGGTGTCCGCTGGTGCTGCTGCCACGGTAACCACATTACCTGTAAACTAAACGTCTGCACGCAATAGTGGCTCAAGAGTTAGATCGATACATCGGAGTACGGCCTTCTCATCGGAATGTACACTAAATTATTGTAATGACTGGAGCCGATTTTATGTAATGTAACTAAAATTGGTTAAATATGTAGATAAATATGTAATGAATCAATTAAATGTAAAATAAAAATTAATTCCTTGAAAACAGAAATCCATATATACAAATCACCAATGTCAGCCCTGAATTTTCCTAATAACAATAATTCATGTAATTCTTCCTGAGAATTGACTCGTCTGGAATGTTGCGGTTGCAGTTTTTCTGCAAGAAATATTTAAATTCAGGTACCTTAAGTTTGTTCCAGAATTTGTTTGTCGCAACCATTGTCTTACACATTTCTGTGTAAAAGTCACTATTTGATGATGTAGGCTGTCCTTGCAAGTGTGAAAATAGTGCCTGTTTCTTTGAAGAAACCCGTTGTTTGTTTCTAAATGCAGATTGCTTCGTAAATGTTGTTCAGTTTGAAATTTCATTATATATCACAAGATGGCCGAGAATCATGTGTTGTAGAGTAATGTCGATAGAAACCCGTGTTTTCAGCTTGGACGATAACAAAGACGCGACTGGTGCCATGACAAACATCTGACTGCTGCAAATTCAGTTGCGTTTTGAGAACAAGACAGGAAAACATTTGAAAGAGCAGCACAATAGCGTTTAAATTGTTTTTCCTTTCTTATTACTGTATTGCATAATTCAATAGAATGAAAAATAAACCAAGGATTTATAATAATTCTGCAATGATGTTACAATATGTAAAAATGTGTAGTGTGTTGTGCAATATGAAATATTACACCAAATATGTAAAAAAAAAAAAAAAAGTGAAATAAAGTTACAGACAACATATATCTTGTCAACATTTGCGCAATTATATAAAATTTGTGCTCTACTCCTGACCTTCGCAGAGTAACACATTTTAGAGTTGAAATAGCCCCCATATCTGATCTTTAGGCAGCAACTATTGAGAACAAATTAATTAATAAAACGTATTAATACTCTTTCTCACGCAAATAAAAAAGAAACCATAGGGGTATTATATTATAAGAAAATAGATACTACTAAACGTCCATGGAATCAATAAATTATTTCCAATATTAGTACCAATATTCTATTAGTCAGATTGGTAGTAAGTGGCATATTAAAAGCTGTACAAAATATATAGCAAATTAGTTACTCCCAAAGACATTGTAGAAAGTGTAACATTTCATACCGAGTGTGCCAAAAAAATGTATACACACTTTCACCGTAGGTATCCATTTAACATATTTCAAAGTTAGATCGAGAAACAACAGGAATGTGTAGTATGATGTTCTGTAAACAGATGTGACTCACATACATTGTGATAGCGTTGCTACGTGACAGGTAAATCAACAATGAACAAATGAAGACAAGATTATCCTAGGGTGTTCTGTAACAGATGTGACAAACATTACGTTATGCTAGCGTTGCTACAACAAAATGTAGCCAAGATTATCGTTTGAACAGCGAAAAGCAATTTTTCTGTGGTATTGGAAAACCTAGAATGTTGTTGAAGTTCAAAGGCAATGGAGACTGTGTACAGAACAGAACCGCCGTTGGACTTCTATCTATGGGGAACTCTCAAGGATGTTGTATACCGTAGAAAACCAGCTACACTGACAGCACTTCGGGAAGAAATTGAAACGGCATGTGCTGCAATCGCTGAGGACACTTTCCCAAACGTTGCTCAATCAGTAGCTCAACGTACTCAGAAGTGTATCGACGCCGATGATGGACATTTTGAGCAACTGTTGTAACTGAAAAGTCTAAGATGATTGGTGCTCATCATTTTCTATTTGTGTGAATTCAGTTTTGTTATTTTAACACAGTTTTTCTTTGCTTGAAGAGTGAATACATTTTTTGGCACCTCTGAATATGGGGGAAAAAAACTTTTAAGGTTTTAAACTTTGTGTAACTACCAATAGGGGCCAATGAGGAAAACTGTTATACATTTCATAAATTTAAAGCTTATAGAGCTTTACTGTTATCGAAGTTACTTTCCTTAATTTCTATACTATGACAGAACCGAAAACAACTCAGGCCTCGCCCAATATAATCTAAAATGGTTACTGAATCGTCTGAAAAACGGTGGAAGACCATAGCAGCGAATACAGTATAATAATTGCATTAGTAAACCCTCAGAAAAGTCTAAGAAGTGGTAAAACTACCACAAATATGAAATATTGGTTAAATATTATAACGTTAAATGGGAAGATAAGAGAAAGTCTAGAAGGATGGCTTTTAAAATGTCCAGTAAATGTACCATACTTAACAGGATGCAGTAACTAACAATTTTTAATGGTATATTAAAGTATGCAGAACAAAATTAACTAATAGGATAATATTTAGTTATACGTAACTGTGAGCAAAATTTGAACAAATAAACTTCCTAAAGCAAAACTAATTTCTAAAATGTATTAGAAAACCAATTGATGTGAAGGAATGACAAAAGAAAGCGTCATCTCTTAGAAAATAAATTAACCCATTAGAAAAATAAGTGTATAAGACATTTTAGAAAAATAGTTCGTCACGCAGGAGCGTAAACTAAGCGAATTCCTCCATCATCTAAGAAGATGATGTTCATATGTTTCAATAAAACAAAAACATGTTACTATTTAAAAACAAGTTCGATGTACTAAGCAAATATACACAATGAACAATAAACAATCGAAAGTTTCCTCGATTTTCATTGGCTTTGAAATTGAATTTAAATGTTATTGTAGTAAAAATATGTAACGTAAACGTTTTCTGAAGGTTATTACAGAGCGCTCTTACATACAAATATAACTCTCAAACACATATTAGATTAATATTTCACATTTGCTATCTTCGCGACGAGATTTTGTCAAATATAACATATATGTATGGTTAACATACCCTTTATATGCTGAATTAATTGTCCTTTATTTTGAAAAATAGAAGGGAAGTTAAACGCGAGAGTGCCTTTTAAATTTTGGCTTTCAGATATGCCCCCTACTCCTGACGGTCCGATTTCTCTAATTTTCAGAAAGTATTTTTCTTTTTTATTTAAATGGCATATGCTGAGTTTTGTTGTGAAAAAAAAAAAACAAACATTGGCGAGAGCGATTTTTAAATTTTAGGTAAGTTTCGAGTAAACCGCTACTCGTGATGACCCGTTTTCCCTGATTTTCAGAAACTATTTTATTATTATACATTGTACATACCGAATATTAGTTATGAAAAAGCAAATATTAATGCTGCTAAAGCGATTTTTAAACTTTGGTCCTCAGATAAATCCGCCCTCATAATAGGCTGATTTCATTGATTTGTAGAAACTATTTTTCTTGTTTCATTTCAATGACATGCCGAGTTTGGTTGGGAAAAAAATTGCGGTCGCTAGAGCGATTTTTAAATATTCTCTTTAGGTTAACCTCCCTCCCCCCAGTGATCCAAATGAACTAAATGAATTTTTGTTAACTGAGCGTTAGATACCGAGTTTTGTTGATAAAAAATATAAATTCCGGTCGCTAAAGCGATTTTTAAATATTCGCTTTAGGTTAACCCCTATCCAAATAGTTTCATTTTTCTGGATACCGAACTAGATGAATAGTGTGTAAATTTGTTGTTATATGCCGAGTTTCGTTGAGAAAAAACAAAAATTGCAACCGCTAGAGTGTTGGCACAGACACAGACAGGCACGATATATATATTGCAATTTTTGTTTTTTCTCAACGAAACTCGGCATATAACAACAAATTTACACACTATTCATCTAGTTCGGTAACCAGAAAAATTAAACTATTTGGATGGGGGTTAACCTAAAGCGAATATTTAAAAATCGTTCTAGCGACCGGAATTTATATTTTTTATCAACATATTATTTCACTGTCATTTTTGGTGCCTAGTTAGTAGAATCGATGGAGATTTGAAAACGTTTTTCAAAAATCTTTTCATGGGTATAGCCACAACTCCTTTGGAATTCGCTTAAAATATTGAAAAAATGTAAAAAAAATACATAACATTTATTTGCAGACTAACAAATAAGTGATGTAAATAGAGAGCACGTATATCGAAAAATAAACTCTATTGAAACTAAACAAATGCGTTGTGCGTTTACATGTGTCTTTGCAAGATGTTTTTCTTCAAAACAAATATATGAAGAATACATAATTTAAATTAAAAAGAAAGTTTCAAAACGAGATATTAAACCATGTTTATAAAACCCATTAACTTCCACAATTTTCGTCTTATAGCAAAAATAATCATTGTAGTAAAAACAATGTAAGGTTCTCTGTAAAATGAATTTGCTTTGTATGCATAACGCGTCATAATAGAAAAACCAGTCAAAATAACAATTGGTGGCTGAAACGGAAAATATCCGATTTATGGCCCTAATCACTCATTGATAGAATTTGTTTAATTATATTATTTAAATAAGCTCATTTTCACATGTTTGTATATTACGTAAAGGCTATAATGCTCATTATAAAGCCACGGACATTTAATAGCAATAGCTATTTAGTTGTGTTAATAAAAGAAGTTCATTTACGTATGTTATTACCTAAGATAAAGGCTATATATATATCTATATATATATTTGATTTAAAGATTCAAACATTCATTGATAATATGTTTTTATTTATATAAATTTAATAAGTTCATTTTCACATGTTTTTATGTTAGATAAAGTCTTTAATTTTCAATTTTCAATTTTCAATTCAAATAACAAATATTCGTTGGTAATAGGTTTTAAATCGTATAAATATAGTAAGCTCATTTATATAGATTTCATGTATCAGATAAAAGCTATTACAATGTATGTCTTAATGTTTGTATGTTGGTCTTTATGACAATACTCAATAATATAAATGTAACGGTTCAAAGGAACACATACATAGCCAAGAATATGAAAATATTAAACTACAGATAAGAAAATTGTAATATTAAGTGAATCATCCAATGGCAAGCGTAACAACATTAACAATGTGTACCAAGAATGAAACACGAGACAGACAGCTTTGTTGCGACTAAATAGAAATTAACGAATTTCATTCGCTTAGTGTACGTATGTTGAAAATATAATACATTGTAATGTATAGTATTATTACAATACTATTGTAACAAATGACGGTTTATATCTTAAAATGTGTTACTTATGTGTTGAATTCCGTAGAGAGAAGTTGTGTTTTAAATTCCATTAGCAGAAATCGTGGTTCTTACTCCGTGTAAAGAAACAGCATTTTAACATTACGTGAAGATAAGTGGCGATTTTGTAATTTTTTTTTCGGGGAAAATAGTACACGAGTTGTACCAGGATAAAGACAAAATAAGGCATGTAATATATATATATATAAGTGATAAACAGAGAATGTGCGCAGAGTAACAAATAAAAGCAATAGATTATCAAGTATTACCAACCACGAAGGGAACATTGCCATTAAAGCACAGTTTTCGGGAGAGAAATATAAATTATAACACGTGTGTCTCGTATTCAGTCTGCATGTAATAATATTCTCAGAGCATATCGTAATCAGAAAAGTGTTAATAATAAAACATTAATAAACTCCGTAATTTCTATTCTTTGTAGTTTTATTATACTTATAATCACACTCCTTTCACCCCAGAAGTATCAATATGAAAAATGCATCTATTTTATCAACTGGCCGGGCATATTGTGGTGGTAGTTGGGAAAGACGACACAGATATTTACCGTTGCAAATGCGGCACCCATCGTCTATGAAGTCTTCATTATTAAATTCCATTACAAATTTCGTGCTTAACGTGTCGGAGACGTCATTTATTATCTCGCTACATGGCTTAAGTCAAGATATAAAGAAACAAGATGACCATTGGCTTATTAGTGAAATCTGTATTACGACTTAAATTTTTAAGTAAATTAAAAAAAAAACAATAAAGACCAAATAATAAAACAGGTCAAAATATGCAATGGATGCCCTTTGTGTCAAAGGCGAAATAAACAAGTGGAAAATGGCATCCTGAACAACACCACTCAGGAAACATGCGTCATCACAATAGTTGTATAAATCAGAAAAATGAATAATTAATAAGAGAGAAGTGAAAAGTCTGGAAGAAGTCACTTTTAACAATAGACAACCAAAGTTGCATTCGAATGAGCATATAGAGTTCTTTTGTTCGCTTTGATAAGCTCATTTAAAAAGCATATCCTTTTTTTCCCACTCTAAGTGGCATAGTTTACACTTTTTTTTACATATTTTGCAAAGACATTTCTTGAGCTTCAAGGTATTTTTATTTGTACACATATTATGTAAGCCGTGAATCGCTAGCTCTATGATTACGTGCCTCAGCGTTTGGCTGCTGTTCGTCCATTGTTTATCGTGGCATCCATTCCGAAGAAGGCGGTGTGTATCTCTTTCTCCTTCCGCTTCTTTTTTGTTACTGTTTCTGTGTTGATGCATACTTGCTTACTTGCTTGCCCCATTTGCTCTCTCTTTGTGTCTTGCTTTAACTTAACGAAAGAATGCACTTTTTTTCTTTCTCTGCTTTCCTGCTGTATAAACTGAATACAGCAGGAAAAGATATAACAGCATACAATACTGGCGCAGTAGAAAATATACAAAAACTAATGACTCTGTTAATAATCGCAACAAAACGATGATAAAAAAACCCTGATTAGTTATATAGGGAAAGGCAATACACACTTCAAAAGCTACATCTACTAAAGAGCATCTACGAGCACGCCTAGAACGAAATAACATAAAAGACAATGCAAGAAGAAGAAGAAGAAGAAGAAGAAGAAGAAGAAGAAGAAGAAAGGTAACAAAATGATTCTTTTGAAAAGCATACCCCAAAGAACTACACTCTGGTAAAGTATTCTATCTTTGAAAAATACTTAAATACCGGAAAAATTAACACTGCATGTTCAATTAACTCCTGTAACTTAACACAGAAAAAGAAGTGAACGTAACCATCACAGAACTCAAAAACAAGCAAGCATAAAGTCAGATGGTGTCTTTGCGCTCGCAAACGTTCCAACGCTTTATTTACTAGAAATATCAGCAGTGTAAACATTTTCTCAATTTGAAGACGTTTCAAGGAACAAAAGGAAGGATAACACCAATAATACACATGGAAAGTAATAATTATGTTCAAATTCCTAATAAGAATTGTAACAAAAAAAAAAGCTCTTCGTAGACTTTGACCAACTAATATAATAATAGTTTATTATTACATACCATAAACAGCGAATTCTGCAATTCATACGCAAGAATTTTATGGATATCACTAGGCCTGACCTAAGAAAAGGGAAAGGAAAAGTCCATGCTGTGACAAAATCATTCAACCTAATGGATAGATGAGAACAAATAGTTGATCCTGGTGAGTAGTGGTAACCATACTTATCTCCTAAACCCAAGGTCGCGGGTTCAATCGATGGATTTTTTCGGGGCGTAAAAATCCTAAGTAAGACTTCCATCGGAAGGGAAGTAAAGCCGTGGGTCCCGTGTCGTACATTTACGGCACGTAAAAGAACCTCAAGCCTGAAAGAAGAGACCTCTGAGCAAAATTTGTCGGCCGTTTCACGCCCTAAATTGAATAGGACGCCGATGACCTGAGATGTTAAAGAGCGTCCATAAATAAACCAAATAAAAAATGATTCGGTGGCAGCACGCAAAATTAAAAAAATTATTTAAAAAATCATACGCTTGGATCTTGACGAAATTATTATTATTATTATTATTATTATTATTATTATTATTATTATTATTATCATCATCATCATCATCATCATCATTATTATTATTACTACTACTACCACCGCCACGGGTGGCCGAGGTCGTTAAGGCATGGACTCGTGAGCGGGAGGTCTGCGGTTCGAATCCCGCCAGGACCGTCCTCCCTGACTGGGGTTTTTTCCAGGTTTTCCTCAGTCTTCATAACTGGCAAATGCCGGGGAGGTACCTAAAAACTTAGGCCTGGAACGCTTCCTTCCTTAAAAAAAAAATCCTTTCCCAATATATCATTTCATTTCATGTATCATCAGTGTCCACCGCCTGTGGTGCCTCAGTAGTAAAAACGGTCGTTAAACACTACTCAAAAAAAAAAAAAACTACTACTATTATTAACCATAGCTTACATGTTGCAGCTTGTTGGTTCAGTCACCGCATTTGCCTGTGTTTAGCAAGATCTCTCAAAGGTTTTGAAGAGTGAGAAGTTATTAAGCAATGCTTAATAATATATGGAGTGGAATTTTGCTCTAATGTAGTAAAAATGAATATATCTTTGCTTTTTCACCAAGAACTGTACCGTCAAAGGTGGCCGAGGTCGTTAAGGTGCGAATTCGTGAGCGGGGGCTCTGGGGTTCGAATCCCACTAGGACCGTCCTCCCTGACTGGAGTTTTTTTCCAGGTTTTTCTCAGTCCTTATAAATGGTAAATGCCGGGGAGGTACCCTAAATTTAGGCTTGGAATGTTTCCTTCCTTAAAAAAAAATCTTTCCCAATATATCATTTCATCTCATGTATGTCGGTCCTGGTGATGTAGTGGTTACCATAATTGCTTCCTACGCCCAAAACGCGGGTTCGAACCCGGCCAGGATCGATGGATTTTTTCGGGCGTAAAAATCCTAAGTATGGCTTCCTTCGGAAGGGAAGTAAAGCCGTAGGTCCCGTGTCGTGCATTTACGGTACGAAAAAGAACCTCAAGCCTGAAAGAGAGGCCTCTGAGCAAAATTTGTCGGCCGTTTCACGCCCTGAGTTGAATGGGACATTGATAACCTGAGATGTTAAAAGAGCGTCCATAAATAAATCAATCAAAAAAAAATCTCATGTATCATCAGTGTTCATGCCTGTGGTGCCCCAGTAGTAAAAACGGGTGTTAAACACTGTTTAAAAGCTCTCGATGACACGAGAGAGATGACAGTGTTGCATATGACACGGTACAACGTGGAATGTGTATAAGAGGTGCAAACATAAATCTAGAACTGAAGTATTGGTACATTATTCAATTAAAAGGCATTACCGATGCTGACATTTTGGCATATTTAGAGAAATCCGTAAAAGAGAGAGCTTAAGTCTTGCCTCTCTTGCAACAGAGGGAACCCGCGATGCTTGATCCACTGAAACAAATGAACGACGGATAAAGGGAACACGAAGCAGTTAGACTTATGCCTCTTTTGCTTAATTTTGTACTTAGAGCGACAGTACGGCTAAACAGTGAATAGGGTGGGGTTTCCCAGACCTGCCAACCGCTCTCACTACACTGCACTGCGTAAAGATCAGCTGACCTGATGTTCCTGGATACTCCACTTCGATACTTGCTCATTATTAAGTCACATAGATATTATGGTATAATAATTATTACTATTGCAGAAGACAGCAAGTCTGCAATAAATATAGTGCGGTTTGTAACGTATGTAAGTTATTGTATGTAACGCGTAAGTTATTTCTAACATACATAACATAAACGCTTAAAAAGAAAAGTAAATTGTTCAAGTATATTAGCAAGGAGATGCTGGAACTGCCTCCCTTCGTTGTCAAAGCATTTCTGATACCTGCGTAGGTATTTGCTCATTACACACTACAGTTCCCTCTGAGAAATGGCAGCAATTTCTTGACGAATGTTAGTTTTAAATTCATCTAAAGTATGTGGATTTGTTATATACACTTTCTCTTTTAATGCCCCCCAGAGATAACGAACACTTCCGTTTCACGAAATTTATTTACTAATCGATGAATCGAACTCCGAATAGGAACGTGAGCAACAAGAAATTTCTCTTGAAATAATATCTTTACAGCACGCGGTGATTCTGTACGCACGCATGAATCATACATGAATACTTACTCTTTGGAGAATAGAATACTTGTATTGCCCCATTTCACTCAATGTATTACGTCGCCTAACAAACACATGCTACTTGCGTAAGACTTCAACTCAAGCTGAAGCCTCGCGCAGCGGAGGGGGAATATACTCCCCGCCTCCGCCGACTTAGCGCTGCCGGCCGGTTCCGCGGTTGCATCAAGCATTGCTCACCCAGTTGGTGATTAAACTAGAAGCCTGGATTAAGGTACTCGCAGCATTACCAGTCGGGCTGCAAATACAACGTTTAAAAACCTTGGTTTAGAAATTCATTGCACATTAGTCAAGAACAGCATCTATGTGGGCTTGTGTGGTAGAAAATGTAAATGTTATAAGATCAAACATCTCAATTACCCGCAATTTTGAAAACTTCAACACTTGCAACAATATTATGACGACATACTTTATAATCGTGATGTGAGACAAATGAGCAGAGGAGAAATACTTGAGAGATTGTTTTATAACTTGCGGATGTTTATGGAAATGAAAAATATTGCGGTTGTCGAATTCCGAGATAACTTGGATTTGCGATCTTGCCTTTGTCACATATCAAATCGGCCATTTGCAGTCTTAATGTTCGCTTTCAAGATAAATTACATCTAATCATTGAAATGTACGAAGCCATTGTCTTTCAAAACGAAAGTTCATCTGTGGGAAGCCCAAGTAAAATTTAACGTAGTTCATATTTACCGAGGCTTGACTATGTCTCTCAGTCAATTACACAGTTTGATTTGCAAGAATGTTTCCAAGCGCTTGAGGAATAACGGACACAATTTTCACAGGTTTCAGGACATCTGAATTTGAAACATTTGCTACAACATTCCCGGTTCTAAGCGGAATTACAAATGTAAATAATTTATTTCTTCTGTAATAGACAAAAGAAAGAAAAATTTCATCATTTAGCTGGTAGAGTTTTAATTCCTATAAATACTTGTTTTTCCTGACGAAATCACGCAAACAAGTAGCTTAGCTGGTGGGCAACTTAAAAGTCATTCTTAGATTAAAACCAGCATCAACAATAAACCGTCAGGGTGCCCGGGGTCGTTAAGGCGCAGACTCAAGGGCGGGAGGTCTGGGGTACGATTCTCACCAGGAATGTATGGGTATTAATTTCGTAGTTCAAAATGATTTTTCATTAATATCAACGTGGATTTACACGTCACTCTACTTGCTGACAGCGACACATACTAAAGTGAGTTTGTTGCAAACTTATTTTGTAAAACATAATTTGTGTAGTATGCAATAATTGTTATATTTCACTTCATTATTGGTACAACATAATTTGTTTATGTTAAATTTAATTTCTATGTTTCTCAGACAATACAAACAACTGCGGGCTAAACGTTTCAATTGTTAAGATAAATTTGAATGCGTTACAAAGTTCAATATGAATTTTGTTCTGAGTAAGGCGTGAATAATGTGTGGACTTGAACATTTGGAATGGGGACTATTTCTGAGATTATTACATGCAGTTATAGTCGGTCCTGGTGGTGTAGTGGTAACCATATTTGCCTCCTAAACCCAAGATCGCGGGTTCCAAGATCGATGGGTTTTTTCGGGGTGTAAGTATGGCTTCCATCGGATGGGAAGTAAAGCCGTGGGTCCCGTGTCGTACATTTACGGCACGATACAGAACCTCAAGTCTGAAAAAAGAGGCCTCTGAGCAAAACTTGTCGGCCGTTTCACGCCCTGAATTGAATGGGACGCTGATGACCTGAGATGTTAAAGAGCGTCCGTAAATAAACAAACAAAAAAATCGGTTTTTACGTATGTACCGTACATAAACATTCTTTGTTGAAGCATGGATTTTTCGGTAGGCATTTCAGTGGACTAATAAGAATAACCTAATGTAATTCACACACACCACAGATGTATTGAAGAAACTTTCACTTTTGAGATGCACAGTGAACAAACTCTAGTCTTTACAGCTCAAACAGAAGGCAGCAACTGACACGGTATAAAACAGTTGATAAACGTAGCATTGAGCGGGTCATTCACCTTGAGCTAGACGCTACTGGAATAATATCGAGGTCACTGCACTGCAAGCGAACTATGGCCCGGCTTTAACAGTGTATTATTTTAACCATAACCAAACGTATTATACTATACAATAGCAATTCAGAACTTCAATAGCACTCATGGAGAAAATGGCATGATCGTAGGAGATATGAACAAAATGACAGAATGGGCAAACAAACAAATTTAAAGTTAACAAAGACCTTACAAATGATTTTCAGGACGGGTGGAAAAGTGCTTGAAAAATAAAATATGAAGGTTGAACATTAATTACTTCTACTGCAGATGATAATTATAGGCATTTCACTGCAAACTACAACACACAAGAAAGAACTGTAGCTGAAACTAGAGTACAACTACTCATGAAACACCCCTATTCGTGTTAAAATAAAAATTAGTTTTTTGTAATTTATTAGTAATTAATTTTTTTTAAAAAAATTTTGGAAGTCATTGAAGAATTAAAAATAATTGAACATTCCTTCAAATAAGCCAGCATGTATTTCAATATCCATATATGAACTTATAAAATAAAGATTTTTAATCCAGCTATAAATACATTCTACAGAAAGACAGGAAATGGGAAATACAGAGCTGGTTTCTATGCAACAGATGGAATGACAGACGAAACTTGGGGAAATGTAAACCAGGTCGTGTTACGACGACACTGGCTGTGGTTATCTACCACTGCATGTTACGCAACACCTAATCCCCGCGATAAATGCGCTTGAATGCTTAGTGATAGAATATTTGAACGATATCATATCAATGTTTGCAAAACGGGACAAAATCAATGACGGAATACAGTAAATCCTGTCAAGATAAGAAATGAATAACATTATACATATTACACCTATGCACCTCTCTTCCTCCTCCTCCTCCTCCTTCTTCTTCTTCTTCTTCTTCTTCTTCTTGTTATTATTATTATTATTAGAGATTTAGCAATAATTTTTTACTGGATTAAAAATAAATTAAGCATAGGCGTAATACTGAATAAATTACACTTTTATTTCGAACTATCCAGTCCCATGTTCAATAAATCCTGCTAGAAATGAGTACAACAATGATCACTTATTGTTTAGATCACCGTACGTGTAAGTAAACGTTTCATTGGTTGATTGAGACATCTATACCCGAGATGTAACGAAAAGTAGTTCATTTTCTAATTCGCCAAAGCAAAGCGTACCTCAATTGCACAAAATAACTTAAAAAACTTAATGGGGTCTGTAATTGTATATTTACTATATAATAAAAGCAAAAATAACACAACAAGCGCAACAAGAAACACAGGATTGATAAAGAATGTTATTAGTCTACAAAATGGCTATTGCCGTGTAATGCACTAGCACCACCTATGTGTAATATTGTGTTGAATGTAAATTACGTTAAAATATTCAACAATACGTAAACAGCCGAATTTACTGATTCAGCGTCAAACATTAACTCTACGCGCAGTGAAATTATGCATAAACAGTGACCTGAGAAAACACGCAAATGTGACATACGAGGATAGGTCCATAAGTTTCCGGCCTAACTATTTTGTAGATATGACACAGACAAAAACCATATTTCACTTTTCAATATAGCTACCCTTCTTGTCTGCAAAATGGGCATAGACAGCATCCATCATTTCTACGTCACACTTAACTTACCTTCCTCGAAGATCCTTCTTGAGTTTTGAGAAGAGGAAATAGTCACTGGGAGCTAGATCTGGGCTGTAGGGTGGACGATCCATCTCCTTGAAGACACATTTCTTCACAGCTTCCTTTGCATGTGCAGGCGCGTTGTCGTGAAGAAGGCGCACACCACTGCTCAGCTTTCCTCGCCTTTTCTCTTTGATGGAAGCACGTAGTCTGTGCAGTAGGCCAGCATAGTACTCCTCTTTTACTGTGGCGTTCCTTCACGGTGCCAAAATATTGTGGCCATGATCTTCTTGGTTGACCGAGTGATCTTGGCCTTTAGAAGCGGTGCTTCGCCAGGTTTATGCTACTCCATTGATTCTCTTTTGGTCAAGGGATCATAGTAGAGGGCCATAGTTTCATCTCCTGTAACAATAATTTGCAAAACTTCTCTCTCGTTGCCACGGCAGAGCTCCAAAAATGCCTGACAACAGATGACTCGTTGCTGCTTTTAGACCGAGGAAAGAAGTCTAGGACCCATCTTGCACTAACCTTATTCGTGTTTAAATGGTTATGAATACTTTGAAGGACTGTTGTTGTAGAAATATCCAATCTTGTTGCTATTTTTTGTAACTCTGAGCCGCCGGTCTTCCATAATTTCTGCTTCCACAAGAATGATCGATGTTTTCAGGAGTGAGCACCTCCAAGGGTCGACCTGCACGCTCTTCGTCCTCAATGCTTTTTCGACCCATTCAAAAAAGTTTGGCCTATTGCTTTACGGTTGAATATGAGCGGGATGCTTTCCCATATACACCGTCCAATCGCTGTTTACTTTCCTTCTATTGTGAAGAACTTAATAACAGCTGGATACTCCGTTTTGAACCTGTCACAATCTTCAACACATAGCCTTCTTTATGCACTATATCTGAATAACTGCAATTTACTTAACAGATAAGATATGGCACCAGATAACGGTTTTGTGAAGACGATAATCCTTATCGACGAGGCCGGAAACTTATGAACTTTCCCTTGAATATATTTTATCCCAATTATGATAAATATTTAGGAAAAGAATTTTGAGAAACTCTTGATGTTCGGTGTAGATAAGTCACACTCACATTTGTCTCTGTTGAAAAAACTACAACGTTCTTATCATAGTTATTTAGCAAGAAATAAACAAATAACTAATAAAATAAATGACCCATTTTTATTGGTTTTAATATCGAAATTGTTTGAAACAGAATGAAATTCTCTCAATATCTGCGCTTGCTGATTCAGCATGAAGAATTTTAGTCGGTCTCTCAGAAAGGTTTTCACAGCTTTCCGTTTCAATACTTTGCTTATTGTTTGTATGTTTATTAAGAGATTTTCGCACTTTTCACGATTTTGGTTCACGTTCGTTCTATTCATTAACAGTGAAACACAATCTACAAGCGCTCCTGCCGCAGGTCATCTTTCCTTATTATTAAGGAGTGTCTTTTGGAACTAACATTTAAAACCACCAATGACAACTAGTTTCCGTTTATTTTCAATCGTCATGGCAGTCACAGGTGACCGTTATTCAGTTGTTTCAAAGTTGAATGCAAACTTTTTTGGGCTCTTTCATTGAATAAATGAAATTGAAAACTACTAACAAATACGTTTTTTCTGTTCTGTTGCCTCACTGAAGAGACCAGTGCGAGCGACTTAGTTGACGACAGAACGTGTTTTAAAGCCAGCTTCAGATGCGACTGTTAAGAAACGTCTAAAGGCACGCGGCATGCAATTCAATGTTTCCTTTTAGGACCTGCACTGACCACTCGTGCAATTTGAGTACACTCGTTTCAACACCAGGAATTTTTTTCCTTCTTCCCCCCCCCCTTTTTATTTTTATTTATTTATTTTTTCTTTTTTTTTAAGGGTAGCTGAAGAAGGAATAAAAGCGGAAGTTATGAAGGATATAGGACAGATAGGTGGATTCCCGATAAAGCACTCCCATTAGTAGAGGGATTTGCGATGGTGCTGTAAGCTTAGTGCCGGAGACTGGGGTGACAAGGGGTCCTCACATATAGGAAGGTAGGGTATTCTTTAATCATTATTTTTAAGGTAGTTTCGTTTAAGAGGTTCCCGTTGCTGGGTCTGTCCTCTCGTGGTGGTTTTGGGAATGTTCCCTAGCTGTGTGGTGGGGAAGGTTGGGAAGGCCTTCAAAGGCATGCGCTCGTGTGTGTACCGTAGCGAGTGTCCGTTCTTCCGTGCAGTTGGATGGGTCAGTAGAGTGTCCAGTTTCTCGTGGATTCCAAAGATTTCAGGGTAGTGGGTGGAATGTTTTGTGTAAAGGATGCTTGGCTATGTCGTCTACTTTTTCTCTCTGTCAGCCTTGAGGTCCTGGGTGTGAGTTTTGAAGCTGTTAGCTGAGTTGCGAGCTATGGTGTGGAGTTCTCTTCTCTTCTCAAAACTCACCTTTGAGTGATGAATGCTGTATATGCCCATTTTGCAGACAAGAGTTCTATTTTTGGGAGGGGGTTGAAATGTTAATTCAAAGATGTGAGAAGTGTATTGCAATATGGTAGATTTCTTAAGTTCTTCTGCGGACTTTCGTCTTTACATTCCAACCAAGTACATTGCTTTCTCGACCACATAATGACAGGATTACATGAATTTTGTGATCATGTCCTGGAAAATTACATCTTGCGTGATAGCCAATTTCATCCAAATTTATGGACACAATTTTGCTCTTCTTCCATTGCACGTGAATATTTTAAAGCTCATTAAACAGTTTCTTCAACTCTGCATTTTCCAACATTTCCCTGTTGTTGGGTGTCTTACAAGTAACTCAAACAGAAGTGTGTATAAAAACACGTTCTTTATCAGTCATTAAACCACCAGAAATTCGAAGAAGAGAAACTGCGGGAAAACTTTAGTAATTTCACTTTTTCAGGAAATATGTGCGTGAAGAAAACTGCAAACACTTAACTCTTTAAAGCTAATCGCAGACACCTTGCAAGTGAAGCTGTGAGTAGCTTTACTGCGGCCCTGTCGCTATTAGCGTTACATTCCTGAAGTGCTTCTTATGTTGTGTTACCCTAAAACCGCTCTTACGTGAAAAAAAATATATCAAATAAATAAAAATAAAAAAAATAAATAATAACATTCACTGTAAGACATAAATCCGATTACTGTGCCTAAAAGACCCGGTAACTTGCAGATTCTATGACGGAGTTTCATCTCAGACGGTTCATGCTTTCCTGAGGACAGTATGAGACGACCTTTGGTACAATTCTGTAGTAAGACGCGCGAGAGATGGATGATAATTCAACCCCATAAAGATGAGAAGAAACTCACCAATAACTGTCTTGAGAGCACACGATGGCAGAGTTCGTTTTGACAATCGTTGAAAGAAGACGAGAATCGCATCTTAGAAATTACAAAGAGCTTTGTCGTTTTGAAAATTAAATGTACTGTGTCTTGTAGAGCTTTTTTGCACGTTTCGCCCAGTCAGTTATCAATCATATCCTTCCTCGAACATCTTGTTCTTGAAGGGGTTTAACGACCGTTTTTACTACTGAGGCATCACAGGCGGTGTACACTGATGATACATTAAAAGAAATGATAAATTGGGAAAAGATTTTTGGAGGAAGGAAACGTTCCAGGCCTAAGTTTAGGGTACCTCCCCGGCATTTGCCATTTATGAGGACTGAGGAAAACCTGGAACAAACCTCGATCAGGGAGGACGGTCATAATGGGATTTGAACCCCAGACTTCCGCTCACGAGTTCGCTCCTTAACGACTTCGGCCACCCGTGGCAGTTACTCGAATATCGAAACAGTTCTGTGCACTGTGACAAGGAAGCAACGTAATACTATTGTCACTAGAATGTTAAATATGTCGCACCTTATGGTAGAGCACATAGTATCGTGTACAAAATGTTACTAAAGTATTTCGACCGGCACGGGTGGCTGAAGTCGTTAAGGCGCGGACTCGTGAGCGCGAGATCTGGAGTTCGAATCCCGCCAGGACCGTCCTCCCTGACAAGTTTTTTTCCCAGGTTTTCCTCGGTCGTCATAAATGGCAAATGCCGGGGAGGCACCCTAAACTTAGGCCTGGAACGCTTCCTTCCTTAAAAAATAAATCCTTACCCAATATATCATCTCATCTCGTGTATGATCAGTGTCATCGCCTGTGGTGCCTCAGTAGTAAAAACGGGCATTAAACACCTTTCATAAAGTATTTCGATTAATATTTTGGGTCACCCGTCTTTATGTTTATAATTTTGTTTCAATATGTTTGGAACAAGTCTTGAATTGTTTGTTCTATTTTTGCATTATTAAGAAATCATTCAAGTCCCTACATGCTGTTGTGCCGTTCGCACTTAACAAGTTGCCGATCGAAATTTTCTCAATTGTGTTCAAACGTTTGTCATGTGACTGTCACCGGAATTAATGTGATTGGCATATTCATGAAAACTCAAGCGCACGCAACGTGAGACAGCCGGAGAGGGAGCAGCGACTGAAGAGCCATCTAGCGAGCAGCTCGTTACTTCACTGCAGCTGATAGCAATGCTTGTTTGACGTTGACAGGATCGGTTCTACTGCTGCAGTCCCGAACGACAGCGGAGAAAGGCGATTGAGAAAGTTAAAGAGACCGTGAGATTTAAGTTGAACCATCTCAATCTATCAATGGGCATCTGTCTGTTCTCACAATTCCTGGAAATTCCTTAATGGCAGCCCTTCAAGTACCCTCCCCGCTCCTACCCGTTATGCCTGATTGACCGTGTTTTGTAAAGATATCAGTGGTGATAAGAGTTAAGGTAGCTTCGGCAGTTTCAGTTTTCCCGTGGGGATCGAATCCACGACCTTCGCGTTATAAGCACGATGCTCTAACTGAGCTAACAGGCTTACATTTTTATCTACCTACAATATTGCCCCTGGATTTCCGCTTCTTTCCTTTCCATTTGGGACTGAGGAATACTGCTTTCTCCGCTGCCATTCAGAACTGCAACTGTCTGTAAAGGTAATTCAACACTTCAGCCGCTATCAGTCGGCATGCTTGCCGCTCTTCGCCGGGGCCGCCAGCCAGCTATCCGGTCCACTGCCTAGTACTCCGAGAGCCTGGCGTGGGCGACAATCATGTAACGGGGGCCGAGAGGGTCCCAGTCATAGAAACTGACAGAAGAAAGGAATAATGGCAGTTTTCGGGCGGAAACGAAGCAGTTGAGAGAAGAAGTAGACAGAGATCAAGAGAAGGAGAGAAGTGAAGGAAACTACACTGTCAACACACCATGGTCCAGTAGAGATGCTGCTTGAGACCGGCAGCAACTCCACTGATGTCCAAGTTCTTATGCCAGGAATTCCAGTGGGGAGCAGCCCGGATACCGAGCATTAGCAGAAATGAAGATGCATAGAGTAAATTGGATAATAAAAGTAAATTAATAAAGTTTAAATGTAACAATTGCTACTGGGTACCAGCTGCAATTGTAGATGTTATTATAAGTCATAGTAAATAGCCGTAGTGCTGGATTCCAGTACCGGTTTTGTTTTTTGAAGTTTTAATTTTATTTTAGTCATAGTATTAGTAGTGTAGATTTTAAAACCCGTAGAATTTAAATTGTAATTTACATTGTATTGAAAGATATAAGAGGAATAAATAAATGAAATCTGGAGTATTACGTCTTGATATAGAAACAAGGTATCAGGATGCAAGTATTGCAGATTATAAATAATAAAATAAAAAAAGTCATCAAGCGGCTACATCAATAGTAGGTAAGTCTGCTGACAGGACGACAGTCATACAGGAGTGAAATAAGTTCAACTTATACACCTTTTCTTTTGTAACAGAATTCACAGCGAAAGTTTTTTTTCCGCTGTGTTTAACCGCCGTTTTTACTACTAAGGCATCATAGGTAGTAAGTAGTAGTAGTAGTAGTAGTAGTAGTAGTAGTAGTAGTAGTAGTAGTAGTAGTAGTAGTAGTAGTGGTAGCAGCAGTAGTAGTAATAGTAGTAGCAGTAGTAGTAGCAATAGTAGTAGTAATAATAGCAGTAGTAATAGTAGTAGTAGTAATAGTAGTAGTAATAATAATAGCAGTAGTAATAGTAGCAGTAATAGTAATAGTAGTAGTAATACTAGCAGTAGTAATAATAATAGCAGTAGTAGTAGTAATAGTAGTAGTAATAGTAGTAGTAGTAATAGTAATAGTAGTAGTAATAACAATAGTAGTAATAGTAGTAGTAGTAGTAATAATAACAATAGTAGTAATAGTAGTAGTAATAACAATAGTAGTAATAGTAATAGTAGTAGTAATAATAATAGTAGTAGTAATAATAGTAGTAGTAATAGTAGTAGTAATAATAGCAGTAGTAATAGTAGTAGTAGTAATAGTAATAGTAGTAGTAGCAGTATTAGTAGTAGTAATAGTAGTATTAGTAACAGTAGTAGTAGTAATAGTAATAGTAGTAATAGTAGTAGTAATAGTAGTAGTAGTAGTAGTAATAGTAGTAGTAATAGTAATAGTAGTAGTAGTAGCAGTATTAGTAGTAGTAGTAATAGTAGTATTAGTAACAGTAGTAGTAGTAATAGCAGTAGTAGTAATAGTAATAGTAATAATAGTAGTAGTAGTAGTAGTTGTAGTAGTAGCAATAGTAGTAGTAATAGTAATAGTAGTAGTAATAGTAGTAGTAATAGTAATAGTAGTAATAGTAATAGTAGTAATAGTAATAGTGGTAGTAATAGTAGTAGTAATAATAATAGTAGTAGTAATAATAGTAGTAATAGTAGTAGTAATAGTAGTAGTAATAATAGTAGTAGTAATAGTAGTAGTTGTAGTAGTAGCAGTAGTAGTAGTAGTAATAGTAGTAGTAGTAATAGTAATAGTAGTAGTAATTGTAGTAGTTGTAGTAGTAGCAGTAGTAGTAGTAATAGTAATAGTAATAGTAATAGTAGTAGTAATAGTAATAGTAGTAATAGTAATAGTGGTAGTAATAGTAGTAGTAATAATAATAGTAGTAATAGTAGTAGTAGTAATAGTAGTAATAGTAGTAGTAATAATAGTAGTAGTAATAGTAGTAGTTGTAGTAGTAGCAGTAGTAGTAATAGTAGTAGTAGTAGTAGTAATAGTAATAGTAGTAGTAATAATAGTAATAGTAATAGTAATAGTAGTAGCAGCAGTAGTAGTAGAAATAGTAATAGTAATAGTAGTAGCAGTAGTATGTATGTATGTATGTATGTATGTATGTATGTATGTATGTATGTATGTATGTATGTATGTATGTATGTATGTATGTATGTATGTATGTATGTATGTATAAGGAGAAGAAAAAGAAAGAGAGAGAGAAGTAGATAAAGAATACAACTATAGTCCTGGACATTTTGAGGTAACACATGCACTTAATTCTTTTTCCCCGTTCTACACTACAAATAATTTTTTCTCAAAACTAAATTTTACCTACTTTATTACATACCTTTTCCTTAGAGTGTATTGGGCATTATCGAAAGAGATTCAAGGGTAGTGAGACACGGACATATACGGAAACCCTAACATTGTTTCCATGGTGGCAGAACACACCCCTCCAAGGAATTGCAGTCCATCAGAAGCAACGCTACGTTATCAGACGCCGCCGGGGCAAAAATCGTTCCAAAGCAAGCCATCGTCCCACGGCGTCAGCACTTTACGCGCTGGGAATTTGAACCCTGCAACGAAATAAAATGATATGAAATACGAGAGTGTAAAATTGGTGGAGAGAAAAGCTCCACCCAACATTCACCTCAGCGACTGGGGGAAACTACGAAAAAAATCGAAGATTTGAACGGCCGGTCTCAAGGGAGTTGAAACCAGTACTTCCAAAATGCCACCCCGCTCTGTGAGAGAGTCCTAGTCCAAACTAATACCGGAGCTCCTTATATGTTTTATTCGAATATTCTAGATCACATAAATAAATATGTGCAATAATAATATACGAGTATTTCAATAAAAATATAATGCAATCTGTAAAAGTATCCATTTGCAAGTGACTCATCACAATAAGCCCTATTTTACACTATGAGTCAGTCTGCTAGTGTTCTATAGTTTGTTACTTTCAAGTGGAACAGCACAATTAGCTTTCGGTAGATATAACTGAAATTTGGAATTATTTTCAGTGGAGCCCCCTGAATGATAAGTGCGTCATTTACCAAATATGTAAAACAGAGTTTTCGCGAGCTGTAAAATCTCAAACACTACCTCGTGATCTGTTTTCGGCAAGTCAGAATTTAAAATTGTCTTTCGGTATTTAAGAGAAGCTGTACTAATGTCTGTTAGCATATATAATGTATGGATATGCTATATTTGGGGTGGGGGCACAATTGTTGCTTTTGTGTATTAATTGTGTGGCGACTGCCCTTTAACAGGGAAATATCTTTAATCTTTATTAATTAATTCCTAGCCTTCGTTGAAAGTCAGAGCGTTAGCAGTCATTTTAAAATATTTAGCTGTTTTTCGGGCACACTGTTTTTTGAAACTTAATACATTTTTTATTACATGCCGTTATACTTGGTGTAAATATATTTAAAGGCGCTGTTTTATTCCTTTAAATGTAACAATCAAGGCCTGTAGGGTTATAGGACACTTCCAGGTGCGATCGCCGAGTGCTGTTAGATATTACCAAGCAGTAACTAAATAAGAAGGGAGTGTGACGCATGTGTCAAAACGTTTAGCTGGTTGGCTCAAGTGGCATATTGAGACTAGCATTCAGTTAGCTCGAGTTCAACCTAGAGTCAGTCATCCTGTCTGGATTTTTTGTAAATTTCCCCATGTCAGTCTTCATGAATTTTCCGCTCTCTCAAGTGAGATAGAGAGGTGGTGAGTGACGACTTGCGCCTTGGAAATTTTTCTGCCGCTGCTTCAGGTGTGTAAGCGAATCTTTTGAGGGATCAAACTTCTGGGAGGGAGCTCTATCTGGAACTAATATCTATGTCCGTCCATCATCATTCCTGGGATCCCTCCACCCTGTGTCCCATTCAACTCATCCTTTCCTTCCAATGTTAGTAGCCTATACATTTATAGCGTTTAATCTATGCTTTCAAAACTATATATTAAATGTAAATATGTTATATACGAGGTCTCTTCAAAAAGTATTGCGAATTTTGAATTTCCGCGGGCTACGTATATTCGATTTTCGATTGTTTTGTGGCGTTATGTTGGTACTCATGTCCCTCACTTATGTTGACAAGCTCGGCCATTTTGAATGTTCAGTTAATTGTTGACAGCTATTTTGCTTGAACATGCTTTGGCTCGTCTTCGATTTTTGCCTATTCCAAAAAATGGAACAAAGAATCTGTATCAAATTTTGTGTGAAAAACAAAATTAAGTGCGCGGATGCATTCCGGATGTTGACTGTGGCATATGGTGAAGCTGCCTTGGACCAAAGCAACGTTTATCGGTGGTACAAAATGTTCTCAGAGGGTCGAGAAGATGTGAACGACGAAGAGCGTCCCGGACGCTCGAGCTCGTCAACAACAGACGAAAACATTGAAGAAGTGAAGAAAATAGTATTGGCCAATTGTCGAATCCCCGTTAGAGAAGTTGTTGAGGACCTAAACATATCGATTGGCTCGTGCCATTCGATTTTTACCAATTATTTGGGCATGAGACGGATCGCCGCAAAATTCGTACCAAAGTTGCTCAATTTCGACCAAACACACCATCGCATTAACATAGCTAAGGAGCTGTTGAACACTGTCCGCGACGACCCAAATTTGCTCCAGAGGGTCATAACTGGTGACGAATCATGTGTTTATGGTTATGACATGGAAACTATAGCTCAATCATTCCAATGGATGCTGTCACACGAGCCAAGATCGAAAAAAGGGCGCCAAGTTCGGTCGAATGTGAAGGTTTTGCTTAGTTTTCTTCGATTGCAGTGGTGCATCATGAGTTCTTGCCACAGGGTAGAAGGGTCAATAAGGAATATTACCTGCAAGTTATGCGCAATTTGCGCGAAGCAATCCGCCAGAAACGCCCGAATTTGTGGAAGAACAAAAATTGGCTTTTGCACCATGATAACGCCCCTGCTCACACATCGTTGCTTGTGCGCGAATTTTTTAGCAAAAACAACACACTTATGATGCCGCAGCCACCGTACTCCCCAGACCTGTCCCCCTGTGACCTTTTTTTGTTCCCAAAACTGAAGAGGCCCATGAAAGGACGACGCTACGCACTATTGAGGAGATAAAGACGGCATCGAAGGAGGAGCTGAACAAGATCACAAAAAACGATTTTTAAAGTGCTTCGAAGATTGGAAAAAACGTTGGCACAAGTGTATAATATCTGGTGGGGATTACTTTGAAGGGGACAAAAAAGATATTCATGAATAAATAAATAATTTCTGAAAAAACACAAAATTCGCGATACTTTTTGAACAGACCTCGTATGTCATGATAAAATATTCTGCTTATTCTTCAACTGACGTCCGTTCTCAGCCATTTGACGCGAGCCACCCAATACATCCGTACTCGTCAGTCTTCTCTTGAGTCACTCTGTAAAACCGTTCCTTCCTCTTTTGAGCACAGGAGAATCGATACGCCGATTCTGTGCAAATGTTTTTGTAAATGGGGCAGATTGTTGGGGATAGGTTTTGATCATCTTTTATCAACTCCTGCTGCCTTCCACTTTCTTTATACTGTTTGAAATTACATTGCATATAATGACATAGGTAGAAGGGGGTGAAGGTTGATTCATTGTGCATGCTTCCTTCGCCAATCTGTCTGCTTTTTCGTTTCCGCTGATGCCACAGTGACCAGGAATTCATTGTAAATAGATCTCAGTTAATGCTTGCAGCCTTTCTTTACACTGAATTACTAAATCGTCTTCTTGTTGCAGTTCTGGGGACCCCCAATACTTGGAGTGCAGAGATGGAATCAGACAGGAAGACTATCTTTCGTTTGATATTCAGAGAAATGAGTGTATTGCCCGCTTCACTTATGGCTGCTACTTCGTCATCAAATTAGTTCTTATTCTTCCCATTTCACGATAAAATATAAAACAATCTTATATAATTAACTGAAATGTTTTAAATTTAGTTGTTAAAAGGTATGAACTATCGATACTGAAAATATGTATTGGGGTCGAGAAAACTTGATATTGATCCATCTATAAAACAAATAAAGGAATACATCTGTACTTGTGCCGACATGGACGGTGGAGGTCGCTAAGGCACGCGCTACGGAATGTCTGCGGTTCGTATTCCGCCAGTTTCGTTCTTTCTTACCGAGTTTTTTCTGGGTTATCCTTAGTTATCATCGCTTGCAAATGCCGGGGAGGTACCTTTAACGTAAATTTGAAGCACTTTCCATTCCCCAAATTATTTTTAAATTTCTCTATTCATCTACCAGGTGCCACATCAGTTACAAGTGACTGGTGCAAGAGAGCCTATAGTAAGTCCGGCACTCAGGCACTAATTTGCACTATTCGTCTCTGCCAAAACCTTGAAAAGTCATGCAACTGAATTAGGCAGATGAACTGGTGCGATATTAGGCAGCGACACTTTGTGTGAATGAACTGTTAAAGTAAATAGTTGTTTTATATGCTCAGCAATGTCTGTTTTTCTTCCGAATTTCAAGCTTGAACTTGTGTTGAAATCGGCATATAAAACAACGACATAAGTATGGACGTTGTACTCTTTGAGGTGAAGTGAACCAAGTTTTGCTGGTAGCTTATGAGAAACAGAACAGTACAAATGAGGGTACCCAGTTATCTACTAGTGTGTCACTCAAAGCATCAGTGTGATTGCAGCAGGACGAATGCTCCATAACTGCAACTTTTCTTACTGTTGACAGCGAATTTTAACCACAGTAAATTGTTAGCCATAGCCTTTTTATTTTAAGAATATTCTTTCTAAGAAAAAATATACAGTACATATTTATTAACTAATTTTTTTAATAGTATTTAACGCCTGTTAAATACTATTGGTGGTGGACACTGATGATACATGAGATGAAATGATATATTGGGAAAAGAGTATTTTTTTAAGGAAGGAAACCTCGAGGCCTAAATTTAGGGTACCTCCCCGGCATTTGCCATTGAGGAAAACCTGGAAGAGACCCCAGTCAGGGAGGGCGGTCCTGGTGGGGTTCGAACCCCAGACCTCCCGCTCACGAGTCTGCGCCTTAACGACCTCGGCCACTCGTGGCGGTTTTATTAACTAAGCACCGTACATCGTCTACCTCTGTTTTTATAGGCATTTAGCGCCCGTTTTTACTACTGAGGCACCATAGGCGGTGACACTGATGATACATGAAATGAAATGATATATTGGGAAAGGATTTTTAATAAAGAAACGTTCCAGGCCTAAGTTTAGGGTACCTCCCCGGAATTTGCCATTTGTGAGGACTGAGGAAAACGTGGAAAAAACCTGTCAGGGAGGACGATACTGGCGGGATTCGAACCCCAGACCTTTCGCTCAAGAGTCTCGGCCACCCGACATCTGTAACCCGTAGACGATGTGCATTTAAGAATGAACCGAATAATTTGGTCTTTTTTCTCAAAAGTTCATTTTTAGCTGTTCAAAACCGCTATAATTTTTATATTTCTTCAATTTGAAACAATGAACAGGCTTGATATCAAAGCCGTAACTGCATGCTCATATTGAAACAAAACACGACACATATTACAATCTCCGACATGGAAGCACTTAACGGCACTTTTCGCTGTGACTAGAATTTTCAATATTACATGATCACAACGTGTTAACTTTCTCCTTTCTCCGAAAATTGCATTTCACTACATAAGGGCTCGGGAAAAGTGAAAGTACCTGAGCAGCGTGCAACAGTGCTTTATGTACAAACTCTTAACTTTTCCGCAACACGTAACAATGACACTGAATGGGTAATAATGAATCGAATTAATATAATTCTGAAATTCAGTAACCTCATACAAATGGGGCAATTTACTTTTAGCTACAGATGATTGCAGTTCAACAACACATTCGCTGAAATGTGAATAAACCTTATGGCGCCTACTTTCATCGTTTATAAATACAAAGCTATATTAATGTACAATGCGTGCACAATATTTTATAAAAATAGTACTTATTTTATAAAATAACTACCCCATTATTGCATGAAATATTTCGAAATATATAATTTTACTAACCAATTAATTAAAATTTTAAAGTACTTACATTCTGAGGTTTATAACCAGCATGTTTATAAACATTTTATACTTTACCATATGGTTTAATGTCGTAAAACCACCTCTAAATTGAGGACATGGTAAGAATAACGGCGTATAACAAAAAATTGTGTTTTCAGATTTACGCATTTTAAATGTTAAGGGGCTTGCTATACCGATTGAATTCAAGTAAGAAAATATGGAAGCGTACATAATTATGTAAATTAATTCCTCTTAATAGGTTCAAGAAACATTTAAAAGTTTACAGAACGTCATATATTGAATGTAGTATTGCTTTTTACACCAGTTTCTTCAATCACCTCTCTTCTTTGCGTTTATTATAGGTGAAAATTATACATTCTAATGAAAGTAATGAAATTATCAATTTTAACATGTATAAATACGAGTCACATAAGTTTCCGGACTCTCCGATAAGGATCATCGCCTTCACAAAACCTTTATCTGGTGTCATACCTTATCTGTTAAGTAAATAATTGCAGCTGTAACTGTGTTCAGTAGTTCAGATATAGTTGCATAAAAAAGGCTATGTGTAGAATATTGTGACATGTTCGAAATGGAGTTTCGAGCTGTTATTAAGTTCTTCACAAAACAAGAACTTACTCCAAATAAAATCAAACAGCGATTGGACGGTGTATATGGGGAAGCTTCTCCCTCATATTCTACCGTAAAAGAATGGGCCAAACTTTTTCGAATGGGTCGAAAAAGCATTGAGGACGATGAGCACGCAGGCCGGCCCTTGCAGGTGCTCACTCGTGAAAACATCGATCTTGTGGAAGGAGAAATTATGAAAGACCGGCGGCTCAAAGTTACAGAAATAACAGCAAGGTTTGTTCTTTCTAAAACAACATTCCTTCGAATTATTCACCAACATTTAAACATGAATAAGGTTAGTGCAAGATGGGTGCCTAGACTTCTTTCCTCAGTCCAAAAGCAGCAACGAGTCATCTGTTTTCAGTATTTTTGGAGCTCTGCCGTGGCAATGAGAGAGAAGTTCTGCAAATCATTGTTACAGGAGATGAAACCATGCTCCTCTACTATGATCCTTTGTCCAAAAGAGAATCAATGGAGTGACGTAAACCTGGCGAAGCGCTGCCTCTAAAGGCCAAGGTCACTCAGTCAACCAAGAAGATCATGGTCACAATCTTTCGGGACTGTGAAGGAATACTCTTCATTGACTTCAAGGAGAGGAACACCACAGTAAATGGGGAGTACTATGCTGGCCTACTGCACAGACTACGTGCTTCCATCAAAGAGAAAAGGCGAGGAAAGCTGAGTGGTGGTGTGCGCCTTCTTCACGACAACGCGCATGTGCACACAGCTCTTGTTACAAAGGAAGCTGTGAAGAAATGTGACTTCAAGGAGATCGACCATCCACCCTACAGCGCAGATCTAGCTCCCAGTGACTATTTCCTCTTCTCAAAACTCAAGAACGACCTTCTAGGAAGGAAATTTAAGTGTGACGAAGAAGTGATGGATGCTGTCTATGCCCTTTTTGCAGAAAAGGCTTCTGAGTATATTTTTTTTTGGGGGGGGGGGTTGAAATGTTATATTAAAGATATGAAAAGGGTATTGTAATAAAAGATAACTATATTGAAAAGTGAAATATAGTTTTTGTCTTTATCATACCTAGAAAATAGTTAGGCCGGAAACTTGTAGATCTACCCTAGAGTTTTTCTAAAGTTTATTGTTTTTCTTCTTCTTTTCTTTGTAATTGCGTTTTATCAGACATGTTTTCTACTGTTGCTGTTGTAATTTCTGTTATTTGTTCAAACACTATATTTGTCTTTCTTCATCCAAAAATGGGTACAGAATTCTTACGTCCTTTACTTTGAGAGTTTTTATTTGTACTGGCTTGACTTCACTAGTGGTACATTTAAACTCCTTTTCTCTAGCAATAATACTAATGCAAGATAATAAACACTAAGTTTGAATTTGGTGGATATACAGAGTCTGTTGGTATTTATGCGTCATGAACAGTACTCCTTAGTTTACAGGTATTATCAGGAACTAAGGCAACAGACTACAGAAGTAATTTAAAAGATTTGGGACAATGTAATAGTCCATCACAGACATTTTCTAGCGCACATACCGAAATTCCTGTCACACCTTCTGCAGCTGCGACAGCTTACGGGGAAATTTTGCAGAATCTCTGATTTGTAAACTTGCCAAAATAAAGAACAAAATGTTAGGGATTTGCGATTTTTTGTTCTAACCTCCAGCAGTGCCAGAAAACATTGGCGTGTTTTCATGAGTTCTAGAGAGGTAATGTACAAACGAGATTCTGTCTCTAGAAAACTGTACATACAAGCATCATGTAAATATAGAAACATAGAAGACGTTTGTACAGTTTAACTTAGGGAGAAACAGGTTTTAAATAACATACATAATGTTTTTGAATTTTCTATTTTGCTCTGATTTTTATTTTCTTTAATTTTTTTCAAGCTAGATGGTGTGCAAATTTTTTCTTATGCTGACTTTATAAATTCTAATTTTATTTACTACCTTTGCGAATGAACTTATCTTCAGAACCTGTCCTGTATTCTTTTCGTAAAATATTTTAATCGTGGTGTACATCGACTATATTGTCCAATTCCGGTTCTCAAAATATTTCATACTAATTTTAGTTTAATACAGTTATAACTTTCCGGGCTGTTTTGCCGTGGTCGATGGTTTAATATGCTACCATAGCTTTCACCAACTACTGCGGTTGGCATCATCAGTGGTCGATGAACAACACCTGAAGGCTAAAAGACGAAAGTATTATGCATCTCTCTCTGGTTTTAGAAGGTCGATAAATTTTGCGTGTGTAGTGAAAGGGGATAGTTATTTGTTTTTAAGAACTGGTTTCCATCTGCTACTTATGTGATATCTGCCATCTTGCATTTCCAATGCCTCCGTCCTGGCTGAAATGAAAAAGCCTTGTTTGTTTTTTTTTTTTTTATTATTGTTAAAGTGTATGTCATGGCGTTCATTGAGGATTTGCTCTGCTACAACAGATCGTTCACGCTTATTAATACAGCATTAAAACTACATTAACGAAGACGGCGCACGTCACTCATGTAGCACATGGAAACCAATTCTTAAAAACAAGCAAGTACTCTCTCCCATATCTCCCCACCCCTTCCACTATATGTAATATTGAGAGAAAGTTTTTTAGCAGCCAGGAGTTGTTTATCGTCCACTTGATTGTTGATTTGGTTTATTTACAGACGCTTCTTTAACATCTCAGGTCATCAGCGTCCCATACAATTCAAGCGTGAAACGGCCGACAATTTTGCACAAAGGCCCCTTCTTTCAGGCTTGAGGTTCTTTATCGTGCCGTAAATGTACGACCCACGGCTTTACTTCCCTTCCGAAAGAAGCCATACTTAGGATTTCTACGCCCGAAAAAATCCATCGATCCTGGCCGAATTTGAACCTTGATCTTGGGTTTAGAAGGCAAGTATGGTTACCACTGCACTACCAGGACCGACTTTATCGTCCACTGATGGTGATAAGCGCAGTAGTTGGTGAAAGCTATGGTGGCATATTAAACCATGGACCATAGCAAAACCTCCCGGAAGATTTTAACTGTTTTAATTATAACACCGGCTGTGAAAGCCTAAGATGTGTTATAGTTTTATCTTGACAATAATATGGGGATTTGTGAGGAACTGTTGAAGTGCTGTAAGGCAAGCTTCTACACAGAACAATTGATTTTATTAAAATCATAAAATGCCTATCATAAAAATGATTATAGGATTCAGGGAGAAATATAACAAGGCAGCCTCGTGAAGTAGGCAACTTCTTTTTAAGAATTTCATAGGCATGAGCCCTTTTAGAAAGTATCTGGTGTTTGATAGTTCTTCTGGAATATCGTTATCATATGTTTAAATCACAAATCACAACCGCCATGGGTGGCCAAGACCGTTAAGGAGCGGATTCGTGAGCGGGCGGTCTGGGGTTCGAATCCCGCCAGGACCGTCCTCCCCGACAGGTTTTTTCCAGGTTTTCCTCAGTCCTCATAACTGACGAATGCCGGGAAGGTACCCTAAACTTATGCCTGGAACGTTTCCTTCCTTAAAAAAATCTTTTCTCAATATATAATTTATCTCATGTATCATCAGTGTTCACCGCCTGTGGTGCCTCAGTAGTAAAAACGGGCGTTAAATACTATTAAAAAAAAATAAAAAACACCAGTTCTAGAACGAGTAAGTGAATATTCCAAATTATAATTAAAAGTACCTTTTTGAAATGAGCTTTAAGCGGAATTTACGGTACACTTTTATTAATAAAAGAGTTCTTGCAAAATGATAAAGTTGACAAGAGGTTGTACCTTAGAAAAAGGAACAAATTAAACTGACAAATTATAATATGAGATTCTACAAGGTGGAATTGAAAAAATAAAAATGATTTGGGGTTTAAAATGCAAGAACAAAGAAAAGATCATTCGAAAGAATCATAGAATACAGCGGGGAGGGGGGGGGAATAAATAAATAACCTGAAAGTTTGCGCTTTATATAATATGTCAATGTTAAGGCATAAAGACACTCAGCAAATAAGGCGAGCATAATTATATAGGACTAATTAATTGTATATAGGTAAATAAGATAATTTCCTCCTCAATAAATTATACTCCAGTGTATCCAGCTTTAAAATACCATACCATTGTCATTTTAATTGATAACATAAATAGCATAAAGGTAAATAAAATGGAAGAATTTTAATATAAGATACACATTAAAGTAAGAAGAAATAACTTTAAATATCAATGAAGAATTGGGAAGTATTTAAGTAGACATTAAAGCTCTAGGTAGTAGGGCTAAAAGAATTTTAACAGATAATTAACTGGAATAATGACACTGTAGTAAAAAAGGAAGAAATTGGCTCATTTTCTCCAGCTGCACGTAAAAAGCTTACATAATTTGCAGCATAAGAGATTGATAGAGAAATGGAGAGAACTAAACTGCAAATATTGGATACCTTGGTTAGTCGAATTTGCGTCGATGCTGCTGGTGTAGTGGTAACCATACTTGCCTTCTAAACCTAAGATCACGGGTTCAAACCCGGCCAGGATCAATGGATTTTTTCGGGCGTAATGGGACGCTGATGACCTGAGATGTTAAAGAGCGTCAGTAAATTAAACAAATTAACAATCAGTGGAATTTAATTATCACGCTGACATAAAATTAATGTCTATGAACTACTAAAATATATAGATGAAATAAATTTAATTACAATGGCGCAGAATTTAATGATGTCAAAATAAAATAATAATAATAATAATAATAATAATAATAATAATAATAATAATAATAATAAATCGCCGAGTTTAAAATAGGATTAATAACGAAATGACAAAATGTACCTTATGAAATTACAATTTCTTAAATAACCAAATCTTATTGGAAATATGATTTATACTATAAGAATGGAAAATGATGTTTTGTAGTTTACACTTTTTTTTCGTTTGCTCAAAATAAATAATTGTATATGAAAACAAATTCTTATTTCATTTTACTCTCATGACATTTTACAACGCAAACTATAAACAAATTAGCTCTGCTGCTTTTCCAGAAACATAAATTTCATTAAGAACAGCTTTAATCCAATAATGCTAGTTAGAAAGGCTCTGAAATTTGCAAAAAAATTTTGTATTAGATTGATAAACAACCATGCTTTTTTAAGCTTTGAAGCAATAAAGAAATTATTATTATTATTATTATTATTATTATTATTATTATTATTATTATTATTATTATTATTATTATTATTATTATTATTATTATTATCATCATCATCGTTTAGTTTATTTTTCGAAATCGATATCATTAACTGAAGACTTTCTCAAGAAGCGATTTATTTATTGTGCTTCTTATATACATTGCTACACGTAAAATTACTCAAATTGATATTGTATTATAAGGGATGCCCCTATAAATAATAAATAATCGAAATACTTTAATAACACACACACACACATATATATTGCGATTATTCACCTAATACATGCTTTTCATCTTTGCTTATATAACATTTAGCTAATGAGTCGTTCTATTTGTTATATAAGTTTCTTTACACAATTTGACATAGATTCCACAAGCTATGAGTATTTTTAAGTTCATCATCATGAAACCACACTTTAACTAAAGACTCTTGGTATTTTTGTGGAGCAGTCAAGTTTGTGAGTCTCCTTTTGTAAATATCCCACATGTTTTCTATTATATTAATGTCAGGGGAGTTCCCTGGCCACTCTAACACGCGAATATTGTTCTCCCTGAAGAATTTTTTTCACTATCTTTGAAGTATGGCAAGGAGCCAAATCTTGCTGGAAAATTTCATCACCATCTGGAAACCTCTTCGCAGCTGTCCAGTATTTGGATATACCGGTCAGATATCGTCATCCCGTTGACTGATACTAAAGGTTCCGCTCCTTCATGAGTGAAACCTCCCCAAAACTCTTCTTCGAGATGTCTTAGATCTGTTACAAATCTGCTGAAGTTGTTGCCTCATTCGCTAGACGCGCATATTGTCTCTCTACCTGTCCTTCAAAGAGAAACATTCTCTTCCAGTGTTCACTATCCAATCCTGATATATACAAGAGATGTTTCCTGCACATTTCTTCTGTTACAGGTTTGAGGGCTTTCCTTCCAACTACCTGAAGTCCACGACGAACATTAAAAGCAGTCGATTCCTCCCCTTTCCCCCAATTCACGAGCCTGTGATTTGATTTGCTTCTTCTGAGGTGAAAACGTTCATCGTTAGATTTTGTCTTTATCGTATCTAGAAAATGGTTAGGCCGGAAACTTATGGACCTACCCCCTTTTGCTTATTCTCAACTATATACTTTTTATGACAACCTGTAACATACGCTACTCTTCCTATCACAAAACTCAGTTTATTGCATAAGTCTCAATGTCACAACAAGCTTTCAGATGGTGCCCGCACTTTATGCATGAACCATTAATTAACAAAGAAAGTTATAATGGCTATCCTGTATATATGTGCTGTGGGTTTACAGCGATATCTCACAACTATTTCGCGATGGCTTGCGCTAACAACACCTGTCTCGCTTTGGTAAGTACTGCGTTGTATTCACGGAAACAATCGGCGTGCTTTTGTTATTCTTATATATATATATATATATATATATATATAACTCCTCTCTTTTACTTTATACATTAAGGAAACCGACTACTTTTGTACATTTAAATTCATAGTTTTATGCGCAATGTAAAGAGAACCGCATTCTGCGACCAGTTATAGATTCTCAAAATAAATAAAACCTTGAAGAAGAGGATGTATCAGAGAACAAAAATTCATATTTTTTTAATGATGTTTAATGCCCATTTTTACTACTGAGGCACTACAGGCGGTGACACTATTGATGCATGAGATGAAATATTGGGAAAGGATTTTTTTTTTAAAGGAAGGAAATGTTCCAGGCCTAACTTTAGGGCACCTCCCGGCATTTGCCAGGACTGAGGAAAACCTGGAAAAAACCTCAGTCAGGGAGGACGTCCTGGTGGGATTCGAACCCCAGACCTTCCGCCTCACCAATCCGCGCCTTAACGACCTCGGCCACCTGTGGCGGTAAGGACTGGTGTACGAGGGTAAATCCATAAGTTTCCGGCCTATTCACTTTCTAGGTATGATAAAGACAAAAACTATATTTCAGTTTTCAATATAGTTATCCTTCATTGCAATACACTTCTCACATCTTTGAATTAACATTTCAATTCAAGTAGTTGGCGGGTCGATAGTCAGAGCGGACAACTCAATGGTCAAGTGAATGTACGATATCCAAGCATTTGATTCAAGTTTTCAATTAGATCAACAATGAAACAAGAACGTAACTTATGACAGGAGGTATTGGAAATGTCCTACATCCATTCATTCTGGTATCTTTTTTTAGAAAATTGCATTTCACACGCGTCAGTTCATCATCCGAAATGGAGCCAATTTAAACTTGAAAACATACAAGGCTTCCGTTGTCCTCGAATTGTAGCGGTGGTCCTGAAATTGGAATAAATTTCTTTGGGTGTTACGAAACGTTAATGATAGCATGATTGATCTTCGTTTAATATTATTTACTGATGGTTCCATTTATGTTTCGATGTAAAATAACAGATGTTGGAGTACAGAAAATTCAGTTTTAAACACGAAACCTCCGTGTATGGCGAGCAAATTGATTTGTGGAACATGTGCTTCAACAGTAGTGGATAATTTTTTCTATCATTAACTTTCCGTAACATGCAATAACAAAACTTTACCCAAATATTATGATAACTTGCCTGCAAAACTTTGACAACAGTGACTTTGTAATTGGCTAATTTCGGAAGATGAACTAATTTTTTTTTTTTTGATTGATTTATTTATGGACGCTCTTTAACATCTCAGGTCATCAGCGTCCCATTCAACTCAGGGCGGAAACGGCCGACAAATTATGCTCAGAGGCCTCTCTTTCAGGCTTGAGGTTCTTTTTCGTGCCGTAAATGTGCGACACGGGGCCCACGGCTTTACTTCCCTTCCGAAGGAAGCTATACTTAGGATTTTTACGCCCGAAAAAATCCATCGGTCCTGGCCGGGTTCGAACCCGCGATCTTGGGTATAGGAGGCAAGTATGGTAACCACTACACCACCAGGACCGACAAGATCAACTAAGGAACGTAAATGACAATGTTCTAAAAAATGCTATAAATGTGTAGATATAACAGAATAACATTCTTAACCTATCCTATTATAATGTGCGTGTATTTGTAACTGCGATAACTTCATTTAGCTGTCCGGTTATTGCATTCACTACGCAATGTGAAAATGCCACTTTGACGGCCGACCCGCCAGCCGCGTGCGGAAGTATTATTTAAATATATTTTTTCCAAAGGAATTAACATACTTTCACTTTAAATATAAGCATATTATATTTATATTTATTTAAAAAGGAGATGCAATTGTTATTTGTGACAGTGATAGTCGTCTGTTACCTTCAGCGACTGCAATTCCCCCCTTGTTACGAGCATAGCGGTTTGCAAGACTGGCAGCCTCGTGTCTAAAGTGCATGCATTTCGCCCACCTTAAGCCAGCAGCATCTGCGCCAACTTCTAGAAAGGTATACCCGCTTTCACATCGATTACTATGAAAGAAATAGAATGATTATAATATTACAATAGCTAAAGCGAATTTTCAAAGTATAAAAACTAACCCAAAATATGAGATCATTGGAAATTGAGAATAAATTACACATAACTAGTCAACTTTCCATTCTATTCTGAACACTAATAGACAAATCACAAATATCAGTGACCATCACGGGTGGCCGAGGCCGTAAGGTGCAGACTCGTGAGCGGGAGGTCTGGGGGTTCGAAACCCACTGGAACCGTTCTCCCTGACTGATTTTTTTTTTTTTTCCAGGTTTTCCTCAGTTCTCATAAATGGCAAATGCCGGGAAGGACCCTAAACTTAGACATGGAGCGTTTGCTTCCTTTAAAAAAAAGTTCTTTCCCAATATATCATTTCCTAAGCTAGTATGACCTATCCACCAGTGAGAATCTGGAAGCTAAGGGAACTTAGCGCGCCTGGGCGACGCAATCGTCTGCAGCCGAATGTCGGGTCGGTTTAGAGTTACAAGGTACCGTCCTAATGCAAAATACCACGGGTGGCACAGACCTCTGTGTTGCACCCCTGGACCTAGAGCCTGGTAGTACTCGAAATCACACATGTGTATGTGCCCACCACCTGTGGTGCCTCAATAATAAAAACGGACGTTAAAAACTATTTAAAAAAACAGCACAATATAGCTAACATTTCCTCTACAAGTAAGTTATTAGCAGTAAATCTTATCAGAATTTATAAAGAGACCGTTCCTACGAAATACTGTCCACTATTTTGTTCCTGTTTGGGATAAGCCAAACTTTTCAATGCATGATTTGATAGATTTGTTTGTTTTTGAAAGCACTAGAACGTGTACTTTGTTATTAGTAAATCATTTCTGCAACTTCTTAAAACTGAACTCTGCAACCTACAAGTACGCCGAATACTCATACACAAGAATAAAAAAAAAAACATTTATTTATTGCATTGCCCCTTTAATATTTACACAGCCTTCACTGCAAAGAATTCAAAATATTAAACAATTGGTTAGAAAAATATGAGAACAAGAGAATGAGAGCAATAAAAGATATATACTGGATCATAATTTACATGTTAATTTTAGACCAATCTATTTCGTTTATTTCTTGCATGTATTACCAAAATTTCATAAAATATACCAAAAGTGCATTCTAGGTAAGTCAATGCTACCTAAAGAACAATTACCAATTTTTTATGATAATTTGTATTAGAAAAAATGTTAATAGTAGCAAAAGCTGTATTTCAATAATCAAAATGACAAACACTATTGGCACAGGTGTAGCGAGCGAATGTAAAAGTGCATGTACTCTCACGAAACAATTTGTTCTATTCGAGATCCTGCAATTGATTATCATGTGCTATTTCATAGTCTTCAGACCAAATATGTGTCCGTCATAAATACTGCACTTTATAAAGGCACTAAAATACATAAATACCCAGAATATTCTACAAAATGCATTAACCTGGATTGCTTACATATAGATTTCACAGACTGTGTGCCATCTGTTCACTCAGAGATTTATCTACTATGAAACAAATTTGTAATGATCTCTTCCTGTAATGAAATTAAAAAAAAAAAAAAAAAAAATCTCATCAACATTTCCCCTTTCCCGAACGTCATTACTAGCAACTTACAATACTTAGAACGGTCTTACCTTGTAGTAAAATTGCACAAGTTTTCAATACTTAAGATAAATTTGCTATTGGACTGAAAAATCGTTGAAAAACAGTTTTGGGATTTTCGCAAAAAATATGTACTGAAAGCTTGCTGCAAAATTAGATGAACTTTTAGCTTGGGACGAATTTAAAACTGTAATAATAATATCCTTCAACCTTACTAGTATGTTTCTTCTTATCAAATCGTATTTTCCGGGCCATTTACGCCCAAAATGTTTGCTATAGATCCATAATGTACTTGTATTGTAGTGGAAATTTATGCGGTTATGTCGCCGTCGATGTAGATGTCGATACGTTGCGGGTCAAATTTGCGTTGGTATTAAATAGAAAGACGCCACCGTCGTCGTCGACCTTGACGTAACTACCACTAGTACAATATGCTCCACTAGTTCAGGGTTTGATATTATAGTTGGATGCTTCTGGATGAAAGGAGGGCGACTTTAAGTATAATTAAGTCACCACGGGTAGAAATCTACGAAGTTTATTAATGTTTTGTATTACCACAAGAGTACACTTTTTCTAATTACGATATGTTAGGGATATAATTATATGCTGACTGAATACGAGACAGACGTGTTATAATTTATATTTCTCTCCCGAAAACTGTGCTTTTTGTTCTTTTGCAACTCGTATACTATTTTCCTATATGAATATTAATTCAAACTTGTAACTCCTATCATTCGCCACAAATAATAATTTTGTAATTTCTTCCACGAAATATTAATCGCCACTTAACTTTACGCCATTCTTTATACGGAGTAAGAACCACGATTTCTACTAATGAAATTTAAAACACAACTTCTCTCTATGGAATCCAACCATAACCAGCAAATTTTGAGATATAAGCCGTCATTTATTACAGTAATATTGTAATAACACTATACATTACAATGTATTATATTTTCAACATACGTACACTAAGCGAATGAAATTTGTTAATTTCTATTTAGTCGCAACAAAGCTGTCTGTCTCGTGTTTCATTCTTGGTACACATTGTTAATGTTGTTACGCTTGCCATTGGTTTATTCACTTAGTATTACAATTTTCTTATCTGTAGTTTAATATTTTCATATTCTTGGCTATGTACGTGTTCCTTTGAACCGTTACATTTATATTATTGAGTATTGTCATAAAGATCAACAAACAAACATTTAGACATATATCGTAATAGCCCTTATCTGATATATAAAATCTAAAGAAATAAGTTTACTAGATTTATACAATTTGAAACGTGTTACCGACGAATATTTGTTATTTGAACTGAAAATTAAAGTCCTTACCTAACGTAAAACATGTGCAAACGAGCTTATTAAATGTATATAATTTAACACATATACCAATGAATGTTTTGAGCTTCAAATCAAATATTACAGCCTTTATCTTACGTAATAACATACGTAAATGAATTTCTTAAATTAACATAACTAAATAGCAATTAGTATTAAATGTTTGTGGCTCTATATTGAGTATTATATTCTTTATGTAATATACAAACATATGAAAATGAGCTTATTAAAATAATATAGTTAAATAACGGTATCAAAAGAGTGTTTAGGGTCTTAAATCGGATATTTAATGAGGTCCAGCCAGTTTGATATTATAGTTGGATCATTAGCAACATTTTCTTTTTGGGTTGATACCACATTACGATGTTAGGGAACAACTTTCCATCCCACATTCACAGACTGTGAACTGCCATGCGAATTGCGCACAGTATATTTAAAAATTGTGCTTGTTAGTTTTAACTAGCAGGTTGTCAAAAATTCTGCTAATTAAAAACTTTTGTCATGTGAGGGATCCATTTAAATATCGGCCTTCCCTGTAGTTTTTAATGTAATTTTCAACCTTATGTTCTTTGTTTACTACATTTTTATTTGATGGATGTTCAAATTAGTCTCCGTTTGAATATTTTTTAGAACTGAAATTATTTTTAAAATGTCAGGATGTGAGTTCATTAAATATATTAACAAGGTAGTCGCTGACCTGTTCAATTTTTGGGCATTCTCTCGCCCATATCAAAAACAAAACAATTACTTCTTCTGGAGGTAAATACAACAAACTAAAACAATGTTTAAGCCACTTACCAGCTCCAGACGAATTGTCTTGGAACACACTTGCTAGTCAATACTTTGTAGTTTACGCCAGCATGCTGTCCCAGGTGAAACAGACAACCCAAAAGTCGAGTTGATTTACTTGATTCGTGTGTAGCAACCTCGAAATTTGTAACTATTTCTTTGGTAGAAGTTTCAACCCTAAACACTCGCACTTTGCCTTTATGAAACGAAATATCAAGAATAGATGTCTTTGTTCTTATTTTGCAGTAAACAAAATAACTGCTGGCATGTAACGTTCGTAATGAAGGAAATGCAAGGTAAATACTTTGCGCAGTGTCTGAAAGCTCCATTTACGTAAAGCGCTTCTATTTCGCACAAATATTACAAACTGTTCAAGTCTGAAAATAATCACTTTGCTATGGCGATCATTCAGTAGCACAAAATCATCGTTAGTACAGAGCATTGGTTGCAAGTTACTTACAGTTTCGTGAACTTCAATTAAGGTTGTTGGTAGTTTCGGTATATGGTGACGTTCTCTGTAGAGTACTTCACGTAATAGTTTGTCAGTAAAATGCAGTACACCAGCACAAATCTCGGGATTCTCATTAAATGTTTTGGATATTACATTGTTCGGTTTTTCACTTAAATCACCAGCCGCTTTTCTTTTACACGACACACGAACTTTCTGACGTACAAAATTTCTTCCATTGCTCTGGCGATCATGACCGACTGTAGTTTTTATATCCATGTTTAAGATTATTGGCAGGACAATTCTTAACTGTACAGCGCCAATGACTATCTATATATGAGTACATTTTGCGAAAGTGAAACCGTATGTCGTTTTCTACATGGCAACCTTCACTTGTCTACCTCACAGTGTTTATGTCTCCGAACTCAATGCAAACACGCCATCTGGGAATCGTACACCAATAGACAGTTGCGCCTGTCACTAGATATATCTACCAACTTCACAAAAACAAAAAATACTTATCCGAAATTAAGTTTGCAACCGCACTTCTCAACATCAAGTCGGCCCTGGTGGTCTAGTGGTATTTATACTTGTCTCGTAGACTCAACATCGCGGGTTCAATCCTGGCCAGGGTCGATGAATTTTTTCGGGCGTAAAATCCTAAGGAAAGGAAGTAAAGTCGTGGGTCCTCTGTCGTTAGATTTATGGTACGTAAAAGAACCTCAAGTTTGGAAAAAGTGACCTCTGAGCAAAACGTGTCGGTCCTTTCACATACTGAATTGAATGGGACGCTGAAGACCTTAGATGTTAAAGAGTGTCCATAAATAAAATTCTCAATGTCAAACAAACTAGAAATATGGCGCAAAACCAATGCACCAAACACACACACATAGTACTACAATAAGTGAACATTTAAAGGAAACCGCATAAGACACCAGACTTACTTATAACTTTAAATATATTGTTGAAAGAGCTTTGTTAATGTAATAATATAATTGCAAATTTTAAGAGTAATGAGCTAATCCACAGATATAATGTTGAATTACAGATTCTGTGCACACTATCCGTATGTCTAACTGTGGCAGCCACAGAAGATCACGCCGTAGACAGCAGCAGAGAAAACAAAAACGGCCCAGCCTTAGCCATCTTCCTCAAACAGCCCTCCATCTTGGCCGGAAACGATACTTCCAAAGCAGCCGTGGACAACCGCAAACTGAAGGAAATCTACAATTGGCTACAACCATTTCTGGCGGGAATAGGGTCAGCCACTAGCAACGCTGTCAACAATGGAGCCTTCTTCTTCGGCAATATGCTCAGGCCAGGATCATATGAATACCCTTTTCCCTACAGACGTCGATAGCGAAATATGTTCCAGCAGTTCACCAAACTGCCTTGCAGTGTTTACAAGCAGCAATTGTCCTTCTGTATTCTAGCCTCATTGTCTCTGCACACTGCGAGTGAATGATTATTATTTTGAATGAGTTTTCAAAGAATTCTTGTTACATCTAATACAAGCAAAGAGTTAAAGCTGTAAGTTCTGACACAAAAGTGAAAATTTGATGCGTTTCCTCATTCCATTATTATAAATTAAAATAATATTTTAGTCACACGCAATGTGAGAGAAAATATCAATTTTCAAATATGCTATACTTATCATATGCATAAGAAGTAAATATAGATCGCTCTTTCTGAAACTATACAGTCATATTGCATGTTTTGCTGACTCTTACTTTACATGAAATAAGTGTTTTATATAAACTACAGTTCAAATTTTCGGTTTCTCTATAGCATTTTATTAGAACAGACTTGAAAAAATATAGGGTGACCCACGATAATTCGTCCTTCCGTTCTTGTACACAAGCATGGCGGGCCGGTGTTTTGTGGGCCACCCACGTAAGTAGTGTATAGGAATCATACAACTAACACTGAACACTTGACTCAAGAAACTGACTTAAATCATTGCACATTGTTTAAAAAAAATGGTTAACTCCACTTTGCATAGGTCTCCGAAGCCAACTTTAACAGTTTTAATCAAAAATATTTTCGTTAGTTAACAGCATTCTACTATAATACTGAATACTATCTAACATTAATACATGAACTTTTTCGTGTGATTGTTTATTTGCATAGTAATACGGTTCTTTTAATGCCCCCACTGTCCATTCGACCTTGTGGGTTGCTCCCCTATGTAGCCGACTTCTGAGGTTGGAATACCACGTTATTGCAAGGAAAAATACCGGGGGATGATAGATGGTAGGTAATTCGGCTGGATGAGTTTGGTGGAATAGTTATAAGATCTAAAATAAATGCAATCCCCATAATAAAATATAATTACAGTATATAAAAATAACGCGCCCAATATTTTGTCTATACATTTTGGTTTGTAGAATTGAGAGAGCTCACAAAACTTCATATGTAAAAAAATTTAAATGTTTCAGGTGAGATATTTTTAGGTTAACACTCAACAAAACATTACTTGCACAACTAATATCGATTTATTTAAAATTAAATAATTTAAGTATTATATCATCATCCTGAAATTAGAAAAATTCATAAAATTAACAGATACACACCTTTTCTATCACTTTCAAGATTCCTTTACCAAGGTTTGCAGTTTAAAAACCTTTTGTGCTTAAAATATTATACAGAAAAACAGGAGTAACATTTTTAAACATTTAAATATATCTGTTCTGTTGAAACTATCAATTTTGTTCAACATTGCTGAATCAAACCATAACACACTGCAACACACAATACACTTAATGTGAACCTTCGTCGTGATGCAGTTGGCAATCCCTGGAACACGCCAGCAGAGAATTCTAGCTTCGTCAAAGTAATACAATGAATTCTTTATGTCAGAACTCTTTTTCAATCACATAATTTACAAGTTTAAGTTTTACAGCTGCTTCAATCTTCTATTATGTTAATTATTTCCAGCTTAAACACGTACACTTTCATATGTCGCAGCACACGGAATTCAGTAAGTTTGAATTGCAGCTAATTCTTGAAAAAATTCTTACGTTTTGGATTTAGTGTCAAATGCTTTTCAGTGTTAAATAATGAACAAACTATTGGAATATGCACATGAAATTGCAATTCAAACGTTTCCCCTCAAACATCTAATGCAGGTCCTTCAACTTCTACGACGTAATCACGACAGCTCAGTTTATGCACATTTTATATTCATTCACACAAAACATGAAGATTGATGCTACATTCAATTTCTATCGTGTTACCAACAATAGCGCTCGCTATTCTGCAGTTTACGCAGGTAAGCGCGCCTAATTGATGTTGCAAACATTCACACAGTTTTATCAAAGAAAACAGATCAATTTAATTAAGGAAAATTATTGTTCAGTAAAACGTTGCATAATGACAAATTTTTGTGAGCATTTTGCCGAGAAATATTGAACTATAGCTAAATTTCAACGACGCCAATGAATTCAGCAGGTGCCAAAACATAAAGATACACTGATATATCAAAATTGAATCTTTTCTAGATGTTAATTGTTGTGAAAATATACTTTTCAACAATGCAATTTCAATTAATGTAATTACTTTTAGAATTTTGTTTCCTGCTGAAAGTAAAGGATATATATTTTATAGTTTTGTAGAAAGTCAACACTTATAGCTGCACATTCATAAATTCTTCCTCCAAAATCCTTTGCAAAGCTTACTTTGTGTTCTTTAAGAATTGTAAATAAAGGTTTATAATAAAATTGTTGCATATAAACACTGCTATAATCTATATTATTTATATCATTTATGTAGTAATAAAATTAAATTATTCTCATTACTACTGATATTGTGGTTTTAACGAGTTTATGGAACCTACAATAAAGAATTAGAATAAAGTTTTATTTTTTAGAATCTTCCTGTGAAAAAACATTATACTTGCTTGCAACAATGTACAAGTAAAGTTTTGATCCGGACCTCAAGTGGTTAGTGTTGCTGACTACTGGATGGCAGGTCCCAAGTTAGAAAGAATTGCAACGGAGTCGATCCAGCATCGTGAGGATAATTGGGGAGTTGTCTGATAAAGAGGTGGCGTGATAGGCGACCGGCGGGGTGCCGCCATTTTCTCTCTATGAATGAAGTCAAAATACGGAGATAGAGGAAGAAAAAGTCACTACGGCATGCCATGGCCCGATTTCGGGTTGCAGCATCATAGAAGAAAAAGAAGAAAGTTTCGATCCACTTTAATGAAATAATTAATAGATAATGTAACATCTTTAGTTGCTATGATAATACTTATTAAGGTATTTTGTATCTTCAATAACTAAGATATGCTACCACATGTATCTATCATTAGTTGTTGAGGAATAGATATTTCATCATAAGCCCTTTGACCATCATTCGTAGTGGTTGGGTCGAGATCTGTTACATATCATTCTGCTGTTACTAGTCGCCACTTAACGTGCTAAAGAAAAACTTAAAGATCCAGGAGTGGTTTGTAATTATTACTTTACCCCTTTTATTGTAACAATTAATGATACAAAACCCTGAATTCAAAACATGTGTGAAGTAAATTTGGCACAAAATTATTTGTGAACTGTATATAAAGATCATTAAAATTTTACATGCAACAATTTCTAAAATATTAATACAGTTAATAACAACTGTATTAAACCATTAAAACTCTTTACCAAAAATCCCATCTGCTACAAAAGTTTCTTCAAAATGGGAGACTAAGAAACCTGCCTAACTGAGATGCAAAATTTACGTACACCTCGAATGAGGAAAAATATAATAATATTACTACAATTAAACATAAGACAAATAAGGGACGTAACGTACCAACAGTGATCTGACACAAATTATTTATAAGTTTAGAACCCAGTAAGTGCAAAAGCAAATGGTATGATTTCTCATGAGAAAGTTAATATTAAAGCTTTTACATATTTGAATTATTAAAACACAAAATAATCCTAAAATCCTACCACAAACCTGGGTCACCAAAGTAGGCAAGAAGCTCCATTGCTTGGGAACTTCTTACCTACGTCCTGTCACTTCGGCAGCGCAGAGGAGGTGACGCCTCACTATCCCCGGAGCGAGATAATAAACCCGACTGTTAAAGAATGCACATGCGTTAACCAATGAAATTAACTTGAAAGTCACGACCCCATGCTCATGTGACAGTACCAAAGTAAGAGATGAACACTGCAATATCGATCGGCGGCATCCTTTTGTGCAACAAGGGCACAATATGATGGGACGTACACGTGCCTGCTGTCGAGTCATTTACTGAACAGTGTTAATAGCCGCCATCCATCAAAGCACAGCCCTCAATGCTCGACTGACTAAAACAACTTTCTTCATTTGCTGCAATGAACAATCCAATACGCGTTAATGATGTGAAAGTCACTTACTTAGGTTTATTTTTGTTTCACTCTTGGTATGAAAAACGCCAAAGCATATAAATATAAGGGCGTCAAATATGGGACCGCCAAGGGGAGCCGAGGTCGTTAAGGTGCGGCCTCGTGAGCGGCAGGTTTGGAGTTGGATTCCCTTATGACAGGTTTTTTACAGGTTTTCCTCAGTCCTCATAAATGACAAATGCCAGGGAGGTACCCTAAACTTTCCTTCCTTCCTTTAAAAAAAATTCTTTCCCAATTTATCATTTCATCTCATGTATCATCAGCACCGCCTGTGGTGCCCCAGCAATTAAAACGGAAGTTAAAAACTGTACCAAAAATATAGAGTGCCACATTATTAGTTAGGTTTAACATATTTTATTCCTTCTTGGTAACGTCAGTGTTGTAACATATATTTTCGTTTCAGTCATTTCTTAAACAAATAATGTGCGCATCCTATATGTTCTAAAAACTGCTAAAACTAGGTCATCAATAATCTGCAACATATTCTATACATTTAACTTTATTTACAAACATTCAGTTGTCTGCTTTTGTTACCCCAGGTTTTCTGAACATTCTAGTAAATCTCTGATTCACCTCTGCAATGTCACATTTCTCAGTCGAACTTTGACATTAGCCATTTGTTTTCTATGTGAAACATTGTTAGCCCTCTCCAAGAGAAATAAAACAAGTTTTCTAAAATTGAATTGAAGTCGTATAGCCAATCTGTAGGCTAAGTAAAGTTTTAGAGTTCGGAATTCTCTGTCTGGGCAAACTTCTTAAGAAACGTGTTCCTTGTACTGATTGCTCGGATCAGAACAAAGCACAAAGCCAAAAGAGTATTGCAAAAAAGAAAACAGACCAGAACAAAGCACTAAAAAGGAGAAGTTCGCTATGGAGCTACCATGCATATTGTAAGGCGTGGTACAATAATTTTGTAATTTTCTGCAATTTTGTTGAATCTGTAAACAATATTTGTAATGATTCTAAAAGCCCGTGCGAATTAATCGCAGTAAGATAACTTTTTTCGTAGTTTTCCCAATTATTGGCAACAATGTGCTACACATTGTTTATTCTTAGATACCACATTCTCTATGCGTTCTTTACGATGCTATTCATTGTTAATTAATCTGCGTGACGATTGTTTTAGGATAAAATGGTGTTTATTTCGACGTGTGTCACTTTTGAAGAATTTTGAGATTTTCTTGTCATTAGTAATACTTATGTCTTCAATGTTTAAGACTCTCAGGAAGAATAGTGCACTTGTAGCACTATATGAGAATATTCCCACAACAAAAACAGAGCTAGGTACTAAATTTGGTGTTGGTGTAGATACTATAAACAGAATTATTCAGCGGCACAAACAGACTGACTAAGTTTCACCGAAGAAAAGGGGAAACTGTGGCAGGAAAAAGAAAATGACGCAATGAATGTTTTCTCGTCAAAAGAAACAAGTCAAACCCCAGGCTAACTGCTGGAACTTGGTTCACGAAATGGGGAAAAGGGGAGGAATCCGCTCCTTCTAATGTTCGTCATGGACTTCTGGCAGGTGGAACGAAAGCCCTCAAACCTGTAACAGGAGAAATGCGCAGCATGTAGTCGTTAGGATTGGACGATGAACAATGGAAGAAAGCTCTTTTCTCTGTTGAGAGTCACTTTGAAGCGCAGGGAGAGAGGGTTCAATATGTGCGTCTAGCGAATGAGGCAACTCAAATGTAACAGATCTAAAAGATCTTGAAGAAGAGTTTTGGGGACGTTTTACATATGAAGGACCGAGGCCTTTAGTATCAGTCAACGGGATGACGAAATCTGACCAATCCAAATACTGGAAAGGAGAGCTGCAGAGGAGGTTTCCAGATGGTGACGGGATTTTCCACCAAGATTTGGCCCCTTGCCATACTTCAAAGAAAGTGAAGATTCTTCAGTGAGAACAACATTTATAGTGTATTACTCTTCTCGAAGAAAACAGCTCAGTAATTAACCATAAACAGAAACGAGTAAAAGCGTACAATCATTGTTGTTAGAAAAATCATTGTTTGAAAACACTAGGAAACTGACTACACATGAAATACAGTTTGCTAGTGCAGGACCTGCGTGCCACATGTTCCTAATGGGGTACTGAGTGCAGTTTCAGAGCACCTAGTCTGTTATTTTGTGGGCTATTTAAAAGACAGGATCTATAAATTGAATATCGACTTTGAAAAAGGATTTCCGTACGCGGGGAGATGAGTAACTGCGACTACTGCTCCCTCTTTACTTTCGCGAACGTGGAAAGATAAAGTGTACGCGCTATACCTCGTATGACGAGTTAATATTTTACTCATAGTTTATTGAGTAGTAGTAGTTTATTGCAAATGTATTTTATATCAACTGTTTGCATTTCTGCGGTACCTCGCTAAAGCTATTTGTGATGGACTGCAAACAATACGCGGCAAAACCATCAAGCACTCAAGAGGATGTGTATTAGTTATTCCGTTACCATTTTCTCTTCTCCACGTTACACAATGCAGTTCTCTGTTGACTAGAAAAGCTCATGTCAGCATGCAATCTGATTTTCGACTCCGGCTGTCACAACATAAACAAACAAAGCGACAGCCAGCTCATTAGCCTTCATGTCACACGATCCTGGCCCCCAATAACATACGTGAACGAAAACACCAGCGGAATGAGAGCGAACCTGTTGCGGAATAGGCTCGTATAACTAGTACGAATGAAAGCAGACTTTCAATTACATTATAGCAATAAAATAAGACTTTTGAGCAATACTATATAAAATCCGTTGCAGATTTCAGCACTATAGATTTTAAAAATACCATCACAGAAACTATGAATAGATTAACATAAGACAATCTAAAAAATAAAAGGATTACATTATAAATAATGCAAAAAAAAAAAAGTTCTAATTCCAAGGTTTAAAATATAACAGAAAGCAAATGATAGAAATCTTTAGAAAGAAAGAAAAAAAAAAACATTCGTGATATTCTATGTAGATTTAACAAACCCGGCTTACTGACTGGACACAATGGCTTAAATTTACAAAATATAAAAGGAGCTGCGTAAACTAAACGAATGCCTCTTCTAGTTAAGCAACTTTAAAAGAAAATATAAATTCCAAATTAGACTTTATTAATTAATGAAATGAAATAAATTATGGCATTACTGTGTGATATTAGAGGAACAAAATTAGAATTCTTGCAATCTATAAGTATAACAAAAGAGAAACAACGTTTTTATTATTATTGAGATTAAACCTCAAACATTAATGGTAAAATTATTAATTAAATGAAATATATGACCACTGATAGACAAAGTTATATGTGTGGATATTTTTAAACATTTTAACTGTAGCTATGTTTATGAACTGAAACCTTGATATCATCTTAACATTCACTAAAATAGAGAGAAATAACATAGTTTCAAGTTACGTTGTGTATTTAAGAAGATGATGTTCATATGTTTCAATAAAACAAAAACATGTTACTATTCAGAAACAATTACAATGTACTAAGCAAAATACAGAATCAGCAAAGAATCGAAAGTTACATCGATTTTCAGTGGTTTTGAAATTTAATTTAAATGTTATTGTAGTAAAAATATATAACAAACGTTTTCTGAAGGTTCTTTTTTTTTTTTTTGATTGATTTATTTATGGACGCTCTTCAACATCTCAGGTCATCAGCGTCCCATTCAACTCATGGCGTGAAACGGCCGACAAATTTTGCTCAGAGGCCTCTCTTTCAGGCTTGAGGTTCTTTTTCGTGCCGTAAATGTACGACACGGGACCCACGGCTTTACTTTCCTTCCGAAGGAAGCCATACTTAGGATTTTTACGCCCGAAAAAATCCATCGGCCCTGGCCGGATTCGAACCCGCGTTTTTCGGGTATAGGAGGCAAGTATGGTAACCATTACACCACCAGGACCGACTTTCTGAAGGTTATTACAGAGCGCTCTTACATACAAATACAGTTCTCAAACACATATTAGATTAATATTTCACATTTGTTATCTTCACAACGATATTTTTATTAAATATTAAACATATGCACCGTTATAAACACAGTTTACACGCTAAATTAATTTTTATTTTTATTTTAAAATAACATACAGAAAATTAAACGCAAAAAAAAACACTTTTTTTTTTAAATTTAGATTTTAAAGTATATGAGGCAGTTTCCCTTAGAAACCATTTTTTTCATTTGATTTAAATGGTATATACGAGTTAGCTGCTAAAAACAAATATTAGGGCAGCTAGAGGGATTTTAAAACTTTGGGTTTAAGGTTAATACCCACTCCTAATTGCCCCACTTTTCTGATTTTCCGAAACTATATTTTTTATTTTATTTAAATAATATATGCGGATTTTCATTGCGAAAAGACATATATTAATGCCGCTAGAGCGATTTTTAAATTTTGTGTTACAGGTAACCCCCTCCTAATTATCCGATTTCATTGATTTTCAGAAAGTGTGTTTTTAATTTTATTTTATTTCAATGGTATATACCGAATTTGCTTAAAAATAATAAAACTGCTCCTGCTAAAGAGAGAACGGACATCTACACACAGAGAGGCCTCTGAGCAAAATTTGTCGGCCGTTTCACGCTCTGAGTTGAATGGGACGCTGATAGCCTGAGATGTTAAAGAGCGTCCATAAATAAATCAATCAAAAAAAATCTACACACACTCATGCATATATATATAAGAAAAATAAAAATAAAGCAACACTATCAACAATGTAACAAATTAACAGCAATTATGATAACAGAAAAAGATAAAACACAAAGGAAAAGTCACACTTGAGATCGCTATATTTCGGACCTTCTATGGCAAGAAGACAAGTGACACTAGTTTTATCTTTTTCTGCTTCATAATTACTGTTTATATATATAACAAGAAAAGCAGAAAAGGACAAAACACTAAGAAAAAGTCACAAATCAGTAATCTTTTTTTTAATAATGTTTAACGCCCTTTTTTACTACTGAGGTATCACAGGTGGTGGACACTGATGATACATGAGATAACATTATATATTGGGAAAGGATTTTTTTTAAGGAAGGAAACTTCCAGGTGTAAGTTCAGGGTACCTTCCCGGCATTTGTCATTAATGAGGACTGAGGAAAACCTGGAAAAAACCTCAGTCAGGGAGGGCGTCCTGGTGGGATTCGAACCCCAGATCTCCCGCTCACGAGTCCACGCATTATCATCAATGTTCACCGCCTGTGGTGCCTCAGTAGTTAAAATGGAGTTAAACACTGTTAAAAAAATCTTGCCTGCATGTGGCTACCGCTTTACCGTGCGACATACCGCGGCCTTCTCTGCTCTTGCGGACAATGCAGGGCGTTGACATTGTTGAGCGCTTGTTCAGTTTTTAGCACTGAGTTTATTTGAGTTAAGGACAGGCAAAGCGCGGTTGTGTACAGATACAAGCCAGTCTGCATGTGCAGATAGTGGCTTGTAGTTATTCCGAGGAAGGCTTTGTTAGCGAGTGGTTGTACGTTCTTGTATTAATCGGGGTGTTTTCAGTGTTTGAAAAGTGTGCAGTATATAAATATAATCTTAAAGAACGAATTTTTATGTATGATACATTTGTGTAAACGGGTTCTTGCAGAGAAATGGTAAGGCGATTCTCAGCAAAATGTTCTTACAATCACGTTTTAAGAAGAGAAACAGTTCGTCAACTTGTTAGCGGGTCAGGTATCTAATGACATTTGTGTTCTTATGGAAGAAAAATTAGTTGAAAGAGAGGAATTTGCTACAAAGTACATAATTTTAAACATTTATTATTGCTTATTGTTACTTTAAATACACTTATCATTTTGTAAGTTTTGAGTAAAAATACAGATACTAAAATAAAATTACTAACTTTAGGAGCGGCCATTCCCCTGTACGCAGCCACTCAGACTGCCCGCAACACAAATAACATCGCTCTTTTTTTTTTTTTTTTTTTTTTTTTTTGTGAAAAGTTTATTGCTTTTTACGTAATGTAATAAAGATTTTGTCTTTAGCATTTTAAGATCACTGATGATCTTAGCTGTCTGCATTTTACCACAATCTTTTGTTCTTTTCGTCTTATTAATGACATTTTGTAAATAGGTAGTCTCCAAGTATCTTTGTATTTCTGGGGGAGGAACTGATGTTTGCTTGTTTCCTTAACCTTAGATTAGCACTCTTGTGTGTTCTTGGTTATATTTTAAACTGCTCGAACGCTTAATGTTCATTCGGCTGAGCGCCTTAAACCACATTCTTTCCTTCACCTCCTGAGAAATCAAAAAAGTAAACAGCTTAAGCTCTGCTATGTAAACAATGTTACCCTGTAGTTGCAGAAGAGAAAGGTTTAAAGAAAACGAGATGCAAAGTTCTTTTACATACTCCTTACCTACATAAAAATACACATATTTGCATTTAGCTGTAGATACTGATTGTGATATTTTACTCAACACACTTTTAACTGTACAGTCCCACAATTGAAGTGTAATGAGAGGTTTACTTTCAACGTATGAGGGTAGGTCCATAAATTTCCGGTCTAACCATTTTCTAGGTACGATAAAGACAAAAACTATATATCACTTTTCAATATATTGCAATATACTTCTCACATATTTGAATTAATATTTCAACCCCCTCCCCCCCCCCCCAAAACGGAATAGTCAGAAGTCTTGTCTCCAAAATGGGAATAAACAGCATCCACCACTTCTTCGTCACACTTAAATTTCCTACCTCGAAATTCCTTCTTGAGTTTTGAGAAGATAAAATAGTCACTGGGAGCTAGATCTGGGCTGTAGAGTGGATGGTAGATCTCCTTGAAGCCGCATTTCTTCACAGCTTCCTTTGCAACAAGAGCTGTGTGCATAGGCGCGTTGTCGTGAAGAAGACGCACACCACCACTCAGCTTTCCTCCCTTTTCTCTTTGATGGAAGCACGTAGTCTGTGCAGTAGGCCAGCATAGTACTCCCCATTTACTGTGGCGTTCCTCTACTTGAAGTCAATGAAGAGTATTCCTTCATAGTTCCAAAAGATTGTGACCATGATCTTCTTGGTTGACTGAGTGACCTTGGCCTTTATAAACGGTGCTTTGTCAGGTTTACGGCACTCCATTGATTCTCTTTTGGACAAGGGATCATAGTAGAGGACCATAGTTCCATCTCCTGTAACAATGGTTTCCACGGCAGAGCTCCAAAAATGCCTGACAACAGATGACTCGTTGCTGCTTTTGGACTAAGGAAAAAGTCTAAGCACTAACCTTATTCATGTTTGAATGTTCATGAATAATTCGAAAGACTGTTGTTTTAGAAAGGCCCAACCTTGCTGCTATTTCTGTAACTTTGAGTCGCCGGTCTTCCATAATGTCTCCTTCCACAAGAACGATGTTTTCAGGAGTGAGTACCTGCACGCTCTTCGTCTTCAATGTTTTCTCGACCCGTTCGAAAAAGTTTGGTCCATTCTTTTACGGTAGAATATGAGGGAAATGCTTCCCCATATACATCGTCCAATCGCTGTTTAATTTCATTTGGAGCAAGTCCTTCTTTTGTGAGAAACTTAATAACAGCTCGAAACTCTATTTTGAACATGCCACAATCTTCTACACATAGCCTAGATTATATATAACATATATAACACTCATGTAGTAACAATAATGCACAATTCGAAATATCTACCTATTGTGTATTTTTGACTAAAGAAGGAGCAAATGCGGGTCGCCTCATTTTTATAGTGAAATGTAATTAATGTTGTGAGGTCATAAAATATGGAAGGAAAATTAATTCATTACTTTGTTGCAAATATTTCTATCAAGTGTATGCATTGACATAGAAACTCGGTTTTAAGCCTTATTACTTCTTTCTGTTAGAACAATCAAATTGCTCTGTGAGATTCCCGACTGTGTTAAAGGTTGAATTCTTGAGGTCTGTAGAAGTGTTTTAATGTATTACGCATACTACTGTATTAAATACGAAAGAAAATGATTAATATCGAAGAGGAATTGCCTTATTAAAATATAAATAACATTTAGTTTATAGAACTCAGCATCAGGTTAGCAGTTAAAGAAAGTCTGGAATTTAGAACCACCGTTAAGGACATCCAGCGGGAGACGGCCTGCAACAAGACTAACGGACAGTTACATTTCTGTCTCTACATTCACATTTACAGGTGTCCTAACAGAAAGCACATGATAATATGATTCACATGTACTATTTGCTATCTCGCTATGCACTTTAACACAATTTTCTAACTACACTATTCCCCCCTTTTTTTGCATATTAAATTTAAGTTTAACATTTATATTCGAGATTATTATTATTATTATTATTATTATTATTATTATTATTATTATTATTATTATCATCATCATCATCATCATCATCATCATTATTATTAAAATTACTGTAATTCAGTGTACAAGTAGGGCATTTATATTAAAACAATTACTCTGATAAGAGTTGTTTAAATACAGGTGTTAAAGATGACATTTTATTTTGTGATAGGTGTACGAACATGTTTATAATACACTGTTTTAGACAGTCCTTAATATTTTAAGTAAATTAATAATTTGATTACAGTAATTCTAAAACGTTCCTTGTTCGTGTATTTTTCACTAGAAGGAATATGGAAGAAACGTTACCTAACGCTAGCTAACGTTCTAGATGAAAAAGGATTTTTTATAAAATATAATTTAAAGGATATTTTTTCACAAATATATTGATTATATTTAGAGTTTGTAATTTTAGGTGGAAGTGAGTTTTGTCAACATCTGTGCATTAGCATAAAATGCTGTATTACAGATCAAAGTTTAATGTAAAAAAGATACTTAATGGCAACACAAATACTGACCGATCATAAAAAAAAAAAAAAGAAAGAAAGATTCAAATTTACCCCATCATGCGGGATGACTCCTTATAGAATATTTCCTTTTATAAAATGTCAGTAAGTTTTTGCATTTATCAAAATAAAAATGTAGTAAAAAGTATTTCTGCCGTGATTATTGCTTCCTCGGCAACGGGTCGGGGTTCGATTTCTGGCTAAGGTTTTTTTTCAGGGGTTTTCCTTTAGTTCTTAAGATGACTGCTTAGAAAACTTAGGTCACAAAGCCCTCTGAGCTCATTCAGTCAAATTATCACATATCATCCCCCTGCTGTCATCTTTGGGATAACGTAGCCCACTTTTCAAGCAACCCAACCTCAGAAGTAGGCTACAATTTCGCTAGAGTGGGATAGCCTCCCACATGCTGAAATTGATAGTGATTGTATAAAAAATATTCATAAAAACGTAGCTTTATTTACTACTGAAAAAAGAGAGGTAGAATGCCACTTATCCAGCATAAATTGCTAGATATCTGTTTTAGCAAGAACACAAACGCAAACTACTGTATTAATCCCAGCCGGAATTATAAAATAAATAATAAAATGACGACAGCGAGAAAGAAGAAAGGGAAGAAAAAATATTTCTGAATATAACTTATGTGTCGTTTATTACGTTCAGCATGAATATGTTGCTAGAAAAGGCATCTTTTACACAAGTCGAACCGAATGTCTAGTAAAATAGTTTCGCTATATTATTTTAGTGCAGAAATCCTTTTCTCTTATTCCCAATGAAACACTCTAAAACTATTGATTTCCTCTCTCACGCTATTGTCGGTCCTGGTGGTGTAGTGGTTACCATATTTGCCTCCTATACCCAAAACGCGGGTTCGAACCCGACCAGGACCGATGGATTTTTTCGGACGTAAAAATCCTAAGTATGGCGTCCTTCGGAAGGGAAGTAAAGCCGTGGGTCCCGTGTCGTACATTTGCGACGCGAAAAAGAACCTCAAGCCTGAAAGAGAGGCCTCTGAGCAAAATTTGTCGGCCGTTTCACGCCCTGAGTTGAATGTGACGCTGATGACCTGAGATGTTAAAGAGCGTCCTTAAATAAATCAATCAATCTCTCACGCTATTAAGATAACATCCATATATGTTTTTTCTCTTTGAACAAAGTTTAACGCCTCTTTTTACTATTAAACTACCATAAGCGCTGAAAGGATAAACTGGGGGAAAGGAATTTTAAGTCTGAATGAGCTATTGACCTTAGTTTAGGATACCTCCCCAACATTTGCCATTTGTGAGAGCTGAGGAAAACCTGGAATAAATCTCAATCAAGGAGGACGGTCCTAGTGGGGATAGAACCCCAACTCCTGCTCATGAGTTCGTCATTTAACGAGTCACCTGTGTTTTTTTTTAATGGTGTTTAACACATTTTTTTACTACTGAGGCACCACAGGTAGTGGACACTGGTGATACATGAGGTGAAATGATATATTGTGAAAGATTTTTTTAAAGGAAGGAAACGTTCTAGTCCTAAGTTTTAGGGGCCTCCCCGGTATTTGCCATTTATGAGGACTGAGGAAAAAAAAAAAAAAAAAAAAAAAAAAAAAAAAAAAAAAAAAAAAAACCAATCAAGGAGGACTGTACTGGTGAGATTCTAACCCCAGAACTCCCGTTCACGAGTCCGCGTCTTAACACCTCGGCCACCGTGGCGGTCCACCAGTGTCGGTATCCATCATTTTCTTCACTCTCATTTGATGGAGAAGCACCCAAAGATGGTTAAATTACCAGCGAGTTTCTGAAGAAAACATTCATTGAGCAATGTAAATATCAAATGAGAAATGTTTTATATTTTTGAAAAAAAATAAGTGCGACTTTTCAATTTATTATTTCTTCTCATTGTATTCCTTGAATTTTTATGCTCTCCAAAATTGCTGAAAAGTAAAGTTATCTGTAGCACAGGAGACGAATTAGTCTGTTTTTAGAAGTAGCCTGAGACACTGAATATGTACCCATGTTTTATCATACAATACATGTATGTTTTGTAGACAGTTAATCAAGGTGCGAGTCCCAATCGCACCTAGAGATGGCACCGCTAGTCGGATAGGAATGCGCATGCGCAAGAGTACAGAGCAAGTACTAGTACTAAAACTAACTCTTTTAACAGCTAGAAGCTGAATTTATAACATTCGGTGATACCAATTTTTGTGATGTGTTGATTATTGGTCTGAATTTTAAATTCCTTACCTATTTTATAGTGGATTAAGTATTTATTTATCATTACATTCCTCACAAATCAGGCTATAATGCAATTAGTGATATTGCACAAATATTTATATGCTAGCGTTTTGCAAACATGGAATCATGTCAAGCTGGAAGAAAATCCAAAACAATTTGCGCAAGCTCAAATGCACTATATTAGTTTCTTTCTGCGCGGAAATTATATTTTAATAGAGCATTTTGGTACACTATATAAAAAATGTAACAACAATAAAAAAATCTTTAATTTGCAATTCTACCCCACTAAGATAGGTTTCAAAACCACCCCCCGAGATATTCCTAACATTTTATTAAGAGAGTTAGGTAATGTTTCCTACTACTACTTCTAGTGAAAAATACACGAACAAGGAACGTTTTAGAATTACTGTAATCAAATTATTAATTTACTTACAAATATTAAGGACTGTCTAAAATAGTGTATTATAAACTTGTTGGTACTTCTATCACAAAATAAAATGTCATCTTTAACACTTGTATTTAAATAACTCTTATCAAAGTAATTGTTTTAATATAAATGCCCTACATGTACACTGAATTATAATAATAATAATAATAATAATAATAATAATAATAATAATAATAATATAAATGTTACATTTAAAATACATGACTTATAATAAAAAGGGAATAGTGCAGTTAGAAAATTGACATCAAAGTTTTCAGGACTTCATGAAACAAAATTTTGAAAAGGAAGGCGCGGTTATATTGAAGTACATATGTATTTCCACATGTTATATAAAGTTCATTTACAACTAAGCTTTAGTTCATGAAAATGGATGGAAACTTTGTGAATCCTATATTTTTTGATTGTCAGAAATCGAAGTAGTACAAACATTTTTTGTTGTATTTAATTTATAAAAATTTGGCAATTACATTCGCTTTCATTCCTTAAAAACTTAAAATGTTTATATTTCACAAACGACTTTATATTTCTTAAGAACATTTGGTAGAGATTTTGGGTTTAAAAAAATTGGTTTTTGGCACTATGCACAACATGAAACTACGTAGTTTACAGATTATAGTGTCTGTGTTTGCGGAATTTATATGGACATTGAAATATGGCGAGCTGGCTGCTACATTCCCTTTTCCACAGCTTTCAGATTTTTGGAGAAAAATATTAATTACTTCTTCTATACCTTTTTACAACCCCTAGCTACTGGGGCTAAGCTTACCATGATGTCTGCTACCTCCATCACGTGATATCATTGGTGAGTGCAGTATTGGAGGGGGGTATGTGATCAACACACCGCATACATATATACACTCGGAATTTAAATTCTTTCGTTGGCAATATAGATATTTCCACCACTGTTACTCAAACTCATCTATTTCGTCATTTGTCGTAAATTACACATTTTTAAATTTAAGCTTACTTTTCTTAATAACTCTGCAAGATAGAGCTATAAATTATTATGTGTATGTGGAAAACACATTGCTCTATACAGCTGGTGAAAGATTTCAACTTATGCATGAGATTTCTGAAAAAAAAAAGTGAAGTTTTAAATTTGCATAAATAATGAAACCACATACATATGAACTTAAAAAGTCAACCTTTGCTTTAAGTTATATATTATTTCATATATTGTCGGTCCTGATTGTGTAGTGGTTATCATACTAGCGTAAAAAAATTAATTTTTCGGGCATAAAAATCCTAAGTATGGCTTCCTTCGGAAGGGAAGTAAAGCCATGGGTCCCGTGTCGTGCATTTACGGCACGAAAAAGAACCTCAAGCCTGAGAGGCCTCTGAGCAAAATTTGTCGGCCGTTTCAAGCCCTGAATAGAATGGGACGCTGATGAACTGAGATGTTAAAGAGCGTCCGTAAATAAATCAATTAAAAAAAATCAATATTAAGTATCGTGTTTTTAAACTGATTTTAAAATTAGACGATGTGGGAAAAGTGCATCTAAAGCAACAAAAATGTTAAAAATTTTATATTTTGTCTGGTGTATTAAAATAAATATAAAAATAAAATTAAAGTTAGTCAAAATATAAGAAAAGGTTTTCAATTTATGAATAATTACTCAATAAGTGGTAAAATGTTTATTTGGATAGACAGTATACTTTTTCGGAAAACTCAGCTTGTATTCTGTAAAAGTTCAGCAAGAAAATGGCCATTTTGTCTCTACAATGTGCCTTAACCATTTTTGCACGGATGCTAAATAAGCCTTCTTCTGCAGACATAACAGTGGCACTGGTTTGCCAAATTTTATCTATAGATTGTAAGATACGAAATAAGAGACATTTTAATAGATTTCCATATTGTGCAAAACAAAGAATATTTCAACAGTACAAAAGTTTTGAACATGTTTATATCCGGACACAGTCCTTCACAACAAGTAGGGGCTACTTCAAACGTCCCTCCTGTTATTATTTCTTAATAATATGTATTCTCTATTTCATAAGATTGTCATATTTAATTTCTTTTGTGAGGTTGGCAGTAGACCCTGTCAGACCTGCTGTTTGTTTTGGTTCGCCTGCAAGCTATTAAGTTTCTATCTTCTACCTGAAGAAGGGCAAAAGCCCATGTTTCAACGTTAATCCCGGCAAATAAGTGCCAGGTATGTTATGCGTGAGATCACGTTCGATGTGTTTATTTATACACAAATAAACAAATATTTAAGAGTTTTTCTGCATGATAAAATAGCATTTGCATTAATATCTCAATTTACTGCATGCTGTGATTTTTAAAAACGCCCACGTTTATTTTAAGTAACCATGTATTTTTTTGAATTTCGGATATCTGGCAGCCTATGGTTTGTAACCATCTTCACAGGTTTAGAGAAGATTGCCTGGTTGCATTATTTACGTCACGTCACGTGTGCTGCATTCACGTTACAACACTTCCATTTTTTTCCCCTCACTAACTAATCACACGAAAACTATGGAACTTGTGTCACTTCTCGACGTATTCTCCTGCAGCCGTACACATTTATCACAACGTGGACGCCATGATTCCATGGCCGCTGCAAACGCTTCTGTAGGAGTCTGTTTTGACCACTGGAAAATCGCTGATGCAACAGCGGCACGGCTAGTGAATGTGCAACCACGGAGAGTGTCTTTCATCTTTGGAAACAGCCAAAATTCACTAGGACCCAGATCAGGTTAATAGGGAGCATGGGAAATCACCTCAAAGTTGTTTTCATGAAGAAACTGCTGCGTCACGTTCGCTGGATGTGCTGGGGCGTTGTCTTGATGAAAGAGCACACGTGCAGCCTTTTCCGGCCGTTCTTCACGCGATGCTGGAAGGAGTTTCTTCTTCAAAACATCTTCGTAGAATGCACCTGTCACCGTAGTGCCCTTTGGAAAGTAATAAGTAAGAATTACTCCCTCGCTGTCCCAGAACATGACCATCATCATTTTTTCAGTACTGGCGCTTACCCGAAAGTTTTTGGTGGCGGTGAATTTTAGTGCTTCTATTGAGCAGACTGGGGCTTCGTTTTAGGATTGAAAAACGGCATCCATGTCTCATTCATTGTCACAGTCGATGAAAAGAACGTTCCATTCTTGTCGTCATTACGCAACATGCCACGCTCGCAGCCTTGTGGTCGTCCGTCAGCATTCGTGACACCCACCTGGAGGACACTTTTCACATTTTCAGGTTTTCATGCAGATTGTGTGCACAGATCTCACGGAAATGCCAACTTTGGAGGCGATGTGTTCCACACTGCAAAACAACTTTCTCCACACGCTCGATCATGTCGTCAGACCGGCTTGTGCGAAGCCGAGGTTGCCTGGTGCGATCGGCCTTCCTTGAACTGTCGCACCCATGAACGCACATTACACACATCCATGACACAATCACCACATGTCTCACTCAACTGGCGATGAATTTCAGTCGGTGTTGAGACACGCAAATGGAGAAAACAAATTATTATACGTCGTTCTTATAATGAAAACGTCGTCATTTTGAAGAATCAAAAGCGGCCCTCATTCTCGCCGTTGCTGCTAGAGTTTTATGTGACATACAGTGCTGCCATCTCTGTCACGCATTGACAACGAGTGCCCGCGTTTTTTAAAACAAACCACATGTTTCTGTTTTCAGGCCTGAGGTTTATCCAAGGTGTTATAACTTGAATGCACCTGGTATAGCTTTCATTTACAACTAAGCTTTATTTCATGAAAATGGATGGAAACTAGAAAAGGGCTAGTAGCATGATAAGCTTATATCTAAACCACATAAAGCAGTTACTATTCGTGGCGTCATTTCTATATCCTGAAAGTTTTGTCCTTCTCTTTCATACTACCACAATTTTTACACACCATGTATCTAATAATTTCCAATGTAAAGGCTAGAAATCTTCTTTCCTGTCTTTATTGCCTTTTATATGTGCCCTGCCGTACACAATTTCAAAAAAGATCTTCTTAACTAAATTAAAATGACGGTAAGAAGCATCAAGTTCCTGAATTAATTTATTTCAGGGACAAAGCAAAAAGGGGGAAAAGGAAGAAAAAGAGAGCACAGATAAGAGTGGAGAATAGCTGTTCATTCCGCAATTCTGTTCTCCCGAGTCCTTCATAAGGTGCACTGATGTATGTCACAATGTCGATTAAACACGCAAGGTCACAATGACGTCACGAAATGTCATTTGGTTGCTAACCCGTTGCTAGGAAATTGAACAGTTAATGCGAAGCCCTCCACGCAATAGGGGACTAGCGTTGTTTAACCTCTTTCTATTCCTTTCTTCATCGGTGCATACGATTTTTAGAAACAAGATTTTACCCCCGCCTGACAGTCGTACGAAGGAAGTGTTGGTGATTCTCAAAATACGTTTCGGACTGTATAACAGAAAGCGTAATGCGTTGCAGAACTTCACTACATCAACTATTCACTGTATAAACATAAGAATAACATTAACCACAGCAGCAATACAATTAAATCACAAGCAAGGCTTCCGCGTTATGAATTGGGCTTGTTGTACACATTCCGATCTTTTAAGAGAACAAAGATGAATGGGGTTGTCAGATTGAGCTGAAAATGACTCATTTGAAGCGGAAAATATCCGGTTTAAGGCCCTAAATACTCATTCATAGCAGTTGTTTAATTATATTAATATAAGTTCATTTTCATATGTTTTATATTAGCTAAAGCACCAACATTTAATATAGCTATTTAGCCATGTTAATTTAAGAAGCTCATTAACGTATGATATTATGTAACATGAAGACTATAACATTTGATTTGAAGCTCCAAACATTCATTGATAATATGTTTTTAATTATATAAATTTAATAAGTTCGTTTGCACATGTTTTAATGTTAGGTAATGACTAATTTTCAACTCAAATAACAAATATTCGTCGGTAATTCGTTTTAAATCGTATAAATCTAGTAAGCTCATTTGTATAGATTTCACGTATCAGATAAGGATATTACAATGTATGTCTTTTGTTTGTTTGTTGACCTTTATGACAATACTCAATAATATAATTGTAATGGTTTAAAGGAACACATACATAGTCAAGAATATGAAAAGATTAAAGCTACAGATAAGAACATTAACAATGTGTACCAAGAATGAAACACGAGACAGACAGCTTTGTTGCGACTAAATAGAAATTAACGAATTTCATTCGTTTAGTATACGTTTTTATGCAGAGAATTTACTATGCAATAGATAAACACATTGCAGGTCAATCTGCTCCAGCAATAGCAGGTGGTCCAGGAAATTTCCAAGCGCTAATCCAACCAGTATTTGTTGTAAATTGTTATGACCGAGTAATAAATTCTGTACTTGTCGACACTGCAAACAAGGTCTCGGATTAGCTGGTGCTCAGATACGTGGAGTCTGGCCCAAGCGCTGACAACGGTCGCATGCATAAATTCGCTAAATGCTGCTTTTTCTGCTTACAGTCTGAAAGCAGTGTTGAAGAGGGTTACTGCTTTGTAAGGCGAGCTAAAATGTTTAGTAGTCAAAGATCTGTTTTACATAATCAGAATTAGGCCTATTGTTTATAACTAGAGAGTGGGGATATAGTACAAAAATAGTATGTTTACAACTTAACTGTACAGGATTACTTGTCACACCACCTTTCACGAACGGCAGCGGAGGGCAGCGAAGAAACCGAGCTCAATTTCGGTCAACTAATGTAGGCGAATAATTACCATGTTGTTAAAGCGGCCTTGTGACTCAGTTGGCTAGAGCGTCGTGCTAACCAACGGGAAAGTAGTGGGTTCTTTTCCCTGCTAATTTTTTTTTAATCTTCATAATTTGTCTACACTTTTCTTAGTACAATAAATATTACCTTTTTAGGAATCACAATTACAATTTTACTTTTATTTCACGTAGCTACGATGCAAATTTAAGTTAGGTTAGCTTAGGTTTTAAAAAAATGCAAAAGATAAACTGTTAGCGCATAGGTTGCAAGTTTAGCTTAGCTTAGCTTAGTTTTAAAAAAAATGGCAAATTTTATACTGTTATAAAGCGTACGCCTTTTCCCGTATCAATTATTTACTTTGTGTTTTACATTGTTACATCACAGTTTCCCATTTAATTTCGCTGTGTAGTGAATGTGACTCACACTGCCTTTTCCCGACAACTTGAGCAGAACGTGAGCATTCTGTACATTTAACGTATCAGCCGGATATCCGATTTCGAAAAAGCGCCAAAACTTTGAAAATTTACAAAAAGGATCATAAATTCCTCTCAAAATGTTTATCTAGGACCCCTCCACAATTCTTGCAATTTGTGTGGTTGAATTCTGAGACACATTATATATATAAATAAAATTGAAAAATAAAATAGCACAATGAACAATGTAATTAAAATTAAAAAAATTGCAGAAAAGGATAAAGTATTTAGAAAATCACAGATTTAGTACCGCAATATTTTGAATAGCTCGTATCCTTCTAAAGCAAGAAGACAAGTGAACGTAGTAAAAATAAATATTTAATATCGAAGGTAACGTAATTAATGGAAACAGATTAAAGAAATAATAAGAGTGAGCGAGAGAGAGAATATAAAAATATATTAATACGTAAGATTTAAACCCGGTGATATAAGCGCTTTATGTAAAAATATATCTACCATTTCTCTATCTCTGAGTAAACTTTCAGAGCATTGTGTAGGTAACGCATAAATAAGTGTTAAATTGAAAGCATCATCAAAATCCTTACAGTGAGATAAGGCATGTTGGTCAACCGGCAAGGGAGACTTGATTTTAACAGAACGTCTATGATTGTTCATACATAGCGAAACAACAGTAGAAGTTAAACCAATATAAAATGTTTTGCAAAGCTTACAAAATAACATATATACGACGTTCTTGGAAGAACAAGTAGCAAATGAAGAAATGTTAAATTCTCTGGATAGATTAGGGCTGCGGAATGAATTGCACGGCATAATTAGTGCACAGGTTTTACATTTAGGGCGTTAAGAAGGATATGAGGACGAGGTAAATTGGAAAGAGATGGTTTTCTGTGAAATAATTTCAAGATAATTAATGTTCTAAAAGTAAGGTACGGCTGTGAAATTTGGAGAGCCGCGGCTCTGACCACGATCCGCAAAATTCAGCTCCTGCAGAACTGGGCGTTAAGAATTGTGTACGACACGCCCAGCCCACATCCTACACGACCACTCCAATGTTCCGTATATCATGGACGTCGTACAGGAAAGAGCAGCCCGGGTGCTCCATGATATCATCCCGAACTAGTAAGATCACTAGAGGACTACGAACACAGGGTCTCTAGAAGATGCAGACCTTAAAGGCTTCCCAAGGACTTGATGGGATGAAACATTTCTGAAACCATCAGGTTAGGCCGGGCAACCGCCCAACCTAGGTATGGCCACCGACACACCTTGGCCCAACAGAAAACTAGCTTCGGTTCCTTGGGTTGTTCAATTTCTCTTTTCAAACTCTCTCCAGTTAACCGGCCAACAGCAAACTATGCTGAAGACACCGACACGGGTTAAGCAGCATTGGGGTTTTTTTTTTTTTTTTTGATTGATTTATGGACGCTCTTTAACATCTCAGGTCATCAGCGTTCCATTCAACTCAGGGAGTGAAACGGCCGACTTATTTTGCTCAGAGGCCTCTCTTTCAGGCTTGAGGTTCTTTTTCGTGCCGTAAATGTACGACACGGGACCCACGGCTTTACTTCCCTTCCGAAGGAAGCCATATTTAGGAGTTTTACGCCCCGAAAAAATCCATCGGTCCTAGCCGGGTTCGAACCCGCAATCTTGGGTTTAGGAAGCAAATATGGTAACCACTACACCACCAGGACCAACAGCAGCATTGGGCGTGATCAGTAATTGGATGGATGACCGCCTGGGAACACCACGTGCCGTTGGCACCATTTTGTCACAAACCTTCTTCCTGTTTTATCTTTGAATTCCTACGTTCATCGAGCAGGTAAAGCCGCAAGCGGCTAGGCACCTACTGCTGACTATTTGACAACCACCTTGGGGAAGTCCCAGGTGACTTCAACTGGCTACTGGCGGGTAAAACCCAGCTACATCTCATAGTGGGCAAACAACCCAGGATCAGGGGTGAACACAGAGGTCTGTGCCACCCGGAGGCTTTTGCATTAGGCCAGCACCTAGGTTACTAACCCGGCCCACCATTCGGCTGCAGACGATATCGTCGCCCAGACGCGCTAAGCTGCCTTAGTTGCCAGTTTAACTGGGGGATAGGCCATACTAGCTTAGACCTACTCTCCTAAAATACAAAATGCAAAATATAAAACAATTCAGCTATCGGTAGGGGTACAGTTAACAGCCTGTACATTTCACTCTACACTCAAGGATGTCAAATTCGCCAATATCAGCACGGAGAAGTTTTAGTATCTCTCCACACCCCCATTAGAAACAACCTACAACCTCATTCCTCTCCTGCGGTTGAACCCAACAGGGTAGGTAGGCAACAAGCACACACAGGCTGATTATTAAACCAGCCTGCTATCAATTCTGGCTCTGTTGCCTATAAAACCAGTCCAATAATAAACGCAAGTTCTCGCAGTATATTATTGTTTTAACTCGTACTCTTGGCTCCAGTTGTAAGTTTAAAGGAGTTATGTTAACATAATTTCCTTTCATCTGCGAGTGGCCTATCTGGACAAAAATTACTATGAATCACGGTGGTCAACCGTTACACGGTGTGTACGTGAAACTCGGTTTTGATCCAATTAAAGTTGAACCTAAGAATTGTGCCAAGTGTTGTGAATGTGGAGTAACTGCAAAAACTAGTGCAGGGGAACGCCTGACAGCCCACAGAAAAGTCTGCAAAAAGCTCGTGGTATACTGCTACAACCGTAACAGTTCCGTCCTGCGTCGAGGAAATGTCCACAGACATAGATAATCCTCTAGCTCTACTGTAAGTCGAAGTTCCTGTTAAACCTTGTCCACAGTGTCGTCCATGATTATCCCTCCTTATCTCGCGAAGACAGTATTAAGCTTGAATCTCTACCACAATAAATTCTAAATCTTCCATGGCTAAACGACACATGCGTACTTCGTGACGGAATGAATACCTCTAGCTCTCGTTCTCGCCATGGCTTTTTATGACTGCAATATCCCATTCAGTTTGGTGTAATTAGTCCACTTTAAAACCTTCTGTCAGAAAATCCGGCCTGCCTATAAAGCACCAACCAGAAAAGCACTTTCTGATAACCTTCTGGATGCAAACATTAAAGCAGCTTCAGTTTTGTTCATAGATGGTTGGAAAAACGAATCGATCGACATAACATTTATTCACTATCCATGTGGAACTAGCGGCAAGGTTGAAAGTGTTTTTCTTGAAGCTTCCGGTATTTTAGGGTTGTTATAAACAGACGAAGCTCTTTGTGATGTGATTAGTTGATTAAGAAAACCAGCTAAATAACGATACATTTTCTGTACCGTTTCAGACAATGTCATTAAGTGGTTATAATGGGCAAAAATCACGGCCTTTAGCCTTTTGCCTGTAATGCCCATAATGTAAATCTTCTAGCCAAGAACCTTCTCTCAAAAGACAATGTATTTCGCGTGAACGCGGTGTTGAAGTCCTTCAAGCACGCTGATCAGAAACACGAGCTTACAGAAAATGGTGACTCAGAGAGATGCCTGTATATCCTGCACTAAAAAATTGAGGAAAGTTGCTGCTAATGACGAAGTTGAAAAAATTACCTTCTTCAATCAAGCCCCATTTCTATGATAGTGCCTTTCTCAAAGAAGTTGTTAATACTATTGCAGTACCTAGTCCAGGAGGTCAACTAATAAATGAATGACGAAAACAAGACTGTTGCAGATAGAAAACAATCTTTTACTTTATGCTGATGATGTTATAATAATTAAAGAAATGCTTCAACGACCAATACATAAACTCATAAATTATGTTAAAATTTCCACACAGAAAACAAAAATATCCTAATCGATCAAATATTTGTGACAAAGTAACAAACAGGTTTTAAACTTAAACTAGTTGGGCTTTGACATGAGTAGGAACATTGATAATTATGTAGAAAACAAAATAAATTCAAACTTTTGTGAAACAGTAAACATGATATTATGAACTAAAACATGGAATGAAACAAAATTGAAATATTATAAAACGATGGCTATTCTAGGCTAATGTTTTAAATAGTGTTTAACATCAGTTTTAACTACTGAGACATCTGGGCGGTGGACAGTCGTTGGTCCCGTGTCGTACATTTACGGCACGATAAAGAACCTCAAGCCTGAAAGAAGAGGTTTCTGAGCAAAATTTGTCGGCCGTTTCACGCCCTGAATAGAATGGGACGCTAATGATCTGAGATGTTAAAGAGCGTCCGTAAATAAACCAGATAAAAAAAGGGGGGGCGATGGACACTGATGATACATGAAATGAAATGATAAATTGGGAAAAGATTTTTTTTTAAGGAAAGAAGCGTTCCAGGCCAAGTTTAGCGTACCTCCCCGGCATTTGCCATTTATGAGGACTGAGGAAAACCTTAGTCAGGGAAGATGGTCCTGACGTGAATCGAACCCCAGACCTCCCAATCACCATTCAGCGCCTTAACGATCTGGGTCACCCTTGGCGGTCTAGGGCTAATCTATGGGAGTGACTTATACATCCTAAAAAGAAGGATAAAAATACTCAGGCCTCAAAAGTTACATTTCACAGAAATTTATGAGAATAGTTAAATACTGTAAGAAAAGACTTTATAAAAAGTAAAACAAGCATAAAGAATTAAATAATTTCAAACTAAATGAAAAGATCCTTAAGTGATTGATTGGTTTATTTATGGACGCTCTTTAACAGCTCAGGTCATCAGCGTCCTATTCAACTCAGGGCGTGAAACGGCCGACTAATTTTGCTCAGAGGCCTCTCTTTCAGGCTTGAGGTTCTTTTTCGTGCCGCAAATGTACGACACGGGACCCACGGGTTTACTTCCCTTCCGAAGGAAACCATAGTTAGGATTTTTACACCCGAAAAAATCCATCGATCCTGGCCGGGTTTGAACCCGTGATCTTAGGTTTAGAAGGCAAGTATGGTAACCACTACACCACCAGGAACCGACATCCTTAAGTGAAGAAGATACTTACAGAATAAGATATGATGATATGATGATGATGATGATGATGATGATGATGATGATGCCTGTAAGTAATAATGTTCGAGAATATATCGAACTACGATCTGCTCTTACCGTGTGCCGTTACTCTACCATCTGATCAACGTGCCCTGTCCGATTTTAGCCACGATTCTGATTCCAAACAATAATGTAAAAGTACGAGTATAAAGTTTAGGCCTCAAGCAGGAACTCGAAGGTTTCCACTCGCCTCTTCGGGACAAACTCTCTGCAACAAAATATTCTTAGAGGTCTCCATGGAATGGGGAAATTCGCTGTTATGATCAGGCAGAGCATGGTATCTGATATTGTACGCTCATTGGCACAGCAAGTGGAAAATCCATTGGTTTGAATTCCGGTACTGATCCCAAAATTTTGCTCTCTGACTCTGACTCCAAAACTTGGAGAATTCTGAAAACATAAGAATGCCGCGTTAATGCTCAGGGATACCAAAGGACAGAATTCCCTACGTTAGGAGCAAAACTTTTCTAGGAGAGGAAAAGGCGAAGAGAGAATGGATTGTGTTCAATCAGATATGTGAAAAACAGGATTAGTAGATGCTTCCAAGAAAGAGAGAAATGAATAAGGACTCAAAGTTCTCTCTAGTCATACAACATGACTATAGTTCCTTTGATAAAAGGTTGCTCTCTCGTGATGAGGTTCGTTGTAAAGTTCCTTTTTGATGCAAGAATTTCTCTTTTAATTTCCCCGAGGCTATGAATCGCATGGGAATGAGTGAAATGATCAGAGACAGACTATGCATCATGTCTAATAGCTCTGTACCGGAACAGCTCATTAGCAGATTCTAATGAAACAAGATATGTCTATATCTTACTTTAATCCTGCTAGAAAAAATCCAGTTAGCTTTACCTGTTTCACTTATAACGGGGTTTCTTAACACAATACCACTAATGGAATACCAAGCATTCTTCTCATAAAGGGGGGTTAATAAATAAAATTGAGTATTTCCAAATTGCAGTAAAAAAATAATAACTTGTTAATTTCCACATTTCTGTAGATGGATCACACTCGCTCGAAAAGAATGAGAGGACCCATTTACTTCTTCATCGATTAATTATTACCAAACAGGTTATTTTGTTCAAGTTATTGCATTCAGAGTTATTTTGTGATAGACTATTCGTAGGACATAATTTAATAATTGCACAACTCTCAATTAAGCCAAAGGTACACCTGTTTAGCAATAAAAACGAGCAATAAATTTTAAGAGTATTTTTCAACCAAAAAAATAAATGTGCTTCCAAAAAACCCTCTTGAGTACACTTCCTTATTCCAGAGTTGTTCACTAAGTTATGTACGATGTGGGATCAAAAAATAACGGCAAATTTTTTTATTCCGCGAGCTTCATAAATCCTATTTTCAATTTTTTTTTTAGCTTGTTGGTACACATGTTTCTGACCAATGTTGGCGTTTTCAGCTTTTTTTAATGTTTAGTTCATTATTGACAGTCGAAAAGGTTAGACCTGTTTTAATGTTTTCGGCGATTTTTTACTTTCGAAAAAGATGGATCAAAGAATTTCTATTAAATTTTGCTTGAAAAATGGAATAAAGTGCAACAAATGTTGACTGTGGCTTTTGGCGAGTCTACTATGAGCAAGACAAGAGCTTATGAGTGGTACAGACGTTTCAAAGAGGCCGTGAAGACGTTGAAGATGACTACCGTCCTAGCACATCAATAACCGCCGACAACGTTGAAGAAGTGAAGAAAATGATTCTGGAAAATCGCCGAATCATATCAGAGAGGTTGCTGATGATGTCGGTATATCATTTGGTTCATGCCAAGCAATTTTTTCGGATGTTTTGGGCATGAGCAGCAAAATTTGTTCCGAGATTGCTGAATTTCGATCAAATGTGAAGGTTCTTGTCACTGTTTTCTTCGATTTCAATGACATAGTGTATCATGAGTTCCTGCCATATGGTCATACGGTCAATAAGGAACACTACCTGGAAGTAATGCGCCGTTTGCTGATACAATCCGACGAAAACGACCAGATTTGTGGCAAAACCCTTCGTGAAAATTGCATCACTTAATGCTCTGCTCACAGCTCACGGCTTGTTCCTGAGTTTTTGGCAAGAAACAAAACCGTTGTGTTGCCTCAGCCACCACATTCACCGGACATGGGACCCTGCGACTTCTTTCTATTCCCGAGGCTGAAGAAAATCATGAAATGGACGACGTTTTGCCACCACTGATAAGGTAAAAACACAATCGCTGAGGGGCATACCGAAAAGTGAGTTTCAGAAGTGCTTCCAAAATTGGAAAAAGCGCTGGCACAAGTGAATTATGTCCGGAGGGAATTACTTTGAAGGGGATAGAATTGATGTTGATGAATAAATAAAGATTCTTTAAGAAAAACTAACATTGCGTTATTTTTTGATCACCCCTCGTATAACGGTGCGGGTTGGAATGCAATTTTAGAGAATGGTACTAAAAACCATCTTCAAGCTTCAAGTGACGACATATGAGGAGCTTTTTTTTTTTTTTTTTTTTTTTTTTCCCCCAAAACTGAACATTTCCATCGATAACCGAAAATGAGTTAAGAAATTGGATTTCTGTGAAAATACTTGATTCCTACACGATGCCGTGTTTATTTTCTACCAAAACTGAACATATCTAAAATTTCTATTCTCATGCCAAAACTTATCTCCCTTACATTGTTGCTCAACCATCATTTATTATCAAACGTAACCTTTACCAGAAAATATCAGAATTGAGTTAGAAGGCAGTACAGGTCAGCTGGGACTTTTCCCAGGTTGATGTCGCTTGTCAGCAGCACCCAGCCGCTCGCGACTTTACCCGCTCGATGGACTTTGGTGATTTAAAAGGTACCAGGAAGAGCGTTACTGTATTATTAAGGTGGAGGAGGGGTTGGTGTTCCCTGGCGGTCACCCATCCAAGTACTGGCCACGTCCGATGCTGCTGAATCTCGGTGGTCAACTGGGGTCCTCAGCATGGCTGCCGTTGACGTGGATTCAGAGGAGTAATTGAACAGATCAGGATTTGAAACCGAGTTGTGTTTGCGCCAAGATGTATTTCGTGATTGTACTCGAGTTGGGCAGTTGACCTCCTCGAAGTAGCCAACCTGAGGTGTTAGCATTTTTTTACCCAAGGGGTCCCATAATGTCCTTAGGGAGACTATAGGATCTGCATCTTCTAAGGACTCTATGATGGAGGTCTCCTAGTCTCCTAGACCAGCTCATTTGGGTGGTTCGGGACGAGAGCATGGAGCGTCCGGGCTCTCTCTCGTATGACGTCCATGATATACGGCACATTGGAGTGGTCATGGAGGATGTGGTCGGTACCGTACAGAATTCTTAGCGCTACGCTTTAACTAATGAGGTTTAATGTGGTCAGATTGTGGCAATTAGTTCATGCATGCGCATTAGCTTTTAGTATCAGTGCTGGGCTGCTTGAGGTGAAAGTAAAGTGAATTTATAGCACAATGGAAGCGACAGTTGAAGAAATTGATCGTGGTTCAAGGAAGACAGGAAGATCGAAGTCGGAAACTAGTTGAAAAAGAAAAAAGGAGAAATGTGCTGATCCAGACTCGGGTTGAATCAGCTGAGTAGATTGCAGAGGCCATCCATGTTCGCATGATACAAAAGCATTATGTTGCAAAAAGGTGACTTTATGTGACGTGATAAAAATCGCAATGCGTTTTACTCTGCCCAAGGAAAAGAAGGTCAAGACGAAGAACTTCTTCGCTTCTTATCGGCTAATGATCCGGAAAAGAAACGACCGAAGGACAACACAAAATCGAAGAATGTGAGTGCACAGTATTTCCAAAAAACATGGTTTCTGTTAGCAAGGTATTTTCTTCTTCTTTTTTTTTTCCCCCCTGGGAATTTGAAAATCGAGTGTCGTGCGAAACGGCGAAATTCCCAAAGAAAAACGGGATGGTGACAGATTTAGAAACAGGTTTGCTAGGAAAATATTTTTTAAATTAATTACACTATATTCTTGATCCATTTCTTATATAAAATGATATTACCTGTGCGTACTCACTTCACTGTCCTTTATTTGTATAGAACAGTAAGGCAAATAATGAATACCAGAGAAAAGAGAATGTTTGTGTTTATTAGCAAAAGGCATTTTTAACAAAACTCGATATATCCACAATTTTTTATCAGAACTTAACATGCCTTAACATCTGCTACTTAAGTAAGAAGGTTAAATTGCAGTTTCTCTGCAAGGTATAGCATAGTTATCGAGAAGAGTTTTAACTGTTCCTAACCAAAAAATGTGGCAGCCGTGCCGTACGAGATCGATGGGACATTGACATTACTTCTTTCTTTAATCTTGGAACGTGTAATTTGGTAATGAATCGATAACAGTAAATGTACTAGAATCGGTGACGTCAGCAAGTATGATTGTTTGAGTGAGACGCCGCTTAATACCGAAATTAAAATTTCATTGGATAGGCAACTATAATTAAAGTGGTCTTCAAAGGAGAAAAGAGAATAAATCAAATTACACTAAGAGGAGGACAGACGGAACAGCGGCAATTGAAGATGCAAAATGACAAAGCAAGTGGAAAGGAAAACGAAAGATAGTAGAAACTTAGGCACTTGACTGATAAAACCAAGAGGATCTCTGAAGGGTCCCTAAGAGTGACACAGGTCCTGCAGCAGATAGAATTGTACGTTTCCATAGCAGCATACATTTTGTTAATTTTGGCAGTTTTCATAGGTAAAGTACGAGAGACATGCTGAAAGTCGTGAGTAACCCATTGTTAAAATTCAAATCCCAACAATGTAACAAAAAAGAACTGTAGGATCGTAATCTACAGACTTTACAACACAAATTGTGACGTCATTAGCTTCTATCACGTAACCACAGGCAGTATTTCCAAAATGGCGGACATCAATGTTTCGTTTCGACTTCAAATATTTTCATTGCGTCATTTCAAATCATAAAATTACTATAAGCACTTTTCAGCATATTTTAATTAAGTATATACATATTATTTAGCTTACTTATATTTCATTTTTATAACTAATCAACATTTCCATCGAGTTTTATTGCAATACTGCGATTTTGGAGTAAAAATTAGTTTTTTGTTCTCAAGCTATCTCGCTGAATTTATTGTCAGATGAACAGAACTTACACTTTAGCGGTTCGTGTCCCGCAAGCATCATCTCCCCCTATTTCCCAAAAATTTCCTCATCAGCTACCGGCAAGTATCCTAAACTAAGTAGGTAATTCCCCCCAAACTTATTTTCAAATTTTTCATTTCATTTTACGTATTATCAGTGTCTATGGAACTATGTTGGTAAAAACGGTTAAACATTATTTAGTAAAAGATTTGTCCTAAGTCGGTTGCCATATACGAGGGTAGGTTCATAAGTTTCCGGCCTTACTCGTTTTCTAGGTATGATAAAGACAAAGACTACATCTCAATTTTATTCGTTTTATTATTTAGTATATCGTTTAATTAATAGTGTTAATATTACGTATACATTCTAATGTATAGCTCTAGGATAAGTTTTCATAAGATAATTCCATTTTATAACTCAGTGCTAGCAGAAAGGTTTCAAGATGCTGAAACAGTAAAATATAACAAAAGATCAACATGAAAGTCCAACTTTATATATTTTAATGACTATACTGCGAGCGGAGGGTAATTATGATTTGAACTTTGGTCGCGTCAGGGCGCTGAATTTTCACACCTTATGATGCAATTTAGTTTTAAGCGGACCAATCCTTTATGCATATTTTGAACTTTAAAGTATCGCGGATAGAGTGTTCATATATTTGTGAACCCCGTCGGTGTCGGAAAACTGCATGGAGGTGATTTTTCATGACAGTATATAAAGAGACATTTTACCGCGTTTCAGAATCCTTTTCGATGTAATCTATCAACTGTCTGTAGTTGCCTATATCATCTCTAGTGCCTTTTTGTGTAGAAGAACAATTGTGCTGGTTTTCCCTTGTTTAGATATGTCTTCTGTTTCTAGAGATTTTGGTGATTTTGGGTGTTTGTCAAATATATACATACTGTTTACAAAAATATTAACTAGAAGAATAGCGAAGATTCTGGGTGAAATCAACCACAAGAACAAGCTGGTCTCCGTATAAGATTCAACACAATAGACCATCTCCAAGTGATAAACAGCTGATGGAGAAAGCAGAGGAATTCCATCTAACACTGTATCTCGCCTTTATTGACTATAGTAAGGCCTTTGACTCAGTCGAACGTACAAGCGTATTACACGCTCTGGCAGATCAAGGAATAGAGGCGAAGTACATTCGTATCCTACACAAAATCTATAGTCAAAGTTTCGCGAAAGTAAAAACAGAAGAAGAAGGACAGCCATTCCAACTATAAAGAGGAGTATAACAAGGCGATCCAATCTCTCCCAAACTCTTCACTTGTGTAATGGAACATATATCCAGGAAAATGAACTGGCATGATAATTTTGGCATGAACATAAATGGCGTCGACTAACAAATCTAAGATTTGCCGACGATGTGGTCTTATTCGCCAAAACACCGAAAACTCTACAAACTATGCTGGAACAATTATGTAAGCATAGCAAAAATGCAGGGTTTTCACTAAAAAAAATGAAGACACAGTTAATTTCAAACCGACCTCAAACCCCGATAAAAATAGATGGAACAGTCCTCACATATGTGAGTGAATATACATACCTAGGACAACAGATTTCCTTCCATGATAAAATGGAAAAAGAAGTGTAAAGAAGGATCTCATTAACCTGGAGAGCATTTTGGGCCCTTAAGTTTATGTTGTTAGACCAAACACTAACTAGAAAATCAGATTCCAGACGCTCGAAATCTGTGTATTACGATATGGCTGCCAGACATGGTCAATAACAGAAAAACAAAAGAACAAAATTCAAATATGACAAAGAAAAATGCAACGCAAGATCCTGGAAATAACTTTGAAGGACAAAATACCTACAGTTTTAATAAACCAATTATCTCAGCTATGACAATGGGGCGGTCACGTCGCAAGAATGCAGGACATTAGATGGACCTACAAGATCTGCATCGGACACACGGTAGATCTAGAAGATGGACAGACCTCTTTAAGGAACATGCAGGTCAAGTAGCAAGAGGAAGAGAAAAATGGAAATCTCTCGAGAAGCAACTAGTGCAGTGAGAAATGGGAGTAACCAAGGAGTGTGTTAAACAGCATACGAACAACTAGCGTGAAATAGCTCACCACGTTAGGAAAAAGCGAGTTTTCCCTACTTGTTAGGAGGCCTTTGCCCTTAAGGGATACATTAGGCTATCTTTATCTTTATTTTTATCTATCAACTGTACAAGTATACGCTAAGTCAATTCTACCTTTGGCGCGAACCACGTGGTAGATATTGAAACAATAATACAAATATTGCGGCATTTTGTTTAGCCATAAAATAAACAAAAAGTAATAAAACTGGAACTGAGTAGATCATCAATTAATCCATCTGTGATAATTAATCCTTTACCGGGAAGTGTTTTTAATTGCTTTTCTAGATATAAAACAAAAATAGCACTTGCGTGATAACACTAAGGGCATAAATTCATCCTGCACATCTACAGTTCCGCTAAATAACTTCACAGAGAGCTTTGCTAAGTTTGGATTGCGTGCAAAGATACCATCTTCCTTTTTAGAGCGCTGGTAGAAAATAGGCGGCTCTGAATTTAGGTCAGGGCTTCAAACCTTTATCCCTATTTCATAAGTAGGTTTTGGGCGCTTTAGGGTATCTTCATATCACTTAAGCCTAAGGGTAAATTTTGATCAAAGGTGAAGGGGAAAATTTGCAGTAAAATCTTATTCAAATTCAGGAAAGTATTGGCTCAGATGTTGTTCATAAACCAGCAGTGTTGTTCTTGTTCCTTAAACTTTCATTTACAAATATCATGGCTCTCCTATTTGTCTCGACACAAGTAAATCAGGATATTATAAGACAACCTACTTTTATAATAAAAAATGTTCGTTATACAGCATATATGGAATCCGTTAACATACTTAAAAATTAAAAGTGAATATTGTTAATGCAAGAAGATTTGTAACGCGACATCTACCGGACTCTGAAAATCTAGTTCAGTAATTTCGGCTGATGATCAATAAATGTAAGCCAAAACATTTGCGGAAAATAAAAATTGGAGAGGAAATTGAATAGAATTGTAGTACTTCAACCCGACGCTTAAAAGAAATGAAAAATTACAAGTATGACTTTAAATATATAAACAGTGGTTGCAATAATTACTCGATTGTAAGTTTCACAAAACTTTTCTTTGTAATAAGACAGTTGACTAACTTCTTAAAACGGAATGGTAAATGTGTAAAGTTATTGACAGTTTGTTATTTAAGTAATTCTACAGAAAAAGACAACGTTAAAGTTCGTAGAAATTTCCTCGGGAGACCGAGTTGTTGTCTCTGGAACCCACAACAGGTCCCACAGTTTCTCATATGAGCAGGTTTCGTTAGCTTACATGTTTCCATTGATTCGTGTAATCAGCGCCGCGCTTTCCTATTCGCAACCATGACGTAATAAAACTTACTTGTTCGTTTATTTTTCTTTCTTTGTTGTGCATTTCCTAATCTTTTAGTTTTCTTGAGTGGTGAAGTGTTGCGGCGTTTGCATCGTCCCGCTTGATCTATCGGATGTCCTTCAATCTTCTTCTGCTTCCTGGATCCAGTAATTAATGCAATATTCCACATAGGACAATAACACGAACAGCCTTACAGCATTGGCAGAAAGACGGGAGCTTGGCCCTACTTCTAAACTTTGACCAAGAATTTATTTTGTTTTGTTTTTCTATTTTCAATGTTAAAAAAATTGAAAAATATGAAAGCCTTTGTTGTTTGTCTTAATTTATTATTGCGTTTCTCATATTAATTAGCTAAAATTAGCAGCTATATTATTTTTTTAACTGAAACAATAGTGCTATAATAATTTTTTCTACGAGAAAGATACGAGGTGGTATCTACAATATTTGGGACTAGTGCTGCCATTGATTGATTGATTTATTTATGGACGCTCTTTAACATCTCAGGTCATCAGCGTCCCATTCAACTCAGGGCGTGAAACGGCCGACAAATTTTGCTCAGAGGCCTCTCTTTCAGGCTTGAGGTTCTTTTTCGTGCCGTAAATGTACGACACGGGACCCACGGCTTTACTTCCCTTCCGAAGGAAGCCATACTGAGGATTTTTACGCCCGAAAAAATCCATCGATCCTGGCCGGGTTCGAACCCGCGTTTTGAGCATAGGAGGCAAGTATGGTAACTACTACACCACCAGGACCGACTAGTGCTGCCATCCCGACAGTAGTTGCAGTAGAGTTTTGTATCGCTTGGTGGCAACACCAGCACATCTGATGAGTGAGTGTTTAAAGTTTCATGCAGCTGGGTAGATGTGTTGAGATTCTATAGTACTTTTCATGATGCTCTGTGTATAGTGTATTGCGATTTTACGATGGACCGAAGATTAGAACAGAGAGTGGATTCAAATTCTGTGCAAATCTCGGGGAAAATGCTACGCAGACCCTCGCAATGATTCAACAAGTATTTGGGGGACAAAGAATGAGCCGTACACGTGTGTTTGAGTGGCATGCTCGGTTCAGGGCTGGCCATAGCTATTGAAGACGATGCTCACACCGGTAGCCCCGTCAACTCCACAACGCCTGACATTGTTGCCAAAGTTCAACACCTCGTTCCTGAGGATCGACGTCGAACCTTTGAAGTCCTTGCTCATGAACTGGGAATTGGTTATGGGACATGCCAACGAATGTTAACTGATGAATTGGGCATGCATCGTGTCGCCGCAAAATTTGTGCCAAGAATCCTGACTACTGATCAGAAGGCGCAAGCAGCGTGTTGAAGTTTGCACGGAGCTTCGTCAAGCCGTATCCAGTGACCGAACCTCTTGTCCAGGGTCATCACCGGCGACGAGAGCTGGATGTACGCTTATGACCCTGAGACAAAACAACAATCCTCCCAGTGGAAGAGCCCGAACTCACCAAGATAAAAAAAAGCGAGACAAGTGAAGAGCAAAGTCAAGAGCATGCTCCTCGTTTTCTTTGATACCAAGGGGATTGTGCACAAAGAATTCGTCTCACCAAATTAAACAGTGAATTCCACGTACTACTGTCACGTTTTGTGACGGCTCCGTGAAAATGTGCGGAGACGACAGCTCAAACTTTGGCAAGGGAACTGGCTGTTGCATCATGATAATGCGCCCTCACATTTCCTTGTTCACCAGGAGCTTTTTGACGATAAACAACATGACGGTTGTCCCCTACCCACCTACTCGCCTGATTTGGCACCCTGCGACTTCGCTCTATTCTCCAAACTGAAAATCAATTTGAAAGGACGTTGGTTCGATACAATTGAGAGGATTCAAGAAGAAACACTGTCTGTGCTAAACACCGTCAAAGAACATGACTTCCAAGATGCACTTGGAAAATGACAGAATCGCTGGGACCGGTGTATACGTGTGGAAGGGAACTACTTCGAGGGTGACGGCGGTCATTAGTGTCAAAGGTTTTGACCAGATGGCAGCACTAAGTCCCAAATATTCTGGATACCACACCTCGTATGTGCCCCTACTTCCAAAATGTTATTCTATCCCATCTATATTATAGTGCGGTCTTCCGTGATTTCTGACGCTAATGGTATAGCCTTACTATTATTATTATTATTATTATTATTATTATCATCATTATTATCATCAGCATTATTATTATTATTATTATTATTATTATTATTATTATTTTCATCATCATCATTTACGGATACATTAAGGACATTGAACCGGTATGACGAAGTTTCCGTTTTCCAATCAAAAGCAAGTTACATCCTGCAACCTGTACAGTAAACTAAGACAATTTGATGTCCGAGGTACCACCAGGCATAAGTACTCGATCATACATCCTTCTACCCCCCCCCCCCCGGTATACAAGGCACGAAAATATTTGGAACCATGTGTACAACCCCCAGGCGTTTTTAGCGTTTTCGTAACGCAATAAAAGCCGCGGCCAGCAGTATGGCGGAGAAGGGATGCGCTTTTTTTTAACATTTCTTGTAAGATAATGAACAAAATGTACCTTTAACACCAACAAATATTACCCTGTTTATATAACCGTTTTTCTTCTTTTTATGTTAGGAATCCAACCTTGATTTTGCCGTGAAACATCCGACATAATGAACTATGAAAGCAGCAACAGTAACTTAAGTACATACCAGAGAGTAAGCAAGGTATTCGTGAATTTTGACATCACAACGTAAAATGCAGGTTTACCAAAACCAGTAAGTAGAAAGTACTGAAGCATAAGTTATCACATATTGTCTTATGTTTTTCTCTAAAAAATGATTTTTCTCTCTCTCTATTAAGAAAGTTCAAATTTAATTCTCTTCTGGTGTGCCAATTTTATTTTTCTTCACTCTGTGGATTATATTCCCGTTCATATTTAGACCAATCAAACCTTTGTCAGTCCTTAAACTTCTCTAAACTTCTTCTTAGCTTATAAGTAAAGGAAAATTGCTAATCGGAGCAAAATATTAATGCACTGAAGGCCAGAACTGATTGAATACAAAGAAGAAATAAAACCTGACTAATATAGAATCTGAAAGTGAACTTGGTGAATAAATATCCATGAGAAAAATTAAAAATAACTATTTGCATTATTGTAGAACCTTCCTTATTCATTTATTCGTATCAGCAAGATACAACGAAACAAGAAAAACATTTCGTTCCTATATATTTAATTATATTTCCTAAAGCATCGGATTCCCAAATTTCACATTTATTAAACTCAACATTTATATAAACTTTTAAATCTATTTTGCATTTACAAAGCGTTCAGAAATGTTAAAGTGAATGTTTAAAAAGCATAATTATTTCAATTATTTACTCCGCTCTTGAATTACATATTACCCAAATATGTGAAGACCGGCAGGCGGTGGGTTATTGCATCAGTTTATACGTTATCGCTCAAGGCCAGCCGCGCGGGCGGCGAAGTTTTCCGAACTGCTACGTTGGCCTTGAGTCTCATGCTACACAGTCAGTTTGCTTTTAATAGGGAAAGAAACACGTGTACAATCTAGATTAAGTCTGCCAAGAAAACTAAATTGCAAATATTGGGATTTATTCTATTTATTCTATTTCACTGAGTATTTTTATTATTATATTGCTCTGCTCGTGCTATCAGCAAACTGAAGAGAAATTACCACGCGATTGACTTCTAAGTCGTGATGCACTTCATAAGATATTAATAAAATTAAAGTCTCTAAAAGTTTTGAAAGGGGTAATTTCATAAGAAGATGCCAGAAAGGTGTGGAAAATGACGGCAGGCAATTATAGCATCTCCTAAAGTTTATGACTTTTTAAGTGCATTATAATTTATTAGTTCGTCACTTTAGTGTCTCTACCGTCTACTTTCATTTTGCCCCCCCCGACTCTATGGTCTGTTTATCAAAGTTTAAAGTGAATTTCAAGAGGGGGCGGTGGAAATAATTTTGGTAGCTGACTAACCTCTTTACTCTCAAATTAGCTTGCAAAGTAATACCTCCTATAAAATGAATCTTCTCGATTATGTGTACGCTTTTCTTTTCTTTTTGTTTTGTTATATCGTGAAGGAACAACTGTATTGTACAGAGGGTGCCAAAAGATGTGTACACACTTCAAGCAAAGAAAAAACTATGTTAACATAACAAAACTGAATTCACACGAACAGAAAATGATGAGCACTAATCATCTTAGACTTTTACAGTTACAACATTTGCTCAAAATGCCCATCATCGGCGTCGATACACTTCGGAGTACGTTGAACTACTGATTGAGCAACGTTTGCGAAAGTGTCCTCAACGATTGCAGCACATGCCGTTTCAATTTCTTCCCGAAGTGCTGACAGTGTAGCTGGTTTTCTACGGTACACAACATCCTTAAGAGTTCCCCATAGGTAGAAGTCCAACGGAGTTAGATCCGGAGAACGCGTGGAAACTCAATCGGACCTCTTCGTTCTATCCAGTGTCTTGGAACCAGTGCGCAGGGCTTGTTGCTGTACGAGGTCTCTCAGGTCTGCCTTTGTGAACATCGCATACGGTACCATGAGTCTCAAATTTGTCTCGAATGCGTGCAATTGTTACTGGCGTTGGCGGTTCTGTTCTGTACACATGTCTCCATTGCCTTTGAACTTAAACAACATTCTCGGTTTTCCAATACCATTTCAAAATTGCATTCCGCTAATCAAACGATAATTTTGGCTACATTTTGTTGTAGAAACGCTAGAATAACGTAATGTGAGTCATATCTATTTACAGAACATCATACGATAATCTTGGCTTCATTTGTTCATTGTTGATTTACCTGTCACATAGCAACGCTATCATAATGAATGTGAGTCACATCTGTTTACAGAACATCTTACTACACATTACGGTTAGTTTTCGGTTCAACTTTGAAATATATTAAATAGATATCTATTGTGAAAGTGTTTATATATTTTTGACACTTTCGGTATATAAGAGATTTTGGTTTAAATTTTTGCCAGGAATGAAAATGTTTTTTATGAGAGAGACCTAACACAGGTGCACAAAAGACGACAGACGCGTGAAAGTAACAGCCGAGTTTGCAGGCGTTTTGTGTGGCGGGATATTTGAGGGGTAATTGTAACAAAGAGGAGCGGCAAGGTGTGAAATGCAGATTAATATTTTTCAACAAAGTGACGATAGACAGAAAATAGCGCAGGGTGAGCGATCGCTTATCTGCTGATGAAGTCCGCGCTGCTATGTCGGTCAACAGAGAATTAGCTCATTCGATTTCTTCTAAATTGCACTTTGAATGATGCCCATGTTTGCAATGAACATGGAAGTCAAAATGTATGATGAAAAACTGGAAAATGAAATACATACTTTAACTTAAGGCTTTTTACATTGTCTTGAGTTTTGTTTGCAAAAGCAAAAGTATCAGAAGAAAAAGTTGTCACCAAGCTTTACTATTTCATTATTTGTACTCTAAAGTTGATCTAATATATTTTAGTCACAGTCAAATGGGTAACATAAATTCGTTATTGTATATCAGGATAATTTGAAATGTTTCAAGTGAAAGGCAGCTAATGCTTGAGGATACCATCAACATTCTTTACTGTTCAGGGTGCACCAGTCCCACATTGGAAGATAATTTGGAAACTAAATTATAAATAATTTAGAAATTGTGTGGCTAAATTTTGAGAATGTCTAGGGAAAACCAAGGTATTCTCGGAGTCAGGGAAGTACCAAAAGAGCAATTCAAGATGTGAAAAATAGGTTAAATATATTGGTATAGGATAAAAATACTTTTCACTGAAGACAAGGTCCTTTCTTCTACTACGTCATTGGACAAAAATTAAATAAATAGTTATTGTAAAATATTGCTTGATTACTGAAAGACAAATTTTCGGAAAAAATGTATTAATTGATTATTAAATAGACATCACAATGCTATTTAATAGCACGTTATTAAATTTTGGGACATTTCTGATCAACATTGTATTTTCTGTAATTACTTTACAAGTCATAATTACTCTAGTTCGTATGGAAATATTTGCTGCAGTGTAAAACTCTACCCTTACATTCACTTAACCTCGCATTAATGTACATTAACATATATTCATTTTATGACAGTGGAAACGAGTTACGATACAAACACTGTGGAGAAACTAAAGCAAACGTTGTAGGCATTACGTTTTCTGCATTATTAACACAGACAGACAACATACACACACTTTATCAGTTCAAAATCTCTTCAAGTGTAAGTTAATTTGTAAAAGTTTGAGAAGTGCTGTTAAATAAACTAAAATTTTCACAGAGGAAAGAAAACCTCTATAATTTAAATTGATGAATTATTCTGTATACTTAATATGAGTTCTAACGGAAATTAATTGGTAAACAGAGGCGTTTATAAAGAAAGAACCTGTACTTTTCCTGTAACATTACAAGTTTCCCCATAAAGACATGTTAATTATAATGTAGTCCATGTTAAAACATTGTACTTGAGCAACAACAATTTTCACGATATAAAAACGCAATTGCGAAACAGCTCCTGTAGAATTTATTTATGAAAACTATCATCCTTATGACTTTCCTATACGACGTATGACTCTTTGTGAAACAACCATGGGTCAGAAGTGTGCTGCCATTTTATTTGGAGTCATTACTTTTCAGAACCACGAACTTGTGAGCAAGAGGTCTGGGGCTCAGTTCTCCCTGACTGAGGTTTTCCCAGCTTTTCCTGTCGTCGTAAATCCTTTCCCAATTTATCATTTCATCTCATATATCAGCAGTGTCCATTGTACGTGGGGCCTCACAGTTAAAACGGACATTAAACCCTATTTAAAAAAAAAAGCTATTCAGAAGCTACTAAATCTAAAGGAAAGAGAAAATGCACAAAATTAGACTTCTAGAAAGGTCCTGTTTCACAAAAATATGATCTAATACATACAAGTGTATTAGTGAAGGTTCTTGTAAAGTATCGTCTTGTTCAACGAAAGAAACGCTACATTGTTAAAGTATTAGTAAAAAGTTACAAGTGACGTCATATAACAGCAAGATGGAGGAACAGCTGTTTGCCATACTTCGCCATACCTTGAATTAGGTTATGTTCGCCCTTTAGCGATTTTTAATGCACAGAGCGGGGTCATTGTCATTTCTGCAAAACGGGTCTCATTTTTTTCTCAGACATAATGGTAATTTAAATACTTTATTATGCATTTATCGATATTCAAGCGAAATAGTTGACTTTGAGACGACGGTCCCATAACTACATTTAGGAGCATCAATTTCAGCCGTCGAGAGATGGCAGAAGAATTGCGCGCTTCCCGATTGCTCTCGGGTCATTTTATTAGTCCATTTGATCCTTTATGTTTATTTATCTGTTTATATTGACAATCACGTTCTCAAAAGAAAATAATTGGGAAAATTGTGCCAAAATAAATTATTCTAAAAAAGAATTTAAAAAAATATTTTCGTGGCATGTAGCAAGAACATTCAAAATACATTAATATGCATTTGAAACAGGAAACGTGAATAACTTTATTTGCACATAATCTAACCTTATCGTTATACACAAATACTTATTTATTCTTACTTTATACATATTCCTACTCATCATTAATATCACTTTCGCTAATACTTAACACATTTGGGTCAACTGGCTCCCGAAATCATTAAAAATATAATAAATTTTGTGCTAGTATTTGAAGTTACCAATGTTCCTACACTTGTAAAGAAATGTATACAAATTACCCGTGCCTAACTAATACTAATACTTTTGTGGAACAGAGCAACGAAAAATCACTTGTATATTTGTAAGCATGGAGTTGTAAAGTACAATTGTAGCATAAATATTTGTGGAACAGAATTTTACTAATAACTACAAGTTACCAGTCCTTACACTTCTAATGTATTAGACCATACTTTTGTAAAACAGGGCCCTGAATGTATGTCCCATCCGTTACATATGTTTTAAAGCATACAATAGTCCAGTGTTAAAACTAAGTCTAGTAATTTAAGCTACATACACACAAACTTATCACCCTTTTTTTCTGCATGTATGAATGGCATAAAGTAGAAACACACGTGATGCTTATTTACCTGTGTGGCGTGGTGCGGGTCCTTTTCGCTTCGCCTCGTCACAGTCAGCAACCCAACTGAACTGTCTTGCGCTACGGCGTGTCCGAGGGGTTCCGCCCACCGACTTCGCTGACCAGCCTGCGCAGCCAGAGGCGTTTTGCCATAAAGCATTACTTTAAGACATGGGTGTTAACATGAAATCCAGGCACTAGCGTTAAGATAAAGATGGTAGATAAATGAAAATAGCGATGAAAGCAAATTACCCTGAGCACATAACGTAGAATTTGAAACAGGAATTTCTTCTGTTGAATGGTGCAAACGTGATTACTTGTGTTTGTTCAGGAATACTATAACTCACCCATCACCTTCCAGCAACATAATTAACTAATGAATTGGTTTCAGGTTCCATCGTGCACCTTAAGGGGGGGGGGAATGACAATACATAAATAAATAAAATAAATGGTTCGCTTCCAGAGATGTTTTAAATCCGGATAACCTGTGGTGTTTTGAAAAGCTGGATTCAAAGTAGATCGAATTTGTTCACTGAGTTTTCAGTCCCGTGCGTCACAACTATCACGTGCGCGTGCACACACCTATTATCAATATCATTTGTGTATACAATAGGCGATTAGCTGAGGAGAGTTTAGCTAACAAGTTTCTACGAGGGGCCGTTCTAAAACTTTTCGACCTGATACACACACACACACACACAAAAAAAAAAAAAAATTCCCTCCCATGTTACCTTGTGAATCAACACATTTAGTCCAACAACTTTCCAACATTTTAATACCTTCAGTAAAATAAGATTTTCCAACTGTGAAAAACAAGCGTCGTCTGAACCTCAACCTCACCATTTAATGTCCATCCCTCCAGTCATTTCTTCATATTTAAGAGCAAAAAGTAAATGCTGGGAGTGAAATCCGGCGAATATGGCGGATGTGGAAGCACCTGGAAGCGAAAATTTTTCAAAAATAATCTCAGGTGTGTATGAAGGCGCATTGTCGTGATGAAAGAAAGCTTTCTTTTCTCAAAGTATAGACGTTTAGCCTGAATTGCACCCTTCAGTTGGTCCAGAGTGAAGTGTAATACTCCCTGGTGATGCCTTTGCCCTTCTGAAGGTAGTCTATGATCAGCACACCATGCGAATCCCAGAAAACCGTAGCCATGACTTTTCTACAGCTAGGAGTGTTTTTACTTTCTTTGGTGTACTTTCGCTTGTTGTCACCCAATGTTTAGGCTATTCCTTCGTTTCTGGCGTATAGAGACGAATCTATGTTTCATCTTTGGTTATGAAACGTCAGATAAATTCACTAGAATTGCAATTGAAAAAGTCTAAACACTCTTGGGAAATGTTCATTCGAATGAGTTTTTGGTCCACTGTTAACAAACACGGCACCATCGAACATAAAGGTTTCTCATACCCAAAACTTCGTATAAAATATAGTGGATAATATCTGTTAAGGTCTTTGAAATATCAACCGATTGCCTTCAATCGGCAAACATTGGGTACGTCATTGTAAATTTTTGTTGCAATCCCATCAGTCGTAGCAGTTTTGCAACGCCCTGAGTGCTCAATATCTTGTTTAAACTATGTTTAAAATATAACAACAATTTAAAGTTTAAACGGTAATAGAAAAAATAACTTCAAAATTGTTGCCCATCCTGGAGCACATAGCAGGAACCTACTAAACAGCTTCATAATTTGACACCCAACATGGGACCATACTAAACCGTTTCAGTGCATTGGTCTTATTGCAACTTTTGGAAATATTTGCACAGTTGATAAACTATATTTCAATTTATTACTCACGTTAACTGGCCAAACATAAGAGCAAAAATATTAGGGAAAGTCTGAAGTGGGACGAATGTTTATTGCTTTGCCTGGGTTGTCACTTTCAACCAGACGAAATTCAGTCACTGAACATAAAAATTATTAAAAAAGAAAGATATTATTTGATTGAGTTTGCAGTTTTATATGAAAATATGCAGATTTTAAGATATGAAACTAAGGAATTGACACTAATGTCAAAATATGTGTTTATATGCACTATAAAACTACACAATTTAAAATTTTAAGGCCGCAGAATATATATATATATATATATTTTTTTATTTGGTTTATCGTATCTATTAAGGAAAAATAAGGCATTTGCCTGAAGATCCGATTTCTAGTCATAACTCAAGACTAATCCGGATCGAATTGTTACCCGACACCAAGTTTATGCGCTGGTGGTTCCCTCTGACACCAAATGATTTACAAACATGCTTATTCAGTTCTTTTGCTCATAATATACTAGTATTCTCATTAAACAATACAAAATCAGTAACCAGTCATCTTTCAGGTTTACCCAATTTATCCAATGACATTTTCAGTATAAATAGTTTGACGGCTACGAAATTCATATAAACTTTTAAAAAACAAATATATTTTCATACAAAAAATAAAAAAATTGCAGACCTAAGATACAATAAGAAGGCAATGAAATCGCGAATCTAGTAACAAAAGTCTTCATATTATCATTGTATGAGGGTACATAAATTTGAATTGGAAAGACCACATTGATCACATCTTACCCAAACTGAACTCGGCATGCTTTGCAATAAGATTAATTCATTTTATAAAAAAGAGCATCCTAAAACAGTGTATATTCCAAGATGGTTACGGAAGTAGAGCATCAGCGGCAATGGAGCGTGAATTTTGGTATGGCATTTTGGAATTCTGTATAATTGGACCATAATTCATTGAAGGTAAACTTAATGGGCAGAAATACAGAAAAATTTTGGGACCAAGAACTTCCAGTGTTGCTTGAAGACGTGCCCCTTGTGGACCGGGCTGAAATGTGGTATCAACACGATGGTTGTCCATCTCATTACTCAGCTGTAGCTCGAGATATATTAATTAGAAAGCATCCTGGTCGATGGATAGAGGACCTGTCCACTGGCCTGCCATTCCTCTGATCTCACTTCTCCAGACTTTTTCTTATGGGAATTCATTAAAGATAAAGTTTATGAAGAAGTACCAACTACACCTAGTAAACTACGTCAACAAATTAGGAATGTCTGTGCAAGAAACAGCAAAGAAATGTTGAGATCTTTTGAAGCACGTTTTCAGGAATGCATCGAAATTAATGGTCATACTTTTGAGCACTTACTGAATTTAGATTGTTTGTAATGTGAACATGACATTGTTTCAATTATAGTTATAACTCTACTGCACTGTACTGTACGTAAATTGGTACCAGTAAAGTGAAATGAGCGAAAAACAGTTGCTGTCTTATTTGTCCAATATCTCATCACTTATCCCCCCTAGCTGATAATGTACTAGAACGTTTATACTGAAAATTGAATGCTGTTTCCATTACCTAGGGAAAAAATACACAATTCCGTTTGAAAAAAACAATTTGACCTTCAGAATGGCATTTCAAGGACGAGTTAGGGTCGCTATCTTATGTTCCCCTGAAGGCACTTCAAATTATGTCTGAAGCATTTTTTGATTTTCCTGTTCTTTTCGTAGTAAAATGGCCATGACACTATAAATGCCTTACTCTATATATGTAATATCCCTCATTTATGCAAATCATAGAAATAAATGTTTATTTTAAATCTTTCTCAACTATGTGGCAAAAGTATTTGAAGTATGTCCCCCCTCCCCCATCTTCAGAAAATGTTAATTTTAGAACTGATGCTTCAAACACAAAAAATAACTTTAAAGCCAAATTTTGGAGAAAAATGTATTTATATCAGTCACTGCTATTCAAAATGTACAATCTTCAATACATTTGCACCATAGAGAATATAGTCCATTTAAGTTACTCTCTGTATAAAATGCAACATTTTATATATATGGCATATTCCATAATCATGATACTATGCTTCTATTTAATGAAAAAAAAATTAATAATAATAATGAAAACAAAATACTGGAAGCTAAGATATGCAAATTAATATACAGCAATATCACAACATTCAAGAAGATAAGCATTTCTTGTACAAAAAAATATTCTCCTCTCATTTATAGGTATATTTATATGCAAATACATGTCACATGATAAGAGGGTAAAAATGCTAAATAGGAAATACTTTACACAGCAAATATTCAGTTCCAGAGGACTAGGAGTCACTCAGAAGGCACAAACAGCAGCACATACTGTGATATATAACACACTTCCAATATACTGATCATCACAAAAATTCAAAAGAAGAAAAAGCTAATAAAATGTACTAAAAGTTCAACCCTTAAAATTATCAAATGACTACTTATATATTAATTAAATGGAACTGGCTTTATACAAGTTCACACAAACAGTAATATTAAACTTCTTAGGCTCTAATTGCTCATGTCCTTACAAGGGTAGGTTCATAAGTTTCCAGCATCTCCGATAAGGATTTTCGCCTTCACAAAACCCTTATATGGTGTCATACCTTATCTGTTAAGTAAATAATTGCAGCTGTAACTGTGTTCAGTTGTTCAGATATAGTTGCATAAAGAAGGCTATGTGTAGAAAATTGTGAAGTGTTCAAAATGGAGTATTGTTCTGTTATTCAGTTCTTCACAAAAGAAGGACTTAGTCCAAATAAAATTAAACAGCGATTGGACGGTGTATATTGGAAAGCGCCCCCCTCATATTCTACTGTAAAAGAATGGGCCAAACTTTTTCGAATGGGCCGAGAAAGCATTGAAGACAAAGAGCATGCAGGTCAGCCTTTGGAGGTGCTCACTACTGAAAACATCGTTCTTGTGGAGGAAAAATTACGGAAAACCAGTAGCTCAAAGTTACAGAAATAGCAACAAGGTTGGAACTTTAAAAAACAACAGTAATGAATTATTCATAAACATTTAAACATGAATAAGGTTAGCGCCTAGACCTCTTTCCTCAGTCCAAAAGCAGCAACGAGTCATCTGTTGTCAGGCATTTTTGGAGCTATGCCGTGGCAATGACAGAAAAGTTCTGCAAACTATTGTTACAGGAGATGAAACTATGATCCTCTACTATGATCCCTTGTCCAAAAGAGAATCAATTTAGTGGGTAAACCAGGCGAAGCACCGTCTCTAAAGGCCAAGGTCACTCAGTCAAACAAGCAGATCATGGCCACAATATTTTGGGACTGTGAAGGAATACTCTTCATTGACTTCAAGGAGAGGAACACCACAGTGAATGGGGAGTACTAAGCTGGCCTACTGCACAGACTACATGCTTCCATTAAACAGAAAAAGCCAGGAAAGCTGAATGTTGCTGTGCACCTTCTTCATGACCAGGAGCCTGTGCACACAGCTCTTTTGCAAAGGAAACTGTGAAAAAATATGGCTTCAAGGAGATCAACCATTCACCCTACAGCCCAGATCTAACTCCCAGTGACTATTTCCTCTTCTCAAAACTCAAGGAGGACCTTCCAGGAAGGAAATTTAAGTGACAAAAAAAAAAAATGTATGGATGCTGTTTATGCCCATTTTGCAGAAAAGTTCAGACTATTTGGGGGGGGAATGAAATGTTAATTCAAATATGTGAGAAGTGTATTGCAATAAAGGGTAACTAATGGTTAGGCTGGAAACTTATGGACCTACCCTCGTATAGCTACTCACATAAAATATGGAATCGTTAAGCATGAGCATTAAAAATAATTATTATACTAAATTTATTATAAAGGAACTGTCTGGATTTGCAATGTTTTCTATGTACAGTTCATTAGCACTTATTTCTTTTATATTTTTGAAAGTTTACTGAGAGCCCAGCTCTTCTATAACTGTTTTCCACTATAAACTTAATTACTATGCTTTCTATGTAGCTATAGTTTACAAAGCAGCTACATTTAATGTCATGCTCATGTTTCTAACAACACTTATCATAATTCAGTATTAAAAATCAAAAGCTGATTTGTCAAAAATTGTAACTTAAATTTAAAGTATGAAGCTATTGAAATACTTCACACTTTTCTTCGTAATAAAAAAACATTTATATATTGGGAATATAATATGGCATTTATCTTTGAATTTTGTTAACAAGATAGATACATTTTAGTTATAAATAAAGCTAAATGCTTTGGCTGACCAACAGTCCATGTAGAGGTTACATTAGTTCAACAGTACAAATACTAGTAATAACACTATAAGCACATTCACATGCTCAATGTTGAATTTCTATTTCTGTTTAAATGCAACAGCTGATAAAAGTGCCAACAGACAGGTTGTGCAAAAATATGTGTTGGTATATCAAATATTAGTAAACTACAAAATGCCTTTGGATTAAATATCAACATTTTTCATTCTCATTTACTCCTTAAGTAATAGCAAAAGATGTGTCATTTCATGTGAAATCAACAGGCCGAACTGACATTTTCAACCTTACTATTTTATATTTTAATGAAATTTGGCATTAAAATTGGCTGATAAGTGAAATTGCTGCATGCAATATATTAAATGCAAATTTCTATTAATAATATATGAAGTGCTCTCACTTGGTAATGCAGTTGCACTGTACATACGGAGATATTATATACTCATTATATCCATAAATTACACAGAAGTATTTGTAAAAAAAATTTGTAAAAATCCTCACCTATTAATGGACATATTTATATATTTTTATTACATTATTAGTTCTTGTAACCATAATATAATAGGTCTTTCCAATAGTGGTATGCACGTAATAACAGCATTCCTAAAAAGTTGATAAATGCTTGGTGTACGATGAAGCTTGACCACTGTGATAAAAGGATACTACTTTTAGTGAGCCACTTTCCTCTTTTATGCTCACAACATATTCAGTTTCATTACTTATCACAACAACAAGCAACATGCCCTAAAAATCTTAAAATTTCGCCTCTTCTTGCAGCAGGGTTTATGTTTTCTTCCTGAAATTGTCAGAATTTGAGTAATATTTTGTTTAAAATGTTCATATAGGAACTATTACAGTGAAGCCACTCATATATTCAAATCATTATATGATATATGGAACTATAACACTATTATTGCTCCACTTACTTGCTATGAAATGTGGTACTAGTTTCGAGAACCTATGCTCTCATCTTCAGCCACGGGACGACTGGTTGGTCCTTGCACTATGTAGATGAGATTCTACTTTGGTGGCTTCCTGATGAACTTGAAATAGATGTTATCCTTGCCAGGAACATCAAAACTCATTAAACGATCTCTATAATTGCAAATGTAAATCTTTTCCCATGTAGCCAATTCTGTAGGTCCTTGTACTGCTTTCAATAATTCAACCCCCTTGTGAATGTCATGATTTTCCTTCCAAAAATAATATCCCACTGCTGACCTCTCTATCTGCATTTTATGTTCCTAAAGTGTTCATTCAGTTGGTTAACCTAAAAAATCAGTAAAGAAGAATACTATAAGGAGCACAGGAGAATAGAGGAAATTGCAGTTGAAAATGGTTTTAATACATAAAAAAGTACAGAAATTTCAAAGAAAGAAACTTATTAAAGATGCCATACACTTTTAGCAGGGAAAGAAAAACTAGTTTTAAAAAATTCACATATCATCAATGGGCAATGAGAAAATGTCAATATTTTTAAAGATTTATTAAAGATTTTAATAAAAGGTTGGTACCTATTAATAGATTTAACATGAAAAATCTTTTAGTGGGAAAGGCGTGTGAAAATACTCCACAGGAGAAAAAAGCAGGGATTTAAAAAATAAGTTGCGCAGAATGTGAAAAGGTTTATATTGGTAAAACAAAGAGGAATATAGACACACATTTGAATGAGCACTTTAGGAACATACAATACAAACAGATGGAGAGGTCAGCAGTGGCATATCATTTTTGGAAGGAAAATCATAACATTCAGAAAGGCGCTGAATTATTGAAAGCAGTACAGGGACCTGCAGAATTGACTACATGGGAAAAGATTTACATTTGCAAGTATAGAGATCATTTAAAGACTTTGATGTTCCTGGCAAGTATAACATCAACTTCAAGTTCATCAGGAAGTCATCAGAGTAGAATCTCATCTACACAGTGCGAGGAAGTTTCCAACCAGTCGACCCATGGCCGAAGATGAGAGGAAAGGTTCTTGAAACTAATACCACATTTCATGGCAAGTAAGTGGAGCAATAAGAGTGTTTTAGTTCGATATAACATTTTGTAGTTAATTTGTGTGAACTGACTGGAATGAAGGTACGTAATCCGAGTTTCTTCCAGTGTTTTGGCAGAATAAGTTGATGTTCTTGAAGTTACCGAGTTATATAAGTTATTCAAAATCAACTTTTTATATTCTGTTAGCAACAGTTATAAAGCTGAAGAGGAATCGTAATTTGGTTGCTATAAAGTCATTACAACAAAAGGTTTCTGCCCACTATTACATGCACCCCTCCAATGTGATGTAACAAATAAATGCCATTTAGCAGACACCCCAAAATCATGGCTACAAAATTTAAAAATAAAAACTTATTTTTATTCTTATACTGTGCAATAGACACATAAAAATAATAAATATTATTACATTTTTTTCAATTTTTCTGAAGGCAAGAGCAAAGATGTCATTGAAAAATATTTACAGCCCTGTCTTGCATCAAGCATTTTTAAATAATTACACAGGTATTGGAATTAAAAGTCTATCTGTACCGTTAAAGTAAATAAAAGAATGGCTTGTTGTTTGGGCATTATTCCAGTAGAATGATTTTATATCTTGAAGTATATAATAATAATAATAATAATAATAATAATAATAATAATAATAATAATAATAATAATAATAATTCTCAGTATAAATTCATTCATTCATTTGGGTGGGAGTAACTATTTAAGTTCATTCTTGAAACCTGGCTGTTGTACTACAATGAATGAATGGCATGGCAAAATGTTCACATTTACTGATCAAGTATTTAAAAATTCTTGTGCTCAATGAGTGTGTGCTTCTAAAATTTATCTTTCTACATGTATCCACTGTTTATAAGTATTTCATCAACTGAATTTAATTTAAATAAAAAAGAACATTTTATTCCTTTTTCCTCTCCAGGGCAATTTTATGAAGTTTACAAATACATTAAAATTTTTTTAAAAATTGTAAATCATAAAAAAAAAATAAAAATAAATAAATAAATAAATAAAAAAAATAATAAAAAAAAATCATATGGAACTAACACAGTGAAACTCATGTGAATTGAATCTGTCGTCTTAACACTCTTCATGCTTCACTAACCTTAAAAATATACGGAACTGGTTTCAAAGATATGTTATCTCCATCTTCGGCTGTGACGACAAATACATTGTTGCATATTAAATGTCACAAGCAGTGTTTATATGAATTTTAATATCTATTTTGAAATTAGCGTAAGTTCTTTCAATTAATTTTACATTTTGGTGTATGGTGCAAACACAAATAGTAAGAGTACCAGATGCCCAAGATAGAATTACATGGTTTGGTCTGAATTCACAACATTTGGAAAATATATTTTAAAATCTGGATGTTGTTTTTTAAACAATGCATAAGCTAATTTAAATTAATTTTGCTTTTGTACTCTCTAGATAACTTCTTTTACATATTCAAAATCCTATTTTCCAAGCTTACATCTACAAGGGTATGTTCATAAGTTCCCGGCCTCACTGATAAGGCTTATCACCTTCACAAAACCCTTATCTGGTGTCATAACTTATCTGTTAAGTAAATAATTGCAGCTGTAACTGTGTTCACTTGTTCAGATATAGTTACATAAAGGAGGCTATGTGTAGAATATTGTGACATGTTCAAAATGGAGTATCCAGCTGTTATTAAATTCTTCACAAAAGAAGGACTTACTCCAAATGAAATTAAGCAGTGATCGAACGGTGTATATGGGGAAGCATCGCCCTTATATTCTAATGTAAAAGAATGGGCCAAACTTACTCCAATGGGTCAAGAAAGCATTGAAGATGAAAAGCGTGCATGTCGGCCCTTGGAGGTGCTCACTCCTGAAAACATCGCTCTTGTGGAAGGCAAAATTATGGAAGACCGGCGGCTCAAAGTTACAGAACTAGCAACAAGGTTGTGCCTTTCTAAAACAACAGTCCATCAAATTATCCATTTACATTTAAACATGAATAAGGTTGATGCAAGATGGGTACCTTGACTTCTTTCCTCACTCCAAAAGCAGCAAAAAGTCATTGTGAAGAATTGTTGGAGCTCTGGCACTATGGTGACCTACTGCACAGACTACGTGCTTCCATCAAAGAGAAAAGGCGAGGAAAGCTGAGTGATGGTGTGCGCCTTCTTCACGACAATGCACCTGTGCACACAGCTCTTGTTGCAAAGGAAGCTGTGAAGAAATGTGGCTTCAAGGAGGTCGACCATCCACCCTACATCCCAGATCTAGCTCCCAGTGACTATTTTCTCTTCGCAAAACTCAAGAAGGAAAGTTAAGAGTGACGAAGAAGTGATGGATGCTGTTTATGCCCATTTTGCAGACTAGATTTCCCAATTATTTGGGGGGGGGAGAATTTAAATGTTAATTCAAAGATGTGAGAAGTGTATTGTAATAAACGGTAACTATATTGAGAAGTGAAATATAGTTTTTGTCTTTATCATATCTAGAAAATGATTAGGCTGGAAACTTACGGACCTACCCTTGTACCTAACAAGATTCTAAAAAATAGACCTCCACAATGAAGAGTTAATCCACAATAAATAATATAATGTTCTTAGAAATATGTATTTTGGGGTGACTTTATATACTATCTAATTTTAAATTAAATTAAGAAAGTTTATAATGTATCCTTGGTACTGAATTTGTACTAAGCACACTCAATACCCTTCTGGGTTTCGGGTTTAGTGTAAACAATTCCTTGGTTCTTTGTGAAATTATTTTTGTTAGCTTCTTTTCTGTCAATGCATGTTCTTAATAGAAAACAATCCAGTAGGCTGCAAACTGGTTTAGTAATTAAACTCATAGTGTATCCTATTAAATAAACTTTTCATCATAGGTATGCTATAAGAAATTATTAACATTAATATTATGAGAGCCCACTATACCCAGAGTTAACAAACACTGAATAAAATACATAATGAACTACAAGATTATTTGAGTTTCAATTTCAAACTATACAAGTTATATTAGGTGCATATTTTGGCTTGAAAATAAGCCAAAATGAGTTCTGCATTTTATATAAAATTGAAAATATATCAACATATGTATAAGAATGAAATGAAAATGTAGGGCATTTTCAGTATTTAATTTATAAAAACTCTTGTAATAATTATCTAGGGTATATGTAACTTTGAAAATGTTTATTTTTACATGTTTGTAAGAAAATATTAAAATTTGAGTGGGAATAGATGTGAATTGCTGATTTCACATGGACTGACACAATCCATCTTTTTGGAGCATTTGAAACTCATAATAAAGAGCTACTGCTGCAGAAAACTGAAAAATACCAAATTTATACACTTTTACCACATAATCATAAAACACATATTCTATGCTTAAAAATATAGCTGCATTATTCAATACAAAAACAATTAACTACAACGTTCTGAATGAAACCAAACCTGAAACATTTTCAGAATAAATGACAAGTCAAATAAACAACAGTAAAAGGGCTTTAGTGTTCAAAATTAAACACTTTCTGTACATGAACAGCAATGTCATATGCCTATAATATTCAAATATCCAAATTTTGTGTTTTTTGTTTGAAAATGAGTGCTATTATAAAATAATTCTCAGAACATAAAGGATTTATAGCAGATCTGCCCTTTTAACCAATATATGTCATTACATTTTATTCTTCATACCTCTGTCATTCTTAAGTAGATATGCAGGTATGTGCACCACTTGTCAGAAACAAAGACCACTTCCTGGTTCAGAACATAACCAAAGTAATAGGCAGGCTCCTACAAGCAATGTTATCACAGTACTTTAGTTAATGTGACTGCAAGTAGTATTGACAAAAATCAAACTTCAATGATACATTTGTTTCTTCGTGCAAAACATAGAAGTTTGCCACTTTCTTTATTAAAACCAAAATGTACTGGATTTTCATTGATTAAACAGAATACAGTCAACAGCTGTTTTGTAATACTGAAAGCGTATCAAAAAGAACACAATTGACATTCCAACCTCAAGGTATCTAAACAATTTAAAACATTATTTGTTAGATTATACATATGAGACAAGTGGGTTCAAATCTCATACAATTTCTACATTTTTTATTTTTAATTTTTTCATTGTTTGTACGACCATCAACTCAGTATAGGGTTAATTTTTAAATTTATGAGGAAGTTTTAATGCTTGTAACTTCAAAATGTATATTGCTACCTTGAGACCTTTTCACTGTGACCTTACATTTTTTTTTTTTTTTTTTTTTTTTTTTTGCATTTAAAATATGGTACAATCTCCGTTAAAAATTAAAACAAACATAGAAATAAATAAAAATCTTAAAACCTAGTACAATTTCCTTCATGCTCATAAAGTTTATTATTCTTCTCGGCAAAGAGTCTACTAGGCGCCAAAAATAATTTGGCCATTCTGCTAGGAAATTCCACGAGTCCACTTTCGTCATACCTCGGCAGATGTCCTAGGAGATGGTCTAAGTCTCCTTTATTTCTGACCAAACATAGTCAATAAAGTTAGACCAGGTGATCGAGATATCCTCTTGCCTATCAAACCAACGCTGAACTATCCTTGACTTGTGAACGCTATGGTTATCCTGCAGGAACAGGATTGCTCCATTCAGATATTTTTCTCGGGCAGATAGAACTGAAATGAATTCCTAAAAGTCACGGTCGGCCAAACTGTTGAACCTTCCATGTTAAAGATGTCCAGGACTTACGAACGAAATCTAGCCCAAAAACGAGACGTTTTTCGTACCTGCGGACAGGTAAAATCTATCATATCGATGATGACGTGGTCGGTACACCCCCATTGGCTCATTATAAGCCGACGACGCCACAACTTCGTCCGCCAAAGTAACTCTCTGCGCGTCGGAGACATATGCAAGGTTGTCTACGGAGTGTTCAACATACGGAATGTAATTGCCCAAACAACTCTACAATGATGATTTCATACGGCCTGTAAAGAACCGGTAAAGTGACAAGCCGCCTACCATTGGGCAAATGAAAAGGATTTTCTTTCTACCTCTCCGCGAACACGTTCATCATCCTTCCAGGCAGAACGTCTTTTCTCCCTGTCGGTCTTCTACATAGCCGAGTAGATACATCATGTCTAAGATCAGCCTAAGACGGCGAAAACCCCGCGATAATCGAAACTTATACAGCGGTACGTCTGCCGACAAAGGCAGCCATGTTTCAATTGAAAGAAAACATGTCAAGTTCAGACAGTCGATGAGAAGGTTTAGCACATGGTACGAGGGTAGGCCCATAAGTTTCTAACCTCTACGATAAGGATTATCGCCTTCAAAAAATCCTTATCTGTTAAGTAAATAATTGCAGCTATAACTTCCGCTCCACTGTGTTCAGTTGTCAGATATAGTTCCATAAAGCACGCTATGTATAGAAGATAGTGACATGTTCAAAATGGAGTATCGAACTATTATCAAGTTCTTCACAAAAATGGACTTACTCCAAATGAAATTAAACAGTGATTGGACGGTGTATATGGGGAAGCATCCCTCTCATATTCTACCGTAAAAGAATGGGCCAAACTTTTTCAAATGGGTCGAGAAAACAAAGACGAAGAGCGTGCAGGTCTGCCCTTGGAGGTACTCACTCCTGAAAACATCGCTCTTGTGGAAGGAGAAGTTATGGAAGACCGGCAGCTCAAAGTTACAGAAATAGCAGCAAGGTTGGGCCTTTCTAAAACAACAGTCCTTCGAACTATTCATGAACATTTAAACATGAATAAGGTTAGTCCAAGATGGGTATCTAGACTTATTTCCTCAGTCCAAAAGCAGCAACAGGTCATCTGTTGTCAGATATTTTTGGAGTTCTGCCGTGACAACGAGAGAGAAGTTCTGCAAACCATTGTTACAGGAGATGAAACTATGGTCCTCTACTATGGCCCCTTGTCCAAAAGAGAATCAATGGAGTGGCGTAAACCTGACGAAGCACCGCCTCTAAAGGCCAAGGTCACTCAGTCAACCAAGAAGATCATGGCCATAATCTTTTGGGATTGTGAAGGAATACTCTTCATTGACTTCAAGGAGAGGAACATCACAACATTAATGGGGAGTACTATGTTGGCCTACTGCACAGACTACGTGCTTCCATCAAAGAGAAAAGGCGAGGAAAGCTGAGTGGTGGTGTACGCCTTCTTCACGACAACGCGCCTGTGCCCACAGCTCTTGTTGCAAAGGAAGCTGTGAAGAAATGTGGCTTCAAGGAGATCGAACATCCAACCTACAGCCCAGATGTAGCTCCCAGCGACTATTTCCTCTTCTCAAAACTCAAGAAGGTCCTTCGAGGAAGGAAATTAAAGGGTGACGAAGAAGTAATGGATGCTGTTTATGCCCATTTTGCAGACAAGGCTTCTATTTGGGGGGAGGGTTGAAATGTTAATTCAAAGATGTGAGAAGTGTATTGCAATAAAGGGTTACTATACTTAGAAAATGGCTAGGCTGAAAACTTATGGACCTACCCTGGTATGAGTGGCTTGCTTTAGAGCAGAATAAAAGAAATAATATGAGTAATTGTAGCACTGAACCTAACCTAACATTCTCATTGTTTAAATTCTGTGATATATTAATTTGATTTATTTACTGACGCTCTTAACATTTCAGGTCATCAGCCTCCCATTCAATTCAGAGCGTAAAATAGTCATTAAATTTTGCTCTGAGCCTCTTATTTTAGTCTTGAGGTTCTTTTACTACTTCCCTTGCAAAGGAAGCCATACTTAAAGATTTTTCATCTGTAAAAATCCGTTGACCAAAGTCAGGAAAATACTGTGATAGAAAGTATTATAAGTATACCAAATAAGTTATTATATAGTAAAACATTCACATTTATAGAAATATTTTATTTTAATAAAATAAATAATCACATATGTTTTCTTTCTTTAGTGAATTTTTGCATTGAGATCTGAGGATGATTTATATATAATTTATTTTTAAATGCTTTATATTTGATTTTGGACAAATTATATTGTTCATAAAAACAAAGAGAATGGAAAAATGGATAAAAAATATGAGGTTCAAGTGTAAAAAGATGTGAGATTCAAACTTGCATAGTTTCTATCACACTCTGTTAGAGTCATTGAAGCCACTATCTACCTGTAGGCTTGCTGCAGGGAGTACTAGTAGTTCTTTAAACATTACTTTTACTTGACCTCTGAAGATCAGTTAGTTTGTAGAGATTTTACCATCCAAGAATGCGGCCATTCTTTCTTTGAGTAAGTGTACTATTCTTGCAACATTCAAACCCAAATATAGAGTAATACAGATTTAAATTTCATTTAATGACTTTTACACTTTTTCAGCAATTTCCTTTATTACATTCTTACATTAGAGTAGAGCATTATCTATTAAAGTACTGGCAAAAAAAAATAAATTACCAACTGTAATGCTGCCATTATCACTACTGGTAAACATTATAATTGCAGTGTAGTAGTTCATTAGTTTTCACATTATTTTTGAAAACTTTTTTGCCCTTCTGTTAATGTTATCTAACCAGAACAACACAATCTTTATTCCAGATGTGGATTTGCTGGTTTGATATACCTTATGCGTTCCTTACTGCTGGTTTTAATGTTCAATGGACAAACATGGGAGTAATGCATCTGACAATCTGCAGTATCACATTTCTAGTTTGATAAATAAAGATTCTATGCAAAAGTAAAACTATTCAAAGTGGCAAGGATGTTTAATGTACTACTAAAGATGAGAAAACATATATTTATATTATATTAAATTTGAAATTTCTAACTTCAAACTTATACATCGTTTGAGAGATTACAACTGAGAAAGCCAAAGTAAAAAGACTGTAAAACAAAATTGCAAAATTTTGAGCCAGATTTTAAAAAAGGTACTTATTACTCATGTGCAATTTCTGAAAATAAAAATATAATAATAATAAAAAAAACTTTTATTAATTCAAAATAGGCATATTTATTTATTTCCTGTCTTTAAGCTTATAAATAGTACTGTAACTTAATTGCTTTTTAATTATTTTATTTACACTTTGTAACTTTTAATTTTTACACTTATGGCTGGCAATCTGCATGCATGTAAACACACATACATGCTACTCAAGTCCAGTTTCTTGAGATAATTTTAAAAATGAGACATATACATTATTATTATTATTATTATTATTAATTTTCTTTATGTCACACAGTTTGTGACTTAGTCTACTCATATGTTGTTAAGAGAATTTCCAGTTGACTGAATTGAAGTTTTAATGTGATTTATAAATTAGTAGTATCTACAGATTTTAAACAAACTAAAAGATAACATTCATCACAAGATTAGTGAAAAGTGAATAAAGAAGAATGATGGGAAACTTAAGCAAAATAGTGTTAAAAATGCAGGGATCTCCTTATGTGACATGAGAGAATACATAACTTTTTATGGGCATTGGAATTTACCGTATTGCTTCTATCACCAACTTTTGTGTTGTACTACTCGACTCTCACCTCCCCTCTGTATAGTCCAGTTGGCTGCGAGTGAAGGTCTACTGGCTAATACAATCCCCAATATCATGTCAATCATCAGCAAATTAATTGACCGAATATTTTACCAATACAACCGAATCTGTAAATATATTAACCAATGACGGCATGTAATCAAGTAAAAATATTTGAATTACCTGTAATGAATCACTTTTGTGATAATTTTTACCTGTAATCATTACTTTTTACCTGTAATTTACTTATTAAAATGAGACTAAATATGTTACATTGTTGAATTGTTACAATTCAAATAATCTTATTTCCTGTATGTAAATATAGAGAAAAAAATGTAATGTCATATTTCTCTTTGGTCTTGAGAGACTTTTTCAGAAGAACTAGTTTTGTGCATTCAGCTGAAGGCTTCAGTTTTAGAGATATTGAACTCAAAATGCAACCTGTTTCATACTTAATTGTTAATGTCTCTTGATTATTTGCTCTGTTAGAGGTAAGAGCCAGAAGACAGCATCAGATCATCAGGCTTTTGGCCAGTATAAATAACTTTCTTGAATGAATATATTATAAGTTTAAAATCTACCTTGCCAAATAATTTATATATTTAACAAATTCGTCAATTTAATTCAAAATCATTGTAAGGCACCTGAACTTTTGTTACATCCCATTATTATGAAATAAACATATTAGACATGGTAAGAATCGGTCCAAAATAAGCTAAACAGATAGCACAATTGACCTCTATCAAATTGGTTTTAATTATTAAACTTTTTATTTTAGATTATAAACCTGTTGCAATGGTTCTAAATACTGAGGGTGCCAAAAAAATGTATACACACTTTCACAGTAGATATCTATTTAATATATTTCAAAGTTGAACCGAAAAACAACTGTAATGTGTAGTATGATGTTCTGTAAACAGATGCGATTCACATTACATTATGCTAGCATTGCTAAAACAAAATGGAGCCAAGATTGAACAGCAGAAAGCAATTATGAAATGGTATTAAAAAACCGAGAATATTGCAGTTCAAAGGCAGTGGAGACGTCACAGAACAGAATTGCCAATGCAAGTACCAATTGTACGCATTCCAGACAAATTTGAGACTAATGGTACCGTATGCGATGTTCACAAGGGCAGATCTGAGAGACCTCTCACAGCAACAAGCTCCACATCCTGGGCTATGATTTTGGAATGTTTTGAGCATTCACTGAAGAAATCTATTAAGCAATGTGCATGTGAGACTGGGATTAGCAGAACCAGCGTATGTTGTATTATTAAAACAGCAAAGTTGAAAGTTTTCATCCCAAAACTTTTGCATGCATTAAATGAAGATGATCCTGAAATGGCATGTGCTGCAATGTCGAGGACACTTTCACAAACATTGCTCAATTAGTAGTTCAACATACTCAGAAGTATATTGACGTATTACAGCCGATGGAGGGCATTTTGAACAACTGTTACAACTTTAAAAGTCTAAGATGATAATGCTTATCATTTTCTGTTTGTGTGAATTCAGTTTTGTCATGTTAACACAGTTTTTTTCTTCCCTTGAAGGGTGTATACATTTTTTTGCACCCTCTGCATATTACAAGCAGAAAAGAATGTCTACGTAAGTTATCTGCTTCCTACTATGAAATGTTTAATAAGAGAACTTAGCATAAAAGTTGTTGGCCCATTCACTCTCCAACTGCAGACCATTAGCTAAAGCTTTACTGGAAGGAGGTCAGAAGAAGTTTGGCTCAATAATGGGTGATAAAAAAGTTCATGATAGCAGCAAGCCTGATTATTGCATTAAAATTTCATGGTTGGACAGGCAGGAAAAGAAGATGCAGACACTCTTCTAAATCAGGAAATACATTGATGATGGTTGCCTCGGCAGTTATTGGAAAAAGTTAAGGGAACAAAAATAGTAATGACAAAGACAATTTCTTTCAATGGTTCTTCAGAGGTTGCACTTATAAAATTGGATGAGGGGGCTACTTATCTGCCTAGCATTAGATTAATATTACAGTAGCCTACACTGAAGGCATTATTTTTTAAAATTAACGTGGGTGATACATCAAGTTCACCTGAAGAAAGACATTTTAGTGTATCTAAAGAAGTACTTTTACAAAATATATCTACACTTAGTGAAAGCAATTTCAGTATGCAACTGATCTGCAAGATCAGTGGAAAGTTACTAGTAATTGTAACTGAATTTACAACTGTAAGTAATTAGAAATTACAACTAAATAATTTTAATTGTAATTTATTATAACATTCATCGAGTAATTGAATCCAATAACTTTTTTCAAGTACTTTCACCAACAATGTGTATTTCAGATGAGTTGCAGTACTAGAAGCTGATGCAGGCCAGGAAATAAATAATTATGATAGACTGAGCAAATATACAAGTAAGTGTATAACAATGCAGAGGGCACAGGGGTATCTCACTTGGGGGGGAGAGGGGGCCTCCTAGATAATAAACAGTGCAACATGATGCAGTTTTGCCTGAAAGTAAAAGTCTCCTTATATTAGGAAGAAAACAATGCTGACATTTGTGTATGTATGTATGTATGTGTGTTTAAGTATGTATGTACGTGTGTGCATGCAAGCTTTTTTTTTTTCCTTCAAAAAACATCTTTTTGTTAAATTCATCTTTATTCTAGAAACATTATTTCTGTCAGCAGTTTCTGCAACCTCAGAGGATGCTTGCCAAAAGCACCAAAGCTTTTTATGTCTACACATATTTGGATTTGTTATAAAACATCTTATCTTATCAATTTTAGTTTCAAGAATTACAAAGATTCTACACTATAATATGGAATAATATTTTGATATTTCTAAACATATTGACAATATAATTAAGAAAGTGAATAAGAAGAACAACATGTTGAGAACAATAAGCAAGTATCAAATGAGTGGGATCCATAGTCAAATGACACATACAACAGTTATTTAAGCCTAATTTACTCTATAGAAGTGAGATATTATCCATAATATACAACCAACTTAAAACTAAATTGGATACCATACAATTTATGTAGGTTATTAAAAATAATAACAGGAATCATAAAAACAACACCTATTGCTGTAATGTAGAGCATAACTACAACCTACCAATTAAAACAGAGCTAGATATTAAAATGGCAATATTAGGACAGAAATTAAGAAGTAATCAACACAGGAAGAAATGGTTTTAAATTCCAGACAGCATATAATGATTAAAAGCAACACACTTTGAAAAATTACATACATAAAGGAAATTTAGACAATATTTTAAAAATTGAAACTAAATCTGCTATTGTACCAAATGATTTTTTACAATATATAGATATCATCATGAAACTAAATCTGGATACAATGGTCTCCAAGAAGAACGACCTAACTGTAATATTAAGATCAGCAACACTAAACAACTATTATCTGACTGATAAATGGTGTATGGAAAATACAGATGGATCACTTAAAAACAGAGAAGCAGGCTTTGGAATATGTGAAGAATTCTCTCAATATACACCCTTTGGGACAGTATACTAACAATTTTGATAGTGAGATAATGGCCATTAGAGCAGATTTACAAAATTTATAGTATAGACCTAACAAGATCAACAAAATATCTAACAAAAACTTGGAGGAAAACCATATGAAGATCTTAAGACTTTCAAACATCTATCTTTTTATTGAAAAAAAGAAAATTGGATTTACCCAATTCCTCTTAATTGTTGGGCATGATTGCCTATCAGAACATCTCCTCAGGATAAAATGAATGAAGAACAGCTACTGTCCTTTGTGTAAGGATGTGAATACAACTCTAAACAAAGAACTCTACTGAAATGCAGCCAACTCATAGCTACAAACAAATTAAAAAATAATTTTGAAACACTTTTGGAAGACTAGGGAAAAGATTATAAATACAAGCATCCCCAATTGACATTAAAAACTAACTAAACTCTTTGGATCATTAAGTGAAAAGCCTAAAATCCACAGGAACTAAAGTGACCTTGCATTTACCTTGCTAGGGTTAGGAAATAATTAGAAAGAACATAATTTAGGCAAATTGATCCAGTAATGTACTAAAGTTGTAGAACATCAGCTGACAATAATTTGCTATTTTTCTGTAAGCATTCAATTTCTGCCAACTGCCAACTGCATTTTTAAAATATCAAGCAGATATTTTAAAAATACATCTGGACCAACTAAGAAAATGGCATTTTTAAATTAGCAATCTTTAAGAAGTGAATTAAGAACCCAACAACAGCTCCTAATATTCAACAACTGAATGTATACATCAAAATAAACTAATCTAGTATGATCATATCCAGTAAATAAACAACTGCCTAGTGCCAAAAGTGACTAATCTTGCACAGGTAGGCAAAAGGAATGTAGGAAAATTAAGGAGTAGAGAGATGAACACGCCTGATGACCTAAACTTTGTGATTCTCCAACAACAACAACAACAATAATAATAATCATCATCATCATCATTTGAACTAATAGGATGCTACTTTTGGCTATATTAGCTCTAATTTATTCCAGAAATATGCAAACAAAGACTCAAGAATTTTTACTAGATAATATGTGGTTTAAATACGTAGAACTGGAATTCCCCAAGTGCCAAGTAGTTTGATCATCTATACACAGCTTCACAAAGGGGGCCTTAGGAGTGTATGCATATCTACACCACACCAGTTCACTAATAAGATAAAAGCAAGTTCTCTTATTTAGCTTTTGTATAGATGTTGCAATAATTACTGAGAAATAAGCTTAGAAAAGCAGCAATCCATACTGAATATTGAAAATCAGTCCTGGTGGTGTAGTGCTAACCATATTTGCCTTCTAAACCCAAGATGCAGGTTCAAACCCGGCCAGGATCGATGGATTTTTTCGAGCATAAAAATCCTAAGTATGGCTTCTTTGGAAGGGAAGTAAAGCCGTGGACCTGTGTCATACATTTACGCCACGATAAAGAATCTCAAGTCTAAAAAAAAAGAGGCCTCTGAGAAAAATTTATTGGCCACTGAATAGAATGGGACTCTGATGACCTGTGATGTTAAAAGAGCATCCGTAAATAAATCAAATCAATCATTCAAATTCAATATTTAAGTACTCGACATACAATAACCCTAATAACTGGCTGAACCAAGAGTACCAAAACATTGTTTCATGCATTGGCTCATACAATCACATGTTTAATTATAATAAAAACGACAAGTATAGAGAGGCAACTTTAAGGAGTTTCCTAAGGCCAAGAATGAATTACCAGGTTACATATGATTTGTGTCCAATACACCCCTTTACATTTAGGTGACCCTTATATGTTCAAAAAACGAAAAAAATTATAAAATCTTTTCAACTTGGAAGATTTTTCAAAGGCTCAAAATTTGCTATTTGGATTTAACTTAACCTGTATTCCTACCTACACAAAAACAAACCAAACAAATGACCAATGCTCTCTTCCAGAAATTGCATGTCATGTTGATATATATAGCAGTTCTTATTAATTTTTATCAGCTTGTCTTTACATAAATATGATATGCAGATAAGATAATACAGCAAAAGGTCCTGCCTAAGGCACAGGCTCTGCAGTATCTCAGATGTGATAATAAAGCACCTCTCTTTTCTAATCATGGCACAAGATGGAAATCATACAGTCAGCACTAGGCTTTGGCTATTAATTATAATTAAGATAATCAATTGGAAGATAGACGTTCAAAGAGCATTTTAAAAATATTTCAGTGAAACACCAGATTTATGCCCTTAAAATGGTACATCTGATCTTTTTTCTTTTGTAACAAATTTGACTAGTTACTGTGAAAAATTTGATTACGACAGCTAATTCATTAATAAACATCAATGATGGGTATACACATTTCCAATTTTCATGTCCCAAATAATATATATATATATATAAATGATTATATTTTGTACTTTTGTAGCATTAGTTACAAGCTTGAATAAATTATCATTATTTACTCATTTAAAATAAAAATACTTTTAATGTGATGTTAAATTCACAACCAGCAATAATACAACAAATACTAATTAATACAATAAAAACTACTTATGTCTAAAGCAAAGTAATATTGTGAAATTGTCTTTAAAAATAAAGCCAACTTCTTTGTATTTTCAACACATTTATCAAAATTTATGTTCCTTTGAAAAGTTGTTGAATTGTACTATGCATAATAAAAGAGAACTTGGGAATAATTATATGCGTGATGTACAATCTCAGCAGTATCTAAGAATAATGCTCACTCCCCTTTAACCTACGGAGCTTAAAAACATTGTGTTACATAATTATAAAATAACTGTATGGAAAAAAATAAAATATGTTTTTAAATAAAGAATATTTCTTTACATAAAAGTAAATATATTAATTTAATTAAATCACAACCTTATTTATGAAACTGCATATACAAAGTGAATACTTCCAACTGCTTATTTCTTTCCAAATTCATTTTACAAATATGTGCTATATATGTGTGGGTATGCACCTTCCTTAATGAGATGGAACGGGAGGCTACTATATAATTATATGAGCAGTTAAGAAGGTCAAAATACTGAATTATACTTAAGAGTAAATAATAAAAACTGTACTTTAAGCAACAGATGTCAACATATCATATGCATGAAATTAAATTACCATATTATACAACATTCATGGTAGTTTCCTGAAGCCATAATTATTTTACCTATTATTATTTTTAACTCTGGAATATTTATGCTATGAAGAGTCCATTCAAAAACACTTCTCTCAAGTATAACTGTAGGAATTGCAAAGAAATTAATGAAGGCAGTCAAGAAATAAAGCTAGACAGATTTGAATAGTTTGGGATTTTCACAGTGAAATATAGTATCATATAACAAATTATTTATGAGGAAGTCACTCAAATTTCACTAGTTTTGTTCCACTTACTTGGACATGTTTCAAAGGCAAACTTCCTTCATCGTCAGCACAGTTCCCACAGTCAGTTTTACAGCACGGTATTAAGATGTCGCTCTTTGGATTTTATAAACTTTTTGATGAGATTACTGTTGTTTGGAAGATTAAAATTAACTAAATTTTCTTTGTTTTCATTCAGAATATATTTCCCACACCTACAATCCTATGGGATTTTGAAGAGCTTTTAAGAGTTTTGGTTCATTTTGGAACTCGTGGTAGGTATGCCACTGCTCATTTTTTCATATGTTTAATTTTACATTTCTCATGTGTTCCTTTAACCGTATGGTAATGTTCCCTTTTGTTTTACCTATATATTTATTACTGCAGTCTTTGCAACTGATTTCATAAATGTCTGATTGTTTTCCTGGCAAGATTTTGTCTTTTGTGTTGGTTTTTAGGAAGTTTTTTACACTGCATTTACCACTGGAGCCAAAATAATGTTGGCATCTTTAAAAATCTTTTGAAATTTTTGGTGTGCCCATGGATGGAATATAAATTTCTTATATATCTGCTCTCCTTTGTAACCTTTCAATGTGGTGAATTCTTTTAATTGTTTTTGAATTTTTCTATCTTTTTCTCTTACCAGATCTGTTGTATAGCCAACAAACAAAAACCATGGGTTCCAAAATGAACCAAAACTCTTTAAAATCCCATAGAATTATCAGTGTTGGAAATTTTTTCTTGAATGAAAACAAAGAAAATTTAAACACAATTAAATGTACTTACGAAGCTGTTGACAATGGAGTGGTATATATATATATATATATATAATGAATGTAATTAAATTAAATTATAATAAAAATTAGTTAATTTTGATCTTCCAGACAACAGTAACCTCATCAAAAAGTTTATAAAATCCAAAGAGCGACATCTTAATACCTCGCTGGAAAGTTGACAGTGGAACTGTGCTGATGATGCAGGAAATTTGTCTTTGAAACATGTTCAAGTAAGTGGAACAAAACTAGTGAAATTTGAGTGATTTTCTCATAAATAATTTGTTATATGAAGCTAGAGAGGTTAATTGTTAACAAATATTTCATTTCTATATTACAAGTCATTAGAATCAAATGATGAAATATCATTTTGTTATATTTATAAATAATATTTCATGTGTTAACATTACATTATTGTCATTTTCATTTAACAAACTTCATTTCTCTATATGTAAAAGTAAATATTTTAAGCAGGTTTTATAGCAGTCACTTTGTATATGCAAAACTGCAGGTAGACTGGTGCACTTTGAAACAGAACTGGGTGCCACACTGCATTGCAATAGAACATAATGGATTATGTGATGGATATAAGCAATTTAAAAGCTAACATATTCTGTACAAAATTCCCAACAAAGATCAAGAATATTTTGAGGTAGGTGGCAGAAGTTGCCATCAATGGCTGCATCACAGTTCATTCACGCTTAAGCCATATATCATTTTAATTATCAAGAGTGCTATTATCTATGTACAGGACTCTACAGGACATTACTGCATTAATTTGAAACAAAATAATAAACAATTGAAAACTTATCTACAATATATTATCTTATAAAAATTAATATTTCATATTCTGTTCTCTTTGAAAACCTTTGTATAGGTATAGTTAAAAGCTATTGTCTTCCTGAAATTTTTTATCAAGTTCTTTTGAATTATTGGCTAATTAGCTGCTGGTATTTACTTCATATTATATCATATAATTAGATGAACTGAACTACAGAGCTGTCAATTAGTGCAGCAGTATTTTGCTGAAAGGAATGTGACATACACTGATGAAACAGTAAACTATCAAGGGAGATTATAAAATATCCACTCAGAGATGTTTATTACAAACAATTCAGACTTTGATTGGCCAAAAGTTAATCTAGTATAAACATTGACTTTTAAGTGCTAAAAAGGGAACGTTATTCTGTCATTAATACAACAACCACAAGCAACCATAACTATTAAGCTCAGGTTTAAGCACTTCTGATCTGTTACTTAATTAGATGGATGGCATGGAAGTGATCCATTTTCTGCAGAGCTGCCTTAATCCACAAAACCTTCTAAATATTGCATCATGTTTGTACTTTCAATTTTAAAATATTCAGCAATCAACACAGTGAAAACGAGTATAAAATCTTCAGTAGATAAAATATTTTAAAATGCTCTAAACATTTCTGTGGCTTCAGTTCCAATGAACAAGGAAGCACTTTGAGTTAAAAACATATAAAATATTGACACAATGATAAAACACTCTTAATGTTTCAATCTCAAAATTAAAATATTCAGGACATGTTTCTTGAGACCTTTGCTCACATTGTCAACTGTTAAATGACTGGCACATGTTGGATCATATTAGGTTGGAAAGGAAGGTGATTGTGGTGAATCTGGTGGTCTGTTGATGAACTTGTGCAAAAAGTTGTCTGCTTCCGGAATGTCAAAATTCATGAGTTTATGTTCATATTTCTCAACGAAAATCTTTTACCATGGAACATTGCAGCATTACATGGACTACTTTAAAATTATCATAGTCTTTGGGCAAAATTCAAAAAAGAATGCATTAGAAATTATTAGTTTCAGAGTCAAACAGAAAGCTACATATCAGGAAAAGAAATTAAACAAATTACATAAAGAATCCCATAGTCAAAACCAAAACCATCTCAAAACTTAACCTCAAAGTATTCGGTCTCTCCAAAGAAAAATTTAATGCAAATGAAATAGAATTACTGAATAAACGGATCAACACTTGTATCAGCTTTTCATCAAATTTAGAAGAATATATAGCAGATACTGAACTAGCCATTGAAAACCTCAATTTAATAGATAAAAATTTTGTCAGGAAAACATCCTTCAATATATAACAAGAAATTGAAAAAAGAAACCAAAGTCCTAATTTTCACCCAAGATTTATTAGATCTCTCAACAAAAAAAAAAATGTGATTTATACAAAGTCAGACAAAGGAAACCAAATTGTGATATTGGACAAAGAGGTTTACAGACTAAGAAATTCACTGAAGTAAAAGCAGATCCTTTAATGAAATGCAAAAAATCAATAGAAGAAATCCTAAAAAGCAGCACTTTATTCTCAAAACTGGACAGTTACAAAATCAAAGTACATAATCCATCTTTAACCAGATTTTCGGCCTATCAAAAATTCATAAACCTCGGAAAAGCATGAGACCCATTACTAATAACATCAACACTCCATGTTATCTTTTAGCAAAATGGTTGTCCCCAAAATTTAACACTTTTCCAAAGTTTGACAGTTTAACCTTGAATAACTTTATGGATCTTATTAACAAAATCAAAGATTACAAATTGTCTCCCAATGATACTTCTAAGAAAATGGTTACAAGCAACCTATCTAACAGAAACACATATGAAGAAATATATTAAACTCACCGAACTTTGCTTCAATCAAGCCTTTTTCACATTTGAAGGAAAATGTTTCAAACAAAATCAGGATTAGTAAAGGGCAAAGGGCAGCCCCTTTCACCGTTCCTAGCTGACTTATTTATAAGTTCTTTTGAAACACATATCACGAAAGCCTTCCCCTACATCTTCAAGATCTGGTATAGATATGTAGATGATATATTTGCTATTGTACCAAAGAAATTGGTAGAAGATGCACCGAAATTATTAAACTTACAGGAACTCACTATATAAATTGAAACCAAGGACATATTACCATTTCTGGACTTGAAGATAATAAAAAGTAAGAACAAATTAGAATTTGGCATTCACAGAAAGAACACACACACTGACAATTATATTAAGGTCCATGGTTTTAACCCAAGACCTCATAAAAAAGCAGCTTTCAACAATATGTATACAGATTAGTTAATATATCACTTAATAAGGAAGAATATAAAAAAGAATCCCTACATATAATAGAACAGTCATTTCTAATGGGTTCAAAAAACACTTGATTGATCACAAAATTAAAAGATTCCTAAAACAAAAGGAAATTAAAAAAATTACCAATTTGACTGCGTTATCAAAAGAAAAAACTTAACTCACTTACCACCCACAAGCTAATAGTAAATTTCAAAATTTCAAACAATACAACATTACATTAGCATCTCAGAACAGATAGTGTTGGCAAATTATTAAAGTTAAATAAAGCACATTCCAAACCTAAAAAAAGAAACATCAGATATATACCAGATCAATTGTAAAGACTGTGAAAAAATATACATAGGCAAGATCAAGAGAAATATAGGCGTCAGAATGAAGGAACACTGGAGAAATATCCGTTACATACAGATAGAAAAATCAGTTGTAGCAGCACATTTCTGGAATGATAATCATGAAATAGAAAAAGGCATCTCTTTATTAAAAGTTGTTCAACATCCCAAGGAACTTGACATGTGGGAAAAGATTTTCATAAAGTAATATAACATAAACTCATTCCGGAAACAGACAATATTTTGTACAAGTTCATCAACAGATCACCTGATTCACCTACCTTTCCAAACTTAGTATGTTCCACCATACTACAGTCATTTAACAGTTGACAAAGTGAGCAAAGGTCTCACGAAACATGTCCTGAATATTTTAATTTTGAGAGTGAAATGTTAAGAGTGTTTTATCATTGTATCAATAATTTAAATGATTTTTAACTCAGAGTGCTTCTTTGTTCATTAGAAGTGAAGCTACAGAAATGTTTTTAGCATTTTAAAAAAGCTACTTCACAGAATTTTTAGACAAGACTTTCTCAACTTGCATTTTCTTCAAGATTCAAATAGAAATGCTGAAATGTAGGATCCTGAAATTTTAGTCTTGAATACAAGATATGTTGATAGATAGACTGGGCCCTGTAGAAATACCAGTAAATCTACACTTTTTGGTATGCTTGGTAACTAACTGAATTTCATGCTAAAATATTCCTCTTGTTGGAGTGTGCCATATAGTCTTAATAGTCATGGCACCTAATGCCCCTCCCCCAGCATTCATTTGTGAAGTATAGGACTAGAGAAGAACAACTTTTCTGCTATCAGGTTCTTTCATTAATGTATATTAAAAAAAAATAAGGCTTTAATCATGCCTACAGCTAAACATTTTCTGGGGATTTATTAACCTAACACTGGATATGGCTCAAATAGTGTGCAAAATAATCTTAATATTTTATAGCAGGCTGATATACAATAAACATAATTACTGAAAAAAAAAAAAACTATACTGTTTTCTCTCAAAAAAAAGGGGGGTGCATATTTTAGTAGTGTCCAAATAGTAAATAACATCCGAAGATAAAATTTACAAATAAATAATTCATTAAAAATATTCCTTAGTTTAATAATTTAATTTTTGGGACTCAAGAGTATGGAATTTTGTGTAATACCAGGAAAATCTGTGCTTGATCTTTTGTACGCTTAATAGCCACAAATCAATTTATTTTGCATTCATAATCTAAGGTATAACATACAGACATATGATCTATATGCACAGATGAAGGAAATGGTCAAAGAGCACTAGGAATTTTTCTGGCTAGGTCTATCGATCCCCTGATTAATGGAGATAAAATTTTGAGAGTAGTGAGTGACTGATGAACTGCCATAATATAAAAACTTATGATTTGCCAATAATTATTTCAATGATGGTTTCTACATCATTATAGGAATACTCAGGAGCTAAAATAATTCCCAATTTGAATCTTCGGGTGGGCACATCTCAATGGAGAAAGATTGTAAACTGAATTTGAAAACTCTAATTACACCTAACTCCTCTGTTTTATTTTGCAGGTGTTTGGATGAACGCAGGAGAATTAAACATAAAGAAACTGGCAGACATTGCTGCATCTTTCCCTTTTCTATCATTCTGAACTTGAGCCCTTGTGAGCTATATAGGTGATTGCTGATGACAAAAGCATTTCTTTCACATTAATGTAACAGAATATTAACAGGTCCTATAACAAATTATTATGTTGATCTAGGAGATGTAGTATGTAATTTCTCTAATTATATAAGTAAAATTCAAGAGCCATAATAAAAACAAAGTCTATACCTAGACTTTGTGCTATGCAATTCTGTTGGCAGAATTAACATTTAAAATTAAATGAGCAGTAATCTTACAATAAAACAAGTAAAACTTTCAACAAACTGAAGTATGTATGTAGCAATTAAGCACTATGATTCAAGATACAATTGACAACAATAACTCCAAACATGTTCAGTTGAGAATATCAAGACTTCATATCAAAAGGTTATTCATAGTAGAGCTGTCACAAGTTAAATGGCCTGAGCTCAAAGAAGTTGGGTACAAACTGCTCAAAACACAAATATGGACTTGCTCAGAAATTTCTGTTGCAAACAGAGCACAAATTAGCTATACTGATACAGATTCTTTACAAATGCAAGATTATGTCATTATACTAAAATGCTTAAAAAACAGTCAAATCATTCAAACAGCGATGAATTACCAACATGTAATTTTATGTTGCAATACTAATTCTCAGTCATTTCAAATATTGTGGGTTACTTCATTATTAAAGGAGTGGTCTCTAGTCTTTCTCCCTTTGTTCTTGAAGAAGCCCACCATTTTAGGAGTGCTCTTAATGATACAAAAGTACCAGCAACTGGTTTACAACACAAGTGGAATTGTTTCAACTTCAACTTCATATTCCTCACACTTTGTTTCCTTCAACATCTGAAAGGTGTAGCTGAAAAAGCTGGTTTCAGCACAATAGAATCTGATGACTTGGAACTCCTCTAAGGAGAAAAATTTACACGATCTCTTTCAGGTTTTACATGAAGAGAGCAAGATATGGTTTAAAATCAGCCTTGGAGAAAGCCGGGTCAAGTGCTACAATATGTAATGGTGATATTGGTTAAAGTGGACAAAAATGAGTATGAAGAATAAGAAGTTTGTTTTCGGCTTGAATTCTGCCTTTTTTTTTTTTTTTTTTTTTAAATTTTCTATTTATTTTTTATTTTTGAAAAAGAATAAAATGCAATGCGATATGTCAATTATTTTGTATCAAATTCAGGCATAAAGAATACTTAAATAGTCATTAATTTATTACTTCATTTGTTGATTTTTATTATTAATATAGAGGAAAATTATAGTTGCCAGAAAAAAGGTGTATACAGTCTAAAACAATGTTTTTACTAAACATGTAATGTATTTTAACTACTCTTTCTTTCATTGCTTTATTATAACCATAGAAAACTTTTATTCAAAGTGACTCCCACAGGATTTAAAGCTTACAAACATTGGAATCTGTTTATTTCTGAATGACATAATTCTATATATGCTATTATTTGGGCAATCTCCTTAATTGTAAAATTTATAAAAATCAAAATAATCATCTTAGATAATGCTTTAATATGGATTTGGTTCTCCCTAGGCATACATAAAAGGAGACCTTTATCTATCCCAATAATTAAAGAATAAGCAATAATTCTGCATATGAAACTGGAGAGATGATACAGTTGCAGCAAGTGAAAGAAGGCTGTTCTGGTGGAAAGGTTAGTTATATCAGAGGAGACACTAAGACAAAAATTTGTTCCTAAGGAATTTGTTGTAAAATACCTTGGGGAATGACTTGATGAAAATCAGAGTGTTAATGTACAAAAACTTATTAAAATCCCTTACCCCTAAAAATAAGAATGTGACAAACTGAAAATTGGCAAAGAACACGCAGGTTAAGCAAACCGCCATGGATGGCCAAGGTCGTTAAGGTGCAGACTCTGAGCGAGAGGTATGGGGTTCAAATCCCACCAGGACTGCCCTCCCTGAGGTTTTTTCAGGTTTTCCTCAGTTCTCATAAATGGCAGATGCCGGGGAGGTACCCTAAACTTAGGCCTGGAACATTTACTTCCTTAAAAAATCCTTTCCCAGTTTATCATTTTATCTTATGTATCATCAGTGTTGAAGCTGTGGGGCCTCAGTAGTTAAAACGGGCATTAAACACCATTAAAAAACCACAAAGCAATGAAAATGGCAAATATAAATGACTATTTTTGATTTGAAATTTTCTTTTATTTCACATTTTCCAAAATTCTGTTAGGAATCTAAGCACATCTTCATTGTCTGCTTTATTATTGCAAAAAATCTGCATTTTTGGAAAGCAATCCGTTTTAAGACAGTTTTATATGATTTAGGTCTGCAACTGAAAAACATTAAATCAAAAGTCAAGACAAAAAAAAAATCTTACCATTTGTGTTCTCTTATTGTTTTAGGAAATGTCATTACCCAACCATATGTTAATTAACCAAAAAAAGAACTAAAAGAAAAATTTCTCTCACATCATATAACCCCCATCAAAACCATGGACTATGGGCTAAAAAATATGTATAGATGAAAGTTTGAAAAATCATGGTGAAAACTCTGGATCAACTATGGAGCCAGAAAACATTACCACAGAAAATTAACTGCCATGGATGGCCGAGATCATTAAGATTTGGACTCTTGAGTGGAAGGTTTGGGAATTGAGTTCCACTGTGACCGTTCTCCATGAATGAAGTGTTTTTCAAGTTTTCCTCAGTCCTCATAAATGGCAAATGCCAGGCAGGTGCCTTAAACTTAGACCTGGAACACTTCCTTCCTTTAAAAACAAAATTTAAAAAAAAATCATGTATTTATTACCAGTGTCCATCACCTGTAATACCTCAGTAGTTATAACAGGTATTAAACCCTTATTTAAAAACAGAAAATGAAAGCTGCATTGTTCATGATCTACAGAAAAAACAGAGAGAGAGAGGGACTGGCTGGCTGATGGTAATGTTACTGTAGCACTAATAAGGAATTAGATGAAAATCAAATCACTGCTTGAGTTATACAACAGAATCAACATTAAGTTCAAGGACCAGTTTATGAGATATTGCATAATGATGGTCAGAACCCAGGTTTCAATGACATGTCATCTTTTTTCTTATTGCTTCTAAGTACTCAAATCCTAGTTAGAAAAATGTGAATTTTATTTTGCATTTTTCGGTCTTCTTTTTTTATTTTAGTTTTAGATCATTTTTTCCAGTTTTATGCTCTATTTTTATTTTTTTAACTGATGTTTATCATTTTGAAATTATTAACAATGAAAATAAGAATATTATTTCTTTTGCATTGTGCATGTGGGGACAGGTACAAATACTTGTTGAAAGTTGGTGTCTTACTGCAGCATGCTTTTGATTTATTTTCTGTTAGTAAAAGGTCTTCAGAAAGGAAAGCATGATTTTTCTGTTTGTGTATTTTATTTAGTCATATCTAAAATAAAGCTATCTAAATCATACCATTCAAGACAAATTTTATCTGAATTTGGAGTTGTAAGATGTGCAACACAAAGGGTATCAGACAAAAGAAGATTTACAGTTCAGTAACACAATAAGCACATATGGGTAATGCAAAACAAGAAACCCTGGCAACTTTTGCTACAACAAGTGTATTTGTGAAGGCAATAAATTGTTTATTATCTCCTACTTTTGTGAAGTTCTAGTTTATGCAATTCTGTTATGGACACTGAATATCGCTAAATTTAAGTTTTTTGAACTGCATTTTAGACATACTATTCCTGACTCTTTAGAAGAACTACCATATAAATAAAATCATATGATAAACACTCGTATTGCTTCACTTACTTGTGTAATATTTGGAACCAGTTTTGAAGACAAAGGTCTTCGAAACCAGTTCCAAATGTTACACAAGTAAGTGAAGCAATACGAGTGTTTAGCATGACATATATCATATGATTTTATTTATATGACTTGGCTTCACTGTGTTAGTTCCATATATTTTTTAAAAAACAAGTTTCTTTTTAAAAATGTTTTAATTAATACCTGTACCATGTTACAACACCTTAACAAGACAGGGAAAGTCTATGGAAAAAAGATATTCATATGTATCAAAGAAACCAGTGGTGTATAAAATTGCTACATGTTAATATTGTTGTTTGCACTCTAGACATTGATGTACTTGTTGAAGTGTTTGTTTCTGCTTATGAGTGAAGCAATAGAAACTGTTAATCACTGCAGACTCTTTTAAAATGTGTATGTTTCTGTTATGGCCTGAGTGTATCAGACGTGATGATGTCTCAGGTAGCACCATAGATTGTCAAAGCAGGAAAATTAATACAGACAGTTTACATGAAATGGTTCAAAATACTTGCCTAAGCATATATTACGCATAGAATGGATGAGGAAGTTAAGAGTAAATTTTCCTGAAGCAGATGCCCTTGTGTCAAAGACAAAGAAAATGTTTCGTCAAGGCTCCCACTTTAAAGTCTCTTTAAGCCTATGGCTTCCAGCGTCCCACTCTTACAGAACCTATCACCACCCAGCAGTGTAGCACTGTATACATTCAACAATTTATTATTGCACTCATTGCCAGGTGTTATTTTTGTTTTTCAATAATGTTTAACATCCGTTTTCACTGCTGAGGCTTTACACTGATGATACATGAGATGAAATAATAAATTTGGAAAGGATATTTTTTTGAGGAAGGAAACATTCCAGGCCTAAGTTTAGAATACCTCAACAGCATTTACCATTTATGTGGATTGAGGAAAACCTGGGGAAAAAAAACCGTAGTCAGAACAGGAGAGTCCTGGCAAGAAACAAATTCAAGACGTCCTGCTCATGAGTTTTTGCCTTAATGACCTCGGCCACTTCCAAGTGGTGAAACCTGTTTTTGAAACACTGAATTCTGATGATGCTAGTGCAATTAAAACTGCTAAGATACCATTTTCAAATAGTGAAATTGAAGCCTTTATAAAGACTTCTTATAATCAGTTTCTTAATCATGTAATTACAAGTTCACACAAGAAGGGTGTGCCTTGAAAAATATGTGGCTTTGGTTAAAAAAAATTGCAACTAATTTGAAAAATGTGGAGGAGAAGGTAACTGAATAAAAAATTATAGAAAGTCAAAAGCACTGTAGACAAAAATCTCTTGATACAAAATTCTGCATTGTACTTCTCAATCGCAACCAGTAAACCATTGGTATTTCCTGCTTTGAAGAAAAACTTATTACCACTGATTTAGTGCATTTCAAGCATGCCCCAATTGTGTCAAAAAATGTGGAAAGAGTTTCTCCAAGTATAAATATACTGTTTGACAAAAGGAGTTCTGTCATTTTCAAAATCTTTTGCAAGTTGTTTAATAATTATAAATAAAACATCTAAAATGTGCACGCATCTTTAAATAACTACTTCTTAAAAATGAAAATTTTGCAAATTTCAGAAAAAAAATTAATTGATCAATTAGTTGTTTTTGTGTGTGTGTGTGTGTGTTTACGTGTAGAGGGACACATTATTTTTAAAATATTTTATTTATTTTTCAGTGGAAAGGACTGACACTTATGTACTTTTTTCCTCAATATTTTTATAACTCAACACCCTCTCAGTCCTAAATAAGTCCACACACAACACATTAGTTCTAAATTTAACACAATTTGTACCATTCTACAGTATAGACACTAAGCTGTCCATTTTATTTATTATTCTTCATTATATGATGTGTATGTATTTGTTTTTGTGTGTATGTGAGAGAGAGGTGGGAGTGGAGTAAATCTGTTTCTGAGATTCATTCATATATCTATTATTTTATGAAACCATCTGTGTAGTAAATGAAACAGCATAAAATAGTTACAAGAAACATCAGTTACTACATGGGTTTTTTTTACATAATGGTGCTACACAATGTATAAAAATCTTTTACAAATCTTGAATTTGAAACAGATGCTCATTTATTTTGGAATTAAATGGCCCATATGTCAAGAGATGAACAGGTCTCTTATATTGAATGCTGCAAAGTAACCAGAGGATGAGGGAGAGGGGAGGGGGAGGAGGAGAAGGTAAACAGTTCCACTGCACTAATGCAATACTGTACTGCATGCTGTAACACTGCAGTAATACCTGAATGAAGTACTGAATCCCCAATTTTAAAACATCAAAATAAAACATGGAAACTGTTCAGCACAAAACACTCAACATACCTACTTCCTTGATTACTTGTTATAAAAATAATTAATTTGCTGCTATTTCTAATATTAATAATAGTTGTGACTGAACAACCTATCAGCACTTATAAAAGGCTTTAGTAAACCCATTCTCAAGCCTCAAATCCATTTGCTTGCATAATGTAATTTAGAATAGTGTATCAACACGGGTGGTAGGGATCATGTAAAACCATGAAAAGAAGGTCTGCAGTTCAACTTCCACCAGGATCATCCTTTTATGAAAGTTTTTTTTTTTTTCAGTCATCACTCGCAAATGACGGGACATTGCCGTAACTTAAAGCTGGAACACTTCCTTCCTAAAGTTCTTTACCAATTAATTTATCATTTCATTTCATTTCATTTCATGTCTCACCAGTGTCTTTTGCCTAAGATGTCACAGTAGTAAAACATGAACATACTTTTAAAAATAACAACAGCAAATTAGCTGGGAGGAATTAAAAAAAAAAAAAAAAAAAAGCAATGCCAAATAGAATATGTAACTTCCATTTCAAAATTAAATAAATTTTCACTTGATTTCAAATTGGAGACAATAATAAAAAAAATTAGAACATGCTACTAATTCTTAATGCATTTGATCTAGAATGCTATGGTATATATTTTACCACAATGAAATATGATAATTAAAATTAAGTTTTCAATTTGCATGGCATTAGCTGACCTCTTCAGGCTTCAGGATGAACAAGGAATAATCATGCTTCATCTGCATTAAAACTATTACTCTATATGAAACAAAAGAATGGCAAAAAAAATGTGTCATTTGGAGTTCATTCTTATTCCATTTACCTTCAATGGAACTATTAGTATAGTTAACAATGATCTAAATTTCTAGTGAAAGTTCTGATAGGAAACTGCTTTTGATTTGCAGATGTGAGGTAATTGTATGTCTGAAATGATAGCAAAGTAGTTCAGGACATTGCATGATGGATTTGTAGAGGATGAGAGAGCGGCTGATGATGGTGCTGATGATGCTGCTGTTGCTGAGGATGTGCCACATGAGGGATATTCATGGGAGGGGCAGCAGGTGGAGGGGGAGGAGGAGCAGAGGTATTATTACCATTGTCCAAACCAGCAGCCTGACTCAGTTCAGCCTTAACACGCTTAGCAATATGGGTCTGTGCATGCTTATGCAAATGATCCTTACGTGAGAAGGCCTTACCACACTCTCCACAAGCATGATTTTTGTTACCTGAATGAATCACATAGTGTCGTGTAAGATGCTCATTGCGTTTAAAACCTTTAAGACAAACTGTGCACACAAAGGGTCGCTCATCACTATGGCCACGTTTGTGTTGATCAAGATGCTCTTTACGCTTGAGACCAGCTCCGCATACATTACACACAAATCGTCGCTCTTGTTTATGTCCTGCAAGGTGCTGTTCCAGCATTTCTCGATCTGGATATGCCATGTAGCATTCTGGACAGCAGAAGAGAGTTGATCCATCCAGTGCTGTGGATAAGCGAATCTCTCCAGGTTTTGGACGAGGCGGCTTCCTAGAGGACTTCTTTTTCTTCTTCTTTTTGGGTAATGCAGCTGTTTCAGGAGGAATGCTACTACTCAACTCAACTTGATGGGTTGGGGGAGGACCATTGCTTGTCTCCCTTCTGCCCTCCGAGACAGCAGCCACAGCTGCCGCAGCAGCATTGTTAGTCTGATACTTAAAAAAATGCTGGAGACTGAGAGGAATTGTGGAAGGCTGGAGTCGTGCAAGATAATCAGCCATTGCTGAGCCCTGCTGCTGCAGCTGAATCTGATGGCATTCTAAATGACCGCCATTAGCTATACTGCTAGCCACAGGCTTCTGATGATTTTGTTCAGCCTCACTTGTGGAAGATGGTCCCTCTACATCCGACTTACTGTCATCACTTTCATCGTCACTTTCTCCAGAATCTTTCTCTCTCTTTACCAACTCTGTTGTCTGCTCCTGTTTCGACTTAACATTATCACCTGCTTTACAAAGATCCTGAGGCTGCAGCTCTGGTTCTTCCACTGTCATGGTTGAAACACTTTGCATCAATCTCACAGGCCATACAGCAGGTGCTACTGTTGTCGCCCCAGAAGTCTGTGGTGGTTGTACAGCCAAGAGAGCTGCAGAGTTTACTGTCTGGCTTGGATAAGGTACATTAATTGTGGCTATGTTCTTCCCAGACCCATCATTAAAGTGATGCATTAAAGGTACCTCACCCCATCCAAGAAGTGTGCTTGGAGGGTGATATTTTGCACCACTGGGAGACTGATTTACCACAGCTGCTAGTTGTTGTTGATGTTGCTGTGGTGCTTGAGAATGTGGAGTTGTGCGAACTGAAGCTGAAACTGGTACATTCACTGCTGAGGCTGCTATGGACACTGGGATACCTTGAACTGTATTTGCATTTGTACTTGCTGCTAGGAAGTTAGTTCCATTATGCTCTGGCCGGATGTACTGAATTGTACCATCCGACGCACTTGTCACCAACATTGTACCGGCCTGAATTTGTTCGCTGCTGAATTTGGCTGCAGCAAACTGATGCACTGCGGGAAAGTGACCGCCGAAAGGTGAAAAATTCATTGTTGCTACTAATGGGTTTATGATGCCGGCACTGCATACATATTGTCCGACTGTAAAAGAAAAAAATATATCCACTCGATTATGAACATTCTACACATTATAAACTACTTCTGACACTTAGTTTTCGTTTAGTTATGCTTATGAGTTTCATCCAAGTTTGAACTCGCAGCGGTTACAAAAACTAGTTCTTTCTTTGCAATAATTACACATATTGAAAATATGTCCCTAAGTAAACTAATATGTACCTCAAAGCACTCCATAGCCTCCTAATCGAATTAAATTTAATAATTAATGATACACTTTTGAAACTTCTAAACTGTACGTACGGATCACATCATTTCATTGTTAATATTCGCGACATATGCTTACAGATTAGCCAACTGCCAAGTACTAAATACACTATATATTAGATTGCGAGAAAATAATTAAAGCTCGAAATTAAAATAAGATAATAAATTGTTATTTAAAATACCCAATACTATTGATTTTCAACGAAACCATACACTGTATGTGTTTCGTTGAACATAAATTGTATTAAATAAGTGGATACAATTGCTCCTTAGTGGCGTGAAAAATGTTCTAACCTTAACATTGTGGTCAGAATGCATCAGTGTAGCAACCAATTATTATTATTTTTTTATTATTATTTTGAATAAGTAAACTAAATGGATGTCATTATTTGTGCAACATGTAAATAAGCAGCAATGAGTTCTTGTGGTAGTAAAGCACACAAGCTAAAGAAAATGAATCGTGCATTACTTGAACAGCTGGAATCTAATTCAGTTCTTCTGGAAAGCAGACTGAGAAAGTTAAAGCATAACCTAAGGTAAAACACGATCGTTACTCAGAGTGGTGACGAAAATAATGGTTTATAGTGCTCAGAAACTCCAAATGACTCCTTATTAGTTTCTATAGAGTACAGAAATACCATTTTGGAAACTGGTGGTCAAAATTACGTAGCCAGAAAAATATTAGTTAGCAGTTGCAGTAAGAAGAGTCCACTTTTTCTTTCCTTGTTTCTTCCTTTTTGAATTCACCGTCCCACGTTAACTATCGATAAAATAATGATGCCAAAGAATCCGGAGTCGATGTGTGACTAAAGTTAGTTGGCATTTGCATTTTCAGGGTGAAGGGAAATTGCCGAAAAGATGCGCCCAATCATGTCATGTGCGGGTGTTTGCTTTTGACATGCTGATTCGAAGCTCAGAAGGTATGAGTATATTGCTACTGAAATAGGGGTTTTAAGCAATTTTCTTACCGCCAAAAAGTGAAATTATAGGCAAGATGAGGGCAATGTTTAGGCATTATTGTGAACATAATTAGTTTGATTTGGCCATTTATTAATAGGTATGGGTTTATTATTGAGAGGTGATATAGCGTATGACTGTCTAGGTGGGAAATGTAATGGGGAACCTTCTGCTTGGAACAAGGTAGCATGATAACTATATAAGGCAGCATGATAACTATATTGGTGGTGATATTTAAAGTAATCCTGTCTGTCCAAAAGGACTATTTGCATTTGTTTCTTAGCATTGGGGATTTCAAGAAGGCTTATTGACAAATCTTAAAAAAAAAATAATTGAAAAGATCACCCACAAGTGGATTTCAATACTGCTATCCATTTGAAACTATTTGCATATCCACAGAGGATTTTGTTAAGTTTGCAACTAAACCAAACATGTTGAAAAAGTATGAGATTATCACTTAATAGCAATCTGCTGTTTTTCAAGAGAAGAAAATTGCATTTTACCTAATGAAGCAGTGGTGACATGATTTCGCTAAGAATTACTTAGCTATTATCCTAGACGAGTCCAGTCGTTCCATTATAACTACTCAGTAGCAATTATTTATCTATTTGTAGTGTACTACAAAGAAAAACAGTTTGCTTCTATCTCAGAATGTATGAAACTGTTACAGTACATGTTCAGGTCTTCCAAAAAAAACTTTTAGCTCTTTTTGGAATAGAGTTGTTTCCATACTTTAGTAACACTATTTTACCTAACTTGTTTAAAATCCAGAACATGTTTCAAGAACATTTGCTGTCATTAAGCTGGAGACCTATTTTTGTTCTCGGCAATGGTAGAGTGAATTTGCTTAAACAATTCAATGTGGAATTTCAAAAGTTCATGCCATAGTTTTTTATTTTATGATTTGTTTTTAATAAATATAAGTGAATCATTAGCAATCTTATGCCATGTTCTGTATTATTATGGCTTGTATAATAAAATAACAGTTCTCCATTCCCACTCTCAGCATAAAGAATGCATTTGAACTAATGGAAAAAATAAAAGGCAAAAAAATCACAATTCAATGACACTGTGGTTTCACTCAATGCAAAATCTCTCTTTCCAAGTATACCAAGAGAAAAAGTGTTAAAAGTATCTAAGAAAATGTTAAATTCAGTTTATATTAAAAGGAGTCTCATAAATGAATATATAAAGCTATCCGAAATATGCTTAATCAGACATACTTTATATTTAATGAAAAATTCTAATCAAGAATCGACCTAACTATGGAAGTCCCTTATCCTCCTTCTTGGATAATCTGTTTATGAGCAGATTTGAAATCATTTCCATATATTCAAAACGTGGCACACATACATTGATGACATTTTTGCAATAGTAAATAAAAATATATCAATAGTGCCGTTAAAGTGATCAAATTACAACATCCAAGCTTAGAATAACATATGAAAAAGATATAAATAACGTACTACCATTTTTGGGCCTCAAAATAATAAAAAAAAAAAAAAAAAATGGAAAGTTGGACTTTGAAATACACAAAAAGGACACTAAAACAGATAATTTCATAAAATCCAATAACTTCAACCCAAGATAATCTACACATGCAGTAATTAATAATTTAGCACATAGAATTGTAAACTTACCTTTGAATAATACAGCATAAAAACAAAAATATAACCATATATTAGAAACAGCAGCTTCTAGAATGGATTTTGTGAAAAATTGGTTCAAAAAAGGTACACAAGTTCAAGAAGCTTAAGTAGCTAAAGGATATCTTAACTCTCTTTACAATAAAGGAAAAGAAAATTTATAAAAAATTTACTTATCATCCTTGGGTTACACAGAAATTTCAGAAAAACTTTCAGAAAACAGCTAGCAAACATTGGCATCTAGGAATAAGTGCACCATGAAGTTCTTTTAAATAACAACCTGTTAGATAGTAAAACCAGAAAAGAAGTCAGGAAACTATTGTATAAAAAACCCAATTGCAATAAAATATATATTAGAAAAACAAAAAGAAATATTTGTACTCAACGGAAAGAGCACAGGAAGGAACATGAAGTATAAGCAAATGGAGAAAAATACTGTAGCAGCTCATTTTTTGTGACAGCAAATCATGAATTTGAAGAAAAACTACAGTTGTTAAAGGCAACAGAAGGCATACAGAACTTAGCACATGGGAAAACAATTTATATCCATAGATTCAAGAATTGGCTAATGAACTTTGATATGCTCGAAGAAGAAAAACATTTTCATGTTCATCAAATGTCCATCAGAGCCAAACAGTACATCCTCCAACAATTAGGACTATCTTCTGACAGTCAACAAGCAGCTGATGATACAGACAAATGTGTATGAAACACGTTCTAATGAAAAGTAAGTTAGCAAAGCTGTAAGACTATTTAGTTCGACTCAACACAACATATTAACAAACCCCAGATATCTAAGAAGCATATTTATATTGGAGGATTACAGATGGCAAATGGCAAATGCCAGGGAGGTACCCTAAACTTAGGGGTGGAATGTTTCCTTCCTTAAAAATAAATCCTTTCCCAATATATCATTTCATCTCATGTATCATTAGTGTCCATTGCCTATGGTGCCCCTGTAGTAAAAATGGGTATTAAACACCATTCATCCTGATGTACACAGGATGTTCACTATTGGTGTAAGTCTGTAGGAACTAATGAAATGAATTAATGATAGTACAAATAAGATTTGAAGCCTTTAATGCCTAACAATCTTGTTTTTTATTGAAAAATAAATATTTTTTTCCTGGCGTTTGCTTCCTGACTTATCTTTACTAAGTCACTGTATTACTTTTCCATTTTCGGAATGGGTGATGACAAAGATTTTTTTTCTTGTACAGGTGTTTTCATTTATATAGTTTCTTATTCCACATTCATTTTAAATTTTTTATACAGAACCAGCTTTATCATGAGTTTTTTTGCTTTTATCAGAAGTTCCAAATTTTTCCTTCAGTTGCTGAATCATTTCTAAATAATCATTGTTATGAATTTTCTTCTCTGAATCATCTTCACCAGTAAGAAATTACTCTTTGTAGACTATCTTCTTCACCATCTGCTTGCAATATTTGTTAGAATTCTGTTTTTTCTTACCATTTGGAAAGCAAAAGCAGCTATGAATATTATAAGAGCATGAATATATGGTAGTAGTAGGGACTAAAATGATGTTTGGAGTAGAAACCTGGTCAGGATAGATGGATTTTTTCAGGCATAAAAATCCTAAGTATGGCTTCCTTCGGAAGGGAAGTAAAGCTGTGGGTCCCTTGTCATACATTTGTGGCACGATAAAGAACTTCAAGCCTGAAAGAAGAGGCCTCTGAGCAAAATTTGTCTGCCGTTTCACGTCCTAAATTGAATGGGACGTTGATGACCTGAGATGTTAAAGAGTGTCCATAAATAAAACAAATAAAAAAAATGTTTGGGGTAGTGATGAGGATGACTAAATGTAGACTTGATTCACAAGAATTTCTGCAAACAAAATATGGGTCTACCAAAAAGCTCACCAAACAGGTTGCAGAAGCTGAATTAGGTAGAGTAGGGAGTGAAGAAAAATGACAAGAACTCTGAAATATTGGTTTAGGATTAAGAATTTAGAAGAGAATTGTACTTTGAAACACTGTCTAGTGACGCCAGAGAAACTGAGGGTAGGAAATACTTCGGCTAGTAGAATCAATGAGATTATGGAAAAAATCGGTTTGGGTATGCTGTGGTATGATAGAGAATGTAAAGAAGAGGTTTTTGGAAAGAAATTAAACAGTGAATTGATGATATGGAAAGATAGCAGATATTAGGTAGTTTTAGTAGTAAAAAGTCATTTGGGTTTATAGGGGGTAAAAGGAAATATGGGGTAGAGAGAATTGTGTGAATGAAGATGACAGGTGGACGAGGGAGGGAACTTCATGGGCTTGGACAAGGGCAGTGATTTTGAAAGGAATAAGAGGAGGTTGAAATATAGAGGAATGTCGATGTGTGGAATGCAAGATATTTACTGACATGCAATTGTGAAATGTAGAGAAACTAAAGCAAAGAGAGAGCAAAACTTAGGATTGAGAAGTGGAATAACTTCAATACAGATATGGGAAACAAGTTGGTGAATATGAAAACAAGGCAGAAAATCTTGCAGTTTGGGGATGATTTAGGTAAAATTAAAAGAAAATGGTTCAAGAAAATAAATAAGAAATGATAAACCAGATATGGCAAAAACATAATTTAAGTTGGGTTTTGATTGAGATGTAAGTAACTTTGTAGATGTTAGTTGCCTGATAGTTGAGTAACTGCAAGGTTGAAACTATTTCAGCCACTTGGTTACACAGCAACTTGGGAAGATTTACTAGAGTAACTATGATTGTATTTTCTTGTATGACTGAGTGATTGTAAGAGTACTGTGGAAGCTTGCTGTATTATTAAGTGGAAATAAATTTAATTCAATTTAATATGAGAGCATGTTTAAGAAAAATTCCAGATATATGAGTGAATTGGCTGGAAAAAATGGAAACAATTTACAAAACCACAGCAGAAGCAAAAATGTTATATGAGGCAGAAATATGTGTAGAGAATGCATGGAAAGATGTTAATAAAAGATATAAAAGTTTTAATAAGCAGATCATAGATTTACCAATAGCATTGCCAAATGGTATAGTGCAGCTAGAATTAGGTAGGCATTCCATCAAGATAAAAATTATTACAGGAATTATGAAATACATATACAGATTTACCGCATTTGCTTTTTTCCATATACTCATATAAACAAGGAGAATTTATCTTTATAAGCTGCTCAAATGATCATATATACAGAGGGCGCCAAAAATGTATACACATTTCAAGCAAAGAAAAAACTGAAGCCACACAAACAGAAAATGATGAGCACTAATCATCTTACACTTTTACAGTTACAACAGTTGTTCAAAATGTCCACCATCGACGTCGATACACTTCTGAGTACGTGAACTACTGATTGAGAAACGTTTGTGAAAGTGACCTCAGCGATTGCAGCATATGCCGTTTCAATTTCTTCCTGAAGTGCTACCAGTGTAGCTGGTTTTCTACAGTATACAACATCCTTAATAGTTCCCCATAGGTAGAAGTCCACTAGAGTTAGATCCAGAGAATATGGTGGAAACTCAATCAGACCTCTTTGTCCTATCCAGTACCTTAGAAGATTGTCGTCAAGGTATGCACGTACATCTCAACAGTAATATGTTGTTGCAGCATCCTGTTGGAAGTAAATTCCTCATTTCCATAGAGTGTATGAATGGCGGGTAAGATGGAATTGTTACTTACATTGGTAATTCTGTTCTGCACACACGTCTCCAATGACTTTGAGCTTTAGCAACATTCTGGATTTTCCAATACCACTTCCAAATTGCTTTCAGCTGTTCAAATGATGATCTGGGCTCCATTTTGTTGTAGCAATGCTAGGATAATGTAATGTGAGTAATATCTGTTTACAAAAAATCATATGATAATTGTGGCTTCATTTGTTCATTGTTGATTTACGATAATCTTGGCTTCATTTGTTCATTGTTGATTTACCTGTCACATAGCAATTCTATCATAATGTATGTGAGTGTCATCTGTTGACAGAACATCACACCACACATTACTGTTGTTTTTTGGTTCAACTTTGAAGTATATTAAATAGATATCTACTGTGAAAGTGTGTAAATATTTTTTGGCACCCTTAGTATTACATGACATTAATGTAATTTTTATTAATATTTGTTAAAGAATTATTTATAGTTGTAACAATTTCTTTGATTATTCTACTAGTTTTAGTAATGGTTGACATAACTGCAAACATTTTATTTATGATAAAAATCTATAAGCACTTCTGTGTTGTTTTACAGATTCTGTGCTAAAGATAAAGTCACCTGCCAAAATAACATGCTTGCCAATTTCATTAATAGAATTTCTCAATAAATACCTTCACTTGACCACTTAGGGATCTATAGACACAAGAATGCATGTGCACTCCCCCACTCATTCATTCTTACTTATACACACTCTCATTATAATATAATTTGATACCAATTGACAAATTACTTTTTTCAATGGAGAAATTGATATAATTTTGCATGTTAAAATTCATAGAATGCAAATTTAATAACCAGCTGTGAAAATTATATAATATGATTATAATATGCAATATGCATTCTTTTTTCCAGGAATTCAAATGATATGATACAGCCAATTCAGCACAATCATAGCTCATCTTTAAGGAAGCGACACAAGTCATGGAAAATGAGAAATTACTCTGGACAGGTTTCTGAAGTATTAAATCCCAAATTTGCCATGGAGCATAGCAGCTCTGAGAGTGCATTTCAAGGTGAAATATTGGAAGATGATGAAAATTTGAACCATTCAACAGCTAATGGTACAAGGGGCCAAAAAGAATCCATCCCCAATGGCTCATTTCCACATTTTAACAAGCACCTTAAATCACCCACAAAAATGATAGCTGCAAAAGAGAAAAGTAGCTTGGAAAATGAATTACAAAATACTGATAAAAACGTTGTGGAGCATCATAAATCAAAAAATGTATACAAAAGCAGAGATCAAGACAAAGCTTTCAAAATATTAACAGACAGTGAGGAAGATGTAGCTGTACTTAAGCATAAAATATCTGATGTGCAGTGTGGAAAGAAAGCCATATATCATATGACTCTTAATAAAGTATTGCAAGAAGCAGGAAATATTCTTGATTATGCTCCTAAATCCACTTTTCTTCAAAAATTAAAAGAATCCTCACAGCGGAAGCCATCCAATAGCATAAGGCTGCCAAGAAAAAGCGTTAATATTAGGTCACAATCCCCCCTCATATCAATAAGCCCCTTAACAAAAAGTGGAAAAAAATCTTTGGTATCTACAGTGGAAAGCCAAGGAAAATTTTCAGTACAGGATTCAGAAAATTCATCACCAGTTAGTAGTGCAGAATCTGCCACATGTTATGCATGCCCAAGAACACCAAGTAGCCAAGTTTTCAACACCTCTGTTTCAAAAGTAAAAGAAAATCCAGGATTTAAAAAGAAAAAAAATAGCAAGCAACAAAAAAAGAAACGTGTCTGTTATAGGCGGAATTGCTATTGCCGCAAAGCACTACAGTCAACATCATCACAGAAAAGAACTGCTAAGAAAGAAAATAAGGCAGAAGAATCTTATGAGGTAGGAATTAAAAAAACATCATTATTAATTTACTAAAGAGTAGAGCAATATATCAAAGAAAAACCTTTGTGTTTTAGTTTTTGTAAATTTTACATGTTGAATGTTCAGCATCTCTTCAGCTTGGGAAAAGGGCAGGGTATGTTAACGAAACTTTTGTGTTTAGCAACTCACTCTAACTCATTAAGGTAATGAAATGGAATGAATTAGTAGTAGTAGTGTGGTGGCCGTGGTGGTGGTGGTTACAGCGGCAGCATTTTTTTCTTCTTTTTCTTTTGTGGGGGGGAAAATCTCTCAGGCAAGTTGATTTTGCACCAACTAAAAACTGCTGCTTGTGAATCAAAAGAGGCTTCTTCTCAGACTCACCAGATGGTATTACTTCAAGAATAAGATGATTCAAAGATGGTGAAGAAAAAAGTAAGTCACAATGTCATTCTTGATCACCTTGTAATTCTATTCTCTTGGTGACTGATGGTGGTAGTAAAGGATTTTAAGAGAGTTTATGGGCTTCTGCACTTCAGCCATAGATTTTTTATGCAACCTCAAACCACTTATAGCAGTTCAAACTCTCTGTATCCTTAATAAGGTAAAGAGGGAATCATCCATATTATTATATGGTTGTGAACCAAGAGTTGGATTCCTCCTGGTGGTGTAGTGGTAACTATACTTGCCTCCTAAACCCAAGATCCTGGGTTCAATTTCAGATAAATTTTTCGGGCGTAAAAATCCTTCCTTCAGAAGGGAAGTAAAGCTGTGAGTCCTGTGTCATAGATTTATGGCACAAAAATGAACCTAAAGTTTGAAAGAAGAGACTTCTGAGCAAAATTTGTGGGTACTGTTTCATGCCCTGAATTGAATGGAATGCTAATGACCTGAGATATTAAAGAGCATCCATAAACAAAACAAAACGGGGAAAAAAACAGAAAAAAAATCTTTTTAACCTAAATACTTCTTTAAGCATTATTTGCTTTTTGATTAAGTGTGTTTTATTAACATTTCAAAAGATACTAAGCACCAAATTAAAAAGATTGCAAAAGTTAATAAAATATGGCTATCAAATTCCAAATTTGTCTCAAAATACCTATGTGATATTAATATTTAATTTCACTGCTTATTTTAGCCTTTGATCTGTAATAAAGCCCCTTCATTCCACTCATTGATTTGTATATTTTCTAATCAAAAGCATTCTTATTGTAATTTGAACAGCTGATATCATCTGCACTTGTTGACTAAAATAAAAAAGCTTGCAACTATTATACAGTACCTATCTATCCTACCATTATCTTGGCAGTTATGGAAACAGGGAAAGCAACAACTCACAATTACTCTGCTGCAAGATGGCCAAAATACCTATAGATAACAAAACATTTAATAGATAAGTGACAAGCAATTTTAAAATTGTGAACATGCTAAGAAATGCTTCAATATTTGTTTAGAAGCTATTAGCAGTGAAGCACTGATATAATACAATTTGAATTTATATGAGTGTTGACACAAACTTCACTTAGTAGTTTTAAATTTAGGATATGTTTCGGTAATCTTTGTTCCCATCCTCAGCCATTGATGACTGAAGTTTGGGGCTGTCTATTGTAGTCATGGCTGGTTCTGAATAAACAGGGTTTCTTCCCAGAGGACATCTATCAGTTGGATTAGAAAGTTACTGAAATACGTCCAAAGATAGATGATCAAAATTTGTTAACTTATCTGTACATTTTAAAAAGAAATTTTTTCTTATGTGGCTAGTACTACTGGCAAATGTATTTCTTTTCACAGAACGGCTTCTTGCTTAATTTCATGGTTGCATTCCCAAAAATGTGCTAATAGTACTGCTTTTTCTTTATACATTATGAGTATATTTCTAAAACCAGTTTCCTAAATTATTTATAGCAAATTTAAAAATATCCTCATTTTCCTATTTCATCAAAACATCTGCGAACTAGGTTGCCTGCATTTTGAATATTAATAGGTAAATAATTTATATATAAGAGGGAAAGAATGGGCAAAAAGAGGATCCTTTAGGCACTCCCATGTCTATAGCTTTTGGTGAACTTCTGAACTAGCTCAACAGCCCGTCTTCTATTTTCTAGACATGATATGAACTATGAGTGTGCAATTCCTCCAATTCCATAAGCATGCAGTAATGTGTTATGATTTAATGCATCGTAAGCTATTTTTAAGTGCAGGAAAACCCCTAATCTTTATAATCATTTCCTTTTGTTCGTGTATACAAAGTCAAACTGTTTCAATTGTTATTTTTTCAAAGTACACTTTGTTAATCTATTAGATATTATGTTTAACAAGGAAATCCATTTATTTTCCAAAAATTTTTGAGAAAAAGATGGTAATTTTATTGGTATATGATTTTGAATGCTTTTTATTTTAGCTATTATTAATCTGTGTGGGAAAATTCTAGTTCTGTTTACTAATATATCCGCTACAGGCCTTTTTATATTTATGTACACATCTTTTAACCACATAATCTGGAATCTCATTAATACTGGCAGGAAGTCTCCCCTGCAAACTTTGTTTCTCTTAAACTATTTCATAATCAGTGACCAGGAAAATGAATATAGTGCGATTATTGTGTTTTTTTTGATATGCAGTGTTTAAATACTTGAATTTTTGAGTAAAGTTATGTAGTTTTAAGAGTGATCAACTTCTGTTGGAGTCGGTCCTGGTGGTGTAGTGGTAACCATACTTGCCTTCTAAACCCAAGATCGCAGGTTCACACCCAGCTAGGATCAATGGATTTTTTCAGGCATAAAAATCCTAAGTATGACTTTCTTCGGAAGGGAAATAAAGCCATAGGTCCCATTATCATAAATTTAGCAAAATTTGTCGGTTGTTTCACGCCCTGAATTGAATTGGAGGCTGAGGACCTGTGATGTTAAAAAGCATCTGTAAATAAATCAAATCAAACAATTAAACTTCTGTGCAATCAATTTGATTGATTTTTGATATTTTTCTTATTTCCTTATTTACTATTTTCCATATATCTTTTGGTCTATTGGTTGCCATTAATAATAATAATAATAATAATAATAATAATAATAATAATAAATTTATTGCTGTCAATAAACTCATGTACACAAGTTTCAGACACTGTCAAAAATCTAACAAAGTATGTTTTAAAAAAAGTGTAGCACAAGATACCACAGTTTAAGAGAATCAATATACAATAACTTATTCTTAGAACATGTTAGTACACATTTGCAAGACTTTAAAGAGAATTACACATTTTACTTACAATTAATAATAATAATAATAATAATAATAATAATAATAACAAAAACATTTATCATTATTTTTATAAGTTTCTATCATTGTCAAGTGTTAAGATTACAATATTATATATAGAACATTACTTACAATTTGTCCAATGAATATAAACTTTTATTTACGAGGTATTTCTTCAACTGACACTTAAATTTTTATTTTTCTACAGATTTGATCTCAGCTGGCAATTTATTGTACAATATGGTACCCCTTATATTTATATTCTTATAAATTATTTGTTTATTATAAACATACCTTGAATAATCTTTACTATTTCTGGTATTATTATTATGAATCATTATTTTTCATAAAAATTTTTGATTAATCATAAATTGAATTGCATATTGTTTGATTCTCATTTTCTTAGGCCTTTGGGACAATTAATATCATAAAGAAACTCTTTATATTGGCATTATTATGCTTTCTCAGGAGAGAAAGGACTATTGGAAATATCTCAACTAAGCATTTAGTACTAAGAGGAAACTAAACTTGGAAAAGCTAGTTGTAAGCAAAAATTTGGTATGTTCACCATTTTGGTGAACTTTTCTCTACCTTTCTTAAGTAAATTTATTTATATTGGTTAAACATAATGAACTGAGTACTACAATAAGAGAGCATTTGAGGAGAATATTATTAAGTCATGTAATACAATAATTATGATTATAATAGTAACAAATACTGAAATAATAATTTATTTGTGCATACACTTATTAATACAAGTTTCAAATATCATCAACACAGATTATACAATACACCCATTAAATAAACAAGAGAAGCATCATATTTTCATTATCTGTTTTATGATATAATATCAGTTATAGAGACACACATACTTTAAATGTGCTAAATATGAATAATATAACAAATTGGAAAGAGTTTTCACTCTAGATTATAGTTCATCAATTCTTACAGACATTTGTTTATCATATATTTTTTAAGCTGTTTATAAAATTTATACTTAACATTAGTTTATGCTTTTCTGGTAATTTATGTTAATATTATCTCAATGATAAAGGGGTCTCTTTCTGTAGATTTTTTATTTATACCAATTCTATGAAATGAAATGAAAAGCCTATTATGTCCCATTAAGGGCAAAGGCCTCCTACAAGAGAGAAACTTGTTTGGATCTCAAGTAATGAACTAATTGGCTTAAGAGTAGTGTTTAGCTCTCAGATAACAAATTGAGATTTGCATATGCTGTGGTACATTTGCCACATCTCCAAGAAAACTGTTACTAATGCTCCAAGAACTGTGTAATCTCAGCAAAACTGATGGCCTTTCATTGAACAAAACTAAAACAATGACAACTTGAACCATTCATGTCAATAAATGTTTATGACTGCCATGGGTGGCCGAGGTCGTTAAGGTGCAGACTTGTGAGCAGAAGGTCTGGGGTTCAAATCCTATCAGGACCATCCTCCCTGACTGAAGTTTTTTCCAGGTTTTCCTCAGTCCTCATAAATGGCAAATGCTGGGGAGGTGCCCTAAACTTAGGCATGGAACTTAGGCCTTAAAAATCCTTTCCAAATATATCATTTCATTCCATGTATCATCAGTGTTCACTGTTTGTGGTTTCTCAGTAGTAAAAAAGAGTGTTTAACACCATTAAAAAAAAATTAATGGAATGGACCTACAATATGTGTCCAAATATGTCTACTAAGGAAAACTAGTTTCTTTTAATAACCAAATAGAAAGAAGTTAAAATAAGAATTACCCAGCATGGAAGACATCCTGGTCAATGAAGTTCATACTACAAGTTAAATCACTAAATTGAAATTTCAAATTTGAGACACTAGAGACCTATATACAACAAATGCTGCTATGCGGTTGCCAACCTGGGAGCCTCACAACCAAACTTAAGAACATGTGTCATATTGTCACATCCCAGGATAGGAGGTGATGTGAGGGCCTAACTCAGGTGGTAGAGCTTAAATTAAACTTAAGAGTTTTTATTATAAAAATATTCAATACCATTATTACATTTCCTGACTTTCTTGTTCAGATAAAGGTTTTGCAGCATTGCTGAACAACATGCATTAGTATAATAGAGACTAAGCTGAAAAAAAAAAAATTCAAAAAGCTATGCCATCATTTCATGCTTCATTCTGAGAAAAATTTTAAATGATCTTTATATGTTAATAAAAATCTAGCTAATGTGCCAGAAATAACTAAATTACTTGATATTATGTATATATAAATCTGTGAAATGTTGATTCTGTTGTAATTTCTCTCTCTTTTGTTTGTCTTTTTAAGTTAGGCAAAATTCCCCTATTTATTTTCATTGTCTTGTTTCCACTGGGGATATCACACCTTATCTTTAATTTTTACAGGTACACAAAAGTTCCAGCTCATCATCAAACATCCCTTGGAGATATTGCAAACTCTGCTATGCACATTCAAAGCTGAACAGCACTGCTTGTGAATATGCCTCTGCCATGAAAACTCCAGAAGAAAAATATGCTACATGTTGTTGTACCTGTCAAGAAACAAGATCTTGGTTTGATAATTTAAGAAAGTTCCGTGATTCTCATTGGTTTGATTGTCATGCCAAACCGGTAAACCTCATCTCAGATCCAGATGACCATAAAATATGGCAAAATCATCATTGTAAATGCTACCAGGAGGATCAGCATACATGTAAGCTCTACAAATGACAGGCATATAGCTCACAACTTAATGTGCTCCTTTCTTATTTATTAGAATTATTATATTTCTTTGCCAGTCCATTGGATTTTTTTCATCTCCATGCTTCATTCTTATCTTTATTCTTTTTATCTTTACCGATTTTAGTCTCTTGACTATTTGCCAAACTTCTCCACTCTTATTTTGGAATTTCCCTTCTAATTCCTTTCCAAATATAGCAAATTATTTATGAGGAAATCACTAAAATTTCATTAAAATTTTTCCATTTACCTGGACATGTTTCAAAGGCTGCTGCCTTCATCATCAGCTTCCTAGCTTAATACTAAAATGTAGCTCTGTGGATATTATGAACTTAGTGATGGGGTTACTGATATTTGGGAGATCAAAATTAATTAAATTTTCCTTGTTTTTGTTTATAAATATACAGAGGGTGCCAAAAAATGTATACAAGGTGGTATCCAGAATATTCGGGACTGGTGCTGCCATCTGGTTAAAAACTTACTTTGAAACTAATGACCGCCATCACCCTCGAAGTAGTTTCCTTCCACATGTATACACCGCTCCCAGCGATTCTGCCATTTTCCAAGTGCATCTTGGAAGTCATGTTCTTTGAGGGTGTTTAGCACAAGCAGTGTTTCTTCTTGAATCCTCTGAATAATGTCAAACTGACGTCCTTTCAAATTGATTTTCAGTTTGGGAAATAGAGCAAAGTCACAGGTGCCAAATCAGGCAAGTACGGTAGGTGGGGAACAACCGTTATGTTGCTTTTCATCAAAAAGCTCTTGGTGAACAAGGAATTGTGACAGGGCACGCAGTCACAGGTGCCAAATGAGGCGAGTACGGTTGGTGGGGAACAACCGTCGTGTTGCTTTTCGTCAAAAAGCTCTTGGTGAACAAGGAATTGTGACAGGGCACATCGTGATGCAACGGCCAGTTTCCTTGTGGCCAAAGTTCGGGCCTTCACAGTAGTACGTGGAATTCACTGTTTGATTTTGTGGGAAGAATTCTTGTGCACAATCCCCTTGATATCAATGAAAACAAGGAGCATGCTCTTTACTTTGATCTTCACTGCTCTCGCTTTTTTGGTCTTGGTGAGTTCGGGCTCTTCCACTGGGAGGAATGTTTTTTTTATCTCAGGGTCATAAGCCAACATCCAGCTCTCGTCACGCCTTCTGATCAGCAGTCAGCATCCTTGGCACAAATTTTGCAGCGACACAATGCATGCCCAATTCATCAGTTAAAATTTGTTGGCAGTCCCATAACCAATTCCCACTTCATGAGCAAGGTCTTAATGGTTCGACGTCGATCCTCACAAACGGGATGTTGAACTTTGGCAGTAATGTCATGCGTTGTGCAGCTGACGGCCTGCCCTGAATCGAGCATGCCCCTCAAACACACGTGTACAACTCATGCTTTGTCCCCTAAATACTTGTTGAATCATTGCAAGGGTCTCCATAGCATTTTCCCCAAGATGTGCACAAAATTTGATGCACACTCTCTGTTCTAATCTTGGATCCATCATAAAATCGCCACGCACTACACACAGGGTATCATGAAGAGTACTATAGAATCTCAACACATCTACCCAGCTGCATGAAACTTTAAACACTCACTCATCAGATGTGCTAGTGTTGCCACCTAGCAGTACAAAACTCTACTGCAATTATTGTTGAGATGGCAGCGCCTGTCCCGAATATTATGGATACTACCTCGTATTTGGGAATCTCTCTTGAAACAATCTCTGTATATCATGAGCCATTTCTGTAAGCACATACTTATAGAATATATGAATTCAATATTAATGTAATTAAAACATTGTATTATGTGAGTACTCAATACATTATCACACAACATACGAAGAATATATCCATAGGTTCCTAGAATTATATCATTCTGACCTGCTCCATAGTTAGAGCTTTAAGAACGAGACAGGAACTGGAGCTTGATCAATTGCATGTAACTGCCTGTGGTGCCTCAGTAGTTAAGGTAAGCGTTAAACACTATTAAAAAAAAATGCATCTAGAGTGCTCGCATGAAGGAAAAATCACACATGTTCCCGCACACACATTATGTATAGAATAATATATATTGAACAATTGTAAATAATTGTTAAATATATAAATATCTGTAAAGCAGTCTCTGACTTTTAATCTATATACAGCTTAAACATCTCTTTTGTAGTAATAAAATTCTATTCATGTTTGTTATTCCAAATTTTCCCATAATTCAGTGCCATAAGATAAAAGCAGATATACAGTTCCATAGTACACATTTTTTAGAACTTCTTGGTCCCTTAAAGTTTCTAAATTCCTTTAATTTATATAAAAACAACAATTTTTTTAATTATTGTATAAAGTTTATTTGTGAATTTCAAGACAGATTGTGGTCTACACATATTCCTAACATTTGTAACCATCTACCTTTTAAAGTTTCGTATTATTTAACATAATCACAAATAATGCTCATTATTTATATAATGATCAAAACCATTAGCTTTCTTTTGTTAGGATTAACCTTTAAATTTGTAATATATAAATAATCAGATATTGCTTTTAAAGATGAAGTAATTATAGTTTCTAATTGGATCAAGGAATTGTTGTAGCATACCATTGAGGTATCATCAGCGCAGGATACTACAATAAAATAATTGATATCATTGTATGATTTAGTTGAACTATACACTCTTAATGCTTCACTTGTCATAATGTATGGAACTGGTTTCCAGAACATTTAATTCTCATCTTCAGCCAGGCTAAAATCTAACTGTCGGATCATTTATTGAACTGTGGGAACGTGTATTCTGCTCTGGTGGCAGTGTGAGAAATTTGTAGTTTATGTTTTCATCCCTGGCAGTGTCGAAGTTCATTATGCTGTCTTGTATTTGAAGATTTTCTCCCAGGTTGCTAGTTCCGTAGGTCCTTGTACTGTTTTTAATAATTTTGCTTTATTCATTATGTTGTGATTTTGTGTCCAAAAATGATATGCTACTGCTGATTTCTCCATTTGCCTGTACTTTGTGTTCCTGAAATGTCCCTTTAACCATGTGCCTATTTCTCTCTTTGTTTTTCCAATATAGATTTTTTTCACGTTCTGCACAATTTATTTTGTAAATACCTGCTTTTTTCTCTTGTGGAATACTGTCATTAACATTGTCTATCAGTAGATTTTTAACATTAAATCTATTAACCAGTGCCAACCTGATATTAAAATCTTTAAGAATTTTCTGAAATTTTTTTTATAGCCCCATGGATGATATGTGAACTTTTTAAAAATTAGCTTATCTTTTCTTGCTGAAAATGTTGTGGTTTCTTTGATACGTTTTTGTCTCTTGAATTTCTGTACCTTTTAGTGTACTAGTTCTTTTTTAAAACCATTTTAACCACTGTTCTATTTGTTTGTATTCATTAAAATATTTTTCTTTGCTAATTTGTAGGTTAACTAGCCATTGTGTTAAATTGTTGATAACTGCATGTTTGTGTGCTGTAGGGTTAAAACTGTCAGCTTTGATGTGATTATCTGCGTGTGTATCTGTCTGTATATTCCAAATTCCAGGTTTTCTTGACGTTTCATTATTTTAATATCCAAGAATGGCAACATATTATCTGTTTCTGTTTCATATGTAAACGATATGTTTCTATCTGGTATATTCAAAAGTTTTAAGGCATCATCATTGAGTTTTTTTTGTTAACTATCCCAAATATATCGTCGACATATCTGTACAGTACCTTAAATATGTATGGAAAAGTGGTGTTGATGTGTGTTTCAAATCTCCTCATGAAGAGGTTAGCTGGAAATGGAGATAAGAGGCTGCGCATTGTAAGTCCTGCTTGTTGTTTATAAAATTTTCCTTTGAAAGAAAAATAGGCGTGGTTTATGCAAATTTCTGTGAGTTTGATGTATTCTTTTATGTGTGTATCATTAATTCCATTTGTATTTAGCGAATCATGTAGATAAATCAGGAGTTTTTCTTTTATATGCTTAGAAACAGCGATTCTACATCGAAAGATATGAAGTCTCAGAGATATATAATTTTATGTGCTTGATTTTTTCTATTAACTGACATGAATTGTTTACACTCATGCTTTGAAATTTAAGTAATGTCTTGAATCTACTCGCTAGCCATTGATATTATTATATTTAGTTGAACTAAATCATACATTAGTAAATCATATTTACTAATTAAAATGTAAATTGGAACTTGCACAGTGAAGCCGATCATATAATTGAATTATTGTATTGAGTTCAACTAAATCATATAATATCAATTATATGATTGGTTTCACTGTGCAAGTTCCAATTTACATTTTGATTAATAAACAGGATACTACATTGCTTGTTTGGATTTCTGTAAATCATTAATCTATATCAGAAAGAGCAAAGGTCCCAAAACTGAACTCTGTGGCATTCCTGCAGTTAATGGTTTAGCTTTCAAATGTATGTTTAATTTTAATTTTAATTTTACTTTATAAGAAATTTTTGTCATTGTCTTCCTATTGCTCTAAACTATTTATATCGAATTATTTTTATTTTTGAATGCATGCACAAAGTAATTTAATTAGTTATTTTGTCCTATGATTTGCTGGGTTTACAAATGATATTGTAATATTTCACTTTATTCTACACTTTGTTTCTTGAAAATAGGTCTCCATCAATATGTTATGAATGATCGCCTCTTTATGCAGCCTCTAAATGCAGATCACAAAGGAAGAAGTCGATGTGCATATTGTCATTTGCCAAGAAACAAGGAAAGAGCATCAAGATTTTCTCAGGAAACAGCAGAAAACCCTAAAGAAGAAGTGCTTGTAAGATTACCAATAAGTTTGTTGTCATCGCAAAACAAGGAACAGAACCAATCAAATGAAAAAGCACATAAAACTAAAATGAGAGAATGGAAACTGCCACTACCTGCAAATTCTCTTGCACTTCGATTCCAGAAGGGAATTGTGTAATAGGTGCTTATTGTTTAATTTGTATGTTTTTGGACATTAATGTCAGCGTACTGAAAAACAATTAAGATCAGTAATATTAATTAAATAGTACAGGACATTAGGCATTAATATTGTACAAATTTATTTTATTTAAATATAGCATGTAAATAAATTTTATATATGTTCACTTTAGAAAGCCTCATTCATAATAGTAGTCACAAGCAATTTATGCTTGGAGCAGAAAAAATACAATGACAATTTCATATTTGCTATAACAGTATAACTTTTGAATAGTTTTGTTAAATCTAGTAATAAGATTTTTCTTTGTTTTTCCTTTTCAAGTCTTGCCTAAGATTTGCATATATCTTTGTAAACAATTTAGAAAGTTTTATTCAATTAGGAAAGCAGACTTTCATTTGTTTCTCCCACAAAACATCTCAGTAAAATTATGAGTGCCAATTCTATGCTAATCTTGTTCAGGATAACTTCATAAATTACCAGTTTAGGCAATTGGCTTTACTTGAAAAACTAGAAAGTGGGTTGATATGTTCTATTAGCTAGATTAGATTAGAGTATTTTTTATTCTCGCACTTGAAAGTGATGAGCTATTTAAGACTTGTAATAAGAAATGTAATTTTTTATTTTTCTCCATATAAACTGTGTTTTAGGCTAAGATTTGAAATCAGAGTTAGATATGAAAAATTCAAGGTCAATACAGGACTCAAACCATGGATCTTCAGCTTATTGTGCCCATGCACTTACTATCTGAGCTGTTGTACCTTTCTCAAATCTGCTAATTTTTCTATCAGAGTTTACAATAGTTTTTTTTTTCTGTGTTTGTTCTAAGAGTGGTAATAAGGATTCGAGTGAAGTTTTGGGAGGTTAAATTGGAAAAAGTTTGTGAGATATCGCAAAATACATCCTTGTTAGTCAAGTGAAAGAACACATTTGCTGCATAAAAGGCAATTATAGGTACCAAACATGAAACCTGTGTGATACCTACAGGTTAAGGAAATATTTAAAGAATTGCTAGGGAGTTTATTTCTTTAATCATCTATTAAATTAATTAAGCTGTTGCTGTAAATGGAGCTGTGAAGCTGCTAGCGTTACCCTAATATCTTCAAATGATGGTGGTGGATAGATTTTTTGTGCAATATTGGTGCGGATGGAGTTGAATATGGCAGTAATGGTGTTGAAATGCTCATTTTGTGTGGGCACAGTTCTTGCTGTGGCTTCAGAAGTTGATTTCGGGTCTTGAATGCCTCTCTTCAGCCTGTCAAGAGGATTCAGTCCAGGTTGTCTGAAGTACTGTAAATATCTCTTCCAGTTAGTCAAGCCAAGTGGTGGTTGCATCTTGAGCAGCTAGAAAGTGTTGGGTGATCAGATCTGTTCGTTGGAGGATCGTCTGCTGAAATTCTGGGATAAGGGGCTTAAATTTAAAAAGGCACTGAGGATGGTTTTACGAAGAATGATGTGTGCAGCGCCAAAAGTCCTATCGGTCTAGAAAGACGAAGTAGGTAGAGATGCTGGATGGTGGCTGAGGTGCTGGAGTGGGCAGGCGGCCTGGCTAGGAGACACAAAATCTGCAGCAGTGGGCCAAGTCATGCTGCTTGCACTCCCAGGTGAGGGCCTTGGCTGGTTCAGTGCAATCCTGCACTTTGTGGCCATAGCTTTAGCATGGGTAGCATGACTGAGTAGATTTGACCTAATTGGAACAATGCATCCTATAGCGGCAGTCCATCTGCAATGGCAGCATTGCAATCCTCCGAATCAAGAAATGCCACTCTTACTAGCTAGGTACACTTGAGACATGTAAGGCCATCTCTTTGCAGAGATTTTATTAATAAGAGGCAACATGAAACCATCAAGTACCTGTGGGCCAGGTTTCACAGTTAACCACACTGAGGGTTAATTTATATGAAATGCTCTCCATACAATGGTAAGACCATCAACATACTAAGCTGAAGATTCCCAGCCTTGACCTCTGACTGTCTCTCCAAACTTAACAATTACCTGACTTTTAGTTGTTCACTCTCAGTGGTATAAAGTAACATTGAAAATGGTAAAAGGAAGTAAGATGTAGGAGTGGAAAATAATGGTTTTAAAATCAAGTCAAAAGAATTTTTAGTAAAATTTCAAAATAACAATAATTACAAATGTTTATTAATGTTTTGCAGACACTCTGTACATCAGGATCGACTGTGTTGCTGTGATGTTTCCGAGTAATGTAACAATAACGTAAAATGTTACTAAAAATCATTAAGAATTATCATTTTATCCCATGGAAAGCCTACCAAATATAGTGCTCTTAACATTTTTCATACACAACACATTTTTCAGTTAAAGAATTTTAAATTTATATAGGTTAATAATTACAGTATTAAACATAATTGTTAATTCAAATAAATCACAGAAATAAATTAAAAACTTTTTTTTTGTTTTGTTCAAAATAGCATGATTCAAAACACCAATCTTAAGCTGATTAAAAACAATATAAACATAAACATTTTAAATAAAATAATATGAAACGAAAAGTAGTTCATTTAAGGTGACAATCCTATGCATCAAAACATTAGTTAATAAAATGTTGGAACAAGTAAATTGCTTTTAATATTGAATTGAATTTATTTCCACTTAATACAACAAGCTTCCACAGTACTCTTTTACAATTCATTTATTCATACAAGAAAATACAACCAATGGTTACTATTAAATCTTCCTGAATTGCTGTGTAACCAAGTGGCCCGAATAGTTTAAATCTTGCAGTTACTCAACTATCGGGCAACTTACATCTACAAAATTAATCAAAAACCAGTCTAAATTTTGTTTCTGCCCAATTTAGTTCCTCACGTCTTTCTTACTTTCTTCAACCATTTTCTTTTAAACTTCCCTAATTAATTCCCAAACTCCAAGATTTTCTGCCTTGTTTTCATATTCACCAACTTATTTCCCCTATTGGTGAGTTATCCCACTTTTCAATCCTAAGTTTTTCTCTCAGTTTCTCTACATTCCACAATTGCACGCCAGTAACTTTAATCAGACATTTCTCTATATTTAAGCCTCCTCTTATTCCTTTCAGATTCACTACCCCTGTCCAGGCCCATGAGATTCCCTCCCTTGTCCACCTGTCACCCTCATCTACATAATGCTCTCTGCTTCATATTTTCTTTAACCCCCTGTAAACCCTCAATGACTTTTTACTACTAAAATTACCTAATATCTCCTATCTTTCCATATCATAAATTTTTTGTTTAATTTCTATCCAAAAACCTCTTTCTTTACTTTCTCTATCATGCCACTCCATACCAAGGCCGATTTTTTTCCACTATCTCATTGATTCTACTAACCCAAGCATTTCCTCTCGTCAGTTTCTCTTGCATCACTAGACGGTGTTTCAAAATACACTTCTAGATTTTTAATCCTAAACCAATATTTCAGAATTTTGTCATTATTTTTCCTTTACTCCTATTTTGCCTAATTCAGCTTGTGCTTTTAATATATGAGATAAGCTTTATCATTTGAAGAGGAAAAAAGACAATAAAAATGCATACAAGAATAGAATTTAAAAGCAATTTACTTTTAATCTAAGTTGACCTAAGAAATATTTTAATGTAATCATGTAAACATTTTGACAAACAAATATTTTTATTTGAAAACAAAACATGAACTTTAAACAGATTTTTTACTAAAAAGAGATATTAAACATTTTAAAAACCTTGTTTATGAATTTTTTGCTATGTCTGAAAATATCTTCACTTCTTTTAATGTGCTAATGGTATTGTAATTTTTAACTTTAGATTTTTAAGGATATCTAAAATTTTGCAACATTTCTTTTTAATATTGGTTCTGCTGACATGCTGAGAAGCTATTTGTATAATGACAATAAATTCACCTATATTTGTAGAAAAATATATGCATCTTTTCAGTCTTTGTTTAAGAATTAAATCTGTCGTCTAACACTCTTCATGCTTCACTAACCTTAAAAATATTCAGTACCGGTTTCAAAGTTTCGAGTCCATGTCGAAGATGGAGATAGCATATCTTTGAAACCGGTACCAAATATTTTTAAGGTTAGTGAAGCATGAAGAGTGTTAGACGACAGATTTAATTCATGTGAGCTTCACTGTGTTAGTTCCATATGAAAATTTTTTTAAAGTTTTTTCAATTTTTAAAAAATTTTAACTTTGTTTAAGAGTTTTATTTTGTCTTGTATGAAAGTGTCATTAGATAGACTGACTACCTTGTTTCCTGGTGGTTATGGGCATAGTACTGCTCCTTTTTTTTATTTATTCATTTTTTTTTGGTGTAATCTTCTTATAGATTGGATTGTAAATTCTCCCAAATAATGGATTCTAATGATGCAAAGAGTTTTAAATATAAGATATAAATTTTAATTCTATGTTATTTAATTTTTTAAATAATAGGTTCTTCTCCTCAACTTTTTGATGTATACTATTGTCTTTTTTAACTGTTTTCCATACAAAATTTGACATGACTTTATTTTTTATGGAAAGTTTTAAGAAATTTATATCAGTAGCAATCTAATTTTTATCGCAATTTTATATGTCACTTTTTGCACTTCCAAAAACATAGTTGTATAATAATTTTCCCTTACCTGAAGAGTTGCCATTTGTAATTGCTATCCAACATGTATCTATTACTTGCACTTCTAGTTTGTCTTAATTCAATATTTAATGTGTTTAGAAGCTACTAACAATGAAGCAATTGAAATATTCCAAATTGATAAACTTAACTTACAGGGTTTCTAATTAAGACATGTTTTGGGAACCATTATTCCCATCTTCATCTGTTGATCGACTACTTGGTAAGTTTTAGGTTGTTTGGTGTGGTTGTGGCTGAACCTGAGTTGCTACTTTGTCGGCATATGTTGCTGGAGTAGGAATTTGCTGATTTGTTCAGAGGTGGAATATCAAAATTTAAAATATTATTAAATTTTTAAGAATGAAAATATTTTTCCATGATGGTAGTTATAGTGTGTATTTCTTTAAACAAAATGGATTCTTGCTTAATTTCATGGTTGTATTTCCAAAAGTGAGTTGTTACTGCTTATTTTTCAAATGTTTATCCAAACATTTCTAAAATGTCCTGTCTTCCTGTAATTGAAGTTCATGTCAACATTCAGAATATTTCAGTTGTTTCATCGTCAATAGCGTTTAAACACTTCAAATGTTAGAAAGAAAGAAAAAAGTAAATAATTTTTAATATTTGAGACAAATTTTATTATTTGAAAAGGAAGAAACAAAATAGAAAATAACATATAATTGCATTACAGCTATAGAGTTTAACAGTTCTTTTTAATCTAAGTTTATCCACAAATATTTTAATAAAGTGATATTGGTAATTATTTTGACTAGCAAATATGTTTATTTCCAAGCAAAATGTTGACTTGAAACAGATTTTCTAAAAGTTTAAGCAGCTGAACTATGCTCTTTGAGGAAAATTGCAAGGATAGAAAAGAATGATATTAAACATTTTAAAAGCCACTCCAATGTAAGGGCATAATCAGAATTACAGACTGAAGAGGACCAAACATTTCATGGAATGAGACATTCAAAACTACTCAAAATATTCACTAAGAAAGGTGACATGATTGGAGCAGTTTACGTGGTCTCGTTTGCCAGATAGCAAGACATTGACATGTTTTCTAAATTTTGCAAGAAAGATAAGGATAAACTTTCTGGGGGGACACAGACATATTTACAGCAATTAGTATTGCATACTACTCTACTAATTTTTTATACAAAAAAACATACATTTATTCTGTTTGCATTTCATTATCTGAGAGATACATATTAAATTCTCTTTAAGGTACTATATTTATTATAAATACATATTTATCACAAGATACTGTTCACTGTTCCTAGATTTCCTTTAAATGGAACATATAAAGTTATTTAAAATGTAATATTATCTCTGTTAATGCACCTTGTTTATTAACCTATCAAGCACTTAATGTCCAAATGTGTCCATTAGGAGGGGTGCTATTTTCTACCACTATTGGATCATTTGCTGTAGCCTCTCATACTTTAAAACTAAGAACTTTCACATATTTCTTTTAACATATATTAAATATAATGCTTTTCCAAGTAATACCATGTTTTGAATGTCATAAGGAACAAGAAACTTGCTGATGTTAATCATTTATATAACTACATTTTGTGTGTTATAACATTTTGATTGCTTCACTAATGCGCTATTTCTGTGTAACATATTGTGATATGTTTTATTGTGATTCTTATATATAGTCAATTAATATAATTAATAACTGTATATGTTAAAGTATGTCTTGCAATAAAGTTTTTTTATCTCCATTAGTTTATCTTTTGGTATTCAATGATTATTTGTAGCTGCTCTATTGAAATCATATGACATAGATTAAGCTTCAAAAAATTGGAATTTTAACTAATTGAAGCATGGCTCCAGAATCTCCAAAGAGTGCAATATCAATCTTTGTACTACAATAATCCCTAACAATGTTGGTTCAAGGTTTTTATTCACTGATTATGTACTGTTTGCACATTTGGCTTTATTAATACATAACTACAAAATTATTATATACATATCAAATTTATAACTTAGTTTCAAAGAATTCCTCTACAGTATAACAATTGTGTTTTAACAATCGGTTTTTAAAATTGTGCTTAAAGTGTTTTTAAATGATTTTGGCATTTTATTATACAGCACCACTTCTATGTGATACATAATATTACTTTTAGTAGTCTCTCACTTGCAAGCATCATTTTTATTAGCTAGATATGCTAATTGGGACTTGTGCATTGAAGCTAATCATATAATTAAGACCATTGTATGATTGAGTCAAGCTACACTCTTTTTGGCTCCACTTGTTTATATGTTTCATAAGCCCTTGCTTACATCCTCAACTAATCATAATTTAAACATTAAAATATAAAGTGGAACTTGCATTATCATTATCATCATGAATTAATGATAATTTGTTATGCTATGGAAATGTGTACTCTTCTCTGTGGAGATGTGATGAATTAAAGTGTATGTTTTCATCCCCAGAAGTGTCAAAAGTTCATTAATTTATCTCTATATTTGTAAATGTAGATTTTCTTCCATGTTGCTAACTCTATAGGTCCTTGTACTGATTTCAATAATTGTGCTTTATTCTCTATGTTATGGTTTTCTGTCCAGAAATGAGATGCTATTGCTGATTTCTCCATTTGTTTGTATTTTATGTTCCTGGAATGTTCTTTAATCATATGTCTATGTTTCTCTTTGTTTTTCCAATATAATTTTCAATCATATTATACACAACTTATTTGGTAAATACCCGCATTTTTCTCTGGTGGAATACTGACATTAACAATACCTTAAATTAAATTGATAATTTTTAAAAAATTCACTTATGATCCATGGGCTACAAAAAAATTTCAAACTACTCTAAAAGATTTTAATATCAGGTCGACACCTGTAAACAGAGTTAATGTTAAAAATCTACTGAAAGACAATATTAATGACAGTAGCATCCCACTTTTGGACAGAAAACCACAACATAGTGAATAAAAATTATTTAAATCCGTACAAGGACCTACAAAATTATCAATATGGAAGAAAATCTACATTTATATATATAGAAATACTTTGACATTTCTGGGGATGATAAGTTTATCGCACCTCCACCAGAGCAGAGTACACATCCCCATAGCATAATGAATTATCCAACAGTTGAAGGGTAACTTGAAAATATGTACTACATATAAACAAGTAAGTGGAACAAGAGTGCATAGTTCTACTAAATCATACAATAATCTTAATTATATCAATCTTATTGTTAGCCCCCATGGATTTGTATGCTTTTATTTCACGTTTTGTTAATGTGATATTTAAAACTGTAAATGAGTTAAAATTTATTTGTTACTGAAACAACCATAAAACATGCATTATTGCTTGAAATGAAACTAACCATTACAGTTTAATTACTGAAATTATATCTGCAAAATAAACTGCTGGCAGGGTAGCTAAGATGTTTAACAAAGCTAGTTAAACAGCAGTCAATATATAGAAGGATTGCAATAAATTTTTATCCCCCCTTTTTAGTGCTAAAAAACCAGTTTACCAGTTTTCTTATGAATAGCTATTATGGACTGAAGCATTAAATTATTTCTGCTTTATGTGAAAATAGTCTAAGGCTATTTAAAATGAATATTAAAACATATTTATAATTATTATTTTTTAAATGGTTTATTTACTGTTGTTTTGATTGCATTGCTCTTCTCCAGATGTATGTAGATTTAACATGAATACTGCAACTTAAACAATTTTGTTATTTCAAAAATGAGTGAAAAAGAAAAACTTATTTTTAGAAATGGGTGCAATCACTTCCAACTGCAATGACAGTGTAAACATTCCTGCTTGCTTGCAACAAACACAGAACAGCAGTTTGGATTATACTGTTAATATTGCCATAACTCCATTACATAGGCTACCAGATGTTCTTGCACTCTTGTTTGCTCTTATTTCTTCCCATACCTGAACCATGAAGGCACACTCTCATGTTCAATAGGATTCAGGAAGCCAGAATATTTCTGAGTCTCTCAAGACATTCCTGGATAATATTGGAGGTTGCACACCACCTGTTTGCATGCAAAACATGTATTTCTCTTGAACTGGTAAATTGGCATGAAGGGATGGTATAAAGTGTTCTTCAAAACACAGACATAGGCTGCACTTGGCATTCAATCCAGCATTTGAATTAATTCCCCAGATTCAATGCTGTCACATAGGTCCTGAAGTGTGCTGAAATTCTTCCCGAATGCTCAGTTTGAAATGCATGCTCATATCTGGTCTGTTCAGATTTAGATCCCAAAATGCTTAAAGAAGATTTAACATACCAGGTGATTCAAAATGGACACACTTTCAGTTGGCTATATTTTCTGAACTACATGTTGTGTTTTAATTCTGTAAATTGCAATTGATTACACAAACATGGAGGTTTACAAATGTTCAGTATGCCCCCCCTCCAGCTGCATGGATAATATCTAGATGGTAGCTGAATTCATCCCACAGTCAATGAAGAATGTCTTGCATCACTGAATTCATGTAAAATACAACCAATACATGGCTTTAAAATATGTAGACACTTGGCAATTAAATACACTTAAACTTGTTGGTCATTTAATGACACATTATGCATTTCCTACACTAATGTAATCAACTTGTTCACACTAACTCCATTTACTTACATAACACTAGGACAGATTTTGGAAGCACTTGCTTCCATCTTCAGCTGTTGACTATAAATTCCAGTAGCAGTAGTCGGTCAACAGCTGATGATAACAAGTGCTTCTGAAACATATTGTGTTATGTAAGAAAAATGGAGTTAGCATGAAAAAGTTGATTACATTAGTTTGGAATATATTACCACTCCATGATCTACAGTTTCTTAAATACAATTTATTTCATTTATCATGTATTCCTTCAACTGTGCTGTTGTTGCACTCTCTGGACATCCTCAAGGCTAATACAACAATGTTAAAATACAGTCCATTTTTTGAATGTTGAAAATGAAGGAGGAATTACTGTAAACTTGTATCAACTTCCTTTGGCAATAAACTATCTTTTCAAAAAAAAATATCCCTGCACTATACTAATTTTTTTTACGAAATGTTGACAATATGTCTGCTATAGAATGCTGAAATAAATAAACTATTTTAAATGTTCACTTAACATTTCAAATGAATGCTTAAGAGAGGTTTACCGACAAAAATTGTTTTACCAATTGCATGGCCACCTATGCTCAAGGACAACAGCTTTTCTGACCCTCTCATATACGATATATTATTTACCTATAAACTAAATTATGTATCTATCCTCAAGCCTGGGAGAAACTTTTCTGTCATGTTTCACAATTAAAAACCTTTTACCCCAATAAATCAAAATATATCCATTCAAAGAATATGCTTGAATAAAGCTCTTCCCACAAAATTTACATTTATATAGCTTCCTGCCATCACAGAACAAAAGTTGTTTCCTCAAAATAGCTATGTCATTATAGCCTATTCCACAACTTCAAACTTGTGAGGTATTTTGCCATCAAGATTAGTAACTGTTTTCTTATTTACATACCTCAGAAAACTTATTCACAAAATTCTCACTGTGACAGCTTCTAATCAAAACATGTTCTCCCACAGTATATGATTCTGGGTAAACTTACCTGCAAAATTCACACTTATATAGGTACTTGCTCTTATGAGTCAAAAGATGTGCTCCCAAATAAGATACATAAATAAATCTTTCCAAAATTTTAACCCATACACTTCTTACACAATCAAAAGATGAGATCTGAAATAAGATGCATAAATAAAGCTTTTCATAGAAATTTTACACTTGATATTATGAATTAAAAATGTTTTTTCAAGTTTTTCCCACAAACTTCACACTTATGTGTGTTTACGTCTTCAAGAATTAAAAGCAGTGGCCTTAATAAGATGCAAGGGTAAACCTCTTTCTACCAAGTTCACCTTATGGGTTCTTTGCCTTGATGAATTAAAAGATGTTTTCTCAAACCAGATGCAAGGGTAAAGCTCTTTCCACAAAATTCACACTTATGGGGCTTTTTGCCCTCATGAATTAAAAGATGTGTCCTCAAATTTGATGTCTGGATAAAGCTCTTTCCACATATTTCACAGTTATGGGGCTTTTTGCCTTCATGAATCATTAGATGTTGCTTCAAATGAAATGCTCGGATAAAACTCTTTCCACAAACTTCACACTTATGCAGTTTTATGTCCTCGTGAATCATTAGATGTGGCTTCAAATTAGATGCGTAGGTAAAGCTCTTTCCACAAACTTCACACTTGTGCGGCTTCTTGCCCTCATGTATCAAAAGATGTTGCCTTAAATCAGATGCATAGGTGTAACTCTTTCCACAAACTTCACATTTATGTGGCTTATTGCCCTCATGAATCATAAGATGTTGCCTCAGTTTAGATACTTGTACAAAGCTCTTTCCACAAACTGCACATTTATGTGGCTTCTTGCCTTCATGAATCAAAAGATGTTGCCGCAAATCAGATGCATAGGTAAAACTCTTTCCACAAACTTCACACTTATGTGGCTTCTTGCCCTCATGAATCATAAGATGCTTCTTCAAATAAGACGCCTGAATAAAGCTCTTTTCACAAACTTCACACTTATGTGGCTTTTTGCCATCATGAATTAAAAGATGTACCCTCAAATAAGATGGATTGTTAAAGCTCTTTCCACAAACCTCACATTTATGGGACTTTTTGCCTTCATGACTGAAAAGATGTTGCCTCAAATTAGATGCTTGGATAAAGCTCTTCCCACAAATTTCACACTTATGTGGCTTTTTGCCCTCATGAATCAAAAGATGTTTCCTCAAATAAGATGCACTGGTAAAGTTCTTACTGCAAACTTCACACTTGTGGGACTTTCTGTCCTCATGAATCATAAGATGTTGCTTCAAATAAGATATATGGTTAAAGCTCTTTCCACAAACGTCACACTTGTGGGACTTTCTGCCCTCATGAATCATAAGATGTTGCCTCAAGCCAGATGCTTGGACAAAGCTCTTACCACAAATTTCACACTTATGTGGCTTTTTTCCCTCATGAATCAAAAGATGTTTCCTCAAATAAGATGCACTGGTAAAGCTCTTACTACAAACTTCACACTTATGTGTCTTTTTGCTCTCATGAATCAAAATATGGTTTTCTAAGTCTGACGCCACAGTAAAACATTTTCCACAGAATTTGCATTTATATTTTTTTTCAGTGTCACAAATTAATAAATGACCTCTTAAAGATGAAGTGTCACTGAAAATGCTTTCACAAAATATACACTTAAATTCCTGCTTCTTTTTGTGGTCTTTACTTTCAATAAAAGTAGTAGATGAAACATCCATATAAAGGGGTAAGTCCCCCAAGTGTGTCCTGAAAAATGAAGAACACATGCTATTAGCAGAGTACAAAACAGTTATAGTATCAAAAAGTATACTTTATTAATATTAGACAAATTATAATTAATGCTACAAATGTATTAACAAGCCATAAATTTTAGTTTACTTAAATTTTAAAAAATAACAACTAAGCTTATATGTAATTCATGCTCAACAAGTCTGCCCGTAATTTTTTTTTTTTAATCAATCAATATTGAATCTCAAATTCAGTACTTAAGGCCAATATTGGAAATATCCTTCAAGAATTATACATGATTACAACATTCTCAATTGCACATTTCTATACATTTGTAGAAGCATGCAACAATTGGATGGACCTTCACTACTGACAATAGGCACCGACTACTAGGGTTCATCCAAAGTGTTTGTAGAGGGGACTGAGCAAGAGAAAAAACATTTAACAAAGGAGAAATTAAAGGACTTAAAATGTGTTAACTTTTCAAAAAATGTGGAGAAATATATAGTAGATTTAGAGGCAGTGATTCAACGGCCAAATTAATGACAATAAGAATATCATTAGAAAAATAGGGGAATGAAATTCTGGATTGCATCGTCAAAAGTAGGGCTAGATTTAGAGTATACAAGCAAATTCTGATCATTTCTGACTGATTTACATATGAGTAATTTAGAAAGGCACACATCACCAATCATTCCTATACATTTTTACAGTCTGGCACAGCTATGTTGATATCTTTATGGTGGTTAAAAAGAAACACTGGTATAAAGCTTTGAAATTGTTAAACCTTCAAGATAGAGAAATTAAATGCATGTTGAAACAGAACTAGATAACACATTTATTTTCCTTGACTTTTAAAGATTATAAGAACAGGTGGCTCATGAGCAAGTTTGACATTGAAATCAGAAAGGAGCTGAATGAATGCAAAAGTCAACTACAAAGATTGGAAAAACAGCATGAGGAATCAAGGAAGAAGAATTTAATTAGTTTTGGAATAGAAGAACAGCAAAGAAAAAGACTGGATGTGTCAGTGAAAAATTATCTTCATAGAAAAATTGGATTTAAAACTAACTGGATGGTAAACATGTATCTGTTTAAAATAGGAAGAAGAGGATCGAAACCAAGACCAGTCTTGTGAAATTGGCAATCATGAAAATCAAATGGAATATTTTAACTAGGACAAAGAATTTGAAAGATACCAAAATTTTTATTGAACAATATTTTGGCAAGCAAACCAGAAACAAGATATATTTTATTGCAAGAAATAAAAAGAGCAAGGAATGAAGGTAAAACTGCATTTGTAAAAGGCACACAGCTATGCATAAAGGAAAAGAGACATGTGCTGACCTAGCAGATGATGCATTATTTGGTGGAAGCAGGACATGTAGGACGATCTGGAAAGTAGTGAGAGAAGAGGAGAAGGAAAGGCATAATGTCACACAATGAGGAGCTGTGAAAGGAAGTCTCCGGCTGGACATGGCCTTGGGTACAAGGAGGATGGTCTCTCCACCTAAACAGCTGATGGAAGATGCACGGAGAAATGTCAATGCACAGCAGGCTGGACAGGATGTTTGGAAGGATACAGAAGGTTTGAGTGTGGTGTCAATGCCCTCAGGGAGTATACTTGAAATACAAGGTAATGCCAAAAATAATTAGGGACAGATGCAAGAGTTATAAGGACAAAGCAGAAATTAAATCACTTTAGAATGGATAGAAAAGGTCGGTATAAGAACATTCCCTGGAGGTAATTCTTTGGAATGTTGCAGGTTTATTGGACAAGTCAAGTAAGGGAGATAATGATGGGAGACTTTATTGCAGTTGTTGAGACATGGGTACCAAAAAAAAAAGAATGGTAGAATTAACTGACTGAGTATTATGGAAATTTCTGAATCCCTATTATATATTCAGTTCAGTTCCTAGAGCATTCCATGAATTTGCAAAATAATCATAAAAATTTACAAACATAAAATTTGTCAACTAAAATTGTTAATTGGAACTTTGTACAGGAAAGCTAATCATATATTAAGATCATTGTAAGATTCAATCCAACTAACACTCTTTTGCTCCACCTGTTTAAATATGTAGAACTGGTTTCATAAATACTTCGCTCACACCAGCAGCCCTCGACTGGAGGATAAACAATTATTCTGTGGGGATGAGTAATCTGCTCTGGTGGAAGTGTAATAAACTTGAAGTTTATGTTTTCATCAACAGAAGTGTCGAAGTTCATTAAACTGTCTTTGTACTTATAAATGTAGATTTTCTCCCATGTTGCTAATTCTGTAGTTTCGTGCAATGATTTTAAGTTAAATGGTTAAAAATGGTTATAACAAAAAATTAGTACACAAAAAGTACAGAAATTCAAAAAGGCAAAAACATATTAAGGAAACCACAACACTTTCAAAAAAAAAAAAAAGAGGTAATTTTTAAAAAATTCACATGGGCTACAAAAAAAATTCAGAATATTCTTAAATATTTTAATATCAAAACAGATTTAATGTTAAAAATCTCCTGATTGATAATGTTAATGACAGTATTCTACAAGAAAAAAAAGCAGGTATTTATAAAATAAGTTGTGCAGAATGTGAAAAAATCTACATTGGAAAAACAAAGAGAAACATAGGCACACGGTTAAAAGAACATTTCAGAAACATAAACTGCAAGCAGTTGGAGAAATCAGCAGTCGCATCACATTCCAGAAAACCACGACATAGTGAAAAAAACAAAATTATTAAAATCAGTGCAAGGACCTACAGAATTAGTTACATGGGAGAAAATCTACATTTACAAGTACAAAGACAGTTTAATGAACTTCTACACTTATGGTGATGAAAACATAAACTTCAAGTTCATCACACCTTCACCTGAGCAGATTACACATCCCCATAGCATAACTGTTTATCCTCCAGTCGACAATGGGAATGACGATGTGAACGAAGTGCTCATGAAACCAGTTCTACATATTTAAACAAATAAGTGGAGCAAAAGAGTGTTAAATCGACTCAATCACAAAATGATCTTAATAAAATTTGTCATTTATAATGTTTACAATAGTTCACTATATTCTATATGCATAAAAAATACAGTATACATCTGCATAAATGGTTACAACTAAAATTTAAAATGAAGTAACTTCTAAAATTCAGCCAAAACAATAAAAACCAGAGAAGTAGAAACAGAAAAATTAGTCAAATGGTCACACAAATTTTGCTATACACATATTTATACATACATTGATATAAAATCATTAGTATTTTTGAATCAGTATAATGCATTGTAACTCATATATTCCTTTACAGAATAATAGGCCTTTTTACAAGAGTATTTTTAACAGAAGTATGAAGGATTTACCATTGTTTATTAAGGTTTTTAGGCTAGAGGGAAAATTGTTTAGTTTTAAAATGCATTCCTAACAAGCTGTTTTTGATGGCAGAAAAGTGTTGAAACTGATTTGCTTTTGGTCTGGTATTCTTGTCATATATATTTTGGTTTTGTACAATTTTTTTTTTATTTATTATTATTTAAAAGTAAGAGGGATAATATATATTCATATGGAAGACTTAAAATTTCAAATTGCCTAAAGTGGTTTCTGCATAAAACTTTGCTAAATTAGCAATTATTTGTATGGCTTTTTCTACAATAAGACACAATGATTTTTAACTAAGTTTCCCCAAAATATAAAATCATATTTCATTATTGAGATGAAATAGGTATAAATAAAATTTTAACTTTAAAGTTCTAACTTAATCCAAATTTAATAATGTGCATACCTGCATAGCATGCACTGCTAAGTTTAAATACGATAAGATTGATGCGATCTTTCCAATTCAATGACTATCAATTCTTATACCAAGGAATTTAATATCTTTGATTTGTAGAAGTACATTGTTAGACTTTGCATTTATATAGGGGATTTGGAGATCTGTGAATAATGAACTTCATAACATTTGTTTTATCTAGATTAAACAGTTTATTTGCTTTGAACCATACACCAAGGAACCCAGAAATAGATTTAATAATACTACCCCATACTGTACAGCCTTACCCTTGATCACGGTATGGAACATCTGATTCCTCAATTGTGATCTCATCCTTCATTAAAGCTACGTCACGTTCCTTTCGCTCCTGTGATAAATAAAAAAAAAAATGTTTATATGAACTTATACTCTTGAAGCTATTATCAGTGAAGTAGTGAAATAATGTTGATATGGCAACACTTATATTTCACTAACTTGGTATTTTTAATTTAATGTTGGTCCTCCGCTTATTATGGGAGCAATGTTCCCAAAATATATCCAATTAAAAGAACCGAGTAAGTCAATTGTAACTGTCACCAAACCAACTCTATATCAACATTAAAATAGTGCTTATTTAAAGTTGATATTTCCTATAGTTAATTTTAACATAAATGAGAATATTACAAAATATAAATGTACAAAACTATACCACATACCAGATATAATGTTTCAGCTCATATTCATAAAATTCTCATTTTTTAATTTTCATTTGAAAGTAAATGAGAATGATGGGAGAAGATGTAATCAAGAAAACACAGAAAGCAAAATAATAAAAAATATATACAGAACTGGAAAATAGGCAAGTTCCCTAGTATTATTCTATGCCAACTAAATTCCAGACACTTTCCACCATGACAGAACTGAATCAGTTGAAGCTGAAAGGCATTAAGTCGCTTTTTACAACTTTTCAGGAGAAGGCAATAATAATATATATCAAATAAAATCACATCAGTGGATTTAATGAATATCTTTTTCTATAAGTTAAATTCCTAATATATGTTTGTCACAGTGAAAATACAATTTGAACACTTCATATATGAGGGTAGGTCCATAAGTTTCCAGTCTCACCGATAAGGATTATCGTCTTCACAAAACTCTTATCTGGTGTCATACCTTATCTGTTAAGTAAATAATTGTAGCTTTGCTTTGTTCAGTTGTTCAGATATAGTTGCATAAAGAAGGCTATGTGTAGAAGATTGTGACATGTTCAAAATGCACTATTGACCTGTTATTAAGTTCTTCACAAAAGAAGGACTTACTCCAAATGAAATTAAACAGGGATTGGATGGTGTATATGGGGAAGCATCCCCCTCATATTCTACCATAAAAGAATGGGCTAAACTTTTTCAAATGGGTCCAGAAAGCATTAAAGATGAAAAGCATGTAGGTTGGCCCTTGGAGGTGCTCACTCCTGAAAACATCACATCGGTCTTGTGAATGGAGAAAAAATGGAAACATTTTTTAAATCTGTATTGATTCTACTTACTAGGCCCTGAAAATTAAAAGTATGTGTATCTGTGTGTTTGCTACACTCTAGATGCAATTTTTGTTTTTTCTCAACAAAACTGTGCATATAACGACCAATTTACAAATGATATGAGTTCAAGGGTTAACCCAAATAAAAATTTACATAATACTCTAGTGGTCGCAATTTGTTTTCTCAATGAAACTCTGCATATGCCATTGAAATAAAATAAAATGAATTGTTGAATTATGCATAGTTCAACAGTAAGTGGAGCATAAGATTATCAAATCGGCTCACTAGATAATTAAGAATATATTAATCACTTCACTTGGTTCCCATAGAAAATTAAATGTTATATTTACTATTCCAATACTTATTTTTTTGTGAGTTCATGCATTATGGGAGAATGAAATTAAGTTTTTTGTCTGTGAAAAATATTAGATTAGAACCAAGAAGTTCTTCATGATTATCAATAAACAAGTTATAAAACATCTCTCTTATTTCATAGACCATGAGTTTTATTTCAGATACAGCAGTAATTTTATATGGATGAAGATGCAGTAGCTGAGTGGCTTTACATGCACTGCTAACAGATAAACCAACTTGCTGGACTTTTAAAGAGAAGTTTCTATTAATAGCCAATTTCATTAAGCTTCTCTTGTTAAAACTTGTGCTTTGATATTGTCTTTTTATCAAACTTTGATCATCAGCCTGAAAATTGCAATTCCTGATGGAGATGTTACTACTGTAAATTCAGCACAAAATTTTCTCCTAAAGCATTTGTATCATTTCTTTTGCATATAAAAACATATATGTAAATATTCTTTGTTATAGTATATTTTTCACTGGCATACTCCATGGTACACAAATACACAGTAGGAAACCTAACACCACTTCTTATAGAAATGTAACTGAAATAACTGGTGTGATAAGCATGACAGAGCAATTAATGATGAATGTAGGAATCAACACAGTGAAACGATCTTAAAATCTTAGGTAGATTAAAAGTAAAACTACTTCAAGTCAAGTCAACACATTAAAACACTCATGACATTCCACTCTTAAAACTTGTTTTAAAAAAATGGGGCATGTTTCATGAGACCTTACGCACATTTTCACATTATTGATGGTAACCACATCAATAGGAAAATGTTACAAAAGGACTGTAAATATTCTATGATAAGTGGACTCAGTTCTAGCATTTCAGGAATGGTGCAAGGGGAAACAACAGTTAACTTGTATATCACTAATTACAGAACCAAACCATACATAAAATTTCCAGAAACAAAAGTGACAAGAATATAGCATTCAAATAATCAATGTTCATTACATATCTGTTAAATTATAATAATAATAATAATAATAATAATATAAAGAGCTTTTTGGTGAGAGGGTCTATTTCAACATATATACATTTGTGTACCTTATCTTTACCTCATTCTTCAACCAAGTATCCTGGCCATCATTATTTGTAATCTCTTCTATAATTTTGAATTTGAGTTCCATTGGATCTTTTTGGGGGTCCAGTAGTTCTTCCTTGAACTCTAATTTGCAATCTATTTTCTCATAATCACTGCATTCGTTTATCAACCTCTCAGACTGCAAAGGCAAACAGAAAATGAAGTACAATTTGTAATACCTGTCTAAAATAGGAGAAAATAATTCAGAACAGGTAATGATGAGAAAGCAGAAAAATAATGCATCAATAAATAGTCATTTGCAAGTGATTTTATCCACAAATGACAACTCCATAGACACTATAACTTGCAGCAACATAATTGCATAAATTAACACTAGTAACATTGAAAAGTAAATCTTATTTTGATTTAAAGTAAAACACTAAAAATCATGTCGTCACATTAAAACTCTCTTTAAGTTTCACAAACACACTTATAAAAGTAATTTTGGTACATGTTTCGTGAGGTACATTCCCCACATTGTCAACCAAAACGACGACTGAGGAGCCAATTTCAGCAAAGTATGTATGTTACTATGCTTGCTCTGGTGGTCTGTTAATGAACTTAAACAATATGTTGTCTGCTTCCGGTATATCAAAATTCATAAGTTTGTATTCATATTTTTTTATGTAAATTTTTTCCCATATATTAAGTTCTTTCGGATGTTGAATTGTTTTTAGTAATGTTATGTCCTTCTCTATTTCATGATTTTCATTCCAAAAATGTGCAGCCACTGCTGATTTTTCTACTTGTTTGTGTCTAATATTTCTCCAGTGTTCCTTTAATCTTATCCCCAGATTTCTCTTTGTCTTTCCTATGTATATTTTGTCACAATCCTTACAATTAATTCTATATATACCTGAATGTTCTTCTTTCTTCTTTTTTTGTTTAATTTTATTTAGATTTAATAGTTTACCAACACTATATCTGTTTATTGGTGCTAGAGTAATGTTGTACTTGTTGAAAATTTTTTGGAATTTATGGTTAACATAAGGGTGATATGTGAATTTTTGATAAGTATTTTCTTTAAGTGAAGAACTGAGTGTGGTGATTAGTTTAATTTCCTTTTTATTTTTAAATCTTTTTATTTTTTTATCTACCATTTGTTTGTTAAATCCATTTATTTCTGCTGTGTGTATTATATGTGCGTATTCTTTCCTGTATTATTCTTTACTGAGTGGTGTATTAACTAGCCTATATGTCATACTATTGAATGCTGCTTCCTTGTGGGGTCTGGGGTTGAAACCTTTTGCTTTTATGTAATTGTCGGTATGTGTGTCCTTTCTGTATATACCAAATTCTATATTTTTATTCCTTTTTATTATCCTTAGGTCCAGAAAAGGTAAAGTATTATTAACCTCGGTTTCCATAGTGAATTTTATGGTTTTTTCTTGCAAGTTCAACAGTTTCAATGAATCTTCTATGAATCTATCTTCTACAATGGCAAACACATCATCAACATATCTGTACCATGTTTTGAATATGTATGGGAAGGCTTTCGTTATATGTGTTTCAAAATAGCTCATGAACAGATCAGCCAAAAATGGAGATAGTGGACTACCCATCATTAAACCTGATTTTTGTTTATAAAACTTTCCTTCAAATGTGAAGTAAGTTTGGTTTAAACATAGTTCTGTGAGTTTTACATATTCTTTTGTGTGTGTTTCTGCAATGTTGATAGATAGTAGCCATTTTTTTAACAAATTCAGGGTTTTCTCTTTTGGAATGCTTGGAAACAATGCTTTTACATCAAAGGAAACTATGATATCATTTGAGTTTAGTTTATTATCTTTGATTTTGTTTATAAGATCGAACGAGTTTTTTATACTTAGACTTGGGAATTTGGGAAATGTATTAAATCGTGTAGTTAACCATTTGGCTAGGAGGTAACATGGGGTATTGGTATTGTTAATTATTGGTCTCATGTCTTTTCCTGGCTTGTGTATTTTTGGTAATCCTATTATTTTAGCTATTGATGGATTAGGTATTTTGATTTTGTAAACATCTGAATTTGTGAGTAAGCTATTTCCTTTTAATATGTCTTCTATTGATTTCTTGCATTTGTGTAGGGGATTTTTTTCCACTTCAATGAACTCCTAATTGTTTAGTAAAGAGAGTTTTAATGTGACGACATGATTTTTAGTGTTTTACTTTAAATCAAAATAAGATTAACAAAAGTTTCACTGTGTGGATTCCCAAATTCCGTAAACATATTGAAAAGTAAAACTGAACAAGTTTCTCATTGCTCATAATTTTTAAGAAGGATTTAACATACACCTCATATCAAAGAGAAAAATTATAATGAAATATTTGATTTTTTTTTTAATTCCAGAAATATAATTCCTTACAGTGTAAGCTGACTTAATGAGAAAACTCCTGCATATTTGTATGTACAAGTACATTCCATGCTGCAGAACTTAGTGTACTCAATACATAGCAAAAAAAATGCAGCAACATCTCTATTTTTGGTGTAAATATTTTTCAGTCTAAACTATTATTTTGTATATCATGCTTTAGCTCTTGTTTAATACAAAGCATAGAGCAGCATTATATTCAAATTGTTTTACATAGTATCTGGCATTTGTTTTATACATTCCCTGCATATTGCTGTCAGTCACATGTAGTGCAGATAAATATGTTTATTTGAATTTATTGAAAATGCTAAGCAAAATACGAACTACAAGGGGTCTTCACCTATCTGGCCTAGGCCATTTTAGGTGTGTCTCCTTACGATTATAGAAATTTTAATACAATAATAATGATTCATTTATATAATGCGGTTAATTTCTTACACACTTCACTTTGTGTATTGAAACCAGGTTCCCGAAACATGTCCTAACTTAAATACAGTAAGTGAAGTGTGTAAGAAATTTACCAGGATTATATAAATTTATAATACCTTCACTATAAACAACTTCAAAATTAAACAAATACAATAATGATTGTATACTAACTCCTTATCTAAATTCTAAATAATTAAACAAAGTACAAAATTTCCACCTTGACTGCATCAGACCCCAGTCCCCAGTTCATCATCAGTAGCCTACTGGAATACCAGGGGACCAGGCTCCGACTCAACTCAGGGGACTAAAATAAAATATTTCAATTACTCTACCTACACCATTATTTTATCAGCTAACTACAGTCTCTACAAACTACTAATTCTTTTATTTCTCAAACATCTACTATAATGAAATTTGATATTTATAAAGTGCTAAGAAAAATTTAACTACACACTACAACAGGGCCTCCATCTATCTCTAGGTATAACCCTTCACAATTACAATTGTTGACCAATAATACATTTTATATTAACATCTTTACCTAAATTCTAAATAGTTGAACAAATTATAAAATTTCCATATTGATTGCGTCCCAGCCCCCAGTTTGATAAATATATGACAAAATAAAACCCCTCTCCAGATTCTATTTTAGAATAACAACAAATAAGTATTAAAACATTTTGTTTCTGAAATCAGTGCATTTTCTTCAGTGGCACTGTAACTGATTGACATTCTAAGTGCTTAGATATGTCAAATTTTTCACAGTATGAACAGTTGCTATTAATTCATTTAAGAACTTTCCAAAAATAAGACATTTTTAAAAAATTCTGTTGGAACTCACACAGTGAAGCTTATTAAATGTAAATTATATCTAATCTGTCGTCTAACTCGCTCTTATGCTTCACTTACTTTTAAATACGGAGGATTTAAAGGTAAGTAAGCACAAGAGTGTGTTAGACAACAGATTATATATAATTTACAATTGCTATTAAGTTTTCAGAAAGAGCTGCAAGCCACTTTAAGCAAATGGCACAATAAGAAATTGCATTCTAAAATATGTGGAATTAAGATTTAAATAAATGAGTCAAAAGAATACAGAATACCAGATTCACGAAATACTTCTCCGTCATTGAGCAGCAAGAAGCTATCAAACATCTCAAACCTCACAAACAACCAGAACCAGACAATATCTTTCCAGAATATCTAAAAATTGTTGGACCAAAAACCTTTCTCACTCTTCACACTTTCTATCTTAAATAAAATATGTAACTCACATCAGATGCACTTAAACTTAAATGAAAATATAACATTTTTCTTGCAAAAAAAGAGCTATGCAATATTTGGGTGATTTGAAACAAACTGAATTTTGTATAAATATATTTAGGCAAATAAGAGTACTTACTTTACTGTTTGTATATTTTTTATAATTATTTTGCATTTAATAAAATATTATTTTTCCCATGAATACAAACTATAGTATCCATAACTACAATACTAGAAGTTAAGATGGCCTCGCACTCCCCAATGTAAATTACAAGAAGATGCCCAGCTATATTGGAATAAAATTATATAATAAACTTCCTAATAATATTAAAATTATAATATTAAACTTCCTAATAATATTAAAATAATATTAGCAATGAATTTACAAGGGATGTCTTGGCAATATATTTTTCTCCCAAACAAGGGACAACACGAAAAGCCTAAGGTAGATGATTGAAAGTATATGGCATTTACTGCCGAGTGGTGCCATCAATGGCTGTAGTGGTCCTCATAGAGAAGAAGCAAAATACAGGAAACCAGATAACATTGGTTCATCATGACTTGAACAAAAGTTACATACATAGACTTACAAAGGGTCGCAAATCCTTCGTATGATGGGTCACCCAGGTAATCCATGACGTTTAGCAGCCTTCAAAGTAGTTTCCAAAAACATCAACAGTTCTTTGCCAGCAATGAGGAAGACAATGAATACCTTGTGAGTATTGTTGCATGTGAGTTGCTAATGTAAGCCACTAGCACCAAAATGCTGTCAAAATGTCCACTTTGTCAGTAAAAAGTTTCCCACGTGATGACTGCTTCACTTTGTGGATCAGATCATAATCACAGAGACTTAGATTGGGCAAATATGCTGGTTTGGAAGACATCCCATCCTCATCACTGTAAAAGACAGTGTCTGTGTGAGCTAAAGCATTATCGTGGAGAATAATGGTGTCATTCAAAAGTTCTGGTCATTTGGTGCACATCACACAGTGCAATTTTGACACCAAAAAAGACCTCTAATACTGAGTATTCACAGTGGTTCCCTTACATTAAATAACATATAAGCACACCTTGACAATCATATGCCAGTTGGTGAACAAGTTTGGCAAAACTTGAGTTTGAAGGGTGTCGCAGGTTGATGCCATTTATTGGACTTTCTTGAGTTTTGGTTCATACTACCACATTTCATCAATTGCTATGATGTGATTCAAAAATGGCATCCCCTTCTTACTGAAATATTGCCAGATTCATGCAACTTTTTTTGTAGTGGGTTTCTTTCTGTATCTCACTTAAGTTGTGGCACCCACTTTGCATATATTTTCCACAGGTCTGCCCATAAAATGCCGAACAATGTTTTTGCCGGATCCTGTTTGCTCTTCTGATTCCACAAGTGTCCAGTGCCTATTATTGTATAGCACTTTTCCACCATGATCATCTTTACATACTTGTCAGCAGACACACTGCGCAGCAGATTGGCAGTCAACACTCTTCCATTCGAAGGCCTCTGTCCACCTTGCCACTATTCAATAGGACAGGACACATGGCATCCAATACTTTCCATAGCTCTGTGTGGCATTCTCATAAATTCCTGCTGTGGAGAAATGATATTTTCACATACTGTCATTGTTCGCTCTTTGTCATCTCCATTTCTGACTACTTTTGTTCATCAACTGAGCTTCAAGGCATGCTGAGACAGCAGCTCTGCTGACATATACCATCTGGTGTCTTCATTCTAAAGTACATTCCATACACTTTCAATTGTATATCTTAGATTTTTGTGTTGTACCTTGTTCAAGACAAAAAAAATAGTTGCCTCTACTTATGACTTATCGCTTGTAAAAATTCAAGAGGAGCTTGTTTCATTTCCTTATAGACAAGATTTACTATGATATTGATAAATGGGTAAATTAAAATTAACTATTATGTGTCACACTATTTTAAATATTTTACTACTTTATAGTGCATGTTTATATGTGTGGGGAAATTAGGTAGTTAAAAAACTGTCATTTCTTATTATAATTTTTATTAACGAGACTCTTAATAGCAAGTGAACCCTTATGCTAGCATTACTATTTGAATGAATTTATTTATCTCAAATTATATACAAGAATGCCAATTTGAAAATAACACTCTGAATGTATTACAATTATTTAATTCTAAATACTTCAATCCAAATATTCCAATTTGACTAGCCTAGTACACAGTAACTACTGGAATATCCAGGGGTTCATGGCACTAATCCCATTCCCCCCAAAAATACTATAAATAATTTACACAAAACCATTATTTTAACCGATTAACTACAATTTCTATACCAATAATTTGCTTATTTTTAAATTACTCAATTTCACCCAAACACTCAAAATTTATAAAAAATAACATTATTAAAACTAATAATAACTAAAATCTTAAAACTCTTTATAATACTTAATCTAATCACTCAGTTTACAAATAGCTACCCTAAGTTACCAAGTTCACAAGGAGGACCCAATAGACTTTAAGATCATAGTTACCTAGCTATTGGGGTGCTGTTTCTCTTTAAATCTACCATCTAATGAACTTCCTTATTTTCATTACTCTTGCTTCCTAACTTTCCTAAGTCATTTGGCTCTTATTTTACCTACATAATTTTCCATTCCTTTATATTCTTCCTTGATTTTACACTCCTCATCCTTTCCCCCCTTAATTTCTCTAGGCAAGTTGGTCCACTTTTTCATTCCTAGTCTTTCTCTTAAGAATTGGTTTCTTCACATTCTTACATTATGCACCAATCATTATCCTTCTGGTTATAAAGTGGGCATTTTTACATCCCCCTTTCTCTTAACTCTTGCAATTTTATAATGCCCATTCTAGCCCATGCAAAACCTTCTCTTGCTGGTTTATCAACTGACCAATATAAATCCCTCTACTCCACACTGTTTTCAGATCTCAATATAAACTCAGATAAGTTTTGAAATTAAAACTAGCAAATACATCTTGCCTTTCAATATCTTCAATTCTTAATCTGATTTCTTCTTAGATACCACTAACTAATGATTTTCTAACTCTCCAGCTTTCTTCAAAATCAATTTTTCACAAAATGTCCTGATCCTTTTGAACCAAGTTTCTACTTGATTAGTTGGTCCTGGTGGTGTAGTGTAACCATACATACCTTCTAAACCCAAGGGTTCGATCCCGGCCAGGACCGATGGATTTTTTCGGATGTAAAAATCCTAAGTATTCCCTTCAGAAGGGAAGTAAAACCTTACATTTACGGCACAATAAAGAACTTCAAGCCTGAAAAAATTTTAGATATAGGCAAAATTTGTCAGCCAAATTGTCAATTTGAATGGGAAGCTGATAACCTGAGATGTTAAAGAGCATCCGCAAATAAACCAAATAAAAAGATAAAAAATAAAATCTACTTGATTCAACATTTCCTGAACTTTTAAACACCGATGTAAGCTATTTTGCTCATAAAATTTCTAATTCTAAACCAATATTTCAATACTTGTTCCACAATTTTCCTTTTACTATCAGTTCTGCAACACCATTGGATGAAGCTCTATGCAAGTCCAAGATTTGTTTGCAAAAATTTCTATGAACCATATTCACATTTGTCCACCCCTCCTCTACACCCCAGATCTCCAATCCATAGAGCATCCTAATCTCAAACACTGTCAGGTATTCTCTCTCCAACCATTTTATTCCCATACCTACTATTTTCTATATACATACTTTTATGGCTTTGAAGGATAGATTTCCTTTGGTTAGCATCCTTTTTTTCTGCTCACCCCAACCCACATTACAATTTAATACATTACAGATAATAAAATGCATTAATCACCTCAATTTCTCTTTCTTGCAAACACAGCTCATTTTTTTTTATATTACTTCCCTTCTTAAATACCATAATTTTGGATTTACTTACATTAATTCTTACACTCTACTTCCTATAAAATTATCTAGTGCTTCAATTATTTTCATTAATCCATCATTCGTTATCAATCCTGCTATGAGATAATCTGCAAACAACAAATTAGGTATTTTTTTATTAGTAATTACTAGAACATGCCTATTAACCATATTAATTGCCTCTAAAATGTCATCAGTGAACAAATTAAGAGCACAGGACTTAGTTTACCATCTTGCCTTAGCCCTATATTATTTTGGATAGTTTTATAATCACTTTATTATTTAAAATCTTTATCATTATATACTCTTTGTAATGTTCTTTAAATATCTCTTACTCCATTTGGTTCACAGTGCTTCCCAATTTATTTTATCAAAGGCCTTTCAAAACTTTTTTTCAGTTATGGATTTCTTTAACGTACCATAGACCTACAATTGGGCATAATAATGTTTCATGTCAATTTTACTGCTGAGGCAACATAGGAGGTGAACAATACCATTATTAAGACTTAGGGAAACCTGGAAATAACCTCAGTCAGAAAGGATGGTCTGGTGGTAATGGAACCCCCAGATACAAGTCCATGTTTTAACGATCTTAGCCACCCATGTCAATTCGACTTTGGATTCACTGCTTAAACTCCCTAAGTAATAGGAGAACTAAGTCGTTGCAAATGCAAAGTTATATATTTCAATAAAGTAAATTTAAAACAATAGATTTTTCAATATGATTATTTATTGCAATAAAATGTTATATAATATCTTGTTCTTCTTTCTGATTTCAAGTAAATAGCATCATCTTGTCAATAAAAAAAGTATTCATTTATAAGGAAGGAAGTTTATAATATTTCTGAGAAACATATTGATGAACATGAGTTTGCAAACCATTATCTTTTAATTTTGCTTATATATAAAAATCACAATATTGAAATTAAGGCTACAATTTAGCATACATAAATAATCAATCTTAAAAAACTTAAAATACAGCAATAACAGATCCAAGCGTTGTGAAATCTAGTCTAATTCATGCAAACACTTTCTCTTCATTCATTAGCTCCCCAATAGAAGCTGCAGTATTCCGCTAATCTTGTTGTTCTTGGGCATTATGATAGTTATTTTGAAACCATTCTCCTACTCACATTTAAGAAGTTAGATTGTTTATTTCAGCTGAAGACTTCTCATATTAGTGTGAGATATTTTTTAAATATTTTAACCTTTATGCTTACACAATTTACATAGCTGTGCAGATTTTTTTTTTTTTTTTTTTGAGTAGTGTTTAACGCCCGTTTTTACTACTGAGGCACCACAGGCGGTGGACACTGATGATACATGAGATGAAATGATAAATTGGGAAAGGATATTTTTTTTTAAGGAAGGAAGCGTTCCAGGCCTAAGTTTATGTGCCTCCCCGGCATTTGCCAGTTATGAAGACTGAGGAAAACCTGGAAAAAACCCCAGTCAGGGAGGACAGTCCTGGCGGGATTCGAACCGCAGACCTCCCGCTCACGAGTCCGTGCCTTAACGACCTCGGCCACCCGTGGCGGTGCTGTGCAGATTAAAGTCCTATTCTAATAACATAGGATTAGGCCTTCTTTCTTGTTAAAATTTTCCTATGCTTTTCTTTTTCCAGATTTATTTCTCTATAAAGATCTTATAATTATTCCCATGGCTTGATTTTGCAAGAAATTGCTATCTCTTTTGCTTGAGTTTAATTTTCTAAGTCTTTTCATAAAGGTAATGCTAATTTGTTATCATTCTTACAGATTTTAGATTGCTGTCAGCAATTTTGTTCAGATGGAATCCTGCAAGTGTAGTAACCAACATGAAGTATCCATTTCTGTACTTTAGTTAGAATTTGTATCTTATTTTTAATTTCTACTATTATACCAAACTTGCTCTTCTATTTGATACTTGTGTTCAAGCCATGTAGGCAATAATGAGCATCTGGTTTGGTTTGTGTAAATATAGAAGGAAACACTCTCTGCACATGAGCCTCATTGTATATGAACAAGATTTTGGCTTGGTTGCATCACAGTTCACCACAAGACATGAGTAAGTTTAGCTCTCTCCTTGGCCCCCACAATGGTAATATCTATTGTTGTAAAAGTATGTGTTGGAAACATTAAAGGGTGAAGCAGAGTTCAAAGTGCCAATTCATTGTATCATTTGTGATTTTTCATTCCTCAAGTAGTTTTAATACAGGATGTTAAAGATTTACAGAGAAATGGAGTACATCCCCAGTGTCAAACTGCTTGTGAAGCTAGCTAAAAAATTATGAATAAATGAGTGCTTAGAATTAGATTGTGACATTATTACATCACTAAAAAATGTGATGCGGGGAAAAGGTAGATATATTGAAATTTATGATAAGGTAGGAAGGGAAGGGTTGTCATGGTTTAGAACAGGAATAAAATATTTAAGTGGATTAAAAAATGGATACACTAAGGATATGTCCTATGTGTAAAGAACCAGATAGTACTTGGCATTGTATACTAGAATGTAAGCAAACCAAGTCTTGGAGGGAACAGTTCCTATTACAAAAGTGGGAAAACTTACCAAATGAAATAACAGGCAGGAGAGTTTTAAATTTAAAATCAGATGAAAACATTAAAAAACTGGGAAAATATATATGCAAACTAAGATAAAAATGGTTATGGGTGTAAACTACTTAGGAAAGGTGCTTAAGAAACAGTATAAAATTATCAGATAGTGAAAGAAGGATGAAATGAGTAGGGGAATGGAATGGAACCAGTTATCTAGCATTAGTTAAACAGGATCCTTATAGACCAATAACCAGGGTGTTAGTGTGTATAAGGTTCTAAGAAATAAGCAACTCTCAAGGATAGAAATTTGGCCGAATGGGTTTAATTAAAAAAAAGAAGGAAGGTTTAGTATTGTAGGAAATATATTGTATTGAATGTATAAATTTTTTTAATGTTGTGTTTTGTTTTTGGTTGGATCGGAGCCCGGTCCCCTGGATATTCCAGTAGGTAGCTGCTGATGAACTGGGAGGCTGAGTCAATCAAATTGGAATAAATTTTGATTGGAGTTGGTGCCTTCTGGAATTGCCGAAGGTACTGTTCCTAATTTTTATATTTATAAGCAATGTTTTTTTTTTGTGTGTTTTTATTTGGGAAAAAAATCTGTATGTTGATGCATGAGAAATAAATACTACCATAATATCACTTAGTAAAACATAAAACTTAATGTTTCTGTAAAAACAGCAGTTATATTACTTCAAAAAAAAGCTGACTGGTCAAGTTTTATGTTAAGTTTTGAATAATTGACTCAATTATTCAAAACTTATATTAAACATCACTGTTACAAACGTCCACCATATTTAACTAAGTTTTATGTTATTTGGAATTGCATGCATTAGTGTAAGTTTCTCAAATGACTAAGACTTACTCCTTTAATATTCACTACTTTGATTAGAATAGAGCACCCTCTGACAGGAAAAGAAATATGGAGTATATCATAGACCAACTATACAATTCAACTACAGAAGTTTTTTTTCCCATCGATTTACAAGGAAGAATACTCCAAAGAATACAAGCAAATAGAACAGCAATTAAAAATGGATATAGCAGAGAACTAGTTCATAAAAAAGTACAGAAGTTCATGAGATAGAAAATTATTAAAGAAACCACAATACTTTCAGCAGGAAAGGATATGATAATTTTTAAAAAAAAATGCACATATCACCCATAGGTTATGCAAAAATTTCAAAAAGTTTAATATACAGTACCAATATACCAATATACAGATTTAATGTTTGATTTGGTTTATTCATGGACACTCCTTAACATATCAGGACTTCAGCATCCCATTCAAATCAGGGCATGAAATGGTAAATGAATTTAGCTCAGAGGCCTATTTTTTCAGGATTGAGGTTCTTTATCAAGTCGTAAATGTATGACATGGGACCCATGCCTTTTCTTTCCTTCTGAAAAAAACCATACTAAGGATTTTTATGCCTGAAAAAATCTGTCAGTCCTGGCTGGGATGGAACCTGCAAAATTGGGTTTTGGAGATTTAATGTTAAAAATGTCCTGAATTACAATATTAATGACAGTATCACTGGAGAAAATAGCAGATACGTATTTACCAAATAAGATATGCAGAATGCAAAAATGTTTATATTGAAATAAAAAAAGAAAAGAAAAATAGGTACTCGGTTAAAAGTACACTTCAGGAACATAAAATACAAACAAAAGGAGAAATCAGCAGTAGCATCTCATTTCCGGACAGAAAACCTCGACATAGCAAAAAAAGCAAAATTATTACAATCAGTATATGGACGTACAGAGCGAATAACATGGGAAAAAATCTACATTTTTTAATACAGAGACAGATTAATGAAATTTGACACTTCCAGGGATGAAAACATAAACTTTGCGTTCATCACACCTCCACTACCAGAGCAGAATGTATATCTCCAGCTCCAGGTGTGGATGGTTAGCTGAGCATGTAGACGATGGTCTGTGAAACATGTTCTTCATTTAAACCAGTGGCGCCATTAAGAGTGTGTAGTTTGACTCAATCATACAACAATCTTAATTAACTGTTCTTTCATTTTTTATTACCTATTAAAAGGAATAATGTTACAAAAAAAAGCAGCATTTTTGCAAATGACTAATGAAATAAATTATCAGTTTGATAATTTTAGGGCTTAGGAAGCAACCAAAACATATGCTATTTTTGTGGAGTCAATCTGGAAAAAAATCACATAAAATTTCAAACACTAAGTATAACATAATGAGCATTAAACTTTTTACTGGTATATATAATATATTAACATTCTATTGAAATCTTATTACTATAATGAAAAATGTTTTGTGAGTATAGTTATAGCTTTAAACCTGCACTTGTTTACTTACTTTTACTTTAGTGTCATGAGTAGTACTAGAGAAGCTTTCTTCCTCACTTCCTGGTTTCAACTCCAGCACAGTCATATCACAATATAAGGGTTCTTCCTTAATCTGTAGCTTTGAGTCCATTATTTCATATTTAATGCATTTACCTATACTTCAAAGACTGCAAAAGAAAGTAAAACAGAAAATACAATATGATTTATAATGACAGCCTAAAATGCTGCCAGAATAAGTGAAACTAGTGCAATGTTACAAAAGACAGCTTTTCAACTCAACCAGCTTGGATTAACGTGAAATCACGTAGAAATTAAGGTACTGTACATAAAAAACACAGAATTGTACAATATTATACAGCAGAGTAACAAATATATAAAAAAAAAAATACATTTTACGTTATAAGTTCAACAAAAAATTATCATTAATGGAAAACAGCTGCTACCAAGGAAATCTGGCATAGCTCTGATATTTTGTGAATATACACTACAGTGTTTGATGGTGGTTCAGACACTTCTGCTCTTTCAAAACTTATCAGTGCATGGTTCAGTTTTTCAGATTACTAAACATCTTAGGCATGCAGTGAAAGACCAAAAATTAAAAGGGAAAGTTTTTTCTGGAAATAAAATCTGGTAGCCTGAAAGCCAAAATCATTATAACTTTATAGAAATGCTATCAAGAATAATTGTAAATGTAGATCATATGAAATCTGCAATATATATTTATCCTGCATGTCAAATTATGAAAACCCCACAGCATTTTAAAGATCCTGGGGGTAAGTTGTCATGGTGTCTTTACAATCATACCATTGCCAAACGTGAGAAATCCTCAGAATGTCAAGGGAACATAAAATTCTTTCTTTCACGTAAATTGGGTAATCTTTAAGAACAGGGAACTTCGCTCATTTGTTTTATGTTTACCAGAATTAACACTATAGCAAACCATCGAAGTCAAAACACAACTTTTTTTCATTACATAACGGAAGTGAAATATATCCAACGCATCGCACACGATTATTGTAACGCACAACCATGATAATCACTAACGTATACAAGCACTTACAAAATGCACACAAGCACTGCAGGTGCGTAAACAAAACTGCCAGTATCATCCAATATTGCTCTTTTGGAAATATTTGGTGGCTCCTAAAGGGGCCATTGCCGCGATTGCTGTTAAAAGGTTTACCACCGCGGGTCGCCGAGGTCGTTAAGGCGTGGACTCATGAGCGGGAGGTCTGGGATTCGAATCCCGCAAGGACCGTATCCCTGACAGGTTTTTTCCAGGTTTTCCTCAGTCCACATAACTGGAAAATGCCGGGGAGGTACCCTAAACTTAGTCCTGGAACTGTTTCCTTCCTTAAAAAAAATCCTTTCCCAATTTATCATTTCATTTCATGTATCACCAGTGTTCACCGCCTGTGGTGCCACAGTAGTGAAATCGGGCGTTAAACACCATTAAAAAAAACCTACTGTAATTATCCTGTCTCTGAAGACAGTCATTATTTAATGAAAATGTGTACAAAAAGAGGCAAAATACATGAGAAATAAATTACCCCTTTCTAGTAACTGAAAAGGATTTTGAGGAGGAGAAGACGACAGTAGCAGTTTACTGTAGGAAGTGAAATTTAATTTCTAAATTTTATTGAAATAGACGTAGTAATGCTAATAAACTAATGCTATAAAATAATGCTAATTTCAAAAACAACGATGATAATAATATATTGTATGTACAGTATTAGGTCCGTTCCTGAACGGGCACTATTAATGTGGTATCTATCTCCGTTTACTGGATAAATAGGAGTGAGCTATAATAGCAATAAAAAGTAAAATGGTCTTGAAGATGAAAGTAGGGAATTTTGAAATAGTAGAGGAATGTTTACAGTATATGAAAGAGATATTTCACTGACGGAATATCGTAAAGTTGGTTGGCAAGCCTGGTTCTAGTACGTTACTGAAAAGATTATGTGAGGTTATGTTTTTTGGTTTCAGTGGTGGTCACTTGTCATTTGCAGGTAATATGTATATGCAGGAAAAAAAGCCAAACTAATTCAGTAAAAGTACTATGTCTAGTTTAGCGGCATATATAGACATTACAAACGCTGCTCTGCTAGATTTTAGACATTACAAATGCTGCTCTGATAGATTTTAGGTTAAGTTAGTTTGGTTCAATTTTTAAACGAACGATATTATTGGTGTTTGTTCTAAATATGGTGAAAGACGGAATATTATTTGATATATAATCGTCATTTGGGCTTTGAAATGATCAAAGGAGGAATAATGTGTCCTAATGTTTTATGAAAAGTACACAGCCTCACTGTTATATGAAATGTGGGTAATATTAACACATTTATGAATTGAATTTATATAAGAAAAATTTAGTTGTCATTAGCAATCTTTGATGTAAGATACCAATATAATGTTGAGCATCGACATGAATGATTTTGTTTATTGATTATGAATTTATTCATAAGCTTTATTCTACATTCATTAATGGCTCATAAACACTGTTTAAGGTTGCCACTCATCCATATTTTATTACTGATGCCTAGCGCCAAGACATGTGGACCAAGCCAATTCAAGATTTGTGATCATAATATTAAAGGTTGGATCTTTTAATTGTTTTCTAATTTGTGGTCAAACAAATATGCCTTTCAGCTTTACTTCACCCTATTTAGGATATCTTTGTTTCAAATCCTTGAAGACCTGACCTTTATCCAGCGCTTTCACAAAGTTTTTCATTAGGCCTAACTCAATATGAATTGGAGGGAAAATAATTTTATTCCATTCAACCAATATAGTGTCTTTCACATTTTTTCCTCGGTAACAAATGATTCTGTATTTGGCCATTCCCTTGGCTTCATAATGGTTTTTTTATTGTCTCAGCTGTCCCACAGGCACAAAAACAGCAGTGTTTCATGAACCCACTCTATAAACCTGCAAACAATGCAAAAAATTTTAAATCACAGCAAAGTTGCCTTCCATGGTTTTTATGTTTGATTGCTTCTAGCAGCAAAGCCATAGTTCCTCTCCTGTCTCTTGCATAAGCAAAGACACAGATGGTAATTTGTTGCCATTATGTAGTATTACTGCTTCCAAGCTGGTTTTTACTGGAACAGTTGACATTTCTATGGGTTATGTTATATACCTAACTGCATCACCAAACTATTGATATATCTATACATGCAATAATTTCTGCATTCTGAAATATTCAGCAAAAGCTACTTCTTGTTTTAAAAAATGAATTTTTGTCCCAGAAGGTTTCTGACATCTAATAAAAATTATTCTAATTATTCTAATATAAAAGAAACAGTATATAAAATAAAAAATCTATCAAGGAAGAAGCAGTTGCTCATTTTAGACTAGCCACTGGACATGATTGTCTGGCGGAACATCTATACAGATTTGGTTTTATGAATGACAGCACATGTAAGATCTGCAATACAGACAAGATTCTAAATACAGAACATCTATTAGAATGCACAGAATTGGGGAAAGCTGCACCTGATGGGAAAATACATAAATTATATTGGCTGGCCAGGGAAAAATTGATGGATCAAAATCCTACACATTAGATCAACAACAGGTTCCTGACAGCTCAGATTGCTGTTTAAAAAGTTGAGTTCATGGATTGTTCAGTTTCTTCTGTTCCTCAAGATGAGGCAAAGTGTATAGAGATCGAGAATAGTACTCTTATTTAGGTTCTCTTCAGATTCACTTGGTGCTGTTGAGTTTGATGAAATGTTTTGCAAGTTACAGACAAGAACAAGCAGCCCTGACCATGAGGCATAGGCAGATGCATTGAAGACATTGGATAATTTATTTTATGTCCAATTTTGCTTAAATAGCGTTCAATTTTTGTGAGGTAGAAGTAACAGCTTGCACTGTAGTGTTTTGGTTCATATCACATCATTGGAACAGTGAATAGCATGGCTTAATGCTATCTGTCATCTATTCTCTTAGAGTAGTGATACAGGTTATGCAGGAAACATGATGTGCAAAATTTTTATTGTGATAACCAACAGGACAAACTAACTATAGTGTATATGCCTTCTTAACTAAAACAGTGATTGGCACTGTTGCAAGAAATGCCATGTTAGGCATACCTTACATAATTCTGAAGGCAAATAATTTATTTGACTAAATAACCATCTGAATTGGAAAGATCACATTGATCTTATTACACCTAAACTTAGCAGTGCATGCTATGCAATACATGCTGTTGGAGTCAATTAAGACTTTAAAACTAGTTTATCATGCTTATTTCAACTCAATAATGAAGTAGGTCTAATATTTTGGGGAAATTCAGTTAAAAGTGAACATGTCTTCCTGTTACAGAAAAAAGTCATACAAATAATCATTAGTACACATAGCAGACATTCATGCAGAAACCTCTTTTGGAAATTTGAAATTTTAACTCTTCCTTGTTAATATATTTTATCCCTCATGAACTTTTATATAAGAAATAAACAAAAATTTGTTCAAAATCAAAATATACATGACAAGAATACTAGACAAAAAGCAAATCTACATTGCCCAATTTCAGCACTGTATGCCATCAAAAAGGCATTTATTATGAGTGCATTTTAATGTACAATGCTCTTCCCTCTAGCCTAAAAACCTTAATAAACAATGACAATTCCTTTAAATCTGCTCTTAGAAAATACCTATGTAAAAAGGCCTTTTATTCAGTAAAGGAATATATGAGTGACAATATTATACTGCACAACATATCAATGTATATGTAAACATGTATATAATAAAAGTTATATAATTAAGTGACTTTCTGTTTTTGTTGTTTGGTTGAGTTGTTCAAGGTGTTCTTTTTTATTTTTATTGTAATTATTTATGTAGATGCAGACAAATTTTAGTATAATACAGATTGAAAGCTACTGTGGTAATTGTATATGACAAGTTCTATGTTCGTAGGTCTCTGTAGCCACTCCACAAACTCACTGAATGCTCCGAGAACTAACTACTAGATTCCTTCAAAATGGGGCAGATATAACAACATTAAATCATAAACAATATATTCTGAGGATTCATTTTCTGTAGCTATCTTAATCATTCAGTATTTTAAAAGGTTTTAATTCTAGGGGTCATATTGGTCATTTATTAAATTTAAATGCATTATTACTCTTTTAATAGTTTACACTGTATAATGTGAGCTTATGACTTTTTCTAAGTTGTCTCCTAGATAGCGTAGATACTTACAATATTTATTTTTTCTAAATTAGTTCCATACTTATCGATATTTATATTTACATGGAATGGACCATTACACTTATATCGAAACATACCTAAAAATGTTTTGTATCTCATCTATGTACCGTAAGAAGTTCATGTTTAAAAAATAAACTGCTGTTTTCAACTTCAAGCACGAGGTCAAAGCTGAAAAATGTCAGGTTGATGCAGAGTAGGAGTTGGATATTCCTTAATTGTAGCTCAGCATTCCGATGTATGCAGACCATCCCTGCAAGACACTAATAGGGATGAAAGCAAAATAAAAGTGACTGGTATTGATGAATAATAATTAAAACACAAGTTATTTGGACACCATGCACATCAAATAATGACTTCATTTTCACATATTCTCACACTTGTTTGTAGACAGGATTTAATAGGTACATTGAACTCAGAGAGTCACTCTGTTGTGCTGCAGTATATTTGGTTGCAAACCATGAATATTTAAATGTCCCATAAGTGCGGGGAAGACTTTTGGTAATAAATTACTGCATTTTCAAACTTGAAATGAATGTTCTCATCAGCTGCCAAAACTTCAGTTAGACAGTTTTTTTTTTTTTTTTTTATTTTTTTATTTTTTGACATCACAGGTCATCATTGTCGGACCTGGTAGTGTAGTGATAACCAGTATGACTTTCTTCGGAAGGGAAGTAAAGCCGTGGGCCCCGTGTCTTACATTTACGGCACGATAAAGAACCTCAAGACTGAAAGAAGAGGCCTCTGAGCAAAATTTGTCGGCCGTTTCACACCCGGAATTGAATGGAACGCTGATTACCTGAGATGTTAAAGAGCGTCTGTAAATAAAACGAACCAAAAAAAAAATCTCAGGTCAGCAATGTCCCATTCAATTCAGGGCATAAAACGGCCGACAAATTTTGTTCAGAGAACTCTTCTTTCAGTCTTGAGGTTCTTTATCGTGCCGTAAATGTACGACACGGGACCCACGGCTTTACTTCCCTTCCTAGGGAAGCCATACTTAGGATTTTTACGCCCGAAAAAATCCATCGGCCCTGGCCGGGATCGAACCCGCGATCTTTGGTTTAGGAGGCAAGTATGGTAACCACTACACCACCAGGACCGACAGTTAGACGATGATAAAGAGAGTTCCATGCCTGAAGGAAAACTTACCTAAGGTTTCCCGTGACTCTGGGAAGATACTACACTTTCAGTGTGCACATAAGTAATAAGTAATAGGTATGGTGATCAGTGAACAGGGGAAAGCCTCTAGTTCATAGGTAAGTAGAGGGACAAGTCTAGCTTACCATACTGTAACAAAGGTGTTGGAGAAAGAATTTTAGGGCAGGAAGCCCATGGTAATGGTTTATTACCATATGAGAATTATGTAGTGTGCCCATAGCTTATAGAAGGTTTAGAGATGTTGCTCTCATTGACACAAGTTCACAAGTTTCCTTAGTTCAACAAAAGTCATTAAAGGCATTTAAGGAACAGAAAAGTAAAATGAGGATACAAGTAATACGTGGAAATATTTTAAAGGTAAGATTCCTCTGTGATTTAGTTCACAAATTTTTTTCTATTCCTCCGAAGATGTCCACCAAGCCACTATAAATGTAATTTGATCATTAGGCCACAGCCAAAGTGCCAGAAAGCATGTTAGGATTCAAGACTTTGGCCGTGAAAGCCTGTGCATGTATTTAAGGTCTTCTTTGAAGGTAATCTGTTAAGACATTCAAAACTATACTTATTTATATATGAAATATACCTGATCTGTATACAAAAAATCTTTTGTCGTTCAATAGGTGACAAGAGTGTTACATAACATAATTTCACTTCATTCAGTGATTCCTTTACTGCTTTTATTCATATTAATGATTGGTCAGAAATATATTCACTTTCATATCCCTAAACTCATTATTCTAAAACTATGCTATGTCTTCTTACTGACTGCGGGAAGAGAAAACACACATACACGTAACAACCGTAGTCAAATACAGCAATAGGCAAGTGTTTTTGTTTGTTTGTTTGTTTGTTTTTTGTTTGCTATCCACATTTTTATTCATAATGTGCAATCCAAATTATTGTTCATTGTTCTTGACAACATGTTTTATTACTGTTTTGTTCAACTGCATCAACAAAATTTACCAGTCTTGCTGCCATAAGAATAATAGTTAATCATAAGATTTCCTGTATTTATTTCATTAATTTTAATCTTTTTTTTATCAGGAAATGCTTTATTACTTTTTAATATTCAAAAGAATGGATTTTAAATCAAATTGTAGTTGTTTCTTGACAGTAAATTCATGGAAAAAGGGTTGAAAAATAAATCGGCATGTACTTATCAGTATTATTTCTTTAAAAAAAGCCTATTAATCTCTCACAGCTAATGGTGCCCACGCTTGTATCTTTTGATCATGCAGGGATTCCTCGTGAAGCAGGTTACATTTTTCTGAACTCAGTATTGATTGTTTTGTAAATTAACATATCCTCTTAGGTGGAACCAAGATTCATCCATAAAGAAAATTAGATTAGATTCAATTTCTTCGTCATGCACAACATTGAAAATTCATTCACAAAATTGACTCTTAGATGCAGGGTCACCCGGTTTAAGTTCTGTAGTTAAGTGCTACAGTAATTTGATAGGGTTTTAACTTCAGTAGCTTTGTAGCCATTCGAGCAGAGGAATAGGAAATTCCTGTTTGCGAGAAAGAGGAAGTGATGTTTCAGGGGAATGCTCCAGAGCATAATCCATTGTTATCGACCACTTCTTCTGTGAGTAACTGTACAGGCTGTGTACTTTTTATCTAGAATACTTCCCTTTTTCATAAAATTTATATACGAATCTGTGAATCATACTTTGACTTGGAAATTGAATATCAGGGAATCTCTCATGAAACAACCTCCATACATCAAGAGCTAATTCTGTACACAAGTAGAATAGTAAAAAATACTCTTTGGGAACAGAATATCTGGAATGAGTCATATTGACTCATATTAATACACTATATTATGCAGCATAATGAATACTTAATACACTGTCACACAAGAACATGTTCATACCTTTCTAGAATAAGCCCCTCTGGCTCCCCGGCCAGCTTTCCTGCGTGGGAGCAAGGCAAGAACTGCTTTGCTTGGTAAACTGTGGCCAACTTCATTAAAAGCAGTCCCATGAAGGAAAAATCACTCAGTAGAATGAGATATAAAGCATTATATTTGATTTTGGTATTTTCATTATGTAGCAAAGTGTAGACACAAATGTTTTCTTCAAGAGTTTAGAAAGGTTTATCTAATATGCTATGTGTTTAATTTTAAGATCGCTGGTTATGATGGATCTGCAGTTAGAAGCTGATGGTACGGCTGAACAAATGCCAGAACTTCCATCTACCTCAGTAGTAAGTATGGCTAGTTATAACACCAATTCTCTTGAAGTAGTACAGTGGTGCAATCTCTGCTTGCACTGGATATGGGCCGAGGCTAGATTTGTAAAGGAGTGTTATTAGGAATCATAGTACTATATTCATCAGAAACTTCTTCTAAACATAATGAGTCTGATCTCTGTGAGAGTTTTGTTTGTCACCACAGACCGGGACATCAATATAAAGTTCCGACTAAATTTCATAAGACTGGAAGATAAAAATGCACTCTAGCTGCATCAGTAATTGGAGTATCAAGAGTTCATTGTTAAGTATATCTTTATTTCTTTCAACTATTTTCATTTTCTATGAGTTAAGAGCTTTAACTCATTAAAGTTAATTTTATTCTTTTTAGCCCAGCCTTCAAATTTGCTCATGTCTCTGTTGGAGTAAGGTCATCCACAAATGCAACAATTTTAATATGACTGTTAAATTCTAAATTGAAAAGTGAATTATATTGGATATTCCAACTATCCATTTCATATAGAGTGGATCATTTATATTCATTTATACGGTTTATAATTTTAAATAAAATTTTTCTTTGGGAATAAAGTGCATCTAAAATATATCTTGTAGCCTTTTCCCATTGTACATATACTCAAAATGTCTAGAAATGCTCTGAGAAAGAGGGATGAATGGATTCAGACTACAGCCTTTTGTTCTTTTTAATCTGCACACCCGACATTAACATTTTGAGTGCATGTTAAATAAATTATGTTCATTAACATACTGAAATCTAATCTTACTTTTATTATCAACTTATTGGGGAGAAACTTTCATAGCCTTTGCCAACATGTTCTAACTTTACTGTGGCACCATCCCAAGTGTGTATAAATACAAACATAACTCTTTCTCTTTTATAGCAAGCAGATAGTGGAAGTGAAGGAGGTGAAGATGACCGAGAGAGTACTGCTTCAGAAGAAGTGGAACCCAAATTAAAATATGTTCGCCTCACTAATGACCTGCAAAACATTCTCACAAAAGATGCAGCTAGTTGCCTTGCAGTTCATCCCAAGGTTGGTGAATACTTGTAAAATTGGCATCAGTAACTATTTCATAAGAAATGTTTACAAGAAACTATGACCATTATTGGTTAATATTTTGTAAAAGTTGTACTATGTTACAAGGTTTTTCATTGCTGATGTTCAGTATTTAAAAAAGTGTACAAGGGTCATGTGGAAAGTCTGGTTAATTTCTGTGAAATGGTGCAAAAATATTGAAAAGTTGTTGACACAGCATCATTGTTACAATCTTATCCAAGTTTGAGCCAGGTGCAATGCATAGTTAATGTTTGACAACCAAATCAATCAACCATTATCACATTTTCCATAAAAATGGGGAGGAATCATGTTCTATGCAGTGATTATGTTTCACTACCACAATAATATGTATGAGAATCTAGATATAAATGTTATAATTAATGGAGAAGCAATAGAACATGTTTATCATATAAATTTCTTAAGAGTCATTGTTGATAGTTAACTTTCAAACACCATGCATACTATATTTGTAACAAAGTATATACATATAAAGTAAATTATCACAATATTGGAATTTTGATAGTATAAAGTTAGTATATTAAGGTTTAGTCTATCCATATTTTTGTTAAGCAATTAAAGTATGGGGAAGTAGACGTGGTGTAAATATGAATAGATTACTAATCCTTCAAAAAAGTTGTTTGAGATGTGTATATAAGGTAGACAGGAGAGTATCATGTAAAGTACTTTTAAGGAATCTAAAATGTTAACTATAATATTATTATATGTGTATAAGGTAGTTTTATTTGTTGTTAACAATGAACAAGACAAGATCATAAACAAGTACTGCCACAACTATAGCTCAGATTTAAAACAATTATTATTGTCTAAATATAAACAAAAAAAGCTATTGAAAGAGATCTAAGAGTTATTGGTAAATTTTTGTATAATAAACTGCCACTAATAATTAAAAGTCAAAGAGGGAAAAAATTTCAAACAGAATTAAAGAAAAAATTTATTGATAGATAAACGTATGTATAGAATAAATGAATTGGAAATATGTATATAAAATGTAGTTGAATATAATTGTTTATAGTTTAAATAAAATGCTCTATTGTTATATGAGTTAAATTGTATTAAATTGTTTGGGTTAGCAAGATATTTTGTTAGAACAGTTAAAATCTCCTGGACTGTTTTTCCATGGTCCATGGTTTAAATTACTACCATAGCTTTGACCAACTACTTCAGTTGGCATCTTCATTTTAACTGTTCTAACTATAATACTGGCCATGAAAGCCTAAGAAGTAAGATATTTTGTTATTAATGTATTTTTCTGATAATGACTGAATCTCAAGTGTGGAGTCTATGGTCAGCAATAAAATTATTATTATTATTATTATTATTATTATTATTATTATTATTATTGTTGTTGTTGTCGTTATTAAACATTTTAATTTGAATAAGTGAACAATAGTGCATATCAAAGCAATTTCAATAATGATAATGGGAACTGCAGCATTATTGGAGACTATTTATTTCTAATTAATTACTTTAAATGTGGCCATACATGAACTGGAAATGAAGCATGCTGTTGACTCCCTAATCCTCAACACAGAGGATATTAATGGTAAAAAATTCAAATGATTGTAAAATAACATCTCTCAGTTAAAATGCCCAGATAACTTAGACCACGAACATCTGGCTTGAATAAGTTTACAACATTCTCTGCGTAAAAATTGCATACAAAAAACTGTGAGCATAGTAACTCATACTAACGTGGTCTGTGGACCAGAAGTTCCTGTAAAATAATATTCAGGTCTGGCATTACTTTATCAAAATCTGCAAGACTTTTTGCATCAATTTATGATGATGGATGAAGTTTGCATCCACCATTATGCACTGAGTCAAAGCAGAGGACAACATCTGGTGAAAGTGCACCAAAGGAGATAATGCCATTTTAGTGGCTGAGAAGTTGATCACTGAAGTCTGAAAGAAGAGGTCTGTGAGCAAAATTTGTCGGCCATTTCATGCCTGAATAGAATGGAACGCTTATGACCTGTGATGTTAAAGAGCGTCCGTAAATAAATAAATCACTCAAATCTTTATGTCTCTCTTAAGTTTCTTCCCCGTTTTTTTATTTTTAGGGTCTTTGGTAGTTTGTTTGATAAATGAATCATGTTCTGATGCTTTTTTGTTTATGGTGACTTGATGTAAATTACATTTTCTCCATGTGTCATAGGTAAGGTATTGGTTATTATTTGAATTTTGTTTAATTTCTATTAAGTCAAGATTTAGTTGGTGGTTATTCAGGGGACTGTATATGTGAAAAATGATATATTTTCATTCTGGAACCATACATAGCCTGTGGAGTTAATGGTTTTCAGTGTAGATGTTTTACTTAGAAAAGAGCTTCTGACTCCTGTTAAGTATGCAACTTTTGATGCTTATGTAGACAATATGTGCTGTAGTTTTTAAAGTTATGAAACTTATTATAATTATTAATTTTAGCTTCAAGAATTACAAAGCTATCTACATTATGATCATGTAATATTACTTCAATTTGACTTTATAATATGTGATAAGCATTATCATTGAAAGCATTGTTGTGTATTAGAGCTCTTATATCTTGGAAAGTTGCCATGACTATAATCTGCTTAGCATATGAATGTTTTCATCTATATATATATATGAATGTTTTAAACATGTATAAGAAGCCACACTGGAGCAAAAAGGGGAATATTCATGAACATAACACAGGAACAAAACAGAATTACTTTAGAAATAGGTTAAGGGGATCATTAATTTCCAAATGTATTGAAAGTGTTACAAAAGACCTATACAATCATTTACCTCACTTGATCAAGGAAATGAGTGAAGAAGTGAAGAAGATAATTGCAATAAAGACTTACCTGATAAAAAAAGCTTTTTACTAAATTAATAAATACAAAGGGGAACAAAAATGAGTGATTTATAATTTAATTTTTTAACATTTGTTTTCTAAGTTCAGATCTGTATTTAGATTTACTTGTTTATTGGTAATGTAATATATATGTTTTCTAGCTTTTGTAAATTGACAATGCTTAATCTACCATTAGAACTCTAAAATTTATCAATATCTATTTTACATATCTATATTTTATTCAGATCTTTATTTATCTCTATTTGTTTAATTGTAAGGCAAATATATATTCTATCCTTTGTAAAATTGATGTTGCTTTGTAAAAATATTGCAAATGGCAGAATAAAACTAAAACTTTAGAAGTCAAGAATGTGCCAGTACTTCATAGCCTACATAGATCAACAGGGCCCAGATTTTGATGACATGACAATGAAAACAAGAATATTTCTATCACTAAGTACTGCTCAACAACAAGTACAATATAACCCTGCCTTTCTGAAAACCCGAATAATCCGAAACCAAAATTTTATGAAAGGAAAATTACCAAAGTAATTTCAGACTAAAATAGCCTTGTATTACAGTACATATTAGCAGATTTAACACTCAACAAATTTAACAGTGAATGATAAAACAATACTTCACTCATTGTTACACAAAGGTTCAGTCACTTTCTGCTGATGCAAAGATGAAAATCTTGATCACACAATCCTCCACCATTGCTTCTTAAAACATTATGTCCGCCACAGTAGCATTGGGGAGTTGCTCAACATACTTCAGGGATGTGTTCAATGCAATGAGTAATTCCAGGTAGTGGGCTGCTTCATTTGCTACACCTTCAACTGACTTACTAGGGAAACTATTTCTTGATCAGTCATAACTTGATCTTCTGTGTCAATTGATAACCCCTCCTTCAAATGTTTCCTCTGCTTCTTCAAAGCCTGGGATTTGCTTCACGAAATGTAAAACTTCAGTTCTGGTCTCCTCTGCTTGTCATAGTGATAATCATGGAAAAAGTCATGGCTAACTCTATCATTTTTTATGCATGGCACTCCTCAATTACCTTCTCAGTCACAGTTCCACAAAATTGTTCTATCTTAACTTGATTTTCTTCCAATCACTTATTGTTGCTTTTCAGACACCGAATTCAACTGCTTATTTCGTCCCACTTTCACTTTTATCTAAGCATTTAAAAACTTCAAGTTTATCTCTTAATGAAAAAGAACCATGTTTTTGCTTGCTTACCATTTTTAATCAAACAACAAAAATTAAACCCAGGCCGCTGAAATAAAAAAAAAAAACACAGCTTTGAATGATATAGTACATATCTACTAAAACATTCACAATGTTTTGTGAATGATACTGTATCTGCAACTCAAATGAATTCAGAACAAAAAATGGATTGAGCCCTCAAATTCTAGTTCCAGGAAGATGAACAAAATACGAGTCATGAGTCATGCAGCCAAGTGCAATCCTGGCAGGATTCAAACCCCAGAACCTCCCATTCACTAGTCTGCACCTTAATAACCTCAGCCCACTAGTGACGGTACTTTATAACTGTTCCCTATTATTTGCAAATAGCAGTTCCAACTTTGTATTGCTTTTCTCATTACATGCAGAAACTTATCAAGAAAGAATGATCTTATGATATGATGGATGAGTTATAGTTTCATTCTTGATGAGTTTTTGTGAATGGTGAAAAAAGCAATACAGATTCAACTATGATGGGAAACAGGTATATGTCACCAAAGCAAGTATTCTACAAGATTAGCATTATCATTTTATTCACTGGAATTTGAAGAGAGACAAATTTCTTTGTTCATCATTTTAGCATAAATTTGCTATCAGTAAGCCATTAGTTCACAGACTGTTAAGATTCAGACTTGTGAAAATGAGAACTGTCCACCTTGACTTAGGCTTTCCTTGGTTCTCATTGCTGGAAAGGTACTTAAAACACAGGTCTGGAATGCTTCCTTTAAAAAAAAGAAAAACAATCACAATTTATCATTTTGTTTCATGTGTCCACAGCTTGTGAATACTCAGTAATTAAACAAAAAACAATATACTAACGATAAGCCATAATTATATAAATAAATCCATGAATACTTATACAAATGCAAATTTTTAGTAAAAGAAAAAATTACATCAAAGAAACAAAAGTATAGCACTGTTAGGCACACTTCATACATTCCTTCCCTCTCTTCTCCTCCCTCCCCTTTTTCCCTGCATCTTGAGAAAAATTGTACTGGTTAAAATAAGGAATAACTCTCATTGTTATGTTTTTTGAGTGTTCACTAAAATGAAACCAAGCGAAATTAGTCAGCAAGATCATATTATGAAGTTGACTTGTGACATTGACCTATTGCACATTTTAATAATTATTATAATGCTGTTTGTGTGCTTGTTGATAGTTTGTGTGCGTGGGAAGCCACTGGGGTATGACACACCTCCTGGATCATCAAGGTAACAACGTACGTAGCAAGGAGCTCTGCACACACACTGTAGCTGTCAACCAGATCAGTATTGATCAGAATGGTGACTTCATTGCAAGCTGTTCTGATGATGGCAAGGTAAAATATGCTGATATTCTAAGTAGCAACTTTTGTTTTTGTTATTTTTTTGAGAGAACAAAGTTTGAATATCATTTAAAAATAAAATGGATGGAGTAAGATGGTACATTTCATGGTAAATCATCCTGGCCAGGACCATAGATATTTGTGGGCGTAAAAATTCTAAGTATGGCTTCCTTCAGAAGGGAAGTAAAGGTGGGTCCCACGTTGTGCATTTACGGCAAGATAAAGAATCTCAAGCATGAAAAGGGAAGCCTCTGAGCAAAATTTGTCAGCCGTTTCATGCTCTGATTTGAATGGAATGCTGATGATCTGAGATGTTAAAGAACATCCGTAAATAAACCAAATGATAAATGACAAATCATGTTATCATTAATTTGTGAATATTGGCAAATGTAAATATGTGTTGGCCTATAGTATTTTCATATAATTTCTAATCAAACAGATGCAAATTTATACTGTGCAGTAGTACTGCTTTTAAGTGACATACATTAAAGTAATTTATAATGATGATTGTTCTCCAATGGCACCAGAAGTTTAATGATTTATATAATTTTTTTCCTTTCCTTCCAATATAATCTTGCTAATATGTCAATATATAGCATTCTTCAACCTGTCTCTTGTCTAATATTGCATTCTCATTTGTGCAAATTATGCATTTAATTTTTTATTAAATAGTTTATTCTGTGTAGATGGTGAAAGAGATTTTCATTCTAAAAATAGCAGTGGCCCTTTATCTTGGCATATCTTTTATGTCACTCCTAGTTTTTATAAATTGATCGGCTCCCAATAATTGTTTTTACTTACATTTTTTTCATGATAGTGTTTAATTATCTCTGTGTGTGTGTGTGTCTCCCTCCCTTTTTCTGCTTATCTAGTTATTACAATAATGAATCTAATATAGTTGAGTGGAATAAATCAAAAACAGGAAGAAAAATCAGCATTGGCTTGGCATTTTTGGAAGTAACAGCATAGTAATAACAGGAATCCTCGACTACTTAAAAATATCACAGGAAAAACAGAATTTACTATCTGAAAAAACATTTATATCTGGAAGAACGAAAATCATGTTTTTAACTTTGAAATCCCGCCAACATGAAGAACAAAGCCGGCAGTCAATCTGGAACTGAGGATGGGAGCAATTAGCTCTTGAAACTTGTTTTCCTCCTAAAATAATAAGTGATGTAAGTGTTACAAATTCGACTCAACTATATTAAATTCATTAGTGTATTAAACATCACTGTTATAAAAGTCCACCACACTTAACAAATTATCTAGTTATTGTTATACATATGTAATTTTTTCTCCTTTAATTTCCTCATTACTGACACACCTTATTGTACCTATTCATTTTTCAAGTTTCCGGTATGTGTGTGTGGGTACACTTATACACTTACTTAAATAATGTATAGCCACTTGTTGGAAACAAAGCCACTTTGTGTTTGAGAACATTGCAGGCAGGCTTCTACAAACATTGTTATTAAAATACCTAACATAATGTGATTCCAAATAATATTGACATAAATTAACCTTCAGTGATACATTTATTCTTCATGTAAACCATAGAAGTTTACCACTTTCTTCATTAAAACCAGAAATATAAAGAAGTATTGGATTTTTATTGATTAAATGGAATATGGTCAGCAATTGTTTTCCAATATGAAAACATATCAAAAAGAACAGTTTTGACATTTCAACTTCAAAGTGTCTGAGCGGTTTAAGGCATTACTTGATAGATTACATGCATGAGGAAAAGTGGATTTGAATCCTGCATATTATCTACACTTTTATTTTAAATTTATTCGTTATTTGCATGACCAGCAACTGCGTATAGAGTATATTTTTAAATATAAGAGGAACTTTTAATGCTTGTAGTTTTAAAATGTATATTGCTGTTGTAAGATCTTTGCACTGTGGCCTTAAAAACTAAATGTTTCATTTTGAGGCATAGTTTGGTCTGTATTTAAAAAAAAAATAAACAAATAAATAGAAATAAAAATGAAAAAAAGTAATACCCAGTTCAATATCCTTTATACTCAAAAAACTTATTAATTCTTCTTGACATGGAATCTACCAGCCAGCGAAAATAATTTGGCCTTCCTATGAGGAAATCCCATGCATCTTCAACCATGCATAGCTTGATGAACATCCTGGGACATGAGAGATGGGCAATTCAAAGAGTTTCCTTTATTTCTGTTCAAATGTTCTTAATGCCATTTAGATCAGGTGATTTGAGTGGGTAAGGCATCAGTTTCTACCTCTTGCCTAACAAACCAATGCTGAACTATGCTTGACTTGTGAACACTATGGTTATCTTGCAGGAACAGCATTGTTCCATCAGGATACCTTTCTCTGGCACATGGAACTAAAATGACTTCCAAAAAGGTTACGGTAGGTCAAACAGTTTAACCTTCCATGCATTCGTTCAAGGTGTCCAGAACCTTTGAACGAAATCCAGCTGCATTAGGGATAAGCTTATGCGACCATGTAAGCGCAAATAGCCTTTTAGAGTCTATCATAACTTTAAAACAATTAAAATCTTCCGGGTTGTTTTGCCATGCTGCATGGTTTAATATGCTATGATGGAGTCAGGTGTTGACATTTATCCACTGATAAATGCTAACTGCAGCAGTTAGTGAAATCTATGGTAGCATATTAAACCATGAACCACAGCAAAACGCTGGCCGTGAAAGCCTAAGAAGTCTATCATATTGGTGATCACGTGGCCGATACACATGTAATGGCCCAGTATAGGACAACACTACAATTTCGTCTGTTAAGATTAGTCTCTGTTATTTGACAGCATATGTTAGACGGCCCAAGGCATGTACATCAAACAGGAACTCTTTACCTGCAGCTTAGTAGTTCCCTAAACCAAATTCCCTGCAGCAGTTCCTTACAGTCTGTAAAGAACCGGGAACATAACAAGCTGCCTTCAGTTGGGCAGCAGAGATAAAGGGTCGTCTTTCTACCTCTGCCCAAAGACTTTCATCACTCTCCCGAGTAACAAATTTTTACTATCTGTGTTATGTTACATTTCTATCTTTCGGTCTTCCCACCACACATCCTGGGACAAAAACTTTAAGTTCATTATACCTCTACCAGAGAAGAATGTGCATCCCCAAAGAAATACAGTGAATCATCCAAAAGTTGACAATTAGCTAAGGATGCAGACGATGATCTGCGAAACATGTTCCATATATAAACAAGTAAGTGAAGCCACAAGAGTGTGTAGTTCAACTCAGTCGCTCAATAATATAATTTTATATATATATATTTTTGAATAGTGTTTAATGCCAGTTTTTACTACTGAGGTACCATAGGTGGTGGACACTGATGATATATAAAATGAAATGATATATTAGGAAAAGATATTTTAAGGAAGAAAACGTTCCAGGCCTAAGTTTAGGGTACCTTCCCTGAAAAAACCTGGAAAAAACCTCAGCCAGGGAGGATGCTCCTGGCGGGATTCAAATCTCAGACCTCCCACCACCTAAATTATTATCTATCACACTGATATTGATTTAGATATTACTTCATGTTTAAATAGAACATCTTGTGGTTTTGGAGCAAAAGTATAACTAAAGCACTTTCCCATAAGTGATTGTGATTGGATCTGAATTCCTTCTCCCTTACCAATGAATTATAAAAACATTTGTTTTCAAAAAAATGAAGAGGAACATCTTTAGGTTTCTTAATTAGCTAGTGAATTGATGTAATAATCTTATGCTCCATTTACCATTGAATTATACAGAACATGTTTCTCAGGCCTGTGCCGCATCATCAGCTGTGAGTCAGCTGCAGAATTCATTGTTGGTTAAATGGACTTAGTGTAAATCTTGTGGACATTTTACGAACTTTTGGATTCATTTTTCTTTTTTGTGATCTTGAAGTTCATAACCTGAACTTCATATTTTTTATAACATTTTTTTCCCAATTCAGAAGGTGTTTCTACAAATTTAAGTAATTTGACTTCCATTTCTATATCACATTTATATTTCCAAAAATGTTGTACAATGATTGATTTATCTAGCTGATTGTACTTGATGTTTCTCCAGTATTCCTTTAGCCTAATTCCAATGCTTCTTTTTGTTTTGCTAATATATATCTTGTTGCATTCCAAGCAGTTGATTTCATATATTCCTGGCTTCTTATCAGCTATTATATCATTATCACCAGAGTTTAGCAGATTATTTAGGCTGAATTTGTTCATTGGGGACAAAGTAATACCAAAATCCCTGTGTATTTTCTGGAGTTTTTTGGTGGCCCAAGGAGGATAAGTAGTGTGAGTTGGCGGTTAACTGATAATGCAGACAAAGAGTTCATAAAACCAGTTCTACATATTATAAACAAGCAAGTGAAGCAAAAAGAGTGTGTAGTTCGACTCAGTCATACAGTGATCTCAATTATGTGATTAGCATCACTGTACAAGTTCCAATTAACATTTCTAGTTAAAGAAAATTTAGTTAATTTTGATCTTCCAAACAACAGTAACCTCATCACTAATTTGTAAAATCTAAAGTAACTTCTTAATACCTGCCCGGAAAGCTGATAGAGGAACCATGCTGAAGATGAAGGCAAAAGCCTTCGAAACTTGTCCAAGTAAGCGGAGCAAAATTAGTGAATTTTGAATGATTTCCTCGTAAAAAATTGCAAAAAAGCATTACAAGTTCAGTAAATTATAAAAAGTATTTAATTATTTATTAAATAATGTTAACCATTCCAATATGTGTAACTTTACAAAATTACTTGTTTCTCTTATACATATTAATATGTTTTACAATTTACATGCATGTCTTATATTAATAAATAATGTTACATTTTTCAGTAGCCATTTTTTCCTCTTTTAATAAAAAGTGTTTGGCTGATTTTCTTTCAGCAAAGTCCTAACACCTTTTAAGAATCATTGATCTAAAGGGTATTTGAGGGTGATAATGAAGGCTTTACAATAAATTACTCATATAGGTTAACACCTCATCTTTTTACTTACACTAATCATACAGAAATGTTCATATAACTTGTTTCATTCAGTAGACATTGCCCACATTTGACTGAATTTTAAGGCTAGCATTCAAAAAGAGTTCTTATAGGTATTATCAAGTTTCACAAGCTTGCTTATTGGTATAGTATTATTTGCATATTATTTATGTTAAAAGTAAGGCAATTTGGGGTATGTTTTAATATGCATGCATTTGTTTTTACAGGTTTTTGTTTACGGTCTTTATTCAACGGAAAACAATCACAATATCTTTATAGGTCGCCTGGTTAAGTCAATAGCATTGGACCCAAACTACTATAAATCTGGATCTGGAAGGAGATTCATTACAGGTATTATCATTAATTTAGTTATGATGTCATTTTTGCAAAATATTTTCAATAAAAGCTGCTGATGAGCGATTTGCAAGGACAATCGAGGTTTGTACTCTTAAAAATGACCCCACTTTATTGAATCTTCTGCATTCAGAGTTTGAATACTTTATTCTTTTTGCTAATATTGCACATATCAATATATTTTATCATAATTATTTTACCTGCAGTTATATTAGTAAAATTGTAGACTCATTTAGGTAGTTTTGATTTTTTAGAAAAATGTTAAGGGGTTCTCTTTCAAAACACCAATATGTGAAAGGAGGAAATTATGTCATATGAAAGCAGAATGTATCTAAATACATATTTAGACATTTGAAGAACTGACAAGTACTAGGATTTTAGTAATATTGTACATGTCAATGATGAGGATATAAAGGGATAACCAACATACAACTGCATAAATAATTTAGTTCATAATTCCAGCATTATCTAAATTTCTCTCATTGTAATGTATCCATTAAACAGTTTATTTCTGAGCATTAAAACGTTTTCAGAGTACATGTCCCAGATTGTATTACTTGGAAATTAGCACTGCATTTAGAATATTCATTCAAAATATGAGAAATCTTATGCAAGCTTTCTCCTTTTAAGGGAAATGGGGAAAACTGAGTAAGGCACAATTTTGCTTGCTGCCTAATTTTTATGACAAAAACATCATCCTTTAAAAATTAGATTTTGTAAAAAACTTGATTTTTTTTCATTCAGATTAAAATGACAAATTTCAAGTATGAATTTTTGGCACATGAATAATAGGAAATGCTGTTGCTCTGCTCATGCTTGTACCATAAGAATTCGAAATAGGCAACACTGCATGCCTGTGGTAGACCAGTTGCTCTAGGCAAGCCCCTGTTAGTACTGCCTCACATGTATTCTAATTCTGTATGCCATCTAGCTTAATTTTATCTTTATGTATTCAGAAATGATAAATGGAGAGAAGTTGCACTCAAAGTATTTTAGGAACAAGGATTTTTAGAATGGAAATTATGAATTTTTTATATATTGTTCCTTCTTTGTATAATAATGACCGTGATTGCAGAAAAATCCATGTTACATGCACAGTTTGTATTCTTAAATACATGAATTTGCAGATAGATCTTTCAGCCATAATTTTAGGCCAAAAATAAAATCTGTGATTAGAAAAAAATTGCACACAACTTATAGGCTAAAGAGCATTAGTATGTATCTTAATACTCAAGACCAGTTTTTCTTTTTGGTTTTTGTGAACTTTCATTTTTTCTTTCCCCTTTCAGACAAACACTCATTCATTCACATTTTGTTGTTTGTTTACTAGAAAGATTATTGCATATGTTTCATTATATACTTATATGGTGAATGATTAATATTTTATCACATATTCACAAACCGAAGTTCACCATCTAAATTGAGAATTAAATGGTTTTTAAATGTTCTCAATTGGAAATCTATTCTCAATTCTCATCCAAGAGGCAAATATTTTCATTATACATTTTTAATTATTATTAAAGCAGAGTAGAAAATAAAATATTACTGAAAAATACAATAAATTGCAGCCATCAGCTTTGATTTTCAGCTTATAGGTATTGAGAGTTGCAAATTGTTTATATGCAGGTGATGAGCGATTAGTTCTTCATGAAAAGACATTCCTCTCTAGACTTAAGTCAACAGTTCTGTATGAAGCAGAAGGAACAGTACAGAACATTAAATGGAATGGACAGTTTGTTGCATGGGCAAGTGACATTGGTGTTCGAGTATATGATATCAATGCTAGATGCTCCTTGGGTCTCATCAAGTGGAATCGGAATCCAGAGTAAGTACAGTTGTTTGGTTAAAATTTAGAGTACAATAATTTAAACATCATTGAAGAAAGAAATTATTGTGGTAAGTATGTTGTTGCTAATAAGACCATTTACTAGTACATTAAATTTAAAAAATCTGAAAAATACTTTTGAAGTGTTTCCATTGTCTTACAATAGTATTTTATCTCTTTTTTTTTATTTGGCAAAGAAACAAAAATATCCTGTGTTTCAGGTAAAAAAGGGTAGGACAAACTTTTTATGTAGGTAAAAGTTACTAAATGATTCATTTGCAACATACCTCTGGTAACTATTCATCCTTTTATAATCTCAATAGTTAAAAAAAAAACAGGCATTGAACACTTCAAATTAAAAAAAATCCTTTAGTGATTAAATATGTGTTTAAAACTATTAACAATGAAGCTTTGGAACATTCAGTTTTTACTGTTCTTCCTTTGTTTTCTTACTGAAGAATTTCCTTTTGTTTCATTGAGACCATTTAAATATTTTTTCCTTTGGCATTTATAATAGTTTTGACATTTAAATGAAACTGGCAAACTTCCCCAATTTTTGGGTACGAGGCATTGTGACCTCATGGTACCCAAGCTGCCCCATTTAGTCCATACTTGGCATACTTGACTCTATTTTGTTTTCTTCTGCATATATTTTTTTCTTTATTAACCTCCTTGTTCTTATACTGAAGAGTGCTCTTGAATTTGATACAGTAGAAGGTGACTGGGTAAGGGTGTAATTTCCAGCACTGGTTATCATGTAGGATGGAGTGTATCCCCTGGTAAAGGCCAAACCCAGGGAGGGGCCATTGCATGAGTTGTCCATTTCCTGAAGGTGAATGGGTCCCTCTGTCTTGTTATTGGGAGATGTGTCCCTGAGATGAGCCTTGCCCAGATCAGGACAACTTATCTAAGTTGGTTGGTGCCTGCAGCCTGCCATTGGAGATAGTTGCAAGGTGAAAGATGAGCTCACTATGGTAATGTTAATTCTCACCAACTTACTGGAAAGGGTAGAAGTAAAAGAAGTAGCTGAGATGTTGTCCCCTTGTTATGTGATTGTTGATTTTGTTTTTCTACAGATGCTCTTTAACATCTCAGGTCATCAAAATCCCATTCAAATCAGAGCGTGAAACGGCCAACAAATTTTGCTAGAGGCCTCTTCTTTCAGGCTTGAGGTTTTTTTTCGTGCCATAAATGTACGACACGGGACCCACAACTTTACTTTGTTTCCGAAGGAAGCCATAGCTAAGATTTTTATGCCCAAAAAAATCCATCGGTCCTGGCCGGGTTTGAACCTGCGATCTTGGGTTTAGAAGGCAAGTATGGTTACCACTACACCACCAGGACCGATGTTATGTGATTGTAAGCAGAACAGAAGAAGCTCAGTCATTTACTCATGTAAACTCTTTTGTCATACAGAAGGGATACATCTCTGGGACCTATGAAATTCTGCTCATGTTTCTCTTCTAATAGAGACCCTGGGACTTTCCCAGACAAATAATTTGCTCAAGACCTCGATTCATCATAGATATCCAGTCCATGTTGAGCAGCATCACGAGGAGTCATTACTACATCTGTACTTGAAGGCATATATTATAGTGAAATTGAAGGTTATTTGGCTGAACAAGGTGTAAAGTTTGTTTATTGTGTGCAGATAAAAGATGGAGAAATTGTGCTGACTCGTACCCTGTTTCTCATCTTTAACAGGGTTGATGGCTCACAGAATATCAAGGCTATGTATGAGGTGATTGTATTCAGACTGTACATTTCCAGCCCCATGTGATGCTATCAGTGTTAACGTTTTGACCACACTTGCATATATTACAGTAGCACTATTTCAGTCTGTGCCACCTGTGCACAAGAAACACAGGAGAGAGCATGTCCATCAGCTCCTTACTGGTAAACTGCCACAGAACCCATTTGACAACATTCAGATACTGTCCTCGCTACCATGAAGAGTATAGTATTCAAGAGCTCTGGGTCAAGGAGTTTGAATATAGCTTTGTAGCCACTTTGGTACTGAAGCATGGTAATAGTATGTAGATGTGCGACTTGTTTTCACTGGTCTCTAGTGTACAAAGTTCTGCTAAGCACTCATCCATCATGGATGACATCACGTGTAATAAGCTGTTTTTTAACTGGCATATAAATTATGTTCAAAACACATAAAAGGTGTATAATATATGTAAATAAAAGCGAAGAAATAAAAAATGTGCTTTTTGCAATGATTATTGTTATAGGTACGATACAACAACACTTTTCTGCATCATAATACCATATCCATTACAGTAAGTTATCACAGTTTGGGTGCTTGAGCATTATATAGTATGTTTTTTTGATAAGTATTCATTAACTGCAGATGTGGATTGTAAAAGATGAGAACTTAGAACCCAACAGTCAGTATCAGTGCATCATACAGACAGAAACGTAAGGCAGGTGCAGTTTGTGCAAATATAATCAAATTCTTTGTGACATTAGTGACATCTTAAGCTTTCATGCCCGGTGTTCATAATGTTACAATTAAAAAACTCCTGGGCTATTGTGCCATGGTCTTTGTTTTAAAAATTAAAACAGATCTTCCACCAGCTGTCTACGACCACCATTATCAGTATAATGAGAAGTATGTGATGTTGGGCTTAACCAGACTGGAATGATTGATATCGACACAGAAGATATGGGGCAGATGGAAGGGGGAGCTATTTGTTATCAAGGAGAAAAAAATAAAATAAAATATGCAATACTTCATCCTCGCACCTTATTGCCTATACCTGAACATATATTCCAAATTTTATCATTTATTATTTATTAAAGAGTTATTTCATTATAAATATTAAATTTTACACATCATAATCTATAAAGAAAAGAAAATATAATATAATGATAAACTGAAAAGAACATAGAATCAAAAATTTCTTTAAGTAATTTAATCATTCACCAGTAGTTATCATTAGCTGGTAACCAGCTAACTACAAGAACTAAATTAACCATCGGAAACCAAATCATCAGTAATCAGCACCTACCTTACCCTAGCTATCTAAGAGAATTTAATTCTTATTTTACTTTTTGTTCCAAATTCTGTATTCACTTCTTATTTAAATCATTATTTCTCCATCAGTATTTATGTTTGTGTGTTCTTAAACTTACAATACTAATACATTTCCTAACTTAGTTCACTTAATGTGTTGAGCATTCACTTTAAGTATGTTTTTACTCTTGCTATTCTGTCACTGCTACACTACTAATACTATTTATGCATATAATCCTTATCGCTGCTCTTCAATTTATTATTTGTTCACTGCTTTCATTGTTTATATAACTTATTAAGTATTTCATTACCATTTATCACTCGCCTTACATACTTATCAAACACTTAAACACTTTTCTATTCCCTTTTAATTACCACCATTTCCTTCTTCATGTCCCGCTTACCCCTGGCTGCTTCTTCCCGGTGATCCTTACCTCCCCTCCAGTCTTCATTCATCTCCTCCTTTTGCAGTATGTTGGTTACTATAATAGCATTCATGTCTACTCTCGATCTTCTTTTTTCTTCATTAGTTGAATGGTTGAGTAGTTTTCAGTGTTGTGTTAATGATATATTTGTGATTGATTATCTCTCCTTTCTTCTTTAAAAGCATGCATGTTTCCAGGCAAACTTCCTCTGAAGTTGAAAGATCATGAATGGCATTTTCCACTTGACTGATGATTATTTCAATGGGAATTTTCCTTGGAGCTAAGGTAAAATTTTGTCCTTTGCTCAAATGTTAAACATTATCTGAAGATTGAAGACAGAAGAAATTTGTACAAACAACTCTAAGCCTTGTTGTGGCTAATCTCTTCATGCAACATTTCGAAGACAAGACCTTGGAAGCTAAATTTATTTTCACTACAAGTTGTATTTGCATTAGAGCATTCCTTAGAACATCATAAGTATCACATTTCAGACACTGATATACAAAATCAGTGATACTTTCTCAGTTATAAACTGGAAGTACAGTTAGATAGTTCTTCTATGTTATTTATTTCCAGGTAAAAATTGAGCAGCCTTAAAGAATTAGAATAATTCATAAAATAATTGTGTTCTCTTTCAGTTCATTACCAGAGCATTATCGCTGCAATTTATGCTGGAAGAATTCAAACACACTACTAGTGGGCTGGGTAGATATAGTTCGCGTATGCATGATACGAAAGAGGAGCGCTGCAGAATTAGCAAATAGGGAACTACCAGAATATGTGGTGGAACCAGGTGAGTTAAACTTGAACCTTTGGGCATGTAAAAGTTAATTATTGTGTTGATCATGTTGCAGATTTTAAAAAAAAAATTATGACCTTGTGAAAAATTAAAATTAAAGGCAGTTTAAAAAGGAAAATATTCTTGAATATTTTAATGTATAGTTAACGATTAAAATTAGCAGTGGTGTATTTTAAACTGTAGGAATTGTCTCCAGGAAATTATTTTCTCTGTTTTTTGGAAAATGCACTTTTGCTGCAAGCACTTATTTCAACTAGTTTTGAGCTACAATATTTGTACTCAACAGCTGAACTATTGCTAGTTCGCTTTTGGATTTTTCCTTTTTTATTTATTTTAATTTTATGTGTATAAAAATTACAATATGGCCTGGTTCTAACCCAAGTTCTATTCCAGGCCAACATTCCAACACAAATTTGTAATTAACACACTAATTTATAATCTCAATACTACTACCAAACAATTGCTGAAGGCAAACACAGTCCAACTCACAGATCCTCTCTCCTCACTGACCATAATCATTTGTTCTTAACTCTGTACAGATATTCCCCAAAGTTCCTAATTTGTCTTTAGTCATCAAACATTATCTTTGCTGCAATTTGCTTATTTAGCTTAACCATTTGCCATCGCTTGTTGTCTCCATTCGATTGTTTCTGAGTATTCACACAGAATATGTTCTACATTTTCCAAATTTTCACATATAGGGCAAACTCCATACACATAATTACTTCTAAAACTCCTTAAGCTCCAGATTCCCAATCTAAACCATCCCCTCGCTCTCCTGCTTATTACTGTTACTAATATATCTCTATCTTTTAATGTCTCCTTTTATCTCTTGATAGTATATTAGTGACCTCTTCCCCCTCATTATAGAATGTAATATCTCTCCATGTATATCCTCATACCTCACTTTAAATCTCTTTCCAAAACCTACTTCCAAATCACCTCTTAACCATACATCACCCATTCCATTCCTTATTAACTCTTCCCCAACTTTGTTAACCCGTAAAAATCTTCCCTACCCCAGATTCCTGAAATTTTAAACATTTATTTAACGAAGAAACCTTTGATGTCTGTTGTAACCCAAAACTCTCTCCATTACCCACTCTCACACCAACTATCCCCATTTTCATCTTACCAAACCTTCCAAGTAACCTGCCCATCAATTTCCAGCTTTCCTCTATCCCCCCATATTTCAACGCCATGTGCCTACCTTGACTCCACTAGTGCCCTGTCCACCACTTCACCTTCATCTCAGCAGTAATAAACATACATTCCTTATATGACAAATTATTGTTACGAAATCATTCAAGTAAGTGGAACAAAATTAGTGAAATTTGAGCGATTTCGTAACAGTAATTTGTCATATTATAATATATTTCACTGTGAAAAACCCCGATACAAAAAAATACATTTCTTAATTAACTTTTAGCTCTGATTCTTTTGTTTCTCCCCCCTTAACCGACAAGTTCAATATCATTCCTAAGTATGAGAATTTTTTTACAGTCTGTATCTCCTGCCCCAGCATGAACCACTTCTCATCCCTCCTCAGCTTATTTCCCTTTTTAATACCAATATTTTGGTCTTCTCCTGGCTCTTTAAAGTTCTTTTCTACAATATCTCATAATTTGTAATAACACATATCTTAATTGTATCACTGAAATGAATGCTGCCATTAAATCATCTGCATAAAGTAAGCCCGAAATCTCCAACATGTTTATTATTGGTTTGTGGATGTTAATTGCTGTAAACCTACCATCTATAAATGGATTGAAAAGAATCAGACTCAATTTGCATCCTTGCCCAAGCCCCCCTATCTTGGGTTACTTCCTCTTTCACAAAAACTTCCCCACATTTAACACAAAACCTTAATTATAAAGTTCCTTCAACAAAACAATCATCTCCTTAAATTTAAAATTAATTTTGTGTCAGAACTAATACAGTGAAGCAATTAATTTATTCTTAATTAGCTAATGAGTTGATTTAATACTCTGATGCTCCTCTTAATATTGAATTATACAGAACAGAAATTCCGTAAACATATACAGAACATGTTTCACAGGCCATTGCCTGCATCATCAACTCTGTGTCAACTGCTAGACAAATGGACTAGGCGTAACTCTCATGAACATTTTATAAACTTTTGTGTTAATTTGTCTTCTGATGAGATCTCAAAGTTTATAACCTTATCTTAATATTTGTTTATAAACATTTTCCCCCATATTCCCAGCTCCAAGGGTCTATCAATAATTTGACTTCCATTTCTATATCACGTTTATTTGTCCAAAAGTGATGTGCAATTGCTGATTTATCTGTCTGATGTTTTTCCAGTGTTCCTTCAGCCTAATTCCAATGCTTCTTTTTGTTTTGCAAATACATATTTTGTTACGTATTCTGTATAATTCAATGGTAAGTGGAGCATAATAGTATTAAATCACTAACTAATTAAGAATAAATCATCTCCTTACTCATGCCCTTATGCCATAATGTATTTCATAAAATCTCTCTACTAATTCTATCATAAGCCTTCTCTATATGGATGGAACCTACTGAAGGTTTCTCCAACTGTTATCAAGTTGGCCGAGGATGAAACCAGTTGTGCACTTCAAAAAGAAAGGGAAGCATAAAGAGTGTGTACATGACATATTCAAATGATTTTACCTCCAGCATACTTTGAAGCATCAGTCGATCTATGGTTGACAGTGTGAGTAAGGTCTCACGAAACATGTCCAGTTTTAATTTTAAAAGTTTGAAGAGTGGAACTCAAGAGTGTTTTTAATGTGTTAACATGATTTTAATTAGTTTTATTTTTAATCTACCTAAGAATTCTCTTGACTTCTGGTGCAGTAATAATAATTATTATTGAGTCTAAGATGTCCAAACATTCCTCATTTTGCAAGACCATTCCAAAATTTAATGTTTTTCAAAGGTTCTGCTTGGGACAGAATTTGCCCTGTTGCTGCATGTTTTTATATTCATGTGTTTAAATGGTATGAATTAATGCTGTTCTTTTCTTCTCTTGGATGTAATACTTCTAATTGTATTTTCGGCTTACAGCTTTGGTCTGTGAAAGTTTTGACTTCAGTCTCAAAATCTTTAATTAGGAATGAAAATATTTTCAGATGTAAAAGCACAATACCAGAGAAATGTTCTGCATCAGGTAGACCAGGCTACATTTATTGTCATATACTTTTCTAAGGCATATATTTTATTAGAAGCAACAAGGGACATGAAGATAAAGGCAGCCTATTGTGTCCCTTAAGTGCGAAGGCCTCCTAACAAGTAGGGAAAGTTCACTTTTTCCTAACATGGTGAGCTATTCCACGCTAGTTGTTCATATGCTGTTTAAGATACTCTGACTGATTTGTTCTTTAGTTACTCTATTTTTCACTGCACTAGTTGCTTCTCGAGAGATTTCCATTTTTCTCTTCCTCTTGCTACTCTTGACCAGTTTGGATCTGCATGTTCCTGGAAGAGATCTGCCCACCTTCTTCTGGGTCTGCCTTATGTCCTTTTTCCTATCCGGGGATCCCACATGGAGATCTTGTAGGTTCACCTATTGTCCTGCATTCTTGCAATGTGACTGCCCCATTGCTATTTGCTTCTGGTAGCTATTTGTGCGATGTCTGTTGTCTGAGGTAACTGATTTATTAATACTATAGGTATTTTGTCCTTCAATTTATTCGCAGTATCTTGCATTGCATTTTTCTTTGGCTCATTTGTATTTTGTTTTGTTTTTCTGTTATTGACCATGTCTGACACCCATATAGTAATACAGGGTATACACAGGTTTCAAGCATCTGGAATCTGACTTTTTTAATTAGTGTTTGGTCTAACAATATAAACTTAAGGGCTCAAAATGCTCTCCAGGTTAATGAGATCCTTCTTTGTACTTCTTTTTTCATTTTATCATGGAAGGAAATCTGTTGTCCTAGGTCATAGCATTGTACAAATGTTTTCATTTCGAAATCAGCCCCTCATCAGCAGAAAAATTGGATACTCAATGTTTGTAAGAGCTGTAATGAAATTTGGGAATCGGTTTTTCTTTTGTATTTGATTGAAAGGTATATCCTGATGTGTCATTACTGATTGGAAAATATCAAATGAGAATAAGAAATGCTTGTCTTGCAATGTGCTGATAAAAGGCTGATTCTTGGGAAAAGTCATCTTATCATGAAAAGTGTCATAAATTTTCTGAAAATGTTCAACTAGGCTGTCCTTATATTGACTATTCATGCAGCTTTTGAAATTCAACGGTACAGAGTGAGGCATCCTTTTTACTAAATATAGAATTTAATTTTGTGTTGGAACCAATACAGTGAATCGACTAATATATTCTTAATTAACTAATGAGTTGATTTGATAATCTTATGCTCCACTTACTGTAGAATTATGTCAAACTAGTTTCACAGGCTTTTGCCTGCATCCTCATTTGTGAGTCGACTGTCGGATTCGTTGTTGGTTGGCTGGTTTTGCATAATTCAACAGTAAGTGGAGCATAAGATTATCAAATCGACTCACTAGATAATTAAGAATATATCCTTTTTACTGTTTCTGTCAGTACTGCATACTTTGTGTTACTGATGAAACCATACTTTCAATATTAAGAGGACAAAATGCAGACTTGAATAAAGAATAAAACACTTGTTGCAATATCAGGTTATTTTGATGAACATTGCAGTGAAGAAAGTTTACAAAAGGAGATTTTTTTGTGCATAGCTTGTTAATCAGCTCATTACGTCTATCCATTGAGTGTATTTCACTAAGTATTTGTGCGAACTGCCATGCTAGAATGTGCATAAATGCTGATAGGATAGTTGTTTGTTATTGCATGCAATGTTGAGCTTCCTTTCTGTGCTTTTATCTGGTGCTTGAGTTCAAAGACTTAATAGAGAACAAAGGATTTTTTGTTTTCTGTAACTTTTTAAACTATAACTAACTTGCTTAGTGTTTAAAGAAATAGAAGAGTGCCTTCCTAGAGTTGATCTACCTGAATGGACTACAGTTCATAGCATAGTGAATAAACTCAAAACATTGGTGCTTAAATAGAACAACTGTTGCAAAATATCTCACAAAATTAGTATAACATAGGGAGGAGGGGGTGTTTGCCATACATCTGATGTTACAAATTTTCTAAAATTGCATCCATGCATAGCTACAAATATTTTCATTATCGTCTTTGAAAAAAATAAACATGTTTTCTGTATTAAGATCATTGTGTGATTGAGTGGACCTAACACTCTTTTGCTGCACTTATTTGTTTAAATATGTAGGACCGATTTCATAAACCCTTCATTCGGATCTTCAGCCCATTGTTGACTGAAGGATAAACCGTTATGCTGTGGGGTTGTGTAATTAGCTCTGGTGGAGGTGTGATGAACTTGAAGTTTATGTTTTCATCACTGAAAGTGTCAAAGTTCATTAAACTGTCTTTGTACTTGTAAATGTAGATTTTCTCCTAATGTTGCTAATTCTGTAGATCCTTGCACTCATTTTAATAATTTTGTTTTATTCAATATGTCATGGTTTTCTGCCCAGAAATGGGATGCCATTGCTGATTTCTCCAACTGCTTGTATTTTATGTTTCTGAAATATTCTTTTAACCGCGTGCCTATGTTTCTCTTTGCTTTTCCAATGTAGATTTTTTCACATTCTTTACAACTTATTTTATAAGTACCTGCATTTTTTCTCTTGTGGAATACTGTTGTTTGCATTATCAATCAGGAAATTGATTAGAGTGTTAATTTGACTCTAGTCACACAATGATCTCAATAAATGATTAGCTTCACTGTGCAATGTTCCAATTAACAATCTTAGTTATGTTTTCTGTAATTTGTGGGTTGTGTTATGTACTGGCAATTCCACTCTACTTCTGCAAGCATGGAAAGATAAAATATTGCACTATATGAATCTGTGCATCTACTGCCCCTCTTCAATAAGATGTGTAATAGTATAAAAAAAAAATAGAAAGAGAGAGAGAGAGAGTGTGCTTATTCTGAGCATTTCTGAGACTTTTAATGACTTATATATAAAAAGAAACAGAAAGGATCAATGTAAAATGATATTAAGCAGTTAAAAATAAGAATATATCCATATAAATATAAATTTAACTTTTCCTGAAGGGCATGGATTTTGCAGCAAAAAGTTTGTAAAATGAAGATTCCAGGTTAAAGTCCTGCCTCAGTCTTGAATAAATTTTAGCATTTGAATTTCATGACATGCATTATGGTCATGGTGCTTTAATATTTAATAATTAATCAGTAGATGGGACTTTGGGAAAGAACAGAGAAAGTGTAGGTAGCCAAAAATAAACCTGCACAAAAATAAACTCACTTTTTTGATGGGGTTGGCAAATAATTTACTTTTCAAATTTTGACAAAGATATGAATCATCTCTAATATATTCTCAGATCAAGTTTTATTGGTTCAGGTGGTCTAGTGGTAACCATGCTTGCCTTGTAGACCCTGGGTAGGTTCTGTGGATTTTTTTCTGCCTTAAAAATCCTAAGTATATCTTCCTTTGTAAGGGAAGTAAAGTAATTGCCCTATGTCATACATATATTTTTTGATATGTAAAAGAACCTCAAGCCTGAAAGAAAGGGCTTTTTAGCAAAATTTATCAGCTGTTTTTTGCCCTGAATAGAATGGGATGCTAAAGACCAAAGATGTTAAAGAGCCTCCATAAATAAAGCAAAACTAAACTAAACCAAATTAATATTGTACTTACTAAGCTGTTGACAATAGAGTAGTAATATATCCTAAACTTAGGTATTAATTTTTTACACTAAAATAAAGAAAACCTAATGAATGAGCTTTGAGTTTCCTCTTAAGGATGAACTCAGCAATTTCCTACTTTAGCCAACAGATGCCACCATTAGAACATCTGGGTGTCTAGCCATTGTTTCAAATAAGGGTGGTTCAGTGAGCAACTGAAGATGGGAGAGATACTCCTGAAATGCATCTTATTTTTATGTAAGTGGAGTTTAGTGTAAAAAATGAATACCTATGTTTAGGATATAAACCAAATTAATTTTGTGTTATTTTTCTTTTGGTACATACAATTTTTTACTTTATATAATGCACATTGCTTGAAATAATTAATAGAATACATGATTGAACTTCACTAATGAATCATAATAACTAAAATCGAGGTTGTCCCTGCACCTTTTTTTTAAATAATAATCTTTGTGACAAATTGTCTGCTTGATGTAGCAATGGGCAGGATGCAGTATGCATTAGAAAGTGGTAGAGAATAACACCATTCCTACTACAAAAACAAGCATTATAACAAAGGCATAAAGACTTTTCAATGTTCTTTTACAGTGTCAACATTCACTACAGAGTTCTACATCTGTGGAATTGGTCCTTTGGATAATCAGTTGGTATTACTGGGATACATGAAAGAATATGATGCTGATGGCAAAGCTCAGCGCCCACAGTTATATGTTGTAGAACCAAGAATGGAGGACTATATTGAGATTTGCACTGATTCTTTATCTCTACGTGGTTATCAAGAATACAAATGCAACGATTATCATCTTGGTATGTTTAAAATAGCTTAAAGTGAGATAAGATGCAATACTGTAAACAAATGCAAGCTCTATTGTTGTGTAACTATGTACATATATGATATAAATAATAATTTAAGTTGAATGTTATAAATATTTCTTAATGTGTGAGCTATCTTCAAATGATAACAAATGTTAATTCTGCAAAGTTCACTTTCTCCCATCTGCCAGCCTGCTACATTTTTTGTTTGCTTTAAAGTTTTTGAATTACATTGGCAGAAAAACAATCAGTTGCATGGCTTAGTTGCCTTAGCTAGTAGTGCACCAATCTGCCTTTTCTTATATTTGTTATAATAGTTATTATTATAAGTACTCAGTTTAGTGGTTTGGAAAAATTCATACATACTTTTCATTGTACTTTTTAGATTTATTAGTTCAGGTGGCAAAGTTAAAGTATCAGTGATTTTTTGCTGGACCAATTTTTGATTAAGGGCAAGCTTCATCAAAGTGAGAAAAAAATTTTTGCAGAAAAGTCTTCCGTTTTTATGTGTATTGTATGCATTCTTTTGCAAGCTTATGTTTTAGTTTATCTAGGTTACATTTTTGTGTGTCCTTAACCTACCTATAAGGACTGCCTTTTGTTTGGCCGTGACAGTTGTAAATATCTATAATTTGTCTCCTATGATCTATTACATGAAATTCTTTATTAATTTGGAAAATCTATCTTCATTTAGATTTGTTATTATGTGATCTATAATTAAGTGAACTGTGATTCTCGTGGGCCCTTGACAAACAATTTTTAAATTGAAGCTATCAAGGATGTCTTGGAGTTTCATATTGTTTGCATCAACATTAAAATCACCTAGGATTATGATATATTGGCCAGTTGTAATTTTGTACTTGTTTTCCAGGTGAAGTAGGATCTCTTGTATACCTGAGTTAGGGAACATGTAAATGCTTATAATCAGTATTTTCCCCATTCCAGCATTTAGTTTTATTGCAGCTACCTCAAAGATCATCTCTAAGCTGATGTTTTGTACTCACTCTACTGTATTGCTAATAATATTATTCCTGGCATACAATAAAACTCCTCTGCGTCTATGTGTCATATGGCAATATTGGAAGATTAGTTTATAAATAATAAGTTTCGCAAAATGTAGCTGTTCCTGCCTTAACCTATGTTCTGAAAGTAATACAACTTGAGGATTTGTAAAATATCAAATTTGTTGAAGACATACTGTGAGTTCTGGTGGTATACACTAAGGGTGGAGTTACTATGCATGCTGTGTATATCATAATCATAGGATGAGAGCAAATTTACATTTTGTCATTCAACATTAACTACATTCCCTGTAGAGTTAAGCACATGCAATTTTTGATTGACAGTGTTTTTTATTTGCTCTGAGAGAAGTGCACTAAGTACTTCTTTCTTTTATTGTTCAAATGTAAGCCATGCCTGGTATGATACTTGAGGTGAATGCAGATAACCTGGCAGTTATGAATAATGAAACATTGTATGGATGGATGTGAAATTTATTAATAGTATAATGTAGGTCAAGTATGTTAATTTGTTAAAAATTCATAAATGATTACTAAAAAATTTTAAATAATAGTATTTTGTTTATTTTTGTGTAAACTTGTGAATATTAGCTGAACCTGAGTCTTCAGGAAATTCCAGTGCATAAACACTGATGAGCCAAAGACCAAGGTACACTGAATGTATAGTGAATTGAAAATTTTTAACTGTTTGTGTAGAGATATTATTGGTAAAATTCAAATTCAAGGATTATTTTTCTCTACTTTTTTGCAGAGTGCTTGATTGAAGAAAACAGGTTTTTTATTGTAAGTCCAAAGGATGTGGTTGTGGCAAGTCCTTATGATGCTGATGATCGAATTCAGTGGCTAATTGACCATTGGTAAGTTTCCCAATCTGAATCTTTGCTCGAATAATTTGTTTTTTTAGAAAGGCTGCGTCTTAGCTATTGTGTTTAGTAAAGCACAACTTTAAGTTAACCTTGCATTAGTCGCAAGCTCATCGTAACTCATTTTGTCAAGGTGGAATTGTGTTCCACAGCAAATCCATGACAGTTATATTTGCTTATTTGAAATGTTCATTTCAAGAGAATACAAAGTGATATTAATGCTCAGTTATACAAAGTAATATACACAGAGATATAAAATTAAATACAAATTTAAAATGGAAAATACAGCACTTAGAATTATGTAAATGCAAAGGTAAATACTAGATTTCTATAAATGGAAATTTAAAATACTTAAATTATTCTGTATTATTATTACTACACCATGTCCAAGTGTTCATCATCTGATTCCTGCTGAACACACTGTCACAATAAGTAGCCATCTTTTTGTGCCCCACACACAAAAACTTGTGACTTGTATTACATAAATAGTTTGTCTTCCTGCTTTGTTTTTCTCGTGCAAAAGAAACATCTCCCAGATTCTGAAACTGTTTTGGATTTTGTAGCTGGCTCTTCATGCATTCCTGTCAACCTCCTAACCTTTGCTCTCAAGTTGTGAGACAAGTGTTGCACATATATAAACAATGTATACAGTTTTTTTCACACTAACTCCATTCACTTACATAAATTTGGAACATATGTTTCGGGAGCGATCCCTCCCATCTTCAGCCTGTTGACAAACTGTCGTTAAATGTGGCGGTTGGGTCTCTTGATGTTCTTGTGGCGGCATCTGTTGGTATTATTAGGAATTTGCTGAGTTCATCCAATGGAGGGATATCGAAATTCATCAAATTATCCTTATTTTTTGTAATGAAAATGTTTTCCCAAGTGGAAAGTTCTATTGCATTATGAAGTTGTTTAAGTAGTTTTATCTCTGATTTAATTTCATGATTTTTACACTTTTGGAATAAAAATCATGAAATTAAATCAGAGATAAAACTACTTAAACAACTTCATAATGCAATAGAACTTTCCACTTGGGAAAACATTTTCATTACAAAAAATAAGGATAATTTGATGAATTTCGATATCCCTCCATTGGATGAACTCAGCAAATTCCTAATAATACCAACAGATGCCGCCACAAGAACATCAAGAGACCCAACCACCACATTTAACGACAGTTTGTCAACAGGCTGAAGATGGGAGGGATCGCTCCCGAAACATATGTTCCAAATTTATGTAAGAGAATGGAGTTAGTGTGAAAAAAACTGTATACATTGTTTATATATATACCACTCCATTGTCAACAGCTTCGTAAGTACACTTATTTGAAGTGTTGCACAGTTAAGCTGGCCTTCGTTTGACATAGACAAAGTTGCTTTGCCAGAATCTTCAAAATCTCTCATCTGGACAAGCTTTTCTGGGTGTTGGCCTGGAAAACTATATAACTATTGACACCACTAATGTTCATTAGGACAAAAAAGAGAGCAAGAATCTTCCTTGATACGAAATCGCAGCCTTCATCTCATCCATTGTATCAATGCCTCCCTTGGTGAGGTTATAGAATGTCAGCATCTCTGGCCTTTTTGTTTCTCCAGATGTTTCATCTATAGAATCAGAAAAATGTACAGATGAGAACAGAGTAACCACATGATTCTTCTTTGGTACAAATGACAATAATGCTATCTGTTCATCAAAACCATAAAGACTACTGCATTCTTCACGATGTTTTTTTTCGGTGAAAACCACAGGGATTTCTCTTTTATTTTTTCTCAGCATGGCAACTATGAACAGGACAGCCTCTGGTGATGAGCTGCTAGGGGTATTGAACTAAACCAATTGTTGGTAGTGATGTTTCTTCCAGTTCCTGATATAGGTTCAATTAACAATGGAACTATTTGATGGGGTGTGTTCTGCTGGAATGACCCAGTAGGTTGCTATCCAACATATATTTCCATTTAAATATAAATTGGAACTTGCACAGTGAAGCTAATCATATTAATTGATATCAGTATGATTCATTTGAACTACACACGTTTAAAATTTCACTTACTTTTCATAAATGTTCTCGAAACTGGTTCCATACATTTATGAAAAGTAAGTGAAGCTTTAAGAGTGTGTAGTTCAACTGAATCATGCAATGATATCAATTAATATATTTCCATGTTTGCTGCATAAAATAGTCTAGCATCACAAAGGGCCAATTTCTTTATGCCTTTTTTCACTGGTTTTGATTTCATGAACACTTGAAAGCTGCACCTTCCTTCAAGGGTTCTAGCATTTCGTCAGTTGTAGTGTATTCTCCTGCAAAGTAGTTACTGTAGTAGCATGTGTTGAAACATTCAAAAACATCTCTAATAAGTGCTAGCTTGTGAAGCTGCTTTCTCTCATCTCTGCTAGAGATGTCATCAAAATGAAGTGCTGTCAAAGTAAATCTAACTCTTCTTAGGGGCATTGTTGCTGAGGAAAATTCCATTCCTGTACCATCCTTGGCATAAAAATCATCCAAATTTTCGTGTTGACGACTTCATAATTCCTGCAAGATACAATAACTCAAGCAGGGCCTTTATTTCAGCAATATTGGTACCTTGAGCATCTCTTTCTCTGCTGTAGTTTTCCATGTCTACAAACCCACTGATTCATACATTCCATGATTTTTTGCAACATGTCATTTGGAAAAATCATATGTCATTACTTATTGGTGTATGAGTTTTTTTCATGCATATTTTACAAGTTCTGTATTGTAATGACTTCTCAGGGTTGCAGCCAAGTAATGTTCAAGTAGAGCCCCTATACTCTGTAGCATGGGTACTGTCACAGTCAGGCAGCCAAATCACTTTTAAAGAGAAAATCAAAACTTATAATTGCCTTGCAATAAATTGATCAATTGCCTGTCTGGTTTTTATTCTATCACAAGAAGAATGGGCTGTTGTCCCAGAAGCTTGGGCCAGGCTATGTATAAGTTGAAATATGCCATTTTCTCTTGACTAAGGGCTGGTGGCGCTAGGCACTCAATTTCTGGTTCCAATATCCCAATGCGATTCTGTTTTTTGTAATGTTTCAAAATGGCAATAGCCAGTCTCCATGCCTCACTTAGTAATGGACCGTTGGCTTAAAGGAGTTGTCCCATATCTTTATTTCATCCGCTTTCTGAATAAGGGTTCCATTAATTATGTATTTTGTTAATGGCAATAGCCTAGTCAAACATGATCATTTACATATGAAACAGAAACTGATAACATGTTGTCATTTTTGGATATTAAAATAATAAAACATCCAGGAAACGTGGAATTTGGAATATACAGAAAGAATATACACGCAGACAATCACATCAAAGCTGACAGCTTTGACCCCACAATGCACAAACATGTGGTTATGAACAGTCTAACACACTGGCTAGTTAACCTATATATTAGCATAGAGGAATATTTTAATTAATACAAACAAATAGAAGAAACAGTTATTAAAAATGGTTTTAAAAAAAGAATAGTGCACAAAAAGGTACAGAATTGTAAGAGACAAAAACTTATCAAAGAAACCACAATACTTTCAGCAAGAAAAGATTAGCTAATTTTTAAAAAAATTCAGATATTATCCATGGGATGCAAAAAAAAATTTCATAATATTCTTAAAGACTTTAATATCAGGTTGGCACCAGTCCACAGATTTGATGTTAAAAACTTACTGATAGACGAGTTAATGACAGCATTCCACAAGAGAAAAAAACCAGGTATTTACAAAATAAGTTGTGCAGAATGTGAAAAAATCTACATTGGAAAAACAAAGAGGTACACAGTTAAAGGAACATAAAGTATATAAAAGTAAATAAATACCAGCAGTAGGATACCATTTTTTTAACGAAAATTATGACATAGTGAATAAAGCAAAATTATTAAAATCAGTACAAAGACCTACAGAATTAGCAACTTGGGAGAAAAATCTACATCTACATCTACAATCTACATCTACAAATACAAAGACAGTTTAATGAACTTCCACATTGCCAGGGATGAAAACATGAACTACAAGTTTATCACTCCACTACCAGAGCTGAATACACATTCCTGCAACTAAATGAATTATCGGACAGTTGACATTTAAATTATCTGATGATGAGAACGAAATCTACTTGAAACTGTATATATGACAAGTAAGTGAAGCATTAAGAGTGTGTAATTCAACTAAATCATACAATGATATCAATTGTATGATTGATTTCACTGTGCAAGTTCCATTTTACATTTTAATTTTAAAACAATATTTGTTTATGGTAAAACTTAAAGAAATATGCGCTAAATAATGACATAGATAATTTTTAAATATTTATGTTTTTTTCAGTTTTCTAGTATATTGGGTACAGTTTTGTATTTGGTGAAATCTATTGTGAAAGCAGTTATGCAGTCTGTTTCCAACTATGCACTCAGTTCATCGTTTTAGATAGCAATTACAGATTCTTCCAATTTGGAAGTATGATGATTCCACATAGGTTATTCTTCTATTTAAAAGACTTTCTCAGTTTTTGTCTGTTTGTCAATGTTGATTTCATTGTAATGCTATATGGATCTACAAAATAAACTAAACATTAAGTCCTGGTTAGTTGTACTTTTCCACAACTCAATATTGTAAATAAGGAGCTTTGCAACAATATTTGTGCATAGAAGGAACTTTATTTTGCAGCAAGTATGAAGCAGCAATGGAAGCTGTGACACAGTTTGAAGGCAGAGACCTTAAAAGACATACTTTACTAGAGGTTGGAAGAGCATATTTGGACCACTTACTTTTTGAGCATAAGTTTGATCAAGCAGGACAGCTTTGCTTGAAAATACTAGGTAAGTCTCAACACTTTGCAAGCTAATTTCATTGATTCATTTGTATATTTGTTTGTTTGGAGCAAGTTTTGCAATGGATTGCTTTTTTTTTTTATATATATGTATTTGAAAACATTCTGGTGCTCAAAAGAAAAATACCAAGGTTAGAAGAAGTATGACCTATAAATACATCTAAAAATATTTCTTAATGAATGACTTTTACAAACAAAATACTTAAAAAAAATCATCTAACAAACTCAGTAAGACTAAAAGGGAAATTAAAAGTTTTATCATATCACCAGTCATATGGTCTAGAGCTCCTGCCTGCTAATTTTAGAGTTCTGACTTCTTCCTATCATGGGAATTTTTCCTTGGCTATGTGCCATTCTTACTTACAAGCATTCCTTTATATATATATATAAATACCAGCCTTCCCCCCCCCCTTTTTTTTTCCTTATGGAGCCACATGAACATGTGCTGAGTTTGTTCGTTGGCTCAAGCAAATTGAAAGTTCACCAAATCAGGTTTCTAGCCATGCTGGGTGGTAGCTTCCCTACACTTTACTTCTCTTTCCTTTGACACACAGCAAGGAGACATGGGATGCATACATTTTCAGCCCTTTAATTCTAAATTGCTAAATCAAGGCCTTCTTCATTATCTTTATCCAGTGACTCAGGTAGCATGTATCTTTGAAATATTGTATTTTAAATTTTTTATTGTGTTATATTGTTTTAAGGTTCCTTTGTTATCATTTTTTCTTGGCAAGGGATGTGCAGTAATTCAGACACAGAAATAAAGTATTCCAACTGAAATGTGTTTGAGAAAGCAAATGTAAAAGTAAAGATGTTGTAAATAGTATGTAAAGAAAGCAGTAATTAAATAAATTCATTCATTCAAATAAATAGTTTTTAATTAGAAAATGTTTTTGGAAATTTCCTTTCCATCTTCAGCTATTGACTGACTGCTCTCAATTAAGTGAAGTTCATGTCAACATTAAATTAGTTAATATTTACAATTACAACTGCATTTCTGCAATGTATACTTTGTTGAAATTACAATGCCCTACTAATACTAATGAATCTAGCATCCATCTATATGAGGCCTCATTACTTGGAACCCCCAGGTTATCTGCATAATGACCCCCTACTTCTTATATTTCCTTTGTTGGCACTTTTTTTTTTTTATCCTCCCCCAATCATACCCCATTTGCACATCCTTCTTTACCATTCTAACCCACTTCTCATTTACTTTTACTAAATATTCCCCTATCATTTTATTTCTCTTTGCCCCCATAACAGTCGTATTTTCTGTACTATACTTTCTTTTTGTAGTTTATCCTGTTTTGCTTCCCGTACATCGCCTTTCTATTTCTTTACCCCTTCACACTCTAATAAACAATGAAATATTCCTACAGGCTCTCCATACATAACACATCCATCTCCAACTTCTCCTCTAAGACCCTTTAAAAACAATGCTCCTTCTCTCCCAAATTTATCACAACAATATACATATTTCTCTCTTCCTCACTTCTTTTTAATTATTCTATACCATTTTAAAGAACTCTTGTCTCCAAAACTAGCCCAAATCTCTTACCTCTCTATATCTTTAATTCTTTGCCTTATTCCCTTCCAAAATCTTTGTCCAATTTTATCTCCAAATTCCCAAAATTCTCCCATCTTATTTTCTTGGAACATTTTCCCCACTTCTTCCATCCAGCTGTTATCTCTAATTTTTTTCCCTTTAATACTTCATACACTGTTTTAGAACATTGTGTTCTCCTAATTTCATTATCCTATACCAATATTTTAAAATTTTCCTCACCACCATGCCCTTCCTCCCTACCCTCCGTAACTCAGCTAAGGTTACTCCTTTCAATGAAGCTTTAGACAATCCCAATACCTCTCTGCAAAACATCCTGTGAATTAAATAAATTTTCAACCATCCTTTCAAAGTTCCCCATACTTCTACTCCATATAATATTTTTGGTTCCAATACCACTTCATATTTCTCCAACCAATTTATTGACATATTTGGAATTTTCTTCAAACATATTCTAATTGCTCTCATGGCTACTTAATCTTTAATAATAACATTGTTCTTTATGGTTCCCACCCTCCTCTGCTTGACAACCTTCACACCCAAATAATCAAATTTATTTACCACTTCGAATAGCTTCCCATTCGAAAACCATTTCTCATCCCTTCTTATATACCTGCCATCTTAAACACTATTATTTAAAAAACCTGTAAGTAAAGTTAATGTCAAAATTCAAAAACATTCAATTTGAATTTTAGCCTTGCTAATGATGAGAATGAAATGTTCTTGAAACCGACTCTATATATTATGACAAATAAGTGAAGCATTAAAAGTGTGTAGTTCAACTAAATCATACAATAATATCAATTATTTGGTTGGCAAGTTCCAATTTACATTTTAATTAATTCAATTTGAATATTTGCTGACATGTTTACTCCATTAAAGCTATGTACTATTTTACCATAATTGAATGTTATTCAGAATTCAGATCAATTTTACATCTGTTTTACTTTTTTTTATTATTATTTTTTTTATTCAGCAAATTATATTAGAGTTTGTAGGCTTTCAAGGCTAGTGCCAGTTATAGATATAGATATAAAACTCCCACTTCTGCAGTAGATATCTTCAGTGGCAGGAATGAGGTCTAAGTGTCCAGGCAGTTGTCTCAGTTGCGACTTTGTTTAGTGCTACCTGAGCTACAGTATTTATACTGATGGTGGGCAGGGCCATGGAATTTGATTGCTTCAAGTTGGTAGCAGGCTGGACTTGATCTGATGGTATGTTGTGTTAGCACTTAATTAGTTCACACTAAATGTATGGTTTAATATTTGTACCAGTTTCCACACTTTATTTATTTTTAAGTTTTCTTCTTTTGTATTGATGTTTGGCTGGGTTTTTTTTTTTTTTTGGCCTCTATGGCTTCAAAGTACAAATGTGCTTGGTAGGAAAAAGCTGTTGCCAGAATGTATGTGTTTCATATTGGATAATGTGGTTTCCTTTGGCAAGGATAACATGCTTCACAATTGCTGATTTTCCTTTTTGTTCCAGATGACAATTCCTTTTGTGTTGTTGGTGGCAATTTTTATGCTTAGCCATGTTGTTCCTATATATATATGTATGCTACAGAAACATGGCATTCAGTATACTCCTGCTGTTGACAATAGGTCTCTGGAATCTTTGGCTGAATAAAGTGTATTTAGGTGTTGTTTTGTTGGCTTGAAAATTGTTTCTTTTTAAATCAAATAAGTGTACTTACGAAGCTGTTGACAATGGAGTGGTATATATATAAACAATGTATACAGTTTTTTTCACACTAACTCCATTCACTTACATAAATTTGGAACATATGTTTCGGGAGCGATCCCTCCCATCTTCAGCCTGTTGACAAATTTTGTTTAGTTTGTCAACAGGCTGAAGATGGGAGGGATCGCTGAAACATATGTTCCAAATTTATGTAAGTGAATGGAGTTAGTGTGAAAAAAACTGTATACATTGTTTATATGTTTCTTTTTAGTTTAAGGCCATAATGAAGTTCCCAGCTGAGGTGGAATTTCTGGTAAAGGAGAAGGTAGAGAGTAAGTTGTCAAGTTCCCTCTTAGTATAGAGAATCATATGGAGATAGGAGCTACACCAAATCAATTTTCCACTTAAAGCCAGGTTATTTTATTGGCATTATAGGACTGAGCAACTTACAGAATTTTTAGGCAAAGAAAAATTTGCTCAAGTGCATAAACTGTTAAAGGACTTTAATATCTTAATTGGAACATTGCAAGAATTAAAATGAAAATGCTGTTCAGTGTCTAATGTTGTAGAGAATATGCTGCTTGTAGAGCAAAATGCAAGTGTGACTGTTTATCAGATCATTGCACAGAAATTAGCAGTTCTAACTTAATTACTTTTGCCAAAGAATAAATTTAGAGAAATTTAGCATAAATATTTTCTGTCTTTGCGAGAGCAAATATTTTTCAGCACAACAGCTGGGTGAAATCTTTTATGATTTTTGCAAAGATGTTGGGGATGTTGCATAAGAGCTTGTGCTTCTAATTCTCAGGCTAAATAATTAAGAATATCATTCTGAATGCCAGTTTTCCTGAAATTCACACTTTATTTTTGAGCTTATCATTTCTTTAGATATTTGATCAACTTGAAACAGTAACATTCAAGTGAGGCAATTACAATGTAATGTTAATGTTAATATTATCTGGTTAATGTTATCTGGTATCTATGCCTGTAAATAAGCAGAAAGCTCATCTGGTAGGCCATTTATAATCTCAGTGTCTTAAGAAATTAGCAGTTCATGGTACTAAAAGTAGCGAAACAACTGCCATGTCTGTATAAGTACAATTGTTTTTTTCTCTTTCCTTTGACTAGAGTTGTGAGGAAATCTGCTATGCAGGTAGCATACAAGTTTGTAATGAAGCAAAATACCCTGCTGCACCTTTCTGTTTGGATAAAATTTCCAAATATATCATTTATTAATTCTGGTATTAATATTTTTTTAATTCATGTTCATTTTACAAAGAAATTTGAGACTTTGTTGCATCTATCTATGTTGCTTGTACTAGCATTAATTAACAAACTATTAATGTTATTTCCACCATTATTTTGTTCATTAAAATGGCATGCTATGCTTGGAAATTTAAAACTTTTATATAGTGTTGGACTTGGTTTATCTGGTAATTTATGGAACTGATTTTTAATCATATAGTTATGATTATTGATATAAGGTGCTAAATTTTGCAGGAATTTAACTGAGATGGTTTTCATGCTTTCAGAACATACCGCTACTGATTTATGCTGTCCAGGCAACTGTTAAATTGAAACCTTTCTTCTGCATTCTGTATTCATTCATAAACTGCCAGTTCATCAAAGAATGGCTTAACCTGGAATCATGTTGTTTCAAAAATTAACTATTTTTTTCTCAGGAATCTGAGATTTTCTTTGCTTCCTTTAAAGCACACTTGAAAATTGCTGCCTCAATTCCATTATATTATTTTCAGGCTTGTTTTAACAGTGATATGGCTGTCAATAAATCAGTGGACATTTCTTGTAAATATTTTTAAACATTGTTGGTGTACTGTAGCATTTTATACTGGAAAACAAGCATAATTACAAACTGAAAGGAACTAGGATCCATTTTGAATGAAAGAGCTGCATTTTTTGATTTATTTGAATTCAGAAGTATATTCTCCGTGCATATCATCACCTACAAATAACCACTTTTCAATGCGAATAAACTGTAAAATCATTAAGATTATCTCATAGGATAGAATGTTTTCAGTAAATTTGATTGTCCCATTAAATAAGACACTATTTAATTTTGAAATTGTGGTAAACTTTCACTAAAAAGCACATAAATTGATTCTTCTGTTTCACAACCTAACTTTTGCTTTTAAATGTCACTGAAATATTTAGATTTCTTTAAACTCTTATTTTCCTAATTTTCTGATCATATTTATTCACCAGCACCTATCATGCCACTCAAAAGGAAACTGATTTTCTAGAATTCATCATTTCTTTGCATGCAAGTTGTGCACTCTGATAGTCATTCGAGGGTAGTTCCATAAGTTTCCGGTCTAACCAATAACAATTATTGCCTTCACAAAAGCCTTATTGGGTGTCATACCTTATCTGTTAAGTAAATAATTGCAGCTGTAACTTCCGCTCTGTTGTCAGTTGTTCAGATATAGTTGCATAAAGAAGGCTATATGCAGAAGATAGTGACATGTTCAAAATGGAGTTTCGAGCTGTTATTAAGTTCTTCACAAAAGAAGGACTTACTCCAAATGAAATTAAACAGCTATTGGACGGTGTATATGAGGAAGCAACCCCCTCACATTCTACCATAAAAAATTGAGCCATACTTTTTTGAATGGGTTAAGAAAGCATTGAAGATGAAGAGTGTGCAGGTCAACCCTTGGAGGTGCTCACTCCTGAAAACATTGCTCTTGTGGAAGGAGAAATTATGGAAGACTGACAACTCAAAGTTACAGAAATAGTAGCACGGTTGGGCCTTTCTAAAACAACAGCACTTCGAGCATTTAAACAAGAATAAGGTTAGTGCAAGATGGGTGCCTAGACTTCTTTCCTCAATCCAAAAGCAACAATGAGTCATCTGTTGTCAGGCATTTTTGGAGCTGTGCCATGGCAAGAGAGGAGTTCTGCAAACCATTGTTAGAGTAGATGAAACTATGGGCCTCCACTATGATCCCTTTTCTAAAAGAGAATCAATGGAGTGGCAGGCCATAAACCTGGAAAGCACCGCCTCTAAAGGCCAACGTCACTCAGTCAACCAAGAAGATCTGGGCTGCAATCTTTTGGGACTGTGAAGGAATACTCTTCATTGACTTCAAGGAGAGGAACACCACAGTAAATAGGGAGAACTATGCTGGCCTACTGCATAGACTACGTGCTTCCATCAAAGAGAAAAGACGGGGAAAGCTGAGTGGTGGTGTGCACCTTCTTCACAACAAGGGGCCTGTGCACACAGCTCTTGTTGCAAAGGAAGCCATGAAGAAATGTGGCTTCAAGGAGATCGACCATCCACCCTACAGCCCAGATCTAGCTCCCAGTGACTATTTCCTCTTCTCAAAACTCAAGAGGGACCTTTGAAGAAGGAAATTTTAGTGTGATGAAGAAGTGATGGATGTGTTTATGCCTATTTTGCAGACAATTTTTCTGACTATTTGCGGGAAAGGGGGTTGTAGTGTTAATTCAAAGATGTGAGAAGTGTATTGCAATAAAGAGTAGCTATATTGAAATGTGAAATATAGTCTTTATCATGCCTAGAAAATGCTTAGGCCAGAAACTTATGGACCTATCCTCGTGTATGGAACATTTAATGCAGGATGTGAAAACTGTTACATACACTACATATATTAATTACTATGAGTAATTACTTTCGTTAGGATTGATCAGTAAAACCATTTCTAGAGCTTTGCCAGAAGTTAGCTACTGATAGTTAAAATAACACTGGACATTAAAACATTGGATAAATAAAATTAGTAATTTTTTATGTGCCCCTGTATACAGGAAAGGATAAGCGTCTATGGGAAGAAGAAGTGTTCAAGTTTGCTCGTATGCAACAATTACGTGCAGTGAGTCGTTATCTTCCCATTGGAGAAAATAAACTTGATTCCCACATCTATGAAATGGTACTCTATGAGTATCTAAAAATGGAACCAAAGGTAACTATTCTTTGTTTTTAGTGCACAATAGACAGTATAAATTAATTGAAGCAAAGATATATAATTTATTGGAAACTTAGGTAGAAGTTGGTAGTAGCGAAGCAGAGCAATTATAACAATGGGGGACAGCAGTTTTAATACAATGTAGTGTTCATATAATTTCAATTAGTTTTCTTTTATTTATAAATGTTTAATACATATTTAATTTATTTTATCAGCTTAAAAGCATTATAATTAATATTAAATGCAGAAAATACGAGATCTCAGTAATTGTAATAATGATTGTGATTATAGTGGAAAATATTAGAATACTTATTTCCCTCTGTCATTACAGAAAGTTTAACAAATGCTTTTTCATTTTTACCATAGTTCCTGGAGTGCATATTTTTTGGGATCTTATACAGTTAACACCCTGGTTATATATATGTGTGTGTGTATTAGGTCCTACTTACCTTAGTTCCTTTCATCTCCCCATCTGTATCCTTCCTTAGCTTTAATCCCTCTTTTCCACCATTTCTCCCTTACCTTCCCTATATAACCACAAATTTTCTCCTTGCTACTAGTTACAAAAAAATTTTAGTGTCATAATTGCTACCTTAATTTGTGGACATTCAGCTGTACGTTAAACATCCTTCTTTATTTCTCCACATAGTGGATACTGTTCCTTTTTATCTTTTAATCCACTTAAATCTAATATACCTGCTGTACCCCAGGCAAATCTCTCCCTTTCCCTTTTATTATAAATATCTACACTTTTTCCCACTATTCTTTCTTAAATGTAATGTTTCAAGATACTCTTGTCTTGTAAACTATGCCATATTTCTTGCTTTCCAATATCATCTTTGCTTCACTTTATTCCACATCCCTTGTCTATTCATACTGTTGTTCCTCCACTTCACCTATTTCAACCTCTTGGGCCATTCTCTTTAATTGAGCTAACCAACTTCTTTCCCCTTTAACTTTTTCTTGTATCTTTAAACAGTCTTTGATTATGTCCCCTTCTTCTCTTGATGCTATCTTATACCAATATTTCAAAATACGTTTAACTATCATAATACTAGTAAATAAAAAAACATAAACCGAATCAAAGATATGAAGGTAAAAATTGCTTTGTTTTGTATGATTAGCTGGGGAATGACTCATTTATTGCTGAATTAGCAGTTCACATAGTATGTTATCTGTTTTTAGGGTTTCCTTCAACTTGTCAAAGAGTGGTCCCCAACATTATACAATGTGCCTGCAGTGGTTAATGCTGTACTGGAGCATCTTTTGGTGAATGAAGCTGATAAATCTTTGTTGTTGGAAGCCTTGGCAATTCTGTACTCTCATGAGAAAAAATATGACAAGGCTCTAGCTATGTATCTTAAGTATGTCTTTTATCATTGTGAACTTTTTTATATTTATTGAAAACCCAAATGATTTTTATTTCTATACATAGGAGGGTAGGTCCATAAGTTTCTGGCTTAACCATTTTCTAAATATAATAAAGACTAAAATTATATTTCTTTTTCAATATAGTTACCTTTTATTGCATATACTTCTCACATCTTTGAATTAACATTTCAATCCCACTCCCCCCCCCCCCCCAAAGTCAAAAGTCTTGTCTACAAAATGGACATAAACAACATCTATCATTTCTTTGCCTCACTTAAATTTCCTTCCTCAAAGGTCCTTCTTGAGTTTTGAGAAGAGGAAATAGTCACTGAGAGCTAGATCTGGGCTGTAGGGTGTATGGTTCATCTCCTTGAAGTCACATTTCTTCACAGCTTTCTTTGCAACAAGAACCGTGTGCACAGATGCATTATCATGAAGAAGGCGCACACTACCACTCAGTTTTCCTTGCCTTTTCTCTTTAATGGAAGCATGTAGTCTGTGTAGTAGGCCAACATAGTACTCTCCATTTACTGTGGTATTCCTCTCCTTGAAGTCCATGAAGAGTATTCCTTTACAGCCCCAAAAGATTGTGACCATGATCTTTAGAGGCTTTGCCAGATTTATGCCACTCCATTGATTCTCTTTTGGACATGGGATCATAGTAGAGGACCATACTTTCATTTCCTGTAACAATGGTTTGCAGAACTTCTCTCTTGTTGCCACGGCAGAGCTCCAAAAATGTCTGACAACAGATGACTTGTTGCTGCTTTTGGACTGAGGAAAGAAGTCTAGGCACCCATCTTGCACGAACCTTATTCTTGTTTAAATGTTCATGAATAATTCGAAGGACTATTGTTTTAGAAAGGCCCAGCCTTGCTGCTATTTCTGTAATTTTGAGCCGCCAGTCTTCCATAGGAGCGGTCAATGTTTTCAGGAGTGAGCACCTCCAAGGGCCGAACTGCATGCCCTTCATCTTCAATGTTTTTTCGACCCTTTCGAAAAAGTTTGGTCTATTCTTTTACAGTAGAATATGAGAAGGTACTTCCCTATATACACCCTCCAATCGCTGTTTAATTTCATTTTGAGTAACTCCTCCTTTTGTGAAGAACTTAATAACAACTTGATACTTCATTTTAAACATGTTATGATCTTCTACACATAGCCTTCTTTATGCAACTTTATGTGAACAACTAAACACAGTTACAGCTGCAATTTTTACTTAACAGATAAGGGTTTTGTGAAGGCTGGAAACTTATGGACCTACCCTTGTAAGCAACAAATATACATCTCTCTTTATCATTGCATACTTACTGATCCCTATGATGTGTACACTAAGAATCTCAGGCTCTGCTAGAAGTAATGCATTTTGAATGTATTTCTCAGTTGTTCATGCGACTCCAGACTACTCATCCCCACCTGCTACTGGAAAATCTTTTAAAATCAGATATAACATAAATACTGTAACAAAGTTTTGAAAAGAACTGTGTCAAGTTGATACAAATATGTTGACAATATGTTTCCATAGTTAACAGAAAATGCATTTACAATGCCATAAAACTTCTGAATATACCAGATAAAAGCAAATCATTCACATGAAAAATGGCATCAAATAACATGTTAACATTCCTGGACATTAAAATAGTAAAACATGAAGGAAACCTGGAATTTGGAATCCACAGACAATCACATCAAAACTAATGGATTTAAACCCAAAACACATAAACATGCTGTGATCAAGAGCTTAAAGCACAGTCTAGTTAACCTACATATTAACAAGGAAGAATTCTCTAAAGAATACAAACAAAAGAAAGAACAACAATTAAAAAGTATTCTGCAAAGAACTAAAGAACTAGTTCACAAAAAGTACGGAAATTCAAGAGGCAGCAACTTATTAAAGAAACCACAACACTTTCAGCAGGAAAAGATAAGATAATTTCTAAAAGATTTTAATATTAAATTGACACCTATAATCAGATTTAATGTTAAAAATCTTTTTAATGGCAGTATTCCGCTGGAGAAAAAAGCAAGTATTATGAAATAAGTTGTGCAGAAAAAGAAAAGGTGTATATGGAAAAACAAAGAGAAACGTAGGCACATGGTTAAAAGAAAACTTCAGGAACATAAAGTACAAACAAATGAGAAATCAGCAGTACATCTCATTTCTGGACAGAAAAGCAAAATTATTAAAATCAGTACAAGGACCTACAGAGCTAAAAACATGGGAGAAAACCTAAATTTATAAATACAGAGACAGATTAATGGACTTAGACACTTACAGCATGAAAGTATAAACTTTAGGCTCATCACACTTCCTCCAGAGCAGAATTTATATTGCCAAAGCATAACAAATTATCCAGCAGTCGATGGTTAGCTGATGATGCAGAGAACAATCTGTGAAACATGTGCTACATTTAAACAAGTAAGTGGAGCCAATAAGAATGTGCTGTTTGACTAAATTAAACAATGATATTAATTATATGATTAGCTTCATTGTATAAGTTCCAAACAGTATTTCACTGTATCAAGTGTTTTGGCAATCAAATAACACTTTTGCTGTCAGGCACCCTCACCCTCATTGTTGAGTTCAAATGCAGCAGAAAGAGTGCTTTACTTGATTAACCATGGATTGTAGTGTATCTAAACTGTGTTGCAGTGATAGAGTTGGAAAATCACCAAGCAAGATTTACCAGGTCCTTAAAAAGTAGAAAATCAATAGGATATTTGTGTACCCTTCCAATACTTCACTGGGACTGACCATTTGATATCTGGATGTGCTATGTGATGATTGTAGCATTTGTCAAAGTTTGTCAATGTTTGACAGAATCCAGTTTAGAAGCAGACATTGATTGTCTGTGAGATGAGCATATTCAGAAAATATGTCCAAAGTGCTTAGACAGGATCTTGAGCTGAGCACTGATGGTGTGGAGATACAAACAACTGCTACAGCATTGCACTAACAGTTGCCACCAGAAAATTCTTTTTACTGACAAGAAAGTATTCAATATTGAAAAAAGTTACAGCTCTCAAAAATGACAGGATGTATGCCTTGTCTTTACAAGAAGCTTGAGAGAGGAATCCCAGAAGTCCAATATGCCACCATCCTGCCTCAGTAATGGTTTGGTGAGGTGTGAGCTTTAATGGTATCACCAAGCTCAATCTGTCAAAAGGAATTGAAAACAATTATCAAAGTGTACAAACTTGAAACCTGAAATCTAAGGTGAAGAACCTGAACATGATTGGTCAAGAATGGCATTGGGGCTTCCAGTAAGACTCAGCTTCAGCCCACAAGGCAAAACTGACCTACTCTTGGCTTCAGAGAAATGTTCCAAATTTTTTAATGCTTTAGACTGTCATAGCAGTTTCGACCTGAACCTCCTAATCTAAAAACCATTATCAGTGTAGGTTATGGTTTGCTGGAACAGCACCCTAATATTGAGAGTCTCAAGGAGTCCTTGGGAGTCAGCAGTGGCAGATTTCCCAGTTAAGTAAGGTTTAGGTAATGTTATTTAAGCAAGTTCTTTAATAGCTTTGATCTTTAGCATCACATTCAAATAAGGCAGAAATGGGCAATAAATTTTGCTCACAGGCCTCTTCTTTCAGGCTTGAGGCTTTTTGTGCCATAAATCTATGACACCAAATGTTCAAATGGCCGTAGTATTTGTTTCTATAAATAAATGGTCAGAGAGACCATTTCATATTTGAGCACAGAAGGAGATCATTTTGATGTTTGGAATACAGGAGAGAAGAGCATAGAGAAAGCAGATGAAAAAATATTAAAGTATGTTATAGATACTTAAATAAAACCTTGTATGGCAAAACTAGATAGTTGAATTAATGATAATAGCTCCATAACATAATAACTCTCTCAGAGAATCATGAAAAACAAATTTATTTCATCAATATTATTTTTTCTAAATGTTGTTAAAATCACATTCTTTAAGAGAATGGTAACCAAATAAATTTTTAAAACATATAATGCATTGAAATGTCAAAGGGTAGTGAGGTATCAAATATTTATGTTTAATAAACTCTCTAAGGCTACTAAATTATTACATAACAGCAAAATACCCTCATTCCCACCTTCTTTTTGAAAATCCAATATAGTTACATGAAGTTAACATAGTTGTATCAGAGAAGCATGAAAAAACAATTACACAATGGTGGTTTTTTTTTTTTTTTTGTGTGTGTGTGTGTGTGTCCCGCCCCCTTTTTTTTAAATCTTATTGAAACATATTTTCTTTTCATGGAAATGGCAGCAAAATTATAAATGTAATGTTTTTGTAGTATTAAATTAGCATTTTTTCTTTTTCTTTTCTTTCTTTCTGGATTTTTTTATGATAACTATTCAAAACTTAGGATTAAACTAAAAAATTTTATTCTGAACTATAAACTAAAATATATAGAATTTATTTTCATCGTTTAATATTCATTCACTAAAAGGATGGCTTCAATCTTTTTTCTTTCGTCCTTTTTCTTTTTTTTCTATTCTCTCTCTCTTTTTAATAGTGTTTAACATCCATTTTTACTACTGAGGCACCACAGTAGGTGGACACTGGTGATACATGAGATGAAATTATATATTAGGAAAGGATTTTTTTTTTAAGAAACAAAATGTTCTAGGCCTAAGTTTAGGGTACCTCCATAGTATTTGCCATTTATGAGGACTGAGGAAAACTTGGAAAAAAACCCCAATCAGGGAGGACGGTCCTGTTGGGATTCGAACCCCAGAACCACCTGCTCATGAGTTCGCGCCTTAACAACTTTGGCTTCAATCTGATTTGCTGATGTCTTCGTGTTAACGTAAAATGAGTGGAAAGTAGGCTGTATTAACTACATCAGGGTGATCATATTTTTCTTCTTCAGAACTTTAATTAGATTTCCTTTGGGGTATATTAAATCCAGGGCTAATTTCTGCACAACGTTGTAGCCTATTTTGCGTTACCCAGGGGACACCACGCGAAGGCAGGCTACTTTATTAAATGTAAAATTAAAAAATTTCAAAATGACCATAGAACAAAAATATCAACATAATATGCAAATGGAAATATATAATAAAAATTATTCTAAAAAAAAAGAAACGGTACAAAAAATAAAAAAACCTGCCAAGGAAGGAAGCAGTTGCTTATTTTAGACTGGCCACTGGACATGATTGTCTGGCAGAACATCTACACAGATTTGGTTTTATGAATGATAACACATGTAAGATTGCAATACTGACAAGATTCTAAATGGAGAAGAACATCTATTGGAATGCGCAGAACTGAGGAAAACTGCACCTGACGTGAAAATACACAAATTATATGGGCTGGCCAGGGAAAAATTGATGGATCAAAATCCTGCACATTAGATCAACAACAACATATTAAATCCAGGGTAAAATTAGTATTGAATTTCGTTTTGTAAAATGTACTACTTCAATAGGAACATCTGTTTTGTTAGAATATTTGTATCGCATTTTATAAGGAAAGGATTTTTATTCATTTTGAGACATTTTTCTTTTTGTTATGTTTCTTCCTAAATTTTAAGTTGAAGTGAAATCATTCTTTTTCATCAATATAACTTTAAATGGATACTTTTTTCTTGCCTAAGTTCACTAAATCTGAAGGAAAGTAAATGTTTAGGTGAAATAGCATTTTATTTTTTTCAATGAGACCAAAGTCCTGAATCTTAAGCAAATTATAAATTCCTAATGATTAGGAATTTATGATGGATTTCTTCTGGTATGAATTCTAGATGAACACAACATAATACTGACACAATAATGTCATTTTAATATTTTAATTTTGGCGGCAACATTTATCTGAGTACATAATAAATGTTTTTATGTTAAAGTTATTTTAATTCTTAATTTTTAGTTATTGTGAATTCCTAAACAGCAAGTTCATAACTTGTCTTTTTTTTAAATACAAATTGCTGTAAGTAGCACAAGCAGTGGTAACTTTTTACTTCATCAAAATAAAGTCATATACTTTGGTAACTTTATGATGATAAGTCCCAATAAATGCTCTACTTGACTGTCAGATCGATAGCATGGAAATATGCATGCTCTTAGAACATTTGAATCATAATGGAAATAACTTTGAACTTTCCCCATATTAGTATGGAGCAATACTTCCTGCTCCAATCTATAATGCAGATTTTTCTAATGTCAAATCTATGTCCAGCCGCATGACGGCCAATTTTTCTGCTTCTGCTCCTACCTTTAACTTACTATAAATGAACATAATAATAACCTTTCATACTCTCTCTCTTTTTTTTACAAAAGCACGCATCTGTAGCCTGCTGTTTGAATGTAGTAAGCAGGTAATTTCTAGCTGTAATGTTTGGCAGTATGTGTTATGTAAGTAAAATTAATTCATGGGAAACATACACACACAAATTAGGGAAATTGCAATGTAGTCAACCTACGCAAATAAGCTGCACAACGCATTTTAGTTGTATTATTGATGGAGAAAAAATGTGTGGGGTGGTCAGGTAATTGATACATAAAGAGGACTGATTTGACTTCTCCTATAGAGGGTTTATGTGCAAATTACAGCTACATTTTTAGGTAAGGCCATTAATTAGAACTATTATTTTATACAGGTTACGTCATAAGGATGTATTCCAGTTAATTCACAAACATAAGTTATTTGGTGCAATTCATGATATGATTGTGGATCTGATGGATCTTGATGAGGATCAAGCCATTAGTATGTTCCTGGAGAAAGATCGAGTACCCTCAGAAGTTGTTGTTTCACGCCTGGAAAACTATCAGCGATATCTTTATCTGGTAAGTATCAGTTTTGCACCTAGTACATTCAGATTTTAACCTAGAATAGGAAATAATGTTTACTTTTCGTTAAAGAAAAAAACATGTTGAAGGTTTTCAAAGTTTATGATATTTTGCTGTTATAAATAAAGGGAGGATTTAACTGTGAATTAAGTTACTGCCTCATATATGGACATTCAGGTACTGCTGTATTAGCTTGAATATAAAACAATATTTTTTTTCCTTAAAACATACTTTTTTAATACTGTTTAACGCCTGATTTACTACCGATGCACCATAGGCAGTGGACACTGATGATACACGAGATGAAATAATTTATTGGGAAAACATTTTTTTAAGGAAGGAAACCTTCCAGGCCTAAGTTTAGGGTACTTCCCCGTCATTTGCCATTTATGAGAAATGTGCGACCTAACATTTAAGACAATGAATTGTCTTTAGGTCTATTTGTACAATTTCTTACCTTGATTTGTACCATCTTGCTGGCTGGTGCAGTAGAAATTACTGCGCACATTGCTTAAATTCAAGATTAAATTGAAATTTATTAAGCTTTGTTGATGTTTAATAATACCTATGGCTTATGCTTATGGTTACCTGGCAACATTACAACTAAATAAGTTAAAACCAAGAGGAATTTAAGTTAATTAACTGCTATTCAGACATGATGGTTTGTGCAGGAAAATGAGCATCTTCATTGTCTCTATGAAAAAGGAGAGAGAAGTTATAATACAAACATAAATTATGTGGACCAGAACGTACTAATAATGAATGATCTGCACTACAAAAATGTCAGTGTTTCTAAATGTAACATACTATGTTAGTGGAAAGAGGATTGAAAAATGCTGACACATCTTGAAAAGCATTCAAAGGACCCAGTACTGGAAGATTTGATGAATTTGATAGACTGGTTTCTGAATAAGTGCAAGAGAAATGAAACCAAGGTTATCTGCTAATAAGTCACTAAGTTCTGGGGGGTTAGCACATTAGTTAAAAATTCCAGTAGCCAAATTTAAGGCAAATTTGGGATGGTATAAACATTCAGGACTGTTCTGGTGATGTTGTATCACTCATAAGCAGCACCTACCAGCAGATTATGCTAATAAGTTGATTCCTATCAGCATCACATCATTAAGCTGAGTAAAGCCCACAATTTCTCCTTGGTCAGATGGAAAATGCTGATCAAATTTCGTGTTTTTGACAAATCAAAATATTACTGGAAACAACAAAGGTGCAAATTAAATACAGAGAGTGCCAAAAAATGAATGCACACTTCAAGCAAAGAAAAAACTATGTTAACATAAGAAAACTGAATTCATACAAACAGAAAATGATGAGCAATAATCATCTTATACTTTTACAGTTACAACAGTTGCTCAAAATACCCACTGTCGGCATCGATACAGTTCTGTGTACGTTGAAATATTAATAGAGCAACGTTTGCGAAAGTGTCCTCAGCGATTGCAGCACATGCCGTTTCAATTTCTTCCCAAAGTGCTGCCAGTGTAGCTGGCTTTCTACAGTATACAACATCCTTAAGAGTTCCCATAGGTAGAAGTTCAACGGATTTAGATATGGAGAACACGGTGGAAACTCAATTGGACTTCTTCGCCCTATCCAGTGCCTTGGGTGCCTTGGAAGATTGTCATCAAGGTATGCATGTACAGCTCCATGATAATGTGGTGGTGCACCATCCTGTTGGAAGTAAAATTCCTCATTTCTATAGAGTGTAAGAATGGCAGGTAAGACGAATGAGCATATCATGTTCAGGTACACTGGCCAGTTACTGTTCTTTCAAAAAGGAATGGTCCAATTAGACTCCTAGATGACAACCCACACCAAACATTAATTTCAGGTAAATTGACAGCCTTTTCCAAAGTAACATGTGAATTGTTTGCACCCCAATAGACACAGTTATGCACGTTAACAGTTCCATTCAACTTAAATTGTGCCTCATTGGACCAAACAACTTTCCCTACAAAGGCCTCATCCTCTTGCACCATGTTCTGAAATCACTCACAGTACTGCATTCTCCAATCGGAATCATCTTCATTTAATGCATGCAAAAGTCTTGGGATGAAAACTTTCATCTTTGCTGTTTTAATAATAGACATATGCTGGTTCTGCTAATTCCAGTCTCACTTGTGCATTGCTTTGTAGATTTCTGCAGTGAGTGCTCAAAATGTTCTAACACCATAGCCGAGGATGCAGGCTTGTTGCTGAGCGAGGTCTCCCATCTCTCCTTGTGAACATCGCATATGGTACCATGAGTCTCAAATTTGTCTCGAATGCGTGCAACAGTTACTCGTGTTGGCAGTTTTGTTCCATACATACATCCTTATTGCCTTTAAACTTCAACAACTTTCTCGATGTTCCAATACCACTTTAAAATTGCTTTCTGCAATTTAAACGATAATCTTGGCTACATTTTGTTTTAGCAATGCTAAGCATAACGTAATGTAAGTCACATCTGTTTGCAGAACATCATACAATAATCTTGGTTTCATTTGTTCATTGTTGATTTACGATAATCTTGACTTCATTTGTTTATTGTTGATTTACCTGTCATGTAGAAACGCTATCATAATGTATGTAAGTCACATCTGTTTACAGAACATCATACTACACATTACTGATGTTTTTTGATCCAACTTTAAAATATATTAAATAGATATCTACTGTGAAAGTGTGTATATATTTTTTTTGGCACCCTCAGTATATGTCAGATCTATAGGCAATAAATAGCCATGCATTACCACCATGTTGGGAGTTACCGCAAACAATAAAAAATTTCCATCTTATATTATGATAATATTCAAAAGGAACTGTTGCCAGCACAGGAGGGGCTAACAAGTTGACTAGGTGCTTTACTAATGCAGATGAACATGTTAATTCCTGCTGCATTTCATGGACATACAAAAGAGAATGTAAAAAGCAGATTTTAATATAGTGATTACGTAATGGAAATTTTGCATTCACTTCTACAGGCAAGTTAATAAAACAAAGCATATATCCACTGTCCAAATGTATAACTACAGTCTGGGGTAAAATTAAAAGTGAAACCATTGTAAAAGGATTTAAAAATGTTGTTTCTAATAAAATAAATAGTGCTGAGGATGATGTTCTCTGGAAATACTCCAGCATTATGTGAAGAGGAGGTGAAGGAGGAGGAGGAGAAGGAGATTATAACTCTAACTAATAATAATAATTTTTCACTTAAAGTGTTAAAATGGAACCTTTTATTTTAGCTTACTTCAATATATATTTAAATATCTTGCTTATAGGAGAACTTGAGAGCATATTGTGATTTCATGTGTGAGACAGTCCCAAATGTAACCTATTTTTTTTTTAATTGTACATTTCTTCATTCAGAGTAATTTTGTTTGTGAGACTCTCTTATCTTCAGACCAATATGATAATTGATATGAGTGTCTTATGTATGTGTGTGTGTATATATATCAAGTTATAGGTTAGTTAACCATCTGTGCCTAATATAACTACTATTTTGTTAGTATCTGGATGCATTGGACAAACGTGATAGTCGTGAATCAAGTCGCAAATATCATGGGTTGTTGGTCCAACTGTATGCTGACTTTGCAAGAGATAAACTTTTGCCATTTCTGCGTCGTTCAGACCAATATCCAATACAGCAAGCTTTGGACATTTGCCAGCAACGATGTTTCTATCCTGAAATGGTGTATCTACTAGGTAAGGTATTTTACATTAATAATTACTAAAGAATGGATATATTATCTTCATGAATGTCAGAATGAATGAATGAATGAATGAATGAATGAATGAATGAATGAATGAATGAATGAATGAATGAATGAATGAATGAATAGAGTGTTTAATGTCCATTATGAATGTCATAGAAATAATATTGTATTCATTGAATGCAAACATTTAAAATAATCTCGTATATTAAGAAAGATATAAACTGAATCGTAAGGTATCATTCAGAAAGACTAAGGACAAGTTTAATAAAATAGTTAAAATACACTAATATGTTGTGTTACATTATGTTAAAATTTTAACATGTTAAGGTTTTTGAGAATTGTGGATAGCAGGAATTAAGAAGGTGGTGTCAGGACCTTAAACTTTTGGATGCACTTCAACATACTTTTGTTTGTAAATGATTGCTGATAAATATGTGCTTAATTAATGTTAAGAGGAGAAGTTGCATAGAGTTTTCTAACTTTGAAAAGTAGTTAATTGTCCGTTAGAGAGCATAAAGAAATAATAGAAGTAGTCAATCTCATCTATATTATAGTATTATGTAACATAGCTAATGCCACAATTATTGTAAATGTGGTTTGGAGTTTGGTTCTTAACCTCAGACTGATAACAATAAAGTGGCTTTTTCATATGCATTCTTTCTATTTAGTTGCGTGTCTTAATGTATGCAGCATTACACTTGTTGTTGAGCTCTTGTTTTATAATTTAGGTAAAATATTAAAAAATGTTACCTTAAGGTAACCTCTCTAATTTAACAAGACACTATTAATGGTATCCACTTCAAATTGTTCTTTGAAGTGAAAATTGTTAAACATTGTACTCTCATATGCTGATCTGTGATCTAGCAACTATCTCTGAATTGCAGGATAGGATTACTGATTACTTGAGCATTGATGGAAACAAAATGTTGCCTCTAGGAGCCTAAGTGCTTCTAATACCAAATGCTTCCAGAACACCAGGAAAATGCCACTTGGGGGAGGGAATGTTCCAGGCCTAAGTTTAGGGTACTTCCCCGGCATTTGCCATTAATGAGGACTGAGGAAAACCGGGAAAAAAACCTGTCAGGGAGGACAGTTCTGGTGGGATTTGAACCCCAGACCTCCCGCTCATGAGTCTGGGCTTTAATGTAACATTCCATGGTAGTAAAATGCTATAATGTTAGAAGTTATTCATAAAATGCTGGTATTTCTGTAAATAAGGGAAGTTAATGTATTTTCTTCTTTTTGATGCAATTGCTGCAAAAACCTGATAATCCAAAAAACAGTAACTTTTGAAGTGCCAGAATTATCCCCAACCATTAAATGAAAAGAACCATTAATATACAACCTTAATGTAACCAATAAGAGGGAGAGAGAGGCAGAGAGGGGCTTGTTCCTGTTTAATGTCTATATTTCATCTACAACCTTATGACAAGTGCTTTTTTTTAGTCTGTACCTTTGTAAAAATTTCTCTTTGGCATAAAATGTTAATAAATTGTACCATACAGCCCTTCCTCTGTTAGAAACAATATTTGAAAGACCCAAATATGGAATTTTGACCCTTACAGCTGGATTTATTGCTGCCCTTTTCCAACTGTGAACAGTTATTGAACTTTTAACACAAGGGGAAGGTGATGTTAACTTCATATAATCTCTATTGCTAATACATGCTAAGTTTGTCTATTATCAAAACAAGTTATTTGTTAAATATACTTGCAGATCCATAGGTATTTCATATTTTAGTATTAGAAAAGGGTACATTTTACTTTCATTCTGAATCTTATGCATTCTTTTTTAATGGTACCCAAATCTGTTTCCCTTTTATCATCAGAGTGTTCTGTGTTTTTATAGTATAACTGTTGGCCTTCATGATTTTGCTGAATATTTCAAACAAATTTTTATACTTAGTTGAAGTCATTAGCATTTTTATACAGTACACAGTTCATTTTGCATAAAAATTTGATTCCTCGTGTAGCCCATTTATTTTAGGAAAACTCATTGAAAATCTGTGACACTACAAGACACATTAGTAAAACACTGGAACAGGGATCTGAGTACTGTGTCAGAACTTTGGATTATCTGATGCATGAGTGGCTGCAAATTGATATTGCATACTTTTACAATCTTGTAGATTCCAAGCATATGTAGCTCAGGGGCACATTACATCACACATAGGCAACCTTTGTATTGATGAGTTGTTTGTGGCATATATTTTCCAAAATTGTACATGCAAATCTTCTGCAAGGGTTTTTTAAGCAACTAATTAAAATGACAAAACTGATGTATCATGACATATGTTTACTGAAAAGGCAATGTGCAAGATTATATTTCATTAACTGATAAAGTTGCTTTTTTTGATGGCATAGTGGTAGTCAAGGTCGAGGTTTCAAACAAGTTCGAAGTTGATGAATTTTTAGGACATAAAAATCCTATGGCTTACTTTGGAAGCAAACTAAAGCCATTGGTCCCATTTTGTAGATTTACAGCATATAAAAGAACTTTTGGGCTAAAAGAAGAGGCCTTTGAGCAAAATTTATAAAAATCCTATGGCTTACTTTGGAAGCAAACTAAATCCATTGGTCCCATTTTGTAGATTTACAGCATGTAAAAGAACTTTTGGGCTAAAAGAAGAGGCCTCTGAGCAAAATTTATCAGCTGTTTCATGCCCTGAATTGAATGGAATGCTTAGACCAATGATGTTAATAATGTCTTTAAATAAAAAATAAATAATAATAAAACTGTTATCAACAACAGAAAATAATAGTCCCGTAATTATTCATCATTCAGTTTATCTATTGTTTAATGATATGATGGTGGGTACTATTATTGAGTGAATGGTAATGCCATGGGGCTGCTTGTCTCCCACCAAGCAGCCCAATTTTGATCCCAAAGACCATAAGTAAGATTTGTGGTGGACAAAGTGGCACTAGGCTGGTTTTCTCTGAGTGCTTCTCATTCCATCATTACTCCATCATCTCACCGCCATCTTCACCATCATCATCAGTCAGCATAATGTAGTCCACCAATCCATCAGTACACATGCTATAAATGGATTGTGCTACTGCCCTCTACCTCCAGTCTGTGGAACTCCAATGTTGATCAGGCAAGCAAGTTGGTATTAAAACATACATGGACATTATTGATTGAGTTATTGGATCATTAATAATAATAATGATATTCTTATGTGATCTCCCTTATCAAAGATATCACACTTTTTACATGGCACTAAAGGACTGTATTTAGGTCATCACTTCTCTTCCACCTTTATCCTCTTCATTTTCTTCTTAAATTCTCATAGTGTCCTTAATTTCTCCCTCATTTTTACTGCCAGGTATGAAGCTTTCTATTCCATTGCTGTACATAAGGCACACTACTACTCAAAGATATGCATTAACTGTTTATTTTACATTTGCCAATAACCAAGGAAGAAATTATTGTGGTTTGGAACCAAGTACTGCTGACAACACTCACTGAACTGGATTTGCAAGTAGTAAGGAGGAAGAGAAGTTCTATCCATCTAACTTAAGCCATAACTGGTAATAATTTTACTTTGTTTATGCCCATTAGCAATGCAGCTTGTCAAAGTTTTTTCTGTGTCTGTGTTTATGCCTTTCACTGGCATTTCTATATGTTTTTTTTTTTTATTTGGTGTATTTACAGACACTCTTTAACAGCTCAGGTCATCAGCATCCCATTGAATTCAGAGCGTGGAATGGCTGACAAATTTTATTTATAGGCCTCTTTTTTCAGGCTTGAGGTTCTTTATTGTATTGTAAATGTATGACACAGGACCTAAGGCTTTATTTCCCTTCCAAAGCAAGCCATATTAATTTTTTTATACCTGAAAAAATCCATTGATCCTGGCCGGGATCAAACCCAAGATGTTGGGTTTAGGAGGCAACTACCACTAAGCAACCAGAACCAATTCCCTAAATGGCTGTGCTAGCATTATGTTCCGCTACAAGTAAGGGCAGTGGAGAAAGCAGATGTAAACAGTTCACAATACTCTCACCACAATCAGCAAATGTAGAGTAAATGGGTGATAGAGAAATATACTGAGTGAGATGTCATTGTTTAGTTTAACAACAGTTAAATAAATTATGTTTCAGTAGATTAATCTGTCTGATATGTAAGCTCAGACAAACTATTTGGCAAACTGTCATGTGGAAAATATGTGATAGCAATGAAGTAGCAATTTAATAGTGTAGCAGAAACCCAAGCAGTGTAGTTGTTGCACTCACCCGACAGCACATATGTTGGTTTGCTGTCCCTTAGTTTTAGATAATTGGTGTCTCCAGGAAGTAAGATATTGACTTTAATCATAATGTCTGACTTTATATAGAAAGTAATTTTAATCTATATTTCAGGTCGCATTGGAAACACAAAAGAAGCATTGATTCTTATCACACAAGAGCTTCGTGACATTGAGCAAGCCATTGCATTTTGCAAGGAGCATGATGACATGGAATTATGGGAGGACCTTATCCTTTACTCTGTTGATAAACCTGGTATGTAATGAGATTATCATCAATGGTTGAGATGCTGTGACAGGCTTTAATGGTAGCCAAATATAAAAAAGGAATGAAAAGTTTTGCTTTAAGTTTCTTTGATTCAAGAAAATATTGTTATGAACTACAAAAGTTTGCAAGTATAGATTTGTCCTTAATCTGTATGCATACCTACCAGACTAATAAGTTGAGTTGCTTTATTTACTGTTAAGGCAAAATAGGTACAGAGCCGAACAAAACTCCTAATACAGTATTATCCAAAATAAAAGGATAAAATACTTAGCTATTCTTATTAATCATAAATACCAAGAGTGCCAAAAATGTATACACACTTTCACAGTAGATATCTATTTAATATATTTCAAAGTTGGACCAAAAAGCAACAGTAATGTATAGTATGATGTTCTGTAAACAACTGTGACTTACATTACGTTATGAAAGCAATTTTGTAGTGGTATTGGAAAACCAAGAATGTTGGAAGTTCAAAGGCAATGAGACATGTTTACAGCACAAAACTGCCATCTAACTGGATGTAACTCCATTAGATTTCTACCTATGGGGAACTCTTATGGATGTTGTATACCATAGAAAACCAGCTACACTGGCAGCAGGAAGAAATTGAAATGGTTTATGCTGTAATCGCTGAGGACACTTTCGCAAACGTTACTCAATCAGTAGTTCAACGTACTCAGAACTGTATCGACACTGATGGTGGGCATTTTGAGCAACTGTTGTAACTGTAAAAGTCTAACATGATTAGTGCTCTTTATTTTCTGTTTGTGTGAATTCAGTTTTGTTATGTTAACACAGTTTTTTCTTTGCTTGAAGTTGTATATATTTTTGGCACCCTCTGTATATATGTAGTAATAAAAGTTGTGAATAAAGTAGAGGATTAAGACAGAGTTTGAAATTAACCCCAATTCTGTTTAAATTATTTATAAAACTTAGTGAGGTCTCTGGGGCATATAGAATCAGATGAGAGAAATTCATAGTGCCATACTTGGTGGAGGAAATTTAGCTCAGTTGGTTAGAGCTTGAGCATGGAAATCCAAAGATCTGTGGTGTGAATCCTAGGCATGACCCAAATTTTTCAAGTCTGATTCTTTCTGTCCTTCCTATTTATGGATGACATAATAGTGGGATTGATTGGCTGATAAGTAATTGATTAATGTTCAAGTGTGTAAATAAACCTTGATACTTAAGCTTTTTGTATGCTTCTTGAATAGTTCCAGATCTAGCATTTTAGCACATCTTCCCTGTAAACTTAGGAAATACATCCCATATCCTAATAGAGATGCTCATCTTTCCACAGTTTCATACTAGGTAGATGTGTTTTGCAGTCTCTCTCTTTTCTTTTTTATTATTTGTTTTATATGTGGCTGCTATTTAACTTTTCAGGTTATTAGTATCCCATTCAATTCAGAGTGTGAAATGTCCAATAGATTTTGCTCAGAGGCCTTTTTTTTAAGGCTTGAGATTCTTTTAGTACCATAAATCTACAACATATACTCACGGCTTTACTTCCCTTCTTAAGGAAGCCATACTTAGAATTTTTGCATCCTAAAAATCTATTGACCCTGGCCAGGATTGAACTAACAACTTTGGATCTATGAGGCAAGTATGGTTACCACTAGACCATCGTCCCATCTCATCATACTGTTCACATAGCTGGCACATGAGTAGAATCCCATCATCCATAGATGTTTCCAGAACAGCCAGTGTCAGTGGTTTATTTCAATAGGTTTCCTGATTTGCTTTCTATCCCTACTCACTAGAATCTTAGCAAAAGTACTTTTGGATGTTTTGGTAAAAATTTTACCTAGATTTTGACCAGCAAATTTTTTTCATTTTACCTGATATTCTCTCTTGACCCATTGCAATACTGTGGTTCTAGTAGTTTTTTTATTAATGTGACAGATTATAAAGTTAATCTTAGTTTTTTCTTTTGTCAGGTTGTTAACTTTTTGATTGGCTCCTATACCCTGATGTCAAGGCAAACAAAGTTGTAATTGATTAATTATTTGTGTAAAGTTAATGAGCGCTTTCCATATAAGCCCACAGTTGACTTAAAGAAATTACTGCATTAAGTGTATCTAGATGAGTTTATGTTGATTATTATTCAAATAAAACTAGAATAAAAAACACATGCTTTTTGAGTGACAGTGATAGATGAATAAGTGAATTTGTGGTGTGATTTCTTTCTTTTTTTTCCAAGGGAAAGCAATAAAGGAGAAATTTATGGAAGGATTTTGCCTACTTATGTTTCTTCCTGTGAAACTGTTCAACTTTGGGTAAATGAGTTCAAGCACTGGAAGAACAGACATCAAAGATGCAATTTTTTGTATCTGGAATTTTCACACTGAAATATAGTATAATATGACAAATTATTATTACAAAATTAGTGAAATTTGAGTGAATTTGTAATAACAATTTGTCATATCCAAGATGCACCTTGTTCTGAAGCTTCAAAAATCAGCCGTGAGGCCAGAATCACCTATGAAGTTCATGATATTGTTTTGGCTTACAATAGCAGAGGTCATGAGCATCTGAACCAACAGAATGTGTTCATTTTATTTTATCACAATGAATTGCACATTAAAAACATTGCCCAGTATGGGTGGTGCATCTGCTCCCTCCGGAGTAAAAGGAAATTGCATGCAAACTTTGGCCGACTATTTGGGAATATTTAAGAAGAATTCAAATGATTTTTACAGCATTTTGTGACTATGGATGAAACAAGGAATTATTACTATAAGCTGGAAATGAAACAGCAGTATGAACAGTGGACTACATGAGATAAACTTACTCTGAAAAAGGTGAAATTTATTCATCTGCTTAAAAGGTGATGGCTTCATCTTTTTTGAGATGCAAAAGGAATTCTCATGAGTGAGCACTTGGAGAAGGGGAAAACCATTTCTGGAGAATAGTACATATCACTTTTGGAGTAACTGAAAAAAGTACAGTGGAAAAGCTTTTGGTACAGCAAAAAAAATTTCATAAAGAGGTGTGTGCATGGACTTTTGAGTTTCGATATCCCAGAGGCAGACAACATTTTGTTTAAGTTAATTAACAGACCACCTGAGCACCCACATTCACTTACACCTCCAACATAGTTTGAACTGTCAGTTGTTCTATGGTGGATAATATGAGCAAGATCTCACGAAATATGTTCCAGTTTTAATTTTAAAAGGTTTAAGAGTGGAACATCAAGAGTGTTAACATGATTTTAAGTAGTTTTACTGTTAATCTACCTATGATTTTAAGAGAGGAGAAGTTTGCAGTTATGGACAGACTTTATGCAATATTTCAGTGGTTAGAGCATTAGCATAGTAAATGAAATGGGGTGCAGGTATGGGATAACTGGACTTATTTTTTGCCAGTTCTCTATAATGTTTAAAATGGATAGCATTAGAGAATCTGCATTTACTCTTCATTTTATCTGGAAATATCAAAGATCATGTGGTGGGTAATCCTATGGTCAGCTTTGTTTGGAGTGGGCCATGCATCTGACCTGTGTCAGAAAGTGTTAAAAGAGTGGAGCAACATGTAACAAAAATTGGGAAATCTGGTACAGAAGTGTACTGTATGTCCTATCATGTACTGAAGTTTATGAGTGGTTCAAAAGAATTAAAGAGGAAAGGATAAGACATTCAAAATTATTTACTTTGCATATCAAAAACTGATGATAGCCGCCAAAAAATATAAAAAACAAATCATTACCAGAGCAATTACTAAGTTAGCTTTTAATATTTTTTTATGAGTGGGTAAGAAGCAAAAGACCTGAAATGTGGAAGAATGACTCATGAATTCTTCACCAAGACAATGCACTATCTGTGAAGACCTTCTTGGCAAAACACAAGAACCCCATGTTAGAATATCTACCATTCTCACTTAATCTTGCACCAAGTAATTTATTTTTATATCTGAAGATCAAGTCTGCATTAAACAGAACCTATCCTGAGTGTATGTGAAGGGAAGGTTAAAGTGATAGGAATTCCTTAGGACGCTAACAGAAAAGACTTTCTTCATCTGTGGAAGGTTTGCACGGGACAGTGTCAGAATTAGGGAGGGAAATGTTTTGAAGATGATAAGATTTAAAATATGTTGATAGTCTGATTATTTTCTCATATATCCATTGTTTGAATTCTAGCCAAATTAAACTATTCCTATCAGACTTCTATTTCAAATTCTTGTCAACCATGTCAGCTTTGTTTGAAAATCACGTGTAAGATTGATATTCTTTTGTTTGTTGAAAATCTGCTATATTTGCTTTCTGTTCTAGACTTCATCACATTCTTGCTGCAGAGGATTGGAACATATGTTGATCCACAAATCTTGGTGAAGAGAATTGAAAATGGAATGAAAATTCCAGGGCTGCAGAATTCTTTAGTTAAAATGATGCAGGATTATAACCTACAGGTATTCATTATTCTATCTAATAAATTTTGTCAGTTACTCACTTTATGTTCTAGTAATCAGCATATATGCTCACTAATCTCTAGGTGCAGTGTTCAATTCGTTCTACTTTTAAGTACTTTTTCTGTATGAATGAATGAATGAATTTATTCCACATTTAACTTTACAATTTGTTAGAACAATATATCCTCAATTTACAATAACAACTATATCTTTACATATATTGTAACCTACTCTTTTTACTCTAGATCCTAGCAGCATCCTCTAAAATACATTTTCCTACCTCATTAACCATTTGGTTGTCTGACTGTAAGAAACCTCCTTTTACCTTTTTCCTATTTCATTCCTACTTCTTCTTAACTTTACCCCAAAATTTTCTGGATGTTTTTTACAATCTTGTTACTAAACATTTTATTTAACACTAAATCCTTCTTTAAATTGTCCCATTCATTGTCCTAAACTTTTTCCCACCACCATTTGACTTTCTCACATTCGAATAAATAATAGGACACACTAACTTCTCCCCCACATACTACATATCATTATTGTCTCCTTTATATCCTTTCAGGAGTACACATCTGCGCCCAACCCATCCTACCCATTTGATCACAAATTTCAATATATTTCTCTTGTCCCCGATTCTGTTTGATTCTGTTATATACCACAAAGGAACCTTTATCATCTAAACAAACCCAAATCTCTTCTTTTCAATATCTCCTGTCCTCTGTCTCACTATCTTCCAAAATCCATTAACATTACTTTCACCTGCTCACCATATATTCCCCAAACCTACTGTAAGGGATGCAAGTAATTGAGAGCTACTTTATTCAAGAAGTGGAAAATTTGTTTTTTTAAGTTGAAATTAAAATTATTCTGAGGTGCTGTTTTACTGATCAAACTCTTAAGTGGCACCTTCTGTGATAACAGATCTTGGATCTTTGGAATATTTACTTTCTAGATTATTATCAAGGTTCATTTGTATGTAATTCTTTACTTGTGTTTTTCTCACTTTAGTACCAGAATTTGTTTTATTATTTTCAGATATCTGTTCAGGAAGGCTGCAAAAAGATCCTAGTTTCAGACTACTTTAATTTACATGAAAAGTTGGTCTCAATGCAGCAGAGAGGTATTTCAATAGACGGTACGTTATTTCTTTAAGAAACCATTAATTTACAGACATATCAGTAATTGCAGTGAAACCTTAAATTATCTTCATTTTCCTTCAATTATTTTTTGATTTCAGCATTAGCCCCATATAGATAAGAATTTTTCTTCATGTCTCTGTCATCCCTTGAACACTTTTTTCTTTCGTTGATCATTAAAAAATCACATTCCAATGTAATAGATTCCCACACTGATCATTTTTAAAAAATAAAATAAACCTTATACAAACAGAGTGTGATTAAGTTAAAAAAAATTAGTGCTGACACATGGTTAGGTTAGAACTTTTTTCTTTCTTTATTTCTCCCTCTCCCATCCTCGTTCACTTAGTAAGAAGGAACTAATTTGTCAAAACTAATATTAGGAAATTAAAGCTAAATATAATTTACATTGTGACAAAACATGAAATATGTATTGCATGTCTCTAGGTGAACTAAGTATTATTATTATTATTATTATTATTATTATTATTATTATAATATTTTTTAATTCTTTTGTTGATGCAAAGTTTTCACTTACATCACAAGAATTAGTCATAATGAAGTATTGTATTACTGGCTAGTAGATGGTTCTTTCAGTTTTCTTTTTAGTAATTTGCTGCAATTATTTTTTTCTCCAAATTACCAAATTTGCTTTTCATGCCTTCTCCATGTAGACTTTTTTTTGTATATGATATTTATTGATAAAGAATTCAAGATATTTTAAATATAAAATATAAATTATTTAAAAATATATTATTTATAATATAAATTATTTTAATACTGTATAAAATACCAGCTTAAAGCCATGTGCAACATTAAATAATAAATATTATCTGTAAGCTACAAGGGTAGGTTCATAAGTTTCCGGCCTCGCCGATAAGGATTATCGCCTTCACAAAATTCTTGGCTGGTGTTATACCTTATATGTTAAGTAATTAATTGCAGCTGTAACTTCTGCTCTGCTGTGTTAAGTTGTTCAGATATAGTTGCATAAAGGAGGCTATGTGTAGAAGAGTGTCACATGTTCAAAATGGAGTGTCGAGCTGTTATTAAGTTCTTCACAAAAGAAGAAGTGAAAAGTTTACTCCAAGTGAAAATAAACAGCCATATGGAGAAGCATCCCCCTCACATTCTACCATAAAAGAATGGACCATACTTTTTCAAATGGGTCGAGAAAGCATTGGCGATGAAGAGCATGCAGGTCAGCCCTTGGAAGTGCTTACTCCTGAAAACATCCCTCACTCTAGTGGAAGGAGAAATTATGGAAGACTGGTGGCTCAAAGTTACAGAAATAGTAGCAAGGTTGGGCCTTTCTAAAACAACAGTCCTTCGAATTATTCATGAACATTTAACATGAATAAGGTTAGTGCAAGATGGGTGCTTAGACTTCTTTCTTCAGTCCAAAAGTAGCAACGAGTCATCTGTTGTCAGGCATTTTTGGAGCTCTGCTGTGTAAGTGAGAGAGAAGTTCTGCAAACCATTTTTACAGCGGATAAAACTATGGTGCTCTACTATGATCCCTTGTCCAAAAGAGAATTAATGAAGTAGCATAAATCTGGCAAAGCACCGCCTCTAAAGGCCAAGGTCACTCAGTGAACCAAGCATGGCACTGTGAAGGAATACTCTTCATTGACTTCAAGGAGAGAAACACCTCAGTAAATGAGGAGTACTATGCCGGCCTACTGCACAGACTATGAGCTTCCATCAAAGAGAAAAGACAAGGCAAGCTGAGTGGTGGTGTGCACCTTTTTCATGGCAAAGCATCTGCGCATACAGCTCTTGTTGCAAAGGAAGCTGTGAAGAAATGTGGCTTCAAGGAGATCCACCATCCACCCTATAGCCCAGATCTAGCTCCTGTACCATTTCCTCTTCTTAAAACTCAAGAAGGACCTTCTAGAGAGGAAATTTAAGTATGACAAAGAAGTGATGGATGCTGTTTATGTCCATTTTGCAGATAAGACTTCTGAAAGTGAAATATAGTTTTTGTCTTTACATACTTAGAAAATGGTTAGGCTGTAAACTTATGGACCAACCCTTGTACTTCTTAGTAACTAACATGACTTGCTTTGTGTTATGTTTATGTATGATGATAATTTTTTCACTTTTTTTTATATCAAACTTGAGATTAGCCAATCTATTTTTATTTTCAGATGAGCAGGTTTGTGGTGCTTGTCATAGGAAGATAATTATTAAGGGTAAGTATTAAAAATAAAACTGATTAATAGAGTAAAAACTCAATTAAGTGTACTTACGAAGCTATTAATTCATGAAGAATAAATAGTCTGGCTTGTACAAGATCCAAAACTTTAATACAACTTAAATTAAGAGATAATTTTTTGTCTCATTATCCAAGAATAACCTTTGGTTGCTATGGGCAAGAACTTGAGAGCAGATATTTATTTTTAGCAACTTGCAAGGCTGTTTGTTCATGTATTATTTTCATAATTTTGTTACACAAAACAAGACCAAATGTTTTGAAGGATTTCGTAAAACTAAAATTGTATGAATAGGATTAGTGTTATTTAAGTAACTTGTAGTTTCATCAACTGGAAGTATTAAATGTCAGTTCTCTAACTCAGTAACAATAAGACCTATAATACCTTTCGTTTCTATTATATAATGTAATTTTTTTGCACAAACACTTGTAGAACTCATTTTTAAATTTAATAGTATGATATGAGTAATATTTATAATAATATCCAAAGAGGATGGGATAAAGGCATATGTTTCTCATAAATTATGCATAATTTATACATATATATTTTTAATAGGGTTTAATGCATTTCAACTACTGAGGCATCACAGACGCTGAACACTAATGAAAAATGAAATAAAATGATAAACTGGGAAATGTTTTCTTTAAGAAAGGAAGTGTTCCAGGCTTAAATTTGGGGTATCTCCTCAGCATTTGCCATTTATGAGGACAGGGGAAATCCTGAAAAACCTCTTTTTTTTTTTTTTTTGATTGATTTATTTATTTATGGACGCTCTTTAACATCTCAGGTCATCAGCGTCCCATTCTATTCAGGGCGTGAAACGGCCAACAAATTCTCACTTAGGGAGGGGTGGTCCTGGTGAGAATCAAACAACAGATCTGCTGCTCACATATACTTTATATTGCTTAAAAATGTAATTTATAATATAAATTTCTATTTGGTATAAAATTATTTTGATATAAATAGACTAATAAAAGAATATAAATTACAACCAGGGTTCAAATTAATGATGGGATGGGAGAGAGATTTCCATCTCTCATAAAGAATTTTCCGGGTCCATCAAATGAAAATCCCTCCATCCATTTAAGAAACATCAGTGTGTACATGCAGGTTTTAAAATTAAAATGTGAAAGCTGGAAACATAACACTTTGCAGAAGTATAAATCATCTAACAAACATTAGACATGCAACAGAAACACAACACCGGATATACTGTTTTATTTTCTGTAAGGTTAGTTTATAAACTGCTTTCCAATATCATCTATACTTCACTTTACATCATAGCCCTTGTCTTTTCATTAACCGTTGTTCTTCCACTTTATCTATTCCAACTCCTTGGTCTATTCTGTTTAATTGAGCTAGCTAACTTCTTTCCAAATAGCAGTGTTGAGTGATTATAACAGGTTAAGAGAAAAGGTTTTTATTTTATTGCTAAAGCACTACAACCTCATGCTATCCTCCTGAATTACATGTTAATGTACTGTAGTGTACAAACGTCAACAAAGACTATAATTGTTCATTTGATAGCAACAAAAGAACATACCAGAATTATTATTATTATTATTATTATTATTATTATTATTATTATTATTATTATTGAGTGGTATAAAATCTGTAAGTTATTATTTTCTTTGTATGCAGTGTTTTTATACACACACATCTCTCACATTCATTCTGTTGTCACAGATTTGAGCAGAGCTAGCAATGTTTTCATATTTTACTGCAGACATTCCTTCCACGAAGAATGTTTACCTACTTTGGATATATCAACAGTAAGTATCATTAAGTAAAAATTGTACTTACGAAGCTGTAGACAATGGAGTGGTAATATATGTTACATTAATGCTTTCAGTTGTTAACACTAACTCCACTTACTTATTTAAAACTTTGGACTAGTTTCGGGAGAGGTTCCTCCCATCATGGGCTGCTGTTGACTGAGTGCCGTTGTTCGAAACGGGGGATGGACGCCCGTTCGCCCCTGTGGTGGTATCTCGTGGCTCTAATAGAAACTTGCTGAGTTCATCCAGCGGCGGAAAATCAAAATTCATTAAGTTGTTCTTATTTTTTAAAATGAAGATTCTCTCCCATGTGGATAGTTCTATTGGTTTGCGAAGTTGTTTCAATAATTTAATTTCTGGTTTTATTTCATGATTTTTGTTCCAAAAATGAGCTGCTATTGCTGATTTGTCTGTCTGTTTCAATCTAATGTTCCTAAAATGTTCTTTTCTTCGAATTTCTAAATTTCTTTTTGTTTTCCCAATGTAGCTCTGTTCACAATCTGCACATTTAATCTCATATATTCCTGATTTTTGTTCTGTGGGAATGGTATCTTTCATTGTGCAGTCTACTAAATTTTTTATATTGTATTTGTTCTTTGGGGCTAACATAATTCCATGCTCTTTGAATATCTTCTTAAATTTGTTGTGGTAAGTTGGGTGGTATGTGAAACTTTTGAATTTATATCTGTCTTGGGTGTTTTTAAGTGTGGAGACTTCCTTAATCGATTTTTGTCTTTTAGCTTTTTTGATGATTTTTGTTATTGAGTCTGTGTTGAAACCATTAGTTATAGCCGTCTTCATTATATGTTGGTGTTCCATTTTGTACTCGGTTTCAGTCAATGGGATGTTGATTAGTCTGTGTGCTAAACTGTGAAACACTGCATATTTATGAGGGGTGGGGTTATAGCTATCATTTTTTATGTAATTTTCTGTGTGTGTTTGTTTCCTGTGAATTCCAAAGTTAAAACTGTTTGCATTTCTTATTATTTTTAAATCAAGGAATGGGAGACAACCATTTTTCTCTTCTTCTATGGTAAACTGTATAGATTTGTGTTGTAAGTTGAGGAGTTTCAATGCATCTGTAGAATGTTTTTTAGGTATTATTGCGAATATGTCGTCCACATATCTATGCCATGTCTTGAAGATCCACGGAAATGCTTTTGTAATGTGTATTTCAAAGAAGCTCATGAAAAGATCCGCCAAAAATGGAGACAAAGGATTTCCCATGGCTAGGCCAGAAACTTGTTGATAATATTTTCTATTGAAACTAAAGAAGTTTTGTTGGATGCATATATCTGTTAATTTCATCAAATCATCTACTTCTTCTGATATTAAGTTTATTGATGTTAACCATTTTTTTAAATTTTGCATCAAGTTTACTATAGGAATACTCGGAAATAAGGCTTTCACGTCGAATGACACCATTATATCCTCAGTTTTTATTTTGCTATGTTTAAGTTTTTCAACTAGCTCAAATGAATTTTTAATACTTAAGCTTTGGAATTTTTTAAAAGAATTGAAAATATTGATTAGTTTTTTTGCTAGTTGGTATGTGGGTGAGTTTATGTTATTAATTATTGGTCTCATGCTGTTATCATTTTTGTGTATTTTTGGGAGTGCATAAAGTCTGGGTATTACCGGGTTGCTCTGTGTGATTTTCATTTTTTCTGTAGTGGATAGTGTATTCACTTCGTTTAATGTTTTACTCAGGTTTTTTGTGCATCGGTTGAGTGGATTCTTTTCTATTGGTTTATAGGCTTCTCCCATTAACATATGCCTATAAACCAATAGAAAAGAATCCACTCAACCGATGCACAAAAAACCTGAGTAAAACATTAAACGAAGTGAATACACTATCCACTACAGAAAAAATGAAAATCACACAGAGCAACCCGGTAATACCCAGACTTTATGCACTCCCAAAAATACACAAAAATGATAACAGCATGAGACCAATAATTAATAACATAAACTCACCCACATACCAACTAGCAAAAAAACTAATCAATATTTTCAATTCTTTTAAAAAATTCCAAAGCTTAAGTATTAAAAATTCATTTGAGCTAGTTGAAAAACTTAAACATAGCAAAATAAAAACTGAGGATATAATGGTGTCATTCGACGTGAAAGCCTTATTTCCGAGTATTCCTATAGTAAACTTGATGCAAAATTTAAAAAAATGGTTAACATCAATAAACTTAATATCAGAAGAAGTAGATGATTTGATGAAATTAACAGATATATGCATCCAACAAAACTTCTTTAGTTTCAATAGAAAATATTATCAACAAGTTTCTGGCCTAGCCATGGGAAATCCTTTGTCTCCATTTTTGGCGGATCTTTTCATGAGCTTCTTTGAAATACACATTACAAAAGCATTTCCGTGGATCTTCAAGACATGGCATAGATATGTGGACGACATATTCGCAATAATACCTAAAAAACATTCTACAGATGCATTGAAACTCCTCAACTTACAACACAAATCTATACAGTTTACCATAGAAGAAGAGAAAAATGGTTGTCTCCCATTCCTTGATTTAAAAATAATAAGAAATGCAAACAGTTTTAACTTTGGAATTCACAGGAAACAAACACACACAGAAAATTACATAAAAAATGATAGCTATAACCCCACCCCTCATAAATATGCAGTGTTTCACAGTTTAGCACACAGACTAATCAACATCCCATTGACTGAAACCGAGTACAAAATGGAACACCAACATATAATGAAGACGGCTATAACTAATGGTTTCAACACAGACTCAATAACAAAAATCATCAAAAAAGCTAAAAGACAAAAATCGATTAAGGAAGTCTCCACACTTAAAAACACCCAAGACAGATATAAATTCAAAAGTTTCACATACCACCCAACTTACCACATCAAATTTAAGAAGATATTCAAAGAGCATGGAATTATGTTAGCCCCAAAGAACAAATACAATATAAAAAATTTAGTAGACTGCACAATGAAAGATACCATTCCCACAGAACAAAAATCAGGAATATATGAGATTAAATGTGCAGATTGTGAACAGAGCTACATTGGGAAAACAAAAAGAAATTTAGAAATTCGAAGAAAAGAACATTTTAGGAACATTAGATTGAAACAGACAGACAAATCAGCAATAGCAGCTCATTTTTGGAACAAAAATCATGAAATAAAACCAGAAATTAAATTATTGAAACAACTTCGCAAACCAATAGAACTATCCACATGGGAGAGAATCTTCATTTTAAAAAATAAGAACAACTTAATGAATTTTGATTTTCCGCCGCTGGATGAACTCAGCAAGTTTCTATTAGAGCCACGAGATACCACCACAGGGGCGAACGGGCGTCCATCCCCCGTTTCGAACAACGGCACTCAGTCAACAGCAGCCGATGATGGGAGGAACCTCTCCCGAAACTAGTCCAAAGTTTTAAATAAGTAAGTGGAGTTAGTGTTAACAACTGAAAGCATTAATGTAACATAAAGTAAGTATCATGTCAATGCAGAATTGTTACTCCTTATCATATGTTACGATAACTGCTTTTAAAGATCTTCCTGAAAGTACAACCAAATGCAATAGTAATAGCCTGACTGAGGAGTACATAAGTGCAGTGACTGGAATATGTAACTGCTCCTTCAAAGTATGTAGTTTGTGTGTTCTCTTTGAGATAAAAAGTTATACCTGTTTAGTTAAGAAGAGAAAGTAGGTCATGAACCGAATTAAACTTTTTAATGTTGAATGTAATAAAAAATATTTTATAGGTAGTTCCTGAGTCCAAGTGACAGATCTTAATTTGTTACTGAATGTCTTGACACACATTGATTATTGAAAAAGAAAAAGAACTGAAAGCCTTCCACATTTTCTAAGCATATCAGTATGAATTCAAAACAAATTTTGTGTTGGAACTAACATAGTGAAGCAATTAATTTATTTTTAATTAGACAGTGAGTCGATTTAATGTTCTTATGCTCCACATACTATTGAAATACACAGAATATGTTTCACAAGCCTTCACCTGCATCATCAGCTGTGTGTCGGCTGCCAGGTTCTTGTTGGTTGAATGGACTTGATGTAGCTCTTGTGGACATTTTATGAACTTTTGCATTAATTTGTCTTCTGTTGGGATCTCAGAGCTCATAACCATATCGTCATATTTTTTTGTAAATTTTTTCCCCATATTCCCACCTCCTAGGGTCTGTCTATGAATTTCAATAATTTGATTTCCATTTCTGTACCTGATGTTTCTCCAGTATTCCTTTAGCCTAATTCCAATACCTCCACCAGAGCAGAATACACATTTCTACAGTATAACAAAGTATCGAACAGTTGACTTTTAGCTGACAATGGGAATGAAGGTTTGTGAAACCGTTTCTACATTTATAGACAAATAAGTGGAGCAATAAGAGTGTTTAGTTCGACTCAATCATACTTTGATTTCAATTATAGTTAAAGCAGTGTTTATAGAAGTGGTGACTATACCCTTCCTAGATCCCTCTCATCCATAAGGCTATATTTGAAAAAAACCTCAGGGCTATGAGCAAACAGTTACTAAGAATATTGTACTAATGAAGCCGTTAACAATGGAGTGGTAATGTATTTTAAACTTAAGTATTAATTTTTTACTAAACTCCTAAGATAATGTTTTGGGAGAATCTCTCCCATCTTCAGTTGCTCGCTGAACCGCTGTTACTCGAAATGAAAGCTAGACACTCAAATGTTCGTGTGTTGGCATCTGTTGGCTGAAGTAGGAAATGGCTGAGTTCATCCATAGGAGGAAATTCGAAGTTCATTAGATTTTCTTTATTTTTTAATATGAAAATTTTTTCCCAAGTGGATAACTCCATTAGGTTGTGAATATGGTCGTCAAGCTGCTTAGAAACGGATCCCTCCGTATTTAAAAGTAAGTGAAGCATAAGAGTATGTTAGACGACAGATTAATTATAATTTTCATATTCTTCAGCAGTTTAATTTCCAGTTTTATTTCATGGTTTTTGGTGAGCTGCTACTGCTGATTTATCCACCTGCTTAAGCCGAATACTCCTAAAGTATTCTTTCCTCCAAATTTCTAAATTTCTCTTTGTTTTGCCTATGCAGCTCTGCTCACAATCTGCACATTTTATTACATAAATTCTTGATATTATATCTGTTTTTTGGGGCTAACATTATCCCATGTTCTTTGAACATTTTCTTGAACTTGTGGTAAATTGGGTGGTAGGTGAAACTTTTGAATTTGTGTCTTTCTTTTGTGTTTTTCATTGCTCCCTTGTCTCTTTTTGTCTTTTAGATTTGTTGATAATTTTTATCACTGTGTCTTTGTTGAAACCATTGGTTATAGCTGTCTTTATTATTTGTTGGTATTCTATTTTGTACTCTGCTTCTGTGAGTGGAATATTCATCAATCTGTTTTATGTAATTTTTTGTGTGTGTTTCTTTTCTGTAAATTCCAAAATTCAAACAATCTCCATTTCTTATAATTTTTAAATCTAGAAATGGTAGCTACCCATTTCTTTCTTCTTCTATGGTAAACTGTATAGATTTATGTTGCAAATTAAGAAGTTTGAGGGCATCTATTGAGTGTTTCTTAATTTATGTAAGTAAATGGAGTTTAGTGTAAACAATAAATACTTAAGTTTAGGATAGTTATTAAGAAGTTTCAGAGGAAAGCAAAATTCAGTCTTGCTTCTTTCTGTTAATAAAAAGATGCATAACCAAACTTAAAAAAGAAATGTATAATATTAAAATTAAAATATAAATTAGAATTTGCACAGTGAAGCTAATCATATTAATTGATATCATTATATGATTCAGTTGAACTACCCACTCATAAAGCTTCACTTACTTTTCATAAATGTATGGAACCAGTTTCGAGAACATTTAGTTTCCACCTTCAGCCAGGCTAAAGTTCAACTGTCAGATCATTCGTTAAGCTGTAGGAAGGTGTATTCTGCTCTGATGGCAGTGTGATAAACATGCAGTTTATGTTTTCATTTCCGGCAATGTTGAAGCTCATTAGACTGTCTTTATATTTGTAGATGTAGATTTTATCCCAGGTTGCTAGTTCCATAGGTCCTTGTACTGAGTTTAATAATTTTGCTTTATTTATTATGTCATGATTTTGTGTCCAAAAATGATATACTGCTGTTGATTTCTCTATTTGCTTGCACATTATGTTCCTGAAATGTTCCTCTGTGTGCCTATCCCTTTCAGGAACATAAAGTTCAAACAAATAGAGAAATCAGCAGTAGCATATTATTTTTGGACACAAAGCAAAATTATTAAAATCCGTACAGGGACCTACAGAACTAGCAACCTGGGAGAAAATCTACATATAAAATACAAAGACAGTCTAATGAACTTCAACATTGCCGGAGATGAAAACATACTACTAGTTTATCACACTGCCATCAGAGCAGAATACACATTTCCTACAGCTCAACAAATGATCAGACAGTTGAACTTTAGCCTGGCTGAAGATGGGTACTAAATGTTCTGGAAACCAGTTCCATACATTTATGAAAAGTAAGTGAAACTTTATGAGTGTGTAGTTCAACTGAATCATACAATGACATCAATTAAAATATATAATATATGTGAATAACATTTTCAATAATAATAATAATAATAATAATATATCACTAAAATTGCAACTCACTTTTAGTTATCTATCATTTTTATTTCATTATTATTATTTTTTTTTCTCCCATGAATGCAAATGTTGCTGAAATAATAATGCACTGAATTTAAATATTCTGGATCTTCATGTTGAGCAACTATTGAATGTATTGACTCCCATCTAATTTCAGCGTATTCTTAGATTAGCACAGCATAACATCTTATTCCTTTTTCTATTTGTCTTTTCTTATTTAAAGATGTATGACTCCTTTTAAAACTATACAATCATTATATTTGTTTATCATTTCCAGGGTAACTGTCCTATTTGCAACTCAGCAAGCAGAGAAACACTTGGAGTCATTTCCACACCTAATTGCAAGTAGCATGTAAAGTAAAAGTCTTATCTTTGGAATGTATAAAGTTAAAGCTCTTATCTGTGGAATGTATAATACATTATACTAAATTAATATATTGCACCTGATTGTGTAATCTAAATAAAGATTTATATATTAGAAATTCCAATTACTTTTTACCATAAAATAGCATATAAATAAAATACTATATCAAACTGTAAGAAGTATATACATATGAGGATTTTGTAGCATATAACAGATTGTGTAGGATAGGACCCAACTTTTATATTATCAATTTTACCGTTATTTGATGTTCAAAGTACTTCTGACGTTGGGATGGAATGGCTGGTAATATTAAGAAGTATTTTTAAAACTTCTGGGCTGTTTTACTATGGTCTTAGGCTTGCTTCAGAACCAAAGCTGTTATCACTTTTTGAAGATAATCTTAGATCACAGCACAATTGTAGAAATATTACCATTTTAATATGTTCTGAGCATTACTTGCTCTTAAAGGTATTTTGCAATAAATTAAGAGAGCCTGCAGATTCTTGGTGCTCTAGTTAAGGAATCTGAGGTGAATAAATTAAAGAAATGTTTGCTGTTCTTCCCATAGATAGTGAACGGATGACCCAACAGGTGGCAAAATAATATATTTTTGACTTATTCCCAACAGTAAGTATAATATATTTTCTTTTCATTAGTTGACCGCCATGGGTGGCCAAGATCGTTAAGATGCAGACTCGTGAGTGGGAGGTCTTGGTTTGAATTCCACCAGGACCATCCTCCCTGACTGAGGTTTTTCCAGGTTTTCCTCAGTCCTTAAAAATAAATCCTTTCTCAATATATCATTTCATCTCATGTATCATCAGTGTCTACCATCTGTGGTACCTCTGTAGCAGAAACGGGCGTTATACACCATTCATTCATTTTTCTTTAGTTAAATCTTCAGAAATTTTTTCTTTCTTCCTTGATTTTATGTGAAAGGAATATATGCACCACTCATTCTTAAAAGCCATGAGCATTAATTTAACAAGGAGATCTGTGTATGCAGATTAGGTATAAGTTGCAATAATTTTACTAAGGTATCCTAACTTTCTCAGTTATCAATTCATGTTCTTTAGAGTTTCAGTAGTATCTTAAGATTCTAAGTTCTAAAAATATATGCCATATTTATTAACAGTTAGGTCCAAATATTTATGTCTGGACATCTTAGAATACATTTGAACAAATAATACAGAAACATGTATACTTGTTTATTAAAATATTCTGTAGCTAATAGTTTGGTAATATATATAAAATACAGGATGATCATAAAGTATTTTCTTGGTTTTGGGTGGATAGAACAGTAACAATGACAGACATGGCAGAAACGCTTATATAATTAATTAAAGTATTTCTCCAAATTTCATTTATACCTTACAGGTGTTACATTGGTGATGTGGTAGACATCAATCCAGCAGTCAAACTCTTGTCACATACATTCAAACATCTGATGGTTGATATCGACTGCTTGCTCCCTCACAGCTGTGCTAAATCATATGGCAAAGGTGGCATGAATGCATAATCTTTAACATAACCCCCAAAATAAAGTTAGATCAGGTGACCATGGAGGCCACAGAAGAACAGGATAATCATCTCGAGCAGCACGTCCAATCCAATGACAGGTATTTCAGCATTGAGGTACTCATGGACGTCATGTAAAAGAGGTTAGCTCCATTTTGATGATAAATAAAGTCTTGACTGTCTACATGTAATATGGCATTAGCCACTGTTGGGGTGCATTAGACCGGTAACAGTTTTCTCTGCAAAGAAAAAAATAGGTTGTATATTTGATGAAGAGACAGCATAAAATTCATTGACTTTAGGGGAATCACGGACAAGTTCTATCACAATACCAAGATTTTTCTCTGCTCTAAATGCATACATTATGCATACACTTTGCCGAACACATGAAACTTGGACTTGTCACTAAAAATCAGCTTCTCAGCAAAACTGAGAAGCCACTAGCCACTCTTGAAAATCAACACAGAATTGAAGGTGATTGTGGTCCTTGGGAGTGCAACAGCTGTATCCGGCATGGTTTCACTTTTAAGTTGTTGAGAAAAATATATCAGACAGTTCGCTGCAGAATCTGCACTTCCTGGCTCACATGATGTATTGACTTTTTAGGGCACCTGACAAATGCTTCTTGCACACGCTCAACAGTCTCAACCAATACTCTTGGCCAGCCTGTTTGTTTTCGTCACACAAACAGCCAGTTGCTTCAAACTTTTTGTACTGTAAACAAATTGTTTTGGCTCTATGTGGTTTTTGTAGTATTTTGTAAGAAATTGTTGTACCATCAACTCTTGTTTAGCTAAATGTAACAGAATAACTATTGGACCTCGCCGCCTCACATTTGAGCCCAGCCTCCGCCGTCACAACCCCCCGCTGCAGCACATATGGGCACTCGGAACAAGCCTGCACACAACCACCGCGCTGTCACTACTGTGGGGCTGCAGCTCTTACAGCTAACTGCATCGTGCACGCCGCAGATTTTGTGCCTTATACGGGCCAGGCCGCCTGCCCTCTCCAACGCAGCTCCAACTACGACAGCCATAATTATAACGCATCAACCACCGCCCACGCACTGCCAACTACTACACAGTGCACACCAACTACATCTATGGTCACAGAAGCTTTACACACCACTCTGAGCACAATTCCGAAAGCAATATCAGAGCTAACCAACATCATCAGAATACCATCCTACAACAAACAGGCCTAATTAACTAACTGCTAGCAGCACAGGACACTACTACTTGTAGACTAAACCAACTGGAAGAGGCTTTACTACCCTCCAGGCCATCAACATGCAAACTTCACACAGCATTAAGAGATTGCAACAATCAACGGATTCTTTTATCGCGGAGCATTTCCAGGAGCAGGCTGCTCTGTTTCGTCGGAGCCGTGACATCATAGTCAAGCGCCTAGACAATCAAGATGCCTTCCTTGAAAAGTTCACATCTCCAGAAATTGCTACAGTACGCCTTGACAGATTGGAAGAGGCGTTTACTGAATTAGAACCACCAGCTTCAAACACTTTAAGAACTTTAATCGACTTCTACTGGACATAAAGACCACACATATCACTCCACAGCATCGCAGCTACCAACCCAACGACAGCAGGCGAGGATTATTTATTCACGAATAATTGCGAACTATTCCACATCCTAGGGACAGGCCAGCCATCAGACAACAACAAGCTTGGAACAGAAAAACCTTGCACATCAGCATCAATGACGCTGTTTACCAATCGTTCGTAAGAACGACTCGTTAATCGATGATTAAAAGCATACAACCCCATTGATCCTCCGGTAGCATACAGGGCCTCGGCCATGTCTGACTTCCGGACTATATGAGGCCGCTCCCGGCCATGCGTCGGCAGCATTTTATTTTTTTAAGCCTCACGTTCTAACGAGGGTGCAATCTACGGGACCTCACTACCTTTCCTATACCCGCTAGTAAACTTAGTTATATTAAAATTTAAAAGAACAAAAAAAAAAAAAAAAGCGATTTAGTTATGCCTGAACCTTCACCAAGAAGACTTAGACCTGGTCAATGATGATGTCCGGGGACGAAACGTTTGCATATCAAAAGCTCCAACGGACCACGGTTTTTAAGCCCTGAAGAAACTTTCAGTTATAATTCTGACTCCAGCCGTGAAAGCTTGCGACTAGTCATAGCTTACATTTACTTGGTTAAATATTCAGAAAATTGCAATCGTGTATAGTTCTTTCACGTGTACGACTTAGTAGAGGTAAAACGTTTACGAAACTTGAAAGGTTAAGTATCTCCGGCTGTTTCTCGTTGCAGTCGAAGCTCTAACCAAATAAAGTTAACGTAACTTCAGTACATTGAAAAATGAAAAATCCTGAAAATGAAGTGAATTTTACTAAAGGAAAATTGAGGAAAGAGAAGTGAATGTTGACGATCACTAGACATTCTTAAAAACGAACTTTATTTATTTTGGTAAGCACAAATATGTTTTCAGCCAAGTTTTGTTCTAAGCCACTCGGCTACATTTGGAGTGGAAAGCTGTAACACGGTCTTGCCTTCTTTCGACGTGGCATTTATGTTGGCACCCTTTTCCACGAGGTACTTCACTATGGGAAGATGGCCCCTCATTACTGCGTGAATAAGCTCGGTGCCTCCGTTATCATTCGCATGTTCCAGGACGCTGCCGTACTCCATAAGAAGTTTGACAATCTCCAGATGTCCATTCCACGCCGCCGCCATCATCGGTGTATTTTTGTACCATCCAGGAGCAATCTGGTCCACGGTCGCGCCCTTTTCTAGAAGAAGTCGCACAGCTGGGACATGGCCGTTCCAACTAGCCCAGCTAAGCAGCGACCTGCCACTCTCGTCAGCTGCATCTACATTGGCCCCTGCGATCAGAACAACGGATAGTTCCTGGGTGTTGCCGGCCTTAGCGGCCTCTAACGCAACGGAATTCAAGTTTCCTTTCAGAATACCGGGAAGAGCCCGTAGATGTTGCTGCGTTTCCTGCAATGCAAATCCCATTATTAAACTAAACAAAGCAAAGACTAAATCATCTCAAAAATATATCTTATCCATATAGCTTCGCAACTGAATGATAAAAGCCGCATCCATTGCAATGCAAATCCCATTATTAAACTAAACAAAGCAAAGACTAAATCATCTCAAAAATATATCTTGTCCATATAGCTTCGCAACTGAATGATAAAAGCCGCATCCATTGCCAGGATTTTACAACTTCAGATCAAATTCAGCTGTGTGATCAGCATTCTTGACTATGACTTAATGGAAAAATTAGTTTTATAGCCAATGCGCTCAAAAAAATGTCCAGGGTTAAAGGAAAAGCCGTTCTCCATAATTCCGAAGGAGAGGAGCAAATGGAACAGAATTTTCCTCAGTTTTCTAACTAGGGGATCAGAAGTTTGCTCATTACATTATTTCAGAATGCCATTAATATGTCGATGTGTTTCACTAATTACTCAAATTGCCCTTGTTCTTGGCAGAGAAATTAAGAGATAACAGATTACATAATGCTTAAAGCAAATAGCCTTCATTGCTTACACTTCATCAAGCTTTTGGATAAATGATGGACGTTTTCGGTATATTTCACTTTCAGAGAATCGTGGGGTAGCTTACAGACTGGACATTCTGCAGGCAAAATCAAAATAACACACAAATATAGCATCCCATCCGCTAGTTAAATAAAACAGAAAACTTTTTATGCCTAAACACAAAAGGTGTACATTTTTTAGGCAATTTTGATAATGAAAGTCTTAAATTCGTTTCATTTTCGCCATTCCACTCATGGCCATTTTCACCCCCCTTTGCAATCTTACCCCACTACTTTCAGTTTCCCTCTCGCAGTAGCGATAGTATTGTTGCCCTCTATTATACAAGTATGGACACGCTCCATTTTGACCCTAACCGTCTCTAACTCACGTGTTAAGTTTCTGTCCTTTCACTCGATTGTCATACAGTTAATTCCCAAAATATTTGTGTTATACTGTTGAATAATACCTTCTGCTTCTGCTTATGTTCTTATTTTTGCATTAGAAGACCTAGGTCAGACAGAAAATGCAAACTTTTGAGACTATGTCAGTTATAGGTATGGCACTTTCCCGTAACATGGCATTCAAATTCACTGGCTAATGACGGGTCATTTGCCGGCAGAGAAAAAGGCTGTCATCGGTTAAAACAGAAATCGCAAAATTAAACAAATGCCTTATTATTTACATGCTTTTAATACGTGAAACTTAAAATAAGAATTTCTCATTTTATTTTGCTATTCACTATTTAATTTATTTGTTGTAATACATTTATTATATCAGTGTTGACATAAATTGTATAAGACATACAGTTAACCAGTCAGTTAAGATGAATTATAAGAATTATAGGGCTTAGAGAGCTTCTTACCAAATTCAATTTAGAACAAAAACTTTATATGTTGTTTAACATTTCTCTGCCCTAAATTGGTCCATTGAAAATATCTGTGACAACCAGAAACCTATATTTTTAATTGGTGTGTGAAAACAAGAGATAAGTAAACTAAATGATATGCCTGAAATTTTAAACTATTCATAATCTGCATTTTCTATTTCTTTTCTTCTAATTATGAATGTGCATTTAGTTATCTTACAGTAGCATGTTGCATTTTTAAAATTACTTTTTCTACAATAGTGGCATTGCAAATGAACTACATGACTGTGGCAAAATATTTTTATGCAAAAAAATTCAAAACACCTTCACAAATTACACACGTTCGTCTAATTTTTTAAAGCTATGGCAAATGTATACGAGAATAAGCGCAGAGTATACTGTAATACAATAATAATATTGTAAGTATAATACACTTAGTAATAGTCATTGCTAAATACAACGTAGCCATGTTGACAAATATTTTATTTTAAATGCAGTTTAAGTGTCAAATTAAACCTTGAATGTGATATAACGCAATGCCTTTCTTTCCTTTAGTTGTACAACCAAATGCACAACACCCAGGCACATTAACTAAATTAAAATAAATTTTTCCGACTTCCGACTTGATATGGTAGGTTGACTTAGTAACCAGCCTGGTATGTTTCTACGTTCCTACCCGCATGAGGGTTTAACCGCAGGGTTGGATGAGGGCTGTAGGGTGATTGTAGGGTAGAGGTATATGGGTTTTGAAGATAGTGCTCGTCACTTCTTCTGACAAAAAGAGTGGATCCAGTGTCCAAGGGTTTTGCTAGTACAGACATGTCCTAAAAGCATTTATTGGTTTTTGGCATGCCTACATTGCTGCGGATTTATTGTAAAAGTTTTAAATAAGTGCTATTGTTGAAATTACTTGGTAATTTCTGTTGTAAGGAGTTAAGCTATTGTCATCCAAGATGCCCGCAGGCCAGGTGTGGCATCTTGAACTTAGGCTTTAACCTGCTCTGGCAACTGTAGTTGCCCAAAGAACGGATGAGAGCACTATCGTGGTATGGTAATGTTCGGTAAAATTTCTTTTCCCGGTGCCTAATTTCATCCTCATCCTGTATATGGAAGGGAGGAGGTTTCGTTGAGTAGTCTGCCGGGAAGCATCGGTATACAGAATAAATGGCGCGAAGCCCTTTATTCTGTGCCCTTTGAATAAGTGACAGCATACTGTCTGCTGTCACACCCCAGATCTCGCAAGCGTACAACATGAGCTTTAAAGAGGTTAAGTTTTAAGTGGACGGGCATCGCTTTCGAACTGAACACAGGGCTCGGTTGAGCAATAGCTCCCCGGGCCCTGTGGGCAATTCCAGCGATGTGTTCCCTAAAAGTTAACCCCTTATCTAGCTGTACTCCCAAATAAGTAAGGGAATTCTTCCATTGTATCCTTTACCTGTTGATTTTTTTTGGGGGGGGGGTTTATTTACGGACGCTCTTTAACATCTCAGGTCATCAGCGTCCCATTCAATTCAGGGCGTAAAATGCCGACAAATTTTGCTCAGATGCCTCTTCTTTCAGGCTTGAGATTCTTTTTCGTGCCGTAAAAGTACGACATGGGACCCACGGGTTTACTTCCCTTCCAAAGGAAGCCATACTTAGAATTTTTACGCCCCGAAAAAATCCATCGATCCTGGCCGGGTTTGAACCCGCGATCTTGGGTTTAGAAGGCAAGTTTGGTTACCACTACACCACCAGGACCAACCTGTTGAAGGTGAGTGTGGCTTTTTGTCGGATTGATTGACATTCTCCAACGCCTGGTCCACCTTTCCATTAGGTGTAACAGTCTTTGGATGGGGATTACGGCTCTGCGATGTGTTTATCTGTTTTGTATACCAGGACGTCGTCTGCATATTGTGATGTTGACGTCTGGTGTATGGGGAAAGTCTGCCATGTAAATGTTGAATAGGATTGGTGAGAGTACAGAGCCTTCTGGAACTCCGCCGCGTATTTGTCTTAGTGTGGAATTGTTTCCCGCCACCGTAACACTGAAAGTTCGGTGTTTGATATATGAGTGTAGTAGCTGTATGTATCGGCGTGGAAGCCCAAGTAAGATAAGTTTGTATAGGTGCTCGGCGTGGAGAAGGCCTTTTCTACATCCAGAGACACCGTGGGGGTGAATACTTTGCCCTGAAAACCCAGAGCTGCAGCCTCCACCACCCTCAGCAGCTGTTGGGTAGTAGAGTGCCCAGGACGAAAGTCAAATTGATTTGGGGGTATGGCTTGAATGTTACCCAGTAGGGGTGACAGTAAAAGTCTTTCGAGGACTTTCGACAGGGTCGAGAGGAGGCTGATGAAGCGGTAACTTGAAGGGTGAACTGTTTCAAAATGTATATCATGGCACAACACATAGATATTAGGCTCAAAATGGCGACTGGTGCTGGCGAACTAATCGCGGAGTTCGGTTTTCGGCAAATTCCGCCTCAAAGCGTGTCCACATTTGTATAATAGAGCGCTTTAGTAGCTCCAGCAATACTCGCATTTCTGTTAAATGAATATATGTGTTTTGTAGTGCAAATGACTTCAAATATGTGGTGTTAGACGACAGTCGAAAGCCAAAGAGTCTATTCTTGCAAATACACAATGCTCCCCCACTTCATCAAATAGCGTTTTCTAAGGTAATAGTGGTGTCGTGTTTCCTCGCGGTTACATATTTTAATGCAAGAAATATATCATCCATTTTCTAACCAAACACTATATAAGTCTGTATGTTTATATCAAACTTTGAACGAACACGTTCCTTTTAAGTAGAGAAACATCCAGCCCTTAACAACATGAACATATTAATAAAAGCGATACTTATACAAGTTCCTTAAATAGTACAACATATTTTCAATGTTGAATGAATACATTTTTAAATAACGTTTCTCTGTGATTATAGCTTCACGGATACCAACCTGAGCTATGTAACTCTGGTCTCTAGCAATGAAGGAGGGACAGCGGGGAACTGTGGAAAGAGACAGATATATAGATTGGGGATTTACGTGCGTGACCTGGAAAGAATGAAACTATTATAATAGATTTGATGCTAAGGAGCAATTTATAGAGAGAATAAGGGAAAAAAAAAAAAAAAAAAAAAAAACAGCCTAGCTATTTTATAAACTTTGTAGCAATTCTCTTTCCTTCTCTACGTTTGTTTAAAACTACTCACACTAGATTTTAGTGTCAATTTCACTGGTCCCAATCTAAGTAGGTATACACTTGCGCAAATCCTGTAACAATCAATCTGTAACCCAAGAGGTTAGTTGACATGACACATTATTTAAAATATTTTGGTCTTGCAGTGACGATCGCGTCCTGTAATTATAAATTGGCGACCTTTCATTTTCTAGGAAAAACAACGAGAACTGAAAATATAAGACTTGTTACGTGATTTATATTTGGTTTTGTTATCCATGTTAGCTTGGGTCCCGCTCCTTCATTGTGAGGTGTAGATTTTCATGGTCGCATCCATCGTTTAGCTTGCCTATCAAGGGCTTCCATGGATAGCTTCATTCGAGGCCTTTATCGCTATTAAAATGGTTTCTAATTTCTGTTGCTTCGAGAACCATCTTCTCCTGGTAGTTATTGGATATCGCTAGAATTGAAATCAATATAGTGGTGATCTTCAGTTACTTACACGACTAATATTTCGATGTCTGAGCTTTTGTATGCCTGGTTTGTTATTTTCATCTCGTGGCTAAAGACCTGTTTCGCCGACGTAACACAGCCCACAACTGCTGTGTAGGGTAAACTACCGCTGAATGTAGTCTATTCAGATGCATTTTGGAATTGATGTTGCCTTTATCTATTGCATTAATCTGTCGAATACTTCACGGTTGTTGTATATGTCGAATAAACACGTGATAAACCAAAACAGAAACTCAAACCAGCATGCTACAGCGCGAACTGGGGGGCGGGATAATGCGAGCAATTTGAAATGTAATTATTATGCGGAATTTTTAGACACAACAAATTATGATTGAGCTGTAAATATAATAGGCAGTTTTACGTTCCAATTCTATAACACCTAAGAACATTGTTTGCATTCCGAAGCAATTTTGTTATCAGAACCCGCCATCTTGCATAGAAACAGTTGTGCAATAATACATGATTGATCAAGAATCGTGGTAGCTATGTCTTTGTTGCAGTACAGACATATGTATATAGGGAAAATGGCAAATATCGAACATCATGCGGTTATTAAGTACATGGTAAAAAGAGTGTGAATACAACAGAAATTCTTACAGATGTGACACATACACTAGGGCACTCTATGTCGTTTTCAGCTGTTTCCAAGTGAATCACGAAGCTTAAACTCGGCCTTCAAAGCTTGGAAGATGACCAAAATCTGTCACATCAGAAATTATCGATAAGGTTCACGACATGTTTCTGGAGGATTGCCTATTAAAGGTGTCCGAAATTGCTGAAGTTCTGGGAATTTCAGGGGAACGCGATTTGCTTTGGAAGAAATGTGCGTGAAAAAAATTATCTGCAAGATGCGTGGCGTGGCTACTCATTCAAGATCAAAAGCAAATCAGAGTGCAGGGCTCTCAGCAAATTTCGTCCATTTTCAGAGATTCCGCCTCTGTTTGTGAAAAAATGGATGTAGTACCACACACTTGAAACTAAACAATGGAAGAATCGCGATTCTCCACCGCCGGAGAAGACCTAGTGTATAAAATCACAGCGTGGTATTCTGGGATGCCAAGGGTGTAGTGCTAAATGATTATCTCCCCACTCAAATATCTATCACTGGGGCGTATTATGCTAATCTCTTGACTCATTTAAGACAAAATTACGCAAGAAAAGGTCGCATATATCAGAGAAGAAATTCATCTTACATAAAAACAATGCTCGCCCATGCAACGGCGGAAATCGGATACGATTTCAGACTCCAGGCCCATGAGTATGGAGTTAACAGTGACATGCATCCCAGCAATAATCCTTTCCTCTGAAAAATTTCGGCGCATTCTTTTACGGTAGAATATGAGGGGGATGCTTCCCCATATACACGTCCAATCACTTTAATTTCATTTGGAGTAAGTCCTTTTGTGAAGAACTAAATAACGGCTCGATACTCCATTTTGAACATGTCACACGTAGCCTTCTTTAGGTAACTATATCTGAAAACTGAATACAGCGAAGCGGAAGTTACAGATGAAGTTATTTACTTAACATATAAGGTAAGACACCAGATAAGGATTTTGTGAAGGCGATAATCCTTATTATGAAACTGCCCTCGTATAATATAATTTACATTTTTTCTAGATATTTTTACATAACCACATTATAATCTTAAATGGCATTCCATAGCATGCGTTCACCTTTTCTTCAATTTTCCCTCATATAAATTATTCTGGCAAGGGACAATTTGAGCCGTAAGATTGGGCTAGGGATAAAACTTGTAGGGAATGCTGTTTACTGTACTATTTAAATCAGTTCACTTTTATGTCTTATTAACATACATAATAATATGTTTATGGCATTAAATGACCTGTTTTTTTAAACATCGATACTGAACGATGTTTGGATTTTATATTCATTTTATTTATAAATCAGTTCCATTTTTCAGTTCATTTTCAATGCTTGTTAACTTATACAATACTGTGTTTATGGCATTAAAATAGCGTATTTTTTTTAAAAAAAAATATTGATATTTAAAACACTTTTATTTTATTTGTTTTGGTTTCTGTTGATACACTCCATATATTTACGGTTCGTTAAATGCACTTTTCTTGTATATTTCACTAACATTCTCAATTCTGGCAGAAATAACACAGAAAGGTATGTAGTGATATTGAAATTTAACTAGGGGAAAACAGTATTAGTTTCCTTAAGTGTTTGAAGTTGCAATTGATACTTTTTCAGTCTACTGTTTAAATGTTTTTGCCTAGAAACGGCTGCCTTATAATTATTATGAACGACTTAATCAACAATGAGTTTACTCAAGGTATAATGTACTGTTAACGTAATTAAAAGGTGATTCGGTTAAATAGTGATCCAATAAATAAAACGGAGTTAATTAGGTAGTCGAGTTCAACATATCTGTTGAAATAGTGCACAAACTACTCACACTGAGTTTTCTCTGGCATTCTGCAGCGCTCACGTCATCCACAACCCTTTCCTGAAGTGCCCTGAAGATGTTGGCTAGATAAGCTGTCATGTTCTGCAGGGGCTGTTGGGCAGGCACACATTTCTCCTGCTCCAGCAGTAAACGCAGCTGTAGTTCCTGCACTCTACCTTTCTCCGTCTGCAGCTCTTTCTCTAAACCAGCCTTCTCCATCAGTATAGCTAAGAACAAAAAGTTAACGATCACGTTTGACTTTAAGCTCGTTGTAAACTATTTAAGATTATGGGTGCTATACCACCGAGTACCTCAGTGCTTGGGAGGTTCCGGGTTTAATTCCCTCTGGTTATCCTGCCCTTGGGATTTTTCGTGGCTTCCCCTTATCACAAAGGCGAATGCTGGAATGAACATTTACATTCCACGAATTTTGTCTCTCCCATTTCATTTGTTGGTTCTGTTATAGGGTCAAAAGGCCCAGGCGAGGTTGATTGACAAGGTGCGATCATAGTTGCCTTTGGAAAAGTTTGGTCTGGAATGAAAGCAGACCTTCCGAGGGACTCGCTCAGCTCGGGGGGGGGGGTTATCTTAAAATATGTTACGGACCTTGTCAGCGTCCGCGCAGTCACCACCCGTAGATCCTGGCCACCTGGTGTCACACTCACCTCACTTCCTTCCGAAGGAGAGGGCCATTGTGGCTCAGGCGGTAAGGTTTGAGATTTGCTTTCGGGAGACGGATTCAAACCCCAAGAGGATGGCCTTACTGGTTTTCATTCTTTCGGGTCGAAAGTGCAAGGACTTACTGTGGTGTTACAGTGGTTTATATTCGGAAAGGTTTCTATTCGAGCATTTGGTATGAAAGCGACTGTTTAGAGGGACCTCAACTCCTTTGAAAGGCTCTCCGTCCCTATAATCATATAGTTCTGGTTATTTATATTGTTTGTGACAAGCTATACTTCTTATAGCTAACTGTTAGTGGAAATGCAGTTCGCAAGTAACATACGTGTGAACTTTAGTATTAATAATAATTATATTATAATAATAATAATAATAATAATAATAATAATAATAAACGAAACATACTTCTTAGAAAAACTTAATATACGAGGTAGTATCCACAATATTCGGAACTGGTGCTGCCATCTCAACAATAGTTGTAGTAGAGTTTTGTACCGCTAGGTGCAAACACTAGTACATCTCATGAGTGAGTGTTTAAAGTTTCATGCAGCTGGGTAGATGTGTTGAGATTCTATAATAGTTTTCATGATACTCCGTTTGTAGTGTGTGGCAATTTTACAATAGATCCAAGATTAAAACGGAGATTGTGCATCAAATTCTGTGCAGATCTCCGAGAAAATGTTACGGAGACCCTTCAATGATTCAAGAAGTATTTGGGGACAAAGCATGAGACGTACATATGTGTTTGAGTGGCAGGGCCGGCCGTACAACTATTGAAGACGATGCTCACACCCAGCTGCGCAACGCCTGACATTGTTGCCAAAGTTCAACGCCTCGTTCGTGAGGATCGATTGAAGACCTTGCTCATGAAGTGGGAGTTGGTTATGGGACATGCAAACGAATTTTAACTGACGAATTGGGCTTGCATCAGGTCGCCGCAAAATTTGTGCCAAGGATCCTGACTGCTGATCAGAAGACACAGGCAGCATATTGAAGTTTGCACGGAGCTTCGTCAGGCCGTATCCGATGACTCAACCTTGTTGTCCAGTGTCATCACCAGCGACGAGAGCTGGATGTACGCTTATGGCCCTGAGATAAAAAAACAATCCTCCCAGTGGAAGAGTCGGTCCTGGTGGTGTAGTGGTTACAATACTTGCCTCCTATACCCGAGATCGTGGGTTCGAACCCGGCCAGGACCGATGGATTTTTTTCGGGCGTAAAAATCCTAAGTATGGCTTCCTTCGGAGGGGAAGTAAAGCCGTGGGTTCCGTGTCGTACATTTACGGCACGAAAAAGAACCTAAAGACTGAAAAAAGAGGCCTCTGAGCAAAATTTGTCGGCTGTTTCACGCCCTGAATTGAATGGGACGCTGATGACCTGAGATGTTAAAGGGCGTCCGTAAATCAATAATAATAAAAAAAAACAGTGGAAGAGCCCGAACTCACCAAGAACAAAAAAAGCGAGACAGGGGAAGAGCAAAGTTGCTTCTTGTTTTCTTTGATACCAAGGATATTGTGCACAAAGAATTCATTCCAATCAAACAGTGAATTCCACGTACTACTGTGACGTTTTGTGACGGTTCCGGGAAAATGTGCGGAGACGACGACCCGAACTTTGGCGACAGGAGAACTGGCTGTTGCTTTACGATAATGCGCCTGTCACAATTCCTTGTTCACCAGGAGCTTTTCGACGAAAAACAACATGGTTGTCCCCCACCCACCATACTCACCTGATTTGGCACCCTGCGACTTCGCTCTATTCCCCAAATTGAAAATCAAGTTGAAACGATGTCGGTTCGACACAATTGAGAGGATTCAAGAAGAAACGCTATCTGTGCTAAACACCCTAAAAAACATGACTTCCAAGATGCACTTGGAAAATGGCAGAATCGCTGGGACCGGTGTATACGTATGGAAGGGAACTACTTCGAGGGTGCGGTCATTAGTCTCAAAGTAAGTTTTTGACCAGATGGCAGCACCAGTCCCGAGTATTCTGGATCCACCTCTTATTTACGTTCGTCAAATGCACTTTCCGTATGTATCTGTTGAAGATTCTCAATTCTAGCAGTAATACTGTAGAAAGGCGTGTAAGGATATTGAGATATAACTGGGGGAAAATAGTATCAGTTTTCTTGTTCAAAGCTGCAATTAATACTTCTTAAGATAGCCGTTACTAAGTATAAATATTTTAACAGTAGACAGTCGTTTTGATAAAGAATAACCGAAATTATCAAAACCAATATTTTGACAGATCATGCTTAGACAATTTTAACAGTGATAGTGTTCAAAATTGAGCAATATTGTGTACGAGTCGTGTGTTAAAAGTAAATACACTGCTCAAAACAATTAGAGGGACAAAAGTTTGAACATGTATTGCTGCCGTAGTAGCGTTTAGGGTGGTAAATATGTTTCTTACAGAAAATTTATACCTTTATTTAACAGCAGTGTACATCTTGTTTACTTCTCATTTCACACAAGAATGCTGTGAGCAAAAATTAAAGACAATGTTGTAAACTAAAGTGGAGCTCAGTGATTAGCATTGTTTGAAACTGACACGAGATAAGTCCCTAAGTTTCCGGTTTCGCCGATAAGGATTGGCGCCTTCACAAAATTCTTATCTGGTGTCATATCTTATCTGTTAAGTAAATAATTGCAGCTGTAACTGTGTTCAGTTGTTCAGATATAGTTGTATAAAGAAGGCTATGTGTGACATGTTCAAAATGGAGTATCAACCTGTTATTAAGTTCTTCATAAAAGAAGGACTTACTCCTTATGAAATTAAACAGCGATTGGACGGTATATATGGGGAAGCATCCCCCTCATATTGCACCGTAAAAGAATGGGCCAAACTTTTTCGAATCGGTCGAGAAAGCATTGAAGACGAAGAGCGTGCAGGTCGGCCCTTGGAGGTGCTCACTACTGAAAACATCGCTCTTGTGGAAGGAGAAATTATGAAAGACCGGTGGCTCAAAGTTACTGAAATAGCTGCAAGATTGGGCCTTTCTGAAACAACAGTCCATCGGATTATTCATGAATATTTAAACATGTATAAGGTTAGTGGAAGATGAGTGCCTTGACTTCTTATCTCAGTTTAAAAACAGCAACGAGTCATTTGTTGTCAGGCATTTTTGGAGCTCTGCCGTGGTAACGAGAGAGATGTTCTGCAAACCATTAGATGGTTTGGAGATGAAACTATAGTCCTCTACTATGATTCCTTGTCCAAAAGAGAATCAATGGAGTGGCGTAAACCTGGCGAAGCACCGTCTCTAAAGGCCAAGTTCACTCATTCAACCAAGAAGATCATGGTCACAATCTTCTGGGATTATGAAGGAATACTCTTCATTGACATCAAGGAGGGGAACAGCACAGTAAATGGGGAGTGCTATGCTGGCCTACTGTACAGACTGCGTGCTTCCACCAAAGAGAAAAGACGAGGAAAGCTGAGTGGTGTTGTGCGCCTTCTTCACAACAACGCTCCTGTGCACACGGTTCTTGTTGCAAAGGAAGCTGTGAAGTAATGTGGCTTCAAGGAGATCGATCGTCCACCCTACAGTCCAGATCTAGCTCCCAGTTTTCTCTTCTCAAAACTCAAGAGGTACCTTTGAAGAAGGAAATTTTAGTGTGATGAAGAAGTAATGAATGCTGGTTATGCCCATTTTGCAGAGAATTCTTCTGACTATTTGGGGGAGGGGGAGATGTGAGAAGTATATTGCAATAAAGGGTAACTATATTGAAAAGTAAAATACAGTTTTTGTTTTTATTATACCTAGAAAATGGTTAGGCCGTAAAATTATGAACTTACCGTCTAATACATTCAGTTATGTTATGATGTAGAGTTACGGCTCTGTTACCTTGATTAGTGACTTTGCAATTAAATGCCTCCGTTATAAGTTCCTCTTCGTGTTGCAGCCATCTCTGGCGTTCTTTGAGATAGCGATCACCTGCGGAACAAAGTTCTGTGATGTGAGCTGCTCGCTGTTGAGCCTGACTTGTAAGTATGTGAAGAAGTAGAAGCGTTGCGTTGGTTATGACACTTTCATTTGTCACCAGGACACCAACTTCCGCCATACCTCGGAAACTGCAAACAGATATCCTGTAATGACGTTTCTTTGTCGAAAAGTACAGTTGCTTTAATGTAGGTGTCTTCTCTTTCGCAATATGTGGATTCATTCTAGGATAATTTGCAATTATTGTTAGACACTTTACCGAAACTAACACGTACATACTACATTTGGAATCTACTGATGAATCAACATAACCGTTGCACTTCTCTCTTGTGAATAATGTGGCGTATGGTGGGGAGGGATTAATTGTTAGATATTGTTAATAATACGGGTATTGACAAGGCAGTGAGAGCTTACATATTATCGAGTACGTAGGTTAGGCGATAAGTTCTTGGTTCCATGTGATATACACTGGGTAGTGGCATATTTGAACCTGGGGTACTAGCTCCGCGCATGCGCATAATGTGATGCATTGAGCTGTTAACGTGGTAATGCGAAAAATCTTGCTTAGGAAGTCGATGAGAGAGGACGTTACGCCACTAACTCCAGGATAGGTAATCTTGACAACGACCTACAAGAGTGAAAGTAATACTAAATGTCATTAAAATGATATAACAAAATCCAGTAGTGTTCCGTTAGTCGGTTCATTTATATTTTCAGTATTTCCTAGTTTTTCTTTTATATTGGTGCGAGATGATGAACATGATAAATAAGTGATGTAAACTTGTCCCATGTCCGATCTCGTGGCGGTGACATGAATGAAATATGAAGAATAGGCGAGTGGCTCATTGATAGGCCGTGACTATGTATACTCTCTGGGGTATCTCACGCTACCTGTGAGTACCGCCACGGGTGGTCGTTAATGCGCGGACTCATGAGCGGGAAGTCTGAGTTTCGATTCCCACCAGGACCGTCCTCTTTGACAGGTTTTTTTTTTTTTTTTTTTTTCCAGGTTTTCCTCAGTCCTCATAAATGGCAAATACCGTGGAGTAACCCTAAACTTAGGCCTGGAACGTTTCCTTACTTAAAAAAAATCCTTTCCCAATATATCATTTTATCTCGTATATCATCAGTGTTCACCGGCTGTGGTGCCTCGGTAGTAAAAGCGAGCGTTAAGCATTATTAAAAAAAAAGTTAGCTGTATACTTTAAATACTTTCGATTTAAGTAGCTTTAAAGCATTTTGCATTCAATTTCGCCCAAACCAACAGTTCACTTGTGTCAAATGTCGTTACACCATGAATTCTTGATCGGAATGTCTGGGGTTTGATTTCCCTTCGACCACTCTCTCTTAATTTTATTATTTTTTTTTTCTTTCAGATTTTCCTTAATTCTCGTCAATGTACATGCCGGAGAGGTACTTCGGCCCAGTCCTCCTCAATGGCAAATGCCGGGCCGGTACTCTAAACTGGAGTTCATAACTCTTAATTCCTAAATAAAAATTCCTTTTCCAAATTATCAGTTTATCCCATGTATCATCAGCAGGTCTCTGGTGTTTATGACCTAGAAATGTTTCAAATATAGAAGCATTTATGACCTAAAACACATATTGCCATATTTTCAAAATCTTATATTTGTTTATATTAAAATCTTGCTGAATACTTATAAATTTAACCATTATAATAGGAATCTTTATTATAAAACGTTGAATTTATTTAATCATTCAAGAGAAATTACTCACCACTATATACAATGACCTAAATGTTACAATATTATGGACAGAGTATTCCAGTAACAAATTTTATATATTTAAATTGTTAAAGTAAAACGATCATCTATTTTCACACAGCATTGACTTGTTTGGGGAAAAAACTTCACTCAATATTGCAGGTCATTATTGAGGCTTGTTTTAAATAAATGAAATCACTAGTGTTGAATTCAAGTTCACCTTCTTGAATGTTGCCGGCTTAACATTCAGAGTTCATCATTCTTGCATTGAGTAGAGTATCCTTTATTCCGACCCAGCACACACTGTAGTTTTGCATTGACACATTCACTAACTTTTCCACGTTCTGCCTCTAACTTTTCCACGTTCTGCCTCTAACTTTTCCACGTTCTGCCTTTAACCCATTTACAATATTTTTCACATGTTGAAATAACAACAGTAATGTGTAGTATGATGTTCTGTAAACAGATGTGACTCACATTATGATAGCGTTGCTACAACAAAAAGGAGCCAAGATTATCGTTTGAACAGCGGAAAGCAATTTTGAAGTGGCAATGGAAAAGCGAGAATATTGTTGAAGTTCAAAGACAATGGAGACGTGTGTACAGAACAGAACCGCCAATGCGAGTTGCCAATTGCACGCATTCGAGACAAATTTGAGACTCGTGGTATCGTATGCAATGTTCACAAGGGCAGATCTGGGCAAACCAGCTACACTGGCAGCACTTCGGGAAGAAATTGAAACGGCGTATGCTGCAATCGCTTAGGACACTTTCGCAAACGTTGCTCAAACAGTAGTTCAACGTACTCGGAAGTGTATCGACGCCAATGGTGGGCATTTTGAGCAACTGTATGAAAATCACACCACATTTAGCTTTCCTCGCGTTTTCTCTTTGATGCAAGCTCGTAGTCTGTGTAGTAGGACTGCATAGTACTCCCCACTTACTGTGATATTCCTCTCCTTGAAGTTAGTGAAGAATATTCCTTCATAATCCCAGAAGATTGTGGCCATGATCTTCTTGGTTCACTGTGTGGCCTTTAGAGGCGGTGCTTCTCCCGGTTTACGCTACTCGCTCCATTGATTCTCTTTTCGACAAGGGATCATAGTGGAGAACCATAGTTTCATCTCCTGTAACAATGGTTTGCAGAACTTCTCTTTCTCTCGTTGCCATGGCAGAGCTCCAAAAATGCCTGATAACAGATGCCTCGTTGTTGGTTTTGGACTGAGGAAAGAAGTCTAGACACCCATCTTGCACTAATCTTATTCATGTTTAAATGTTCATGAATAATTCGAAGGACTATTATTTTAGAAAGGCCCAACTTGCAGCTATTTCCGTAACTTTGAGCCGCCGGTCTTCCATAATTACTCCTTCCACAAGAGCGATGTTTTCAGAAGTGAGCATCTCCAAGGGCCGAGACCTGCACGCTCTTCGTCTTCAATGCTTTCTGGACCCATTCGAAAAAGTATGGTCCATTCTTTTACGGTACAATATGATGGGGATGCTTCCTCATATCCAGTCGCTGTTTAAGTTCATTTGGAGTAAGTCCTTCTTTTGTGAAGAACTTAATAACAGGTCGATACTTCATTTTGAACATATCATAATCTTCTACACATAGCTTCTTTATGCAACTATATCTGAACAACTAAACACAGAGGAGAGCCGAAAATTTATTGGTCTATCCTCGTACATAATTCAGTTTGATAATTGGTACGAAATTGGAGACTGCTAGCATGTCAACCTAGAGCATAGGCACTGACGTGGAACAAAGTGACGTCAGAAAGAAAATCTTGCCCTGTATGTATCACCGTTTCATTCCTTTGGGTGGATTATGTGGAGGGAGAAGATAAGAAAATGGACAAACTCAGATACTTTTTAGGAATACAGTGAACTTCGAACTTCATACTCCGTAAAATAAATACACTAACATAATTTTCCCCCAGTGAAAATTAAACTTAATCTTTATGCTGACAATATTTTTCTATTTTTTTTTATTTGTTCTAATTCTAGAATTTCGGAAGGTTAGCTTAATTAATTATTAAAGGAGAGCCAGAAATGAAAATCACAATGAGATAGAGACGTAAAAGAGGGAAAGGGGATATCTTACAAGTAACTTTATGGAGAAAACAATAAACATTTTCTTCATTATTCTAGCAAGAATAGGACAAAGTGAATATTAGTAATAAAGATTAATACAGTGAGGTTGTTTCAGTTACCCACCGTCTGATCGCGGTTGCGTGAAGGGGAGGTGCAACAGCAGAAACCGGAAATGGGAGATAAAGTCATCGCGCGTAAAGTTAGTATTTATATTTTTACTGAAAGTATAACATGATACTGAAATTAAACGTAATAATAAGCAATAAAATGAGTTCTAAGAGATGTTGAAAATGATGCCCCTCAAAGGCAATACATTGCAGGCATCTCCGTAGGAAATTCAGGTATTACATATACTTTTTCTTTCTTAAGAGCCCAGTGGTTCAGGTGGATGAGAGGACCTGTCTCCCGTTATTTTTTAACAAGTCAGCGAACATTTTCTCCGCCTGGACCATAATTGGAGGATATTTTCTTGCGAAATGCCTTTCCACTTTTCTGCAAGAACACGCTTTTCACATATGTACCGTACATAAAGACCCAAGAATATATTTATGTGGTGGCGTAACCACAAGGCATCTGAGTAACACCCGAAGGAACCATTCACTAATAAAATCTTCCTCAAACGAACTACAAGCTGCTAGCTGCGCATGCATTACCGGCCATGACGACTAGCTTCTCTCTGTGTGCAGCCGCGCTCTGTTGGCCCGTAACTAAAATAATCTTACTGTAGCTCGTATCAGTCCTCTGCCTCTTTGCGGATTATAGGACAACAGTTCTATCTATTATTCGTGCATTTAAAACCAGGAATGCGTGTTACCTTAGATTACACTTTATAAGGAAGGGTCTTCGTCTGTACCTTGCGGAGGTGCACACTTAAGTGATTTGTTATAGAAGGCAAGAAAGAATAATGTTAATATATGAACAAACTAATTCAATTGCATTTTGATACTTTTTTTAATGATGTTTAACGCCCGCTTTTAATACTGAGGCATCACAGGCGGTGGACACTGATGATACATGATATGAAATTATATATTGGGAAAGGATTTAAGGAAGAAAACGTTTCAGGCCTAAGTTTAGGGTACCTCCCCGGCATTTGCCATTTATGATGAGGAAAACCTGGAAAAAACTTTTGTCAGGGAGGACGGTCCTGGCAGAATTCGAACCACCGCCCGCTCACGAGTCCACGTCTTAACGACCCCGCCACCCGTGGTGGCATTTTTCGGAAAGGAGCGGCATTTAAGGGTATATGGCCATTTGCAGAAACAGTGCAAACCGATATGGTGAAATACATATACAATATAAATGAAAAATAAAGTAACACTATGAATATATATAACATAACAATAACACTAGTGAAAGAAGCAGAAAAGGAATAAAACACTTAGACACAGATTATCTCTCGCCACATTTCGAGCTTCTGGAGTTCTTCTAAGGCAAGAAGACAAGTAACGGAATTAAAACAGTTAAAATCTTCCCGGTTGTTTTACTGTGATCCATGTATAAATTTCACTCACTACAAGTGGGGTAGTGGACCATTACACCAACTAGCAAGTGAAGGTAGTAAAAATAAATATTGAATATCGCTAATTGTGGCGTGTCATTCGTTCCGCAGCCCTAAGTTATCCAGAGAATTTAACATTTCTTCATTTGCTACCTGTTCTTCTAAGAACGTCTTTCATATATATGTTATCTTGTAAGCTTTCAAAGCATTTTATATATGGTTTAACTTCTACTGTTGTTTCGCTACGTATGAACAATCATAGACGTTCTGTTAAAACCAAGTCTTCCTTGCCGGTTGCCCAACATGCCCTGTCTCACTGTAAGAATTTTGATGATGCTTTTAATTTAACACTCATTGATGCGTTACCTACACAATGCTTGAAAGTTTACTCAGAGATAGAGAGATGGCAGCTGTATTTTTACATAAAGTGCTTATACCACCGGCTTTAAATCTTAGGTATTAATTTTATATTCTCTCTTTCACTCTTGTTGCTTGTTGAATCTGTTTCCATGCATACGTTACCTTCGATATTCAATATTTATTTTTAGTACTATTTTTACTGTAACCAGCTGCCTAAAACGAGTAAGCAATATATTATTGCTCCTAGTAATAAAAGAGTGCATATGAAACAAATTGAGGGTACGATGCACAAAATGGTGTCACATCCTTGGAGTTGGGAGCTGCACTTTACCCCATTTTTATGTTCATTAAAACAAAACAAAAAATTTAGAAACTATCTTACCTTATTATAAGTTTTATTTTTACATTAATTCAAAGTGTGATTATTTTTCATAAAAATACCTACGGCTAAACAACATGCTTCAGAACATTATGTGGAAGATTTAAATAAGTTTTAACATGGATCGTCAGGTATCAAATTAATATTCAATATATTCTGCACAATAAATATAAGCATAAATTTGTTCTATCTGGTTTATGTTGTGGGCATGTACATTAGTTCTAATATTTTATGATTATATGCTACAATTGACCCCTTTCTCTGTTATATCTGTTTACATTGTTTATGTTAATTCAGAAAGTTTTGCACAAAAGTATATAAATAGAAATAAAACAGTTTAATAAAATTAATTTCTGCGTATGGAATCTGAAGTACATATGTTTGGAAAGAAAAACAAAAACTTACCGTTCAGATACAACTTTCCTGATCAAAAAAAGCGTCTTGCAGCTAGCTTGTTTCTGTGGTTTCATTTATAAAGCAAGCAGTCCGTTGTTGATATATTCTGAACTTTCCGGGAGCAAAGATTAGGTCACACAGATTACTCGCAAAAGCAATAAAGATTGTCTTTCATGCAAACAGGGAGTGAAATATATTAGCAAAAAACACGAATATATCTTGTACGGTTAAGCAATACATTCGAGTCGGTCCTGGTGGTGTAGTGGTTATCATACTTGCCTCCTATACTCAAGATCGCGGGTTCGAACCCGGCCGGGACCGATAGATTTTTTTCGGGCGTAAAAATCCTAAGTATGGCTTCCTTCGGAAGGGAAGTAAAAGCCGTGGGTCCCGTGTCGTACATTTACGGCACGAAAAAAGAACCTCAAGCCTGAAAGAGAGGCCTCTAAGCAAAATTTGTCGGCTGTTTCACGCCCTGAAAGAGCAGACTAAGCATTTAACATAAATAACCAGGAATACGTTGCATAGGGGTGCGATACAATGTAGACTGACAGCAGGCTCTTAAAGAACCGCATGACTAATTTTTTATCTTATTTATAATTTTATACGGTAATGCTAAAAGCAATTCTACATCTCGAGAGAGGCATTCTATTTTTACAAATATTACTTCTTATATTATCATCTCGTTAGTTTGTGATTTGTCAGAATTGTATATTTGTTTACAAATGTTTGAAAAATACTACTGTATTTGCTCACAAGTCAGTTTTCGTTTTATCTCTCGACTACTAAGAATATCACAGCGTCGGCGCTCGCATTTCCAAAAATTTTAGTCCCAGTGATGAATAACGATACTCGACATCCAGGCCCCTGTTTCGCAAAAGTATGATCTAAAACATTATAAATGCATGCACTTGTACTTTGTAGTTATTAGTACACTTCTGTTCCAAAAAGATTTCTGCTACACTTGTACTTTACAACTCCATACTTACAAATGCACAAGTGAATTTTCGTTGCACTGTTTCACAGAAATATTAGTATTAGTAGGCACTGGTAGTTTGCACAACTTTCTCTACAAGTGTAGCAATATAGTTAACTTAAAATATTAGCACAAATTTTATTATCTTTGTAATGATTTTGGGAGTCAGCTGACCTAAATGTATTAGTGAAAGTGATGATAATGATGAACGGGAATATGTATAAAGAAAGAAAGTAGTATTTGTGTGTGTGTGCAATGATAAAGTTAGGTTAAGTGCAATTAATGTATGACTTATGACCGATATTGGCGTTTCCTGTTTCAAATGCATATTTCAGACCAACATCTTAGTTCATTATTTTTAAGGTTCTCGCCACATGCCACGAAACTTTTTTTTCAGTCCTCGTTCTCTTTAAAAAATAATCTCTTTTGACACAACCCCCCCTTCCGCTTATTATGAGAAGTGGTTGTGAAGCAATATAAACAAATAAATAAATACAATCAAATGTACTAATAAAATAAATACCGAAAGCATTCGGGAAGCCCGATTCTTCTGCCATCTCACGACGATTCAATTTAAATTTCAGATTGATGCTCCTAAATGTAGTTGTAAGGGACCGTTGTCTCAAAGTGGATTATTACGCTTGAATATCGATAACTGCATAATAAAATATTTACATTATCATTATATCTGAGAAAAATGCAAGACTCGTTTAGTAGGAATGGCGATAATCCGCTATGTAAATTAAAAATCCCTAAGGAGTGGACATAACCTAATTCAAGGTATGGCGGCGTATGGCTAACAGCTGTTCCTCCATTTTGCTCTGATATGACGTCACCTGTAATTTTGGACTAATGCTTTACAAATGTTGCACTTCTTTGGTCTAATAGAAAGTTACAAAACCATACTTTACAAGGACTTGTATCACTACGCTTGTATGTATTAGACTGTACTTTTGTGGAATAGGGCCCAGTTCACTTATTGAAACCTCTAGCAAATATGCACACTTGCTTAGGGAGCTCTAGATGGGTCTAATATAACCCTATTTTTTGTCCCTGCTAATAGACTGTGACTGTGCACAATGCAATGGCCCATTGATAAATATTAAACACGGTAAGTTCAAATCGAATGATAAAAGAAGAGGTATAAGTAAAGCGTGAACTAGACTTTATGTAGTGTTAACAGAAAATGATTAGGACGCGGGCTATGCTCAATGTAAGACTGAAGGATACATTTTAAAACATATAAAACATTATGCGCCATTATTGCAAAAGTAAATGGAGAGGCATGGAGTACGTTTGCTATTGCGTCTAACAGTGAAGTAGGGAGTGCCATGCTACGGAGATCACTCGCTGAATATACCGATTCTCGTCCGATCACCGAAGTTAAGCAGCATTGGGCATGGTCAGTAATTGGATGGGTGAGCGCTTGGGAACATCACATGCTGACATCATCACTGCTGTACATATAGGCTGAGATTTTCATAATGTAAAACGGGTTTAAGATGTTATGGTGCTGTATAATGCAAATGATGTTATTCTTCAGAATATGTCAGGTCTATTTTGAGTAGACATTATATTTCTGATATAGCAAGTACAGCATTGTGCAGTAAATACTTACTAATGAGACATACAAACTACTAAGAACTTATCAACTAAACAGCCTTGTGTTTTGTTTGAATCATAATGTTCAATATATTTGTTATATTCATTAGCATTCTTTTACTAAATTAATATAATATTTCCTTGTTCAAATATTAGAAGCATATGGTGATCGGTTAGTAAATAGTAGCTTTAATTTTAAGATTGATATACGACTATAATATAAAAAATAAACCAAATGGAACAAGATAGGTACTGAGTAGAGTTCAGACAGTCTATATTTATGCCTCATCATCATCGCCCCTGGATTCTGGCTGCCCGGTGTCTCCCTACCTCATCCCGTTCTCCCAAAAGTAGATATTAAAGGCCAGTCCTTGATAGGGTTTCTAGACCTCTCAGATCTTCCGGAATTGTTATTTGCGTTCCGGCGTCCTGAACATTATGTCCCGGTTTTCGGCAAACAAAAATAATTATTTGTAGAATGTAGGTTTCTCACGGCCGGTATCAATTATAATCCGAGCTGTAAGGTCGCGTTTCCATGGGATTATTCTCCTTCATCTTCCCAGACATTTCTCCGTGACCAGCAACCATACCACACCACTGAAGAATGGACTATGGCCTTACAGCCCGAAAGACTGAGTTATCAAAAAGTAAATAAATAAATAAATAAATAAATCATAATTTTCCTTTTCTTTATACACAATTTCTGATAGGTCTATAGCAACTCAAAAAGAGTAAAATAAAAATGAATTGAACAGCCCCATGAATACTACATAAAAGACTATGAATGCTTAATACCTACCGAGGACTTATTGAAGCTGTTAAATGTTATCCAGTGTTGTGTGTGGGCTTGGTGTGTTGATAAACCTATAGTAATCGCAAAGAAAGCTGGCGGGTGACTGACAAGACTTTTTTTTTCTTTTTGTACTCATATCAATATAAATGTATATTTTCTTGGCACAAGTGATGCACAAGTACCATAAATCTGTCGATAACATTGCACTTAGAAGCATGTTTTTGCATTCTTTTACAAGATTTAAACTGCTACACAGGACAATATCAGCTTAGGAATTCCTAGATTCCACCTTACATTACTAAAACGTTAATAAATCAGGTTCAAACGAAGAGCTTGAAATAATTTCAGTAAATTATATCACAAGTGAAAGTTAAAAAACAAAAATTAAACAAACAAAATTTCATAACCAACAATTCTTTCGGAGAAATAGCTAAATAAACGGTAATAGAAGTGAATTTTCAAGTTACTGCATTTACTGTTAGTTATTCATTGCCGACAATCGTGATTTCGTTCGTAATGCCACCAAAAATACATGTAGTTTTAACGACAAATTGCATACACATTTTCGTACATATAAATAATTAATGCAGTACGTGTTTCCAGTAATAATGCAAGATACTACATTATGGGCAATATCAAATCTCAAAAGCTCCGAAAGGCTTAGAGTTATTTTATTCCTAACAAACCGAGTTTGCTACTTTCACCTTTCATACAGTCAAATACAATCACACAAATATGAACTTTGTTGGGATCGACATTATCTATACTATAGAGTCCACAGAGGCTCTGCACATTTCAATTTCTTCCTGGTATATCTTACCATCATTGCCTCTACTATGTACCATTTAGTAGATTTTCGGTTAGAATTTACAATAGGAGAGTCTTTCTGGTGCTGCTTGCCGTTTTCTTTCTTTCTTTCTTTCTTTCTTTCTTTCTTTTTTCTTTCTTTTTTCTTTCTTTCTTTCTTTCTTTCTTTCTTTCTTTCTTTCTTTCTTTCTTTCTTTTCGAGATAGAGATGGACAAACATCCATCTGTAGGAAGCGAAGTATTATGGGTTTGGAAAGGACTGGCACATTGGTGCCACGGGTACTGGATTCGTGCATGAGAAATTATTGACAATGTTTTTTCTTCTTGAGTTTAATATTCGACGTTGTTTCCCAAGTGGCAATTGTTTTAAAATGTTGGTTTCAGTACTTGGAATAAAAGCTTTATTTTGGCTTTTGAATAATTATAAAATCAATAAACATAAACATTTGGATAAATGTACACTATATATCGCAAAATCTGTATGGTAATTTTAAATTTCGTCCCTATTTATGACGATCGCTAAGTGTCAACCCTTTATTTGGCATTTCAAATGCAGCCACAAAAAAATTAATTCGCCATTAAGTTCATAGTACATCTTGTATTCATAACCCCTGAGACAGAAGCATTATAAAACGTGTTTGAGCACCTACCAAAAATGTTAAAAGAAAAAAGTGATGTATACAGAGTGTTCCTAAAGTCCAGTAATACATTTCTTAATTTATTACACAAAAACTACAAATGATACAGCTTTCGTGTATATATATATATATATATTGTGTGTGTGTGTGTGTGTGTGTGTGTGTGTGTGTGTATGTGTCATATTAAAGAGGATCTCAAATGGTTTAGTTTTCAATGTTTGATTTTACAATGACCTGATATAGGAACCACATGTAGCTCGGCATATGTCTATACGGTAATCAAACTCTTGCCAAACCCTTTGGAGAAATCCTTGGATACTGTCGTGGTAACTTCTTCAATCCTACATTTGAGTTCTTCTAGTTTTTGTGGCACCTACATACAATCGTTGATGTATTCCCATAGGAAGAAGTCACAGAGAGTTAGATCCGGCGATCTGGGAGGCTAATTTTCGAAACAGTTATCATTAGTCCTGCTCGTCCGATTCATTATTGAGGTAGCTCGTTCAGAAATCACGAACGTCATTATGGTAATGGGGCAGGTCCCCATCTTGCTAGAACAGGAAATTGTTGGAACTGTCTTTCATTTATGGGAACAACCATTGCTGTATCATATCCAGGTAAGTATATCCATTACAGTGAAGATGAATAGTCCGTAAAGTTCCCGCGATGACATTGCATTGAAAACGTCCACTTTAGGTGAATCACGCTCACTTTCGACTGAGTACCCCACACTAGACAGTTATGTCTGTTGACTTTGCCATTTGTATGGAATGTCGTTTCGTTACTAAAGATTATGTGATTCACGAAATCATTATCTTCTTTCATCCATTGTTGCACTCGGATACAGAACTCATAACGTTGTTGTTTGTTTCAGCTGTTATAACAGCTTCATATGCACAGTCTCTTACGTCGTGTCTTCCAAACTGTCATACGTGGTACTTGCAGCTTGCGGGATGCTCTACGAACTGATTTTTTCCGCACTCTTTATGAAAGTCTCGATCACACAGTTAACGGTCTCTTCGGTGGCTGTCAGACGGCCACTTTTTTCTTAGGACTTAGCAACCAGTACTCATAAATTTGTCATGCAAGGCCTAAATAGCATTCCTGCTTGGAGCTTCTTTACCGTACTTAGTCCTGAACTTTCGTTGCACTTTTGTAGCACTCTTAAATTTATAAATTCCAACACACAGAAAGCGTGCTCTTCGCCAGAAGTCCAATCTTTACAAAACACCAACTACGGAGAATGGGGAAACTATGAGCATTGGCGGTAAAATCCGAACCATTTGAGTTCCTATTTAATGTGACATATATACGGAAACTGTATCATTTGTAGTTTTTGTGTAATAAATTAAGAAAAGTGTTACCAGACTTTAGAGACACCTATATAAACCACATCATTGCCTACAGAAGGCACATGCAGAACAACTTTGTATTGGCAAAGAACAACTTCTCGAGAGACGTCAAATACTACTTACTTCGCACAGCAGACTATGGTTAGTGCTGTACAATTTGCTACACTGAATAGGTAGTCAAAAGCAATGTTAGTTACGGCTTTGGGTGGCAAAAAGATGTCTACCACTTTTATGCACGTTTAAGAGGATTTGTTTTTTGCTTAAATGGAAACGGTAGCAAAAGGTTTAATATGCAACAGTACACGTCCAATTTGAAACATACCACATTTTATACCACGATAAAAGTCCGTCAAGCAGGAGCTGCATGAACAGAGGAATTCCTTGCCGATTGAATATCTTTTAAAAAGAATTAATATAACATCTAAATTAGGTCTTATTAATTAATGAAAGAAACAAGTTATGGCATTATTGTATGGTATTAGGGAAACAAAATTACAAATGTTGCAATCTACAAGTATTACAAAAGAGAAACTACGTTTCTTTTAGAATTATTAGTATTATAATTGGGATTAAACCACAATTATTATTAATTAAATGAAATATATGACCATTGATAGACAAAGCTATACTATGTGGATATTTTTAAACATTTTTAAATGTAACCATGTTTATGAACTTACCCATTGATATCTTCACATTCTCTTAAATAGAGAAAAGTAACAGAAAGTTTCCAGTTACATTGTGTATTTAAGAAGATAACGTTCATGTGTTTTAATAAAACAAAAGCATGTTACTATTTATAATTTATTGTACTAACAATCGAACGTTTCATAGATTTTCATTGGCTCTGAAATATAATTTAAATGTTATTGTAGCAAAAACATATAACGCAAACATTTTATGAAGTTTATTACAGAGTGCTGTTACATACAAATGTAGTTCTCAAGCGCATATTGCATTAATATTTCACAGCTGCTATCTTCAGGATGATATTTTTGTTAAATATAAAATACATAAATAGGTTTTATACGCTGAATTAATTTCTCATTTTATTTAAAATAATGCAGAAAGAATTAAACGCAAGAGCATTTTTAGCGAATTCCGAAGGAATGAAGCTATTGCGGAAGGCACAGTGAAAAATCTGCTTATATTATTATTATTATTATTATTATTATTATTATTATTATTATTATTATTATTATTGTTGTTGTTGTTGTTGTTGTTGTTGTTGTTGTATTTTAGCAAATTCAGAAGGAATATAAGCTATTGCTGTTGTATCAATGGAAAGAATGTTTACTAATCTATCCAAATCTTCATCGATCGTACTTACAAAGCTTAAAAAATTAAATAAATAAGTAAATTAAAAATATTTCCAATATATATATATATATGTGTGTCCGTTCCCTCTCTAGCGGTTGCAATTTTTGTTTTTTTCTCAATGAAACTCGGCATATAGTCATCAATTAACAAACGATTAGTCAAGTTCGTTAAGAAGCAAAAGGAATCATTGGGAGGAGGGAGTAGACCTGCAGCGAAAATTTTTAAAAATAATTGAAAAATCACTTTAGCGGCCGCAATGTTTGATTTATCTCAATGAAGCTCAGTAAAAATATTTAAAAGAAATTTATAAAAGAAATTTTCGAAAATCATGGCAATCGGGCCACTCGGAGTGGGGGTATACCTATAAAACTTTTAGGGGTTAAAGCAGCATTTAAAAATCTCTTTAGCGGTTACACTTTTAAGAGTTTTTAGAGGAAACTTGATATATGCTATTGAAATAAAGCCGAAATTTTTTTCTTCGAAAATCGCTTAAAACGGACTCTTAGGAGGGGGAGGTTTATCTGAAACCCAAAATTTAAATATCGCTCTAGTGGCATTAATATATGATTTTTCGCAACGAAACTCCGTATATGCCGCTTAAATACAATAAGAAAAATCGTCTTTGAAAATCAGGGGAATGGCGCATTAAGAAGGGGGGGCCTTGCCTGCACCCAAAAATTTAAACATCTCTCTAGTGGCATTAATTTGCTTTTTCGCTACAAAATTCTGCATATTCCATTTAAATAGAATAATAAAAATAATTTCTGAAAATCACGGAAATCGGGCCACTAGAAGGAGGTTATCTAAAACCCAAAATTTAAAAATCGCTCTAGCAGCACCAATACATTGTTTTTTCACAACAAAATTTCACATGTACTGTTTAAATGAAATGAAAACTATTTAAGGGGGAAAAAAGTTTTGAAAATTATCAAATTATTGGGTGTGGGGGGGTATATGTGAAAAACTTTTGGCGGTTAAGCCCAAATTAAAAACTGCTCTAACGAACGAAAATTAAATTTTTTAATTTTTCATTTCTTTGAAATTCGCTAAAGCAACTATTTTGCAGCAAGAAATTCATAAACGAAGTGCAAAATGCCTCGAAAACATAAACTTAAGTAAAATAATTATTTTTTTACTATGCTGAGATATGGTTACTATCAAATGAGCATTGTTGCCGACAAGTGAATATTACAAATGTCGAACCATCTATAAATAGATTACTTCTTTTTCAGTTAATATGCAATATTTTATTATTATTAATATAATAATAATAATAATAATAATAATAATAATAATAATAATAATAATAATAATAATAATAATAATAATAATAATAATCTTGTCCTTCAAAGTACGCTATATCAGCATTCTTGTCAGCACAATGAAATGAAGGAAAATTGCAGAATCCTTACAGAATACTGCAATCATTTGCAATTTAGCAAAATATTAATTCATTATTTGTTCTGAAAATATAAAATAATTTATGTTATTTTCCAGAGGAAATGTAATATTATTAATGCTTTTCTGACAGTGTGCAAAGGTGGTTTTAATTCTATAGTTTGTTATTTGTAATTTGAAACAACAAAGGTTTGACATTAGTTTAATATCACTAAACATTTATGTACACTATTTTAATGTGATATTTTATTTCGTTTCGTAATCACTAATTTAATTCACTCATTGTCGGAGGCAGGCCATTGGCCAAGCAAGTCGTGCGAGCGTTGTGTACCCCACGCTTAAAAAATTGCAAGAGTCGGCTCTATCCCTGGCTTATAGTGTTTATAAGGATTGATTCTTTAGATCATAACACTGCCACCTATAGTGCTACTATAATGTTATTCGATAATTTAAGCGAAATGTAAATCGTTGCACCTGACGTCAGATTAAATTACATCTTACAAAGAGTAGTTTTGAAATAAGAAACTTCTTGGACCATATTTTGCGAAAGACTCTAGAAATATATTGGGGATGCTGTGTACAGTATCTTAGTAGGCAAATCAATTGACATTGGTATTACTAAGCTTCTAGCTATAGCTATAATAAATCGCAGTAAAATATCTTGTAGCATTGTTTTATTTGTTGCACTTGGCGAACTTGAAAAATGTGATGAGGCTAATGTATTTACTATTAAACAAACAGGAATCCTTAAACCCGCTCATAGAAGCAATACAATTGCGTAGTGATACAATCACGACGGTTGAATTACAATGGCAATAGAATTATTAATGTAAATAATTCTGTCGACTTTTGATGTCAGGTTTTTCTATTGTCATGATGCCAGTGGCGAAAATCCTTTCAAAGAACTTGCAGACTTTGTGTTATCTACGTAGGTGCTTCCTTGGCCCAACGCCGAGGTCGAAATGATATTTAACCAGTGAAAACAAAATGAATGCGCACAGGAATGGTGAACGCTATATTGGAAATTCACAGAAATAATCAATGCTGCTATAATTTTGAACTCCCTACATCCGTTCTAAGGACAGTGGGCACAATAAAAGCATATAAATGTAGACGTTGTAGACCATCAACACCAAAGCCCACTGCTGCTTCAAATTCCCACATCGTCTGCTTTCCTTGAAGATGATGTCATCGATAACGTCCTTGATGTTCTCTAGATTTAGGTAAGTTATATTGTTTTATACAGTCTGTTTTTCATGTAAGTATTATTTGTCGAGTGTCGATTATTTTTAAATGCCAGATAAAGAAGTGAAATGTAATTCTTTTAGTCCTTTTTGTTTTTACTCTAAATTTGATTGGAAGAAAATGTTGCTATTGGCTACACTGCAAAACAGACCTGTCAGATTTGATGTTGGCTATACTGTTTGCGCAGCGGAACTTAGGTTATGTGGAAGAGTAAATGGAAGAAGAATTTAGTTATTAACAGTTCAAGTTATTGACAAGTTCATTGTTCGCAGGTCTCTGTGGCTGCCCCACGAACTTACTGAATGCTCCGGGAACTAACTAACTAACAGCTTATTGTAGCACTGTGGAAATATTTGAAGATATAGTAAGTGGTTGGTATATGGAGTGTATTTTTCTTTAGGTGATAAAACTTTTTTTTTTTTTTTTTTTCCATATTAAAATGCATGTCCTATAGGTATTCCACTCCGGTCAAATTTGGGGACCATTGAAAATTCAGAGGAAAATGAATCTATCTTGCACTAAGCTCTAAAAAATATTTGGCAACATATGACCAACCTAACAGGCAAAGTCAATCCCTTATGACCAGTATAATTAATCTAATGCTATTAAAATATTTGGTTTATAATTAGCGAAAGAGCAAATAAACGACAAGTTGTAAGGTGTCAACATTTGGTGCCTCTTGAAGAAGCCGTTGATACCGTGAATAGTTTCAGTTGATATGGAGATATTCAAAACACATGTCTTAAATAATGCAAGTACATCTGAATGCATTTCTCCACAGAAGTTCATGAAGATAACTTTGAACACAAAGATAAATACTTGTGGGATAAAGCACTGGTTTCTTTTACATCCAACTTAAGAGTGAAGCAGAATAATGCAAATTACTGTTAGATCACAAATACTAAATTTAGTGGCGCGTATCATTCCTGTGCTCATTTAGCAACTACAGCTGCGTAAAAGTTTATTCGTAGTCTTGTGGTTCAGATACTCCATCCAGAAGGCCATTTCCGCTTCTTTTTAAATATCTCCTTAGGCGAATATAAACTCCAAATCTTCTTGCAATCATAAAGCTTCCTGGGTAATCAAAACACTAATAACTGACCTTTTCTCTAACTTTACCCAGTGTTATTTTCATTTCATGTATATTTATTTATTTATTTTTATGCATCATATATAAAACTGGTACTGTAGTTGATTAGAGCTTGCATATGTTGAACATGATAAAGATAAAATAAGTGTTAATGTAGATGGTTTATTTATGAACGCTTTTTAAGATCTCAGGGCATCAGCGACCCATCCTATTCAGAGCGTGAAAGGGCCAACAAATTTTGCTCAGAAGCCACTTCTTTCAGACTTGAAGTTCTTTATCGTGCCATAAATGTACAACACGGGACCCACGGCTTTACTTCCATTCCGAAGGAAGCCATACTTAGGATTTTTATGCCCAAAAAAAATCCTTCGGTCCTGGCTGGGTTTGAACCCGTGATCTTGGGTTTATAAGGCAAGTATGGTTATCACTACACCACTAGGACCGGCACTGTTCATGTAGAAGTGACCGTGAAGGAGCATGGTTGATACCTTCAGCAGCTGCAACTCTTTGCTCACAAATTCCAGGATCATTTTATACTTGTCTCAACGCCTATGCCTCCATATCCCAGTACGAAGTGTGCGAGGTCTACCGCAATCTGTTGTCCTGGCTGCAAATGATCCTATGTGTGCAAGTCGCTGGAATAGCCTGCTTAGTTTTTTTCAGATGGAATATGGCATTGTGGATTTTATTTGGTGTATGTATCATGGGCCTGTCAATTACTGCCATTGGCTAATGCAGAAGGATCAGGTTAAGTCTGTATGCAAATCAATGCACAAAGAGAGCATTAGGATATTTTTCCTGTACTCTAATTTGCAAACCGCTTATTTCTCCTGCTATTATTAAAGCACCTTCGTATGAGCAACAATTTTATTTATTTGCTTCTTTTTGGACTAATATATTTAGTAAGACATTAGAACACATGATCCGCTAATACTGTGGTCATCCAGTTTTCACTAATGTCAGCAAATCCTAAGAATCATTTTTCAATCTTTCTACTTATTATTTGCAATGTCTGTTGTTTTTTTAGTAATGTTGCAACAAAAGGAGCAAATTTCATTTCTTATTTCATACATTACATTTGTAACAGAATTAATTGGTTATTTTGAATTCTATAGGGTGTTCCAGTAAATGTAAGTTTCAGTTACAAATCGTTTGTAAGTTTCGCATTACATTTGGCAATCAAATAAAGCAGCCCATTGTAGTTTCATTTGTTCAATGCTTTCATAATGCCCTTTGAATGCTATTTTTGCTTAGCGAAATAACTTGTGGTACTAATAAGGGGCTTTAATATTTGTCTGTTTTTTTATATTTTCATTGTGTAATATGAATTCTCATCCATTGTGTCAATTCTTGTAAAACCAACTGTCTTTAAAGGTGTAATAGCTCGAAGGTGATATGTCAGTTATCGTCACATCATGCCCAATGGCAAAAGTAGAGGATGTCCCAGGTGAACCTTGGATCACTCATTGTTAACCTAATGGACCTACGCAATTAAAGTGAAAAGTAGTAGTAGTAGTAGTAGTAATAATAATAATAATAATAATAATAATAATAATAATAATAATAATAATAATAGTAATAGTAATAGTACTTTTCTGGAGTTGTACTCTATGAGTGGTAGGATTAAAAGCCTTTTTTTAAAAGACCTGTCATAAAATGTGCTCTTTTCTCAAGAACATTAAATATGTGTATTGATCTGTTCGATCAAATCATAAGAAAATGTATAATATTTGTTTTGTATTCGTTGGTCTTGGATACACTGTGTAAGAGAGATAGTTACTCTTAAGTGAATAAACAGATGTGATGATATACAGTTCATATTAACCATACATTTCTCTTCATATCCAAAAATTTCACATTGAGAGCTATATAAGTGATATCGTATATCAAGTTGAGCATTCTGAATTCCAAATAAAATAATTCAGTAAGCAAGCATTATTTTGACCATTTTTGCAAGTTAGAGTAATATAACATTCCCATGTTAATGAAGACAGATAATTATTTTGTTCCATTTTACCAAAAATGTTACTAGAGGCATGTTTTAGGTAATATGGCTGGTTCTGCAAATTACCTGCATAACATAGTGGGTCAGGTTGCTGAGTTAAACCATCCCTATAAGGCTATCCTCACATTCAAGAATCGTGGGAAGACTGAACGAGCACTTCTTTGGGGTGACAAATTAGTTGTGGATGGCAAGAATGTTAAATATGTAAGTACAAGTTCTTAATTTTAATGCCGCATATGGCATTTTGTTCCTTCATTTATTTTTTATTATTATTTTATTTAGGTGCACACTGTTTTGTTGCTTAAGCTTTTGAGATGATCCCTGCAGGATCTTTTTCATGTATTTCAGAAATTTGAGTCTATTCCATCTAACTTCACTCAATTAACATTTTAAAATTTGACTCTTTTCATAATAGAGGTAGCAGATAACCACTGCAATGGATCTTGAATCAATGTGTAGCTGCCAAAGTAAGATAATGCATAGCTCCTCTTTAATTAAACACAGATTCTCTCTTACTTGTCTAACCCAATCAGAACATTCAACATAATGTGCATGATTCTCAAACACATTGTGATGCAACACAAATGCAGGTAACAATTACTATTCATTAGTGCATTCTGTACGAAATGCTATAATGCTTTTCATCGATATATAGCCATAATTCCTTTATTTAAATGAAAGGAATAATTTTAGATCCATGTGGTCTATAATTGATGCAAAACATGATGGAATATGGAAGACAGCTTGTATATGCACAGTGCACTGTTACCAACTTAAATGGGAATTTACCAGGGGAGGAGAATTGCATACATTAGAAACATTTATTTTTAATAAATAAGATCATGCAGAAATAAAATATTTACCTTAGTGGCATTTATTGCTGCATTGCATTAGGCATAGGGTCGGTCCTGGTGGTGTAGTGGTAACCATACTTGCCTTCTAAACCCAAGATCGTGGGTTTGATCCTGGCCAGGACAAATGGATTTTTTCAGGCATAAAAATCCCAAGTATGGCTTCCTTGGGAAGGGAAGTAAAGCCGTGGGTCTCATGTTATACATTTATGGCATGATAAAGAACCTCAAGCCTGAAAGAAGAGGCCTCTGAGCAAAATTTGTCGGCCATTTCACGCCCTGAATTGAATGGAACGCTGATGACCTGAAATGTTAAAGAGTGTCTGTAAATAAAACAAACCTTTCCTATATTTGAATCTAATGGATTAAATTATGTTATACATTGATCTTTGTAACTAATTTTTTCTCACATTTCTAGTATTAATTTTTTTGCTGTTGAATTATGCCTCTTATCATTCTCATCATAATAATATCTAAAAATTGTTCTGCACAAACCTTTTTAAAAGTCACCTAGCCCAGTAACTCGCTTTTCAATTTTGTGTTTTTCCTTGAGACTTGGTGGTGCAACCTCTTGTTGAACAGCAGAAGCAGCTTCAGAACACATTCTTGAAAATATGTATACACTGCCTACACTGCAAGCCTTAACTGTCATTTCTTGTGTAACAGAAAAATCGACATTTGCTCTGTACTCGGGAGAGGAATATATTTTTAAGAATTTATACACTTTATATATCACTTTACTACTCTTGACTACGTGACACTTTTCAGTTATGAATTGAGAAACCACTTGGACCAGGAGCATCAAGTGATATTTTTACATACACAATTGTACAGAAATACACAGTAACTAAATATAATAAAGTAGGCCTACAATGTAAAGAATATTAATTCTAAGCACAAACTGAACTGAAATTTAGGACCTGTAGAAGTGAAAACTGTCTGGCTATATCGCCCAGCTGTTATGCCTATAACCAAATTTTATATAAGTGTTTTGAAAGGGAACACTGTTTTCTAGAACAATATTTACTGTTGATGCTTGGAATGGGTTTGAAAGAGGTTTCATGTTTATTTTTTAATAGTGTTGTCACACAGAAACCATCAAATTTCAAAGTTGCATTTTCACATGTTCTGTACATCACATAAAATGAGACTTATGCAGTCATGACCGGAAGAACATTGTGAGCTTTTAGGCTATGCTATTTTCATTTTTGTATTCTAAGTAACTAATTCAAGTGTAATTAATAAATCCAACCTTCACTTGCAGTATGTAACAAGTATGTGCTATGGGTAATGCAGGGGTGTGGAAAAGAAATGGCCTTCAGCTTAGCTCGGCTTCATATGCTGTTCTGTTTTGTGACTAGTATAATAGTAGGCTCATTAAATAACATTTTAGAGGCATCCATCATATCAAACCGCAGTACCTATTATAAATGATAGTTACAAGTTAGCAGTGTGGCATCACCTGATCCAGAGCAGAAATAATTCTCTTGGCTTTTTCTAAAAAAATAGCCTTGCTTAATAATACGTGGATATTGATGTTGTAATCAGGCGATCTGAATGTCAAATATAAAAATATAAGTTTTTTATTCAGTCCTTTAAGAAAGGCGGATTAAATCTTTTTATTATAAATTGTCATAAAGACTTTTTTCTGCTTTTAAGATTGAGGACCATATGTTCAGTGGATATCCTTGTCCATATTTACAGGTTCCTTATCTATTTCATAGAGTAAATTTACAAGCCATGAATCTGTTTCCTTTTATGTGTCAGAGTAGCAAAGGGTACTGAAGAATATTTATCTTTTATATATATCTGCATGTTAAATGCTTACATGTTCTTTACAAACTCCTAAAGAGGAAATAATTCCTATTCTGACATAAGAGTAAACTTTGTGTAACAGTTGCTTGAAATGTTTGAGTGCTCTATTCAAAATCAACCTTCTTTCAGTTCTATGCCATAGTATCTGCAGGGCCAAAGTTGAGTTCATTTTCTAATACATATCCTTTTACCAATAATAAGAAAAAATGTAACTGGAAGATGGGTGACATACTACAGCAGGTGGGGAAAAGTAAAAAAGCATGGCAGTGCAAAAATGTAGGGGGCTTTCCATTTGTCAGATGCGTTGAGGTGTACCATACTACTGTGTATTAGGTATACATAATTGGTAAGTTAAATGGTCTTGATTTGCATGCAAAATTTGAGTAAAGATCTTCATTAGTTTATCTTTAGTGACAATTTGTATATGGACATGCTTTCCACAGCCCTCTAGAGTCAAAGTTATGAGCAACAAATATTGCTGTCAATTTTCTTCGGTTATATTTTTTGATGAGTAACTGCTACAGGAACTAGCCGTGTAACCTATTCATTGGACTTTTGATTGTTGTTATGTATATAAATAGGTATTTTTATTTATATAAAATATATTGTTTTGTTACACTTTAGGGAGAGCCAATAAATGAATATCTAAAACTTGGTTCTACAGTGAAATTCTCATGCCATACATTCAATGAGAGTGGGCAGGACCAGTGTGGATATTTTGTTACAATGGCAATGCGCCAGGATCCAGTTGATGTGTTCTCATATGACTTATTGCGCAATGGCGGAAAATCTTTTCTTGGTATATATAATGCAAATGGCATAGTCTCTGATGTTTCACAGCGTCAGGGAATCATCACATATATTGACCATAATGGTAAGTACATAGATTCAAATGCTAAATTCATATGAAGTGTGCAGTTTACCATCCTTATGCAAAGTAAAAGAATCAGTTTCTATTGAGAATGCACATATCATGCCTGCCTTCCTAATCTGCAGCTAGTGAGTCATAACATGTCATTATAGTTATAGTGTGTGGGCTCTTTGAAAACTTTACAATAATACTTAGAGGCACTAATTTCTTTGCTTGTTTTCTATCCTCAGTGTTAAAAGCAGTGTTAAATTTGTGGTTTTAACCTACCTTAAAGTCGTATTTTGTATGACTGCATTAAATTCCTAAAATAACGTTGGTTATATCAAAATAATATACATTTTATTTTGTCAAGGTTAAGTTTCAGTCCATTGTTTTCCATTTTACTATTATGTTATCATAATAGTGTTATGTTATGTTATCACTCAATATTTACTGCGTAAATCAGATATTCTGTAACTCCCAACATGTTATTGATGTATCGTCATATAATGTTACTGTGGTACTGGTTAATTGTACAAAATTGTTTATGTAAATGATAAATAGGAGAGAGCCAAGAACCAATGCAGTGGAACAGCTGTTTTTTGCTGTTTTATATTCTGATTTTATGGATTTTGTGCAAATATTATTCTCCCAATTGATTTATTTACCCTGCATTCTCTTTTCTTTGGGAAAGATAATTCATTCAAATTACCTCTTATTCCATAATGTTCAATTTTGTTTAGCAGTTTGCTGTGTAAAACAATCAGAAGCCTTCAACAGATCTAAGAAAATTACTGTATGTTTTTAATACTTTCTATGTTTATTAATACTTCGCGAATAAAGTCGAATGTTCCTATTATAGTGGAGAATCCTTTTCTGAAACCATGTGGAATGCTAACTAAAATCGTATTTTTTCTGAGTTCTATAGTCTCTAATATATAATTTTACAAAAACTGATGTCAATGTAATTGGTTGATATTGTTTATATTATGCAAACTACTGCCACAGGTGGCCGAGGTCGTTAAGTTGCAGACTCGAGGTCTGGGGTTCAAATCCTGCAGGACAGTCCTCTCTAACTGAAGTTTTTTCAAGGTTTTTCTCAGTCCTCATAAATGGCAAATGCTGGCAAGGTAGTCTAAATCCTTCCCCAATTTATCATTTCGTGCATCATCACTACATTACCTGTGGTACCTCAGTAATAAAAACAAGCATTAAACACCATTAAAACAATTATGCAAACTGAGTTTTCTGAGTTGTAAGGTCATGGTCCAGTGGAATTCTTCTCTTTCACTTTCCTAAATGTTTTGTCCTTGACTGTGGTAATTGGTCTGTTTGATTAATCTTCTTGGAGACATAATAATGATTGCCTCATTTATGAAAATTGTGGTAGTATCTGTAGTCTGTGAAACTGGGCTCTGATTGATTTGTTTGGCTAAGGGGGCTGGATCTAAGTTAGAGCTTGTGGATGCTTCTAGCGGGGTGTTAATTGTTGATTGGTTTGTGTAATTTCTTTGCTTTAGTATTTTGTAAAGCTAGATATGCTGAGTGCAATTTCTAAGCTTTGTCTTTCCTGTTAAAGTTGTTAATATGCTTGTGTATTTCAATTATATTGGGAGGCAATTGAAGTAGTCTCTCAATATTTGCAATATTTCTATTAAACTCCAGCATTGGTGGATTTCAACAAATTTTGATTTCTGCCTTTGATAAACTTACTTATTGAAAATACCTTTTTCTAAACTTTTTTTTATTTCTTAACTTAGATAGCTATATCAAATTAAATACTGCTTAGAAATTTGTTGATATTGTGAATTGAATTTCTGCAGAAACTGATCACAATGTTAAATTCCTGGCTAGCAAACTGTTTTTGTTTGGCAAGAGAGTGAGTTCCAAACAAAGTTTGCAGACAATGTTATCTGTTGAAGACAAAATACAGTTTGATGCAGTGCCCTGTGATCCTTCAGAAAACAGTAGTGTGTACAAGTGGTTTGCAACAGCTGTTTGGAAAGGTAAAAAGCCAAACACAGATTATGATGCCTCACCAGCAGAACAGGGGAAGGAAAGTAAATCAATTCATTCTGAAATAAAAAAGGTATGTTTACATTAAGCTTGCATACAAAGTATAAAAATTCAATCTAAAATATAAAAGGTGTATTTAAATTTAAGCTTGTATACAAAGTTTAAAAACTCAAAATGTCTTTGTTGGAGGGAACTGTTTTTTCATCATTTAATTGGCAAACTTAAGACACTCTTTTGCCAATTGGTCATGGTAGTATAGTGGTAATCATACTTGCCTTCTAAACCCAAGATTGCGGGTTCAAACCTGGACAGTATTGATGGATTTTTTGGGAGTAAAAATCTTATGTATGGCTTCCTTCGGAAAGGAAATAAAGCTGTGGTCCCATATCTTACATTTATGGCAAGAAAAAGAACCTCATGCCTGAAAGAAGGGACCTCTGGGCAAAATTTATCTGCTCTTTCATGCCCTGAATTGAATAGACTCTTGATGACCTGAGATGTTAAAGAGTGTCTGGGGAGGGGAGGGGGAATCAACTCTTTTGGCATCCCTTATTTAAGTTACAGTTCTGTGGCGATGAATTTATAATGTGTTGCTAGTTTCCAGTAAGTAAAGAAACAGACTTTCCCTTAATATGAGACTGAGTCAAAAGTAACCTTAATAGTTCTTTAATTCACAAAATATATATACATTGGGATTGAGATTATTTCTTTATTTTCCAACATTGTCTCCATCACTTTCATTGCAGGTACTCCAGCATTTCACTAATGGCTGAATTCCACAAGCAAAAAAATTCTTATTACTGCATAACTACCTATGCACCATGATTTTCACCTTGTCAGTACAGATTTTCTTGCTGCTTAGTGCCTCTTAAAGTGGTTCAAAGACATGATAATATAAAGGTACCAAGTCTGGTGAACAGGCAGAATGTGGTATACTCAAAATTAAGATCTGCAATTTTTTTGTCATTGTATGAATTGTGTGAGGTCTTGCATTATCGTACTGTAAGAATACACTAATTGTGATCAAACCTTGACAATGCGAGCTGATTGAAGGTTTCAAATGGTTCCCAAGCAAATTACCATATGACTCACTGTTAGTATTGCATCTTCTGGATATGTAATGTTCCATGTTGGAGAAATTGAGTCGTGATAGTAACATACACACCACTAAAATTGAATTAAATGGAAGACTAGTTTCGGGAGCCATCGCACCTATCATCAGTTCCTGGTCGACTGAGTTTTTTCCAGGTTTTCCTCAGTCCTCATAAATGGCAAATGCCCGGGAGGTTCCCTAAATTTAGGCCTGGAACGATTCCTTCCTTAAAAAATAAATCCTTTCCCAATATATCATTTCATCTCATGTATCATTAGTGTCTACTGCCTGTGGTGCCTCAGTAGTAAAAACGGGCGTTAAACACCTTTCATTCTGTTGTTGCTGTTGTTTTAATGCATCTGGATATTGAGTGAATTTATAGTATTGAACATTTGTGTGTTAGTGAGCTGACGTCTTCTATGGCTTTAATTCTTTTAATTTTTGTCACCATCTGCTTGTCAAAATCATTGTGAAGTACATGCTAATAATGCATTCATATTGCTTTTTGTATTTCTTTATATGAAGTAGAAAGCTCACTAAACTGTGTATAAGACTATTGGAAATAGAATGTTGATGTGATTTGAAGTTGTAGCTAATGTCCTGAATGTAATTATCACAGTGAATGGGTTCCCTGTATATCCCAAAAGTTAGTTTATTATTATTATTATTTGCAGTTAACTTTTCTTGTAAGGAGGTTTTATATCTTATTTTTAGATTTAAAGCTTATTAAAGAAAATGCGGGAGGTTATTTGAGTTAAGGGCCATCTTTGCATGGCTGCTTACTGAGTTGCAGCTGCTGCAACTGGAAAAAAGAAAATAGAGTTACCATGTGTAAAATTAGTATTTGTATTTTTACTGAAACATAACATAATACTATATTTAAGACTGATAATAATAAGAAATAACTTATTAAATAAGAGATGTTGAAAATGGTGCCCATCATTGAAAATACATTGCCAGCATTTGCATTGAAAATTCCTGTATTTCATCTGAATTTTTATCTTAACAACAGCAGCTATCAACATGTTTCCTGTAGTTGAGAGATTCTATCTTAGAAATTTTTTAACAAGTAATGACTAGCAATTTCTCTGTGTCAAACTTGATTGCCAGGATTATCTTATCGCTTCGATAGAAGAATTTGTTTTTACATATGTATTGTACACAAAAAAACCTGCTCTTCAAGACTGTTTTTATGCAATGGCAGAAATGTAAGAAAAGTGGCCCATTTTTATTATGGGGTCAGCAGTTGGAACTTAGAAGTGCACCCAATTTCTTGATATCTGCTGTTCAGAAAGCTTATGAATAAGACATATTTTTCTTTTGTCTTGTTTGCGACCACTTAAAAATGTGCTACTGTTATATTTTGTTAAAATTTTGTGTTTTAACATAAAGCCAAAAAACATTCAGCTCATACACAGGAATACTGTAAACTTAAAAGAAGTTAGGAACAGTGAAGTTTGTTAAATAAATAAATATGTTGGTATTAGGTAACACTAAACTTCACTAACTGATTAATTCATCAGAACATGTTTCAAAAGCTTTTGCTCTCATCATCAGCTGGGGACCAACTAACGCTGGCAGATGATGAAGTGACCTCTTGTGGTTTCAATAAGTAACGGAACAGGAAGTCCATTGGTGGGATGTCAGAGTTCATAACACGATGTTTATTTTTTAAAGTCTAAATCTTCTTCCATATTGACAATTCCTTAGGATTGTTGGTAGCTTTCAACAGTCTGGCTTCTTTGGCAATGTCATGATCATTAATCCAAAAATGGTCTGCAACTGCTGATTTATCTACCTGTTTATATCTTACATTCCTGAAGTGTTCTTTGGTCCTTGTCTCCAAATTTCTTATTGTTTTGCCTACATATGTCTGGTCACAATCCAAACAATCTATCTGAAACACTCCCTGCCTTTTTGCTGGGTGGAATAACGTCTGTTATGGTGGTGTTCAGAAGATTTCTGATGCTAAATTTATTTTGTGCTACAAACACAATATCACTTTTATTAAAAATCAGCATGAATGCCCTGTTGCCCATGGATGATACGTGAATTTTTTAAAAATCAAGTCCTCCTTTATTGTGGAGAGAGTGGTGATGTTTTTAATATCTCTCTGTCTTTTGAAATATCAATCTTCTTATCAACTAATGAACTGCTGAAACCATTGTTGAGGGCAGTCTTGATGTAATAATATTCTGCTGTATATTCTTCTTTGTTGAGTGGGATGTTTAGCAATCTATAAGCAAGGATGTTTATAATGGCGTATTGGTGTGTGGTTTAGAGTTGAAACTGTTATTCTTTATATGATTATCTGTATGTGTGGGTTTCCTATATATGCCAAATGAAATTATGTTGTTTCTCTTGTATAAGGGGTTACCCATAGCTAAGCCAGAGATTTGTTGGTAAACTTTCCCATTGAACATAAAAAAGTTTTGGTTTATACAGTTTTGTGAGATGGTGTAATCCTCAATTTCCTCTACTCTTATGTCCGTACTTTTTAGCCAATTCTGGAGATTTGGGAGCTGGTTTTAGTGGAGATACTAGTGAACAAAGATGCAACATTAAAAGAGACCAGGAAATCGTTCGGTGAAATCATCACATTGTTAATTTTGTCTACCAATTCATGTGAACTAGTAATACTTCTACTTTCAAATTGTACAGGAATATTGTTTGATATTGATACCTGTTTAGCATTGAGTGTATTGATAATCCATTTCTAATTTGAATAATTTTTAAGTGCAGTATGTGTGAGTCTGAAGCCATTTAACAAGTAAATTTTAAAAATATGTGGCAAATCCCATCAGAAATGGAAAAATTCAAGGGAAACTAACTAATCCAGCCAAAATATTTTGTTTTTTTAATCCTCAAATTTATGGGGGTTTTGCTCTTGATGCAATTTTTCCCCTTAGTGTGTAAGAAATGTACATTCTTTTGAATAATGCATCTGATTACTGAACTAGTTTTATTGATGAACGTGCAGGTACCTGACTCCGTTTCAAAGTAACACCTGAGTTAAGCTAGACATAACTGCCAAGTTTACTTCTATACATCAGATTTTGTGAAAGCCAGACTGCAAGCTATAAATAAGTTACAAACTAAGTGCAAGGGAAATGCCTCTATAAACCATCTGATATCTTTCATCTTAGCTCTAACATTATGCCTATGGATGAGCACATGATGAGCAAATATTTCATATCTAATATATCAAATTATTATTGAGAGAATAACTCACATTTCACTAATTTTGTTCCACTTACTTGGACATGCTTCAAAGGCTGTTGCCTTCATCTTCAGCATGGTTCCACTATCTGCTTCCCAGCGTGGTATTAAGATGTCGCTCTAGGGATTTTACGAATTTAGTGATGAGGTTACTATTGTGTGTCAGATCAAAGTAAGTTACTAAATTTGTAAACTCCACAGAGCAACACCTTAATACCAGGCTGGGAAGCAGAAAGTGGAACCATGGTGAAGATGAAGGCAACAGTCTTTGGAATATGTCCAAATAAGTGGAACAAAATTAGTGTAATTAAGTGATTCCCTCATTTGTTATATTATATTATATTTTACTGGAAAATCTAGCTATTCAAAACTATTTCATATCTAATTTGTACACATATTTACTTATTTACTTCTAGCATTAGTGTACGAAATATTATTGAAACTTAGGATTGCAAGAAACTTTAAAATTCAACAAGTGCAGTTAGAGTACAAACGCATAAAATTCACAAAATGTATTTAGAATATACTCTTGTAATGATATTGTGACACTGCAAATATTCTCCACCCAGCAAATATGTTTCGGTACAATTTATTATTTCGTTACAGATTCCTTCCAATCCAAAATGCATGTTTGTGCGAGCAGCAGGTCAGATTTTACATATTGTGAATGAGGAATATGGCATTGCCCTTGGCGCAATACAGCCAAATGTTTGGGAAGCTGTGCTCTTTCATCGCAGTGTGTGCTTTCTCTTTAAACTCAGTTTAGCTACACAAGATCTCACAAAAATCTTCAAAGAGGGTAAGAAAGATAAAAAGGTTTATTATAATTGGCAGTTTCAGAAAAAATTTTACCTGAAACATTAAGTACATCAACATAGTCAATAAAATACAAATACGTTGCTTTTGTTATTTTCATTGATAATAATACTGATGGTGGTTCTGGTAACAGTATGCAAAGCAGAGGTGAGGTGGCAATGGCTGCATTGATGGCAATGGTGTTGATCAGGGTAGCGGTTACATTAAAAAAAAAGCTTTTAAAGTATTCACTTAAGTCTTAGAAAGACTCGTATGGTAAAGTTTTATTTATATTTTTTCCCTCCTCCAAGAGCAGATTTCAAGGGTAGAGTGTCTTCCAGACAGCAACCAGGAACTTGCCTAGAGGTCAGGGTTATTATTTTGGAAGGTATTATCCCATTAGGTCAGATATACAAGTGGCAAAATATATTTTATAGAACTTTTACCTGTTTACTTAATGCCCCTATAATTGCTGATCTTATAAGTTTGAATTATTTACAAGAATATACCTTACTACTTTCTTCTTCATATTGGATATTCAGTGTCATAGATTCATAACATTAATTTGCATTTTAACATTAATACTTTTTTAATCATCTCCCTCTAATTGTCAGTTCTGGTGGTGTAGTGGTAACCATACTTGACCCTTAAACCCAAGATTGTGGGTGCAATCCCGGCCAGGATCAATGGACTTTTTCGGGTGTAAAAATCCTAAGTATGGCTTGCTTTGGAAGGGGAGGAAAGCCATGGGTCCCATTTGTAGATTTACAGCATATAAAAGCACCTCGAGCCTGAAAAACAAAATATATCAGCCCTGAATTGAATGGGATGCTAGTGACCTGAGATGTTAAAAAGCATCCGTAATTGAACCAAAAAAAAAAAGTATAACCTCTTTCAAATAATGGCTTTGCTGTTAAGTAATCTGTTTTCTAAATTTAGTGCAAGGCTTTAAAAAAATTACTCATGTTTAATTTAGGCAATATTCTTCTTATTTATAAAAGAGGCCCATTTAAATTGGTATTCTTTAAAATTTAAAAACCAAATTCATGTTGGAACCATTTCAATGAAGCAGTTACATATTCAAGATATTAGGCTGGTGATAAATTTTGTACTCTTTATGTTCTCTTACAGTTGAACTCAGAGGAGCTTTGGAGTAAAAAATATTCTCACCGGCCTAATCTAGAGTGGTTTTCTTTTATTGAATCTGTGGTATATTTTGTGTAAGTACCTGGGATATGTGACATCAATTCAAATATTCATTTCTGACCAGTTCGTCTGCTTAATAGATTGTCATTTTTTAAAATAGGTGCATGTATTTAAGAGAAAATAAGTGGGAAGCATTTCAAAGTTTGTATTCACATTTTGAAATAGTAGAAAAACAACAAAACTAGAGATTTTAGAGGAAAATTAAAGTTCATTAGACTAAAACAAAAATTCATGGTTCTGTTGAAATTTTAGAAAATGAAAATAATTCTTTGACCCAAATAGGTTGTACATTGATAAAGCTAATGTTTTTTTGATAATGAATTATGTAAACTATATAGTTTCTCCAGAATAACTTGCAAATAGTTTGAATTATATATTTCTCTTAGTGTATCATTTACTGCCAGTTCTGGTCTGTAATTGCTGCATTGTTAAGTGGACATAATCTTTGATTCTGTTCCAATGTCACTTTCTTGCCTATCATTTTAGATGCAGCATCACCATACATAAAAAATTGCAAACAAAAACTAAAGTTCCCTTTCTGCTCAATGTTGCAGTATCTATCTGCATGGCCTAGTGGTAGCATTGGCAACTACTAATCCAAATGTCCTGGGTTTGATTCCGGTCAAGTCAAGCTTCTGGGTGAGACTTTTTTTCAAGGGTTCTCCTTACCCTGTGAAGGTGAATGCAAGATAGTTTTAAGGTGCCAAGTACTCCAATCCAATTTATTTGCATCATAATTTCATTTCATTCCATTACATTAATAACTACAGACTTACACCTACAGAATTCATTTCCAATCTACAGACATGCCAGAAGACAAATGCAGTGAAAGCAACAATAAATAGTCAATTAAAAAAGTATTACAGGTTTATTAATGAGGAATTATTATATATATATATTTTTTTTATTTTATTTTCGGGTTGTCTTGCCATCTATGTGAAATGTTATATTAGTACAAAAGATATTTAATTAACAATTTCTCAATAATATAGGATGTACATAAAGTTGCAATACTATTACAATGTAATCCATTACATAGTATCTTTATGGACACTCTGTATTTGAAGATTGATATCTATAGGCATGCCATTGTAAGCTCACTGATGTTTTATGAATTGTATATGCATTTCTGAAATTTTTGTGATATGATTTCAATCATGTTCATATGCAATTTGTTTATTTTGCAGTTAAGGATTTGCTTTTGCTTTCCGCTATAATCTTTAGTCCAGCTTCATGAACCTTTGCTTAGATTATGCTTTCCAATTTTCTTTTTTAGGGTTATTTCAGCAATATTTGAGAATTTTTATCATTAGCTAAATAGAATCTATCTTGTACTCATTCTTTAGGAATGTGTAAATCTTTATTTATTGTCTTGATTTTAGAACAGATATTTTAGCCTAGTAACGTAAATATCGATGGATTCTACTGTATGAAATATAAAAATTTTGCTTCATTGCAACATATTGCAGAAGTTTCACGTACTGGCCTTAGATTATCTAAAGATGTATTTTTTTAAATTTCATCACTTAGCACTTTGCCAGCATTTTTAGTTTATTATCTCATCATTCTACACTTTACTATCAGTTTTATCATTAATTAATCAATAGAATATAACATAGAGAAGCGCACATAACCCATGCCTTTACTGCACTCTACCACTTCACTTACTCAAGCTTTAATCAGGACATGTTTTATGGACTTGTCTGCATCCTCAGCTGTTATGCAACTGTTGAATCTTTAGTTGGAATTCAGTTAGTTTGTGACTGTATTACTCTGGTGACCTTCCAGTAAACTTTCTACTTCTGTCTAAATTTATTGAATGTTGCTCATATTTAATTCTTATGATTTTAGCAACATCATTAATTACTTGATTTTTTTTCTCTATTGTGGTTTTTTGTTCCAAAAATGTGCTGCCATCATTGATTTTTCCTATTTGCTTAAAGATTGTTCCTCAAACCAAATATTTATGTTCCTCTATGTTTTTCCTTATGTAAACTTTCTCACAACCCTGGCAATTAATCTGGCAAATCACAGATTTTTGTTCTTCTTAGGCAGAAAATCTGTTGTTTAATTTCAATAGATTTTAAATGCAGTAGCGGTTTTCAGATGCTAAGTTTATTATAATCTTTGAAAATCTTTTGAGTCTTATGATTGGCTCCAGGGTGAAAAGTGTCATTTTTAAAACATGTATCTTTATTAGCTCTACATATAATGCAGCTACAGAAAACAGGAACAATCTTCTGTTGTGCCGAATTACAACTGGGTAAACTCTTGTGAAACAGGTTCCATTTTGACATATTGCATATTATTGATAAAGCTGAATTCATAACTCCTCTTTTCTGGTGTAATAGGCTGCTGGTGATTGGATAGTTGACTTCAGCATGCAATATGTCTGACAGTAATTTGGTTACTGTTCAGAATTTTGCTGTAAGGAGTGGAGCTTTATTTCTTTCATAACATCACAAAGAGAAATTCACATACTGCCCCTCTCAAAACTATAACTCTGTTTGGCATGATTTTAATAAAATTAAGAAAGCAAACACATTCACCAAACCTTTTAGAAAGAAGTAGGCTAAATTTGAAAAAATTAAAGAAAGCTACAGCTTATGCCCATTAATGCAAAATAAGCACTGATGGACATGATCATTACTTTTTTTAGTCGTAATAAAGACAAAGGGTGATCAACTGGTATAATGCAGGCATTTGCAGAAAAATCTTTTAGTATTCCACAATTAAAACCACCTGGTATATATTTGCTTTTTGGTTATAGGTGACAAGATAAATATCATAGCAGCAAAGGCACCAAAACATCTTTCTGTGCGGTGGATTGTTTCTCAGATCACTGTTTACATGGGCAGTGAAGTGGATAACCATGAGTACAGATTTGGAAATTGAAATGCTGATTCATTGGTGTAAAAGAGATAGAGGTAGTAATCCTTATTTTTTACAAGATTCTAAAAATAGAAATATAACACATATTTGCTACAAATCTACATATTTAGCTGGTACTTAAGCAGCTTCCTGAGTAATATAGAAATTATATCATTTTATATATTTTACTTGATGGGAACAGACTGCAGGAGATGATCCCTGAGTAGATAGGGAATAAAAAGGTAATATGGATATATGTCCAGAAGTGCTAGAGGGTGCTACTGTTCCCCATGATGACAGTATGCTCACTGATCAGTTACATTAGGCATCCTTTTTATGCTGTTGTTGACTCAGCCTGGAGAGACATCTGTGGGATGATGGCCCAGTATTCCAGTTGCGAACAGGCCAACATGTCTTTACACATGGACAGGCAAATGGCAATGGGTGGGAAGTTGTACCAGGAAAAAGTATCCCCACCAATGGCAACTGCACCATAAAATGTTTGCAACAGTGATTTGTCATTTGTATGAGACAGGCAATGGGGTAATCATGAAGGATGGATGCATTAGGTACATGTACCAGCCTTGGAGGAACATGTGCTCAACACTGTGGAAGATTTTTCCTGTATCAGCACCAGGCATGGGGTAAGCCAGAAAACAATGCAGAATATGCTCCATGAAAACTGCTACTACCCATATCATTTGCAAGATGTATAGGGCTTATTACTGACTGACTTTCTTCTCCAAGAACATTTTTGTTGTTAGTTCATTGAACAAGACAGTATTATTCTGAAACTTCTGTTATCCATTCAGGTCACTCACCCCTATAAAGGAGTAGGTCTAAGCTAGTACAACCTATCGACCAGTGAAATTCTGGCAATTGGGTGCGCTCGGCTTTCGGAGCTGCAGTTCACTCGGTGCGTCTGGGCGACGTTATCGTCTGCGGCCGTTAACCGGCGGGTCGGTTTAGTACTCTAGGTGCCGTCCCAAATGCAAAAACGATTGAGTCAACACGGCCCTCTGTGTTGTACCTTGGACCCCTCTGACATGTAGGAAGTGCAATATGTGGTGGCTTCCTTAATGCTGGGGTCACTCACCCCTATAAAGGAGTAGGTCTAAGCTAGTACGACCTATCGACCAGTGAAATTCTGGCAATTGGGTGCGCTCGGCTCTCGGAGCTGCAGTTCACTCGGTGCGTCTGGGCGACGTTATCGTCTGCGGCCGTTAACCGTCGGGTCGGTTTAGTACTCTAGGTGCCGTCCCAAATGCAAAAACGATTGAGTCAACACGGACCTCTGTGTTGTACCTTGGACCCCTCTGACATGTAGGAAGTGCAATATGTGAGAAGGACTGATCCCATGAGATGGTATCCAATAATCCCCATTCACATATTGAGGCTAAACCGGTCCTTATTGTTTCTTATCAACATATCGTGGTCTACAGATGAATGTGTGGAGGCTGACGCTACCATTCCTCATACAGGTGGCTTCATCGGCGAACTGCACTTCCTACAGGTGATTCTACTTTCCCTATTGGAAGAGATTCCTATGTGGTACAAATGGTATTACGGCTACTACATGATGGTGCTCTAGCCCACTTCTGAATTACTATGCAGAGGCAATGGATTGGACGAGGAGGTCCATTTATGTGGCGTTCCAGTTTGCCAGAACTCATCTATTTAGATTTCTACCTGTGGGGGCACCTGAAGTGTTGTATGCTTAGCTCATCCCTAATGTGCAGTCACTAGAACAATGCATTCATTTGCCTGTGATACCATTCAGATGCAGGCTGGTACATTTGAATGTATGCGGCAGTCTTTGCTGTGGTCCATAAGCCCATGAACACTTTGAACATCTCTACTTAACAGTGGCTTCAAAACAGCTTTGTATTATATTGTACAGGAATGAGAATTAAATTAAATGGCCTCTAGCATAGAATCCATGCATTTCCAGACATATGTCCATATGAACTTTTTTGTTCTGTATCCGGGATTGACTGTTTTTTCCATTGAGCAAAATTAGCAAATATAGAAGAATTAATTAGTTTTGGATACATAAGGCAATGTAATTAATATGTTGTGGTTTTTCAAACGAACTAACTTTTTTCTTGGCCAGGATGAGAACTTTTAGAATGCCCCTTGTAATTTTCACATCACAAAAGTTTTCAAACTAAACACTCTTACAGCTTCGCTTTTCATTAGAAGATGTTTCGTGGACCTTTATTCACATTGTCACCTACTTGTTGACAGTCAGATGTGTTATCATAATCCTTGGGGGATGTACCATTTGGCTGTGGTGGACATCTAATGAATCTGAAATCAGCGTTTGCTTCCCCTGGGATATGCCTTGAATTTATGGGTATAAATTTTTACCCCATTTACTAAGTTCTGCTTGTCCTTCTACTGCCTAACAAACTTTTCTTCAATTTCATGATTTTCTGTTTAAAAATGAGCAGCCACAACAGATTTCTTATTTACTTTTATTTTATATTTCTTCTGGGCTCTTTCATTTGGGTACTACTATTTCTTGTAGTGTTTCCTATACATATTTTATTGCTATCTGCAAAATTTACACAACATATAACTGACTTCTTTCCTGGTATATACTATCTAACTGTTTGTTATTTAAAAGATTTTTATGCTAAATTTATTCCTAGGTGCCAGCATAATGTTAGCATACTTCAAGATTTTTTTCAAATGTTTATGTAGCTCAAGTATAATAAGTAAATTTTTTACTCTTTCATTCGCAAGAGAGTTAAGATTTCTTTTAGTTGGTTAGGTTTCTTGAACTTTTGTAACTTTTCTGAACCAATTCCTTGCAAAATCTATTATTAACTGCTGTTTCTAATATTTGTTGTATTTCTGTTGGTATTCTGTAATATTCAAAGTTCACATATTTTTGTGCTAAACTATTAATTACTGCATGTTTATACTGTTTTGGATTGAAGCTGTTGGCTTTTATGTAATTGTCTGCTGAGTGTACTTTTGATCCTAACATTATAGTAGTGTAGTAATAGTATAGCACAGGAATGAAGTCAGAAGTCTATCATAAAGTATGCGGCCAGCTAAAAAATATATATTGGAAAAAGAAATATTAGTACTTAACAGAAAGAACATAGAAGGAACATAAAGTATAAGCTAATAGAGAAATCTGCTATGGCAGATCACTTTTGGACTGAAAATCATACAATTGAAGAAGATGTATGTTAAAGGCTGTAGAAAAGCACACAAAACTTGGCATGTAGGAAAAAATTTATTTCCATAAATTCAAGAATTGGCTAATGAACGTCGATATCCCAAGGGAAGCAAACTAACTTCAGGTTCATCAGAAGTTAACCACAGCGAAATGGTACTTCCTCCAAGGATTACAACAACCCTCCTGACAGTTGACAAATTACTGACAGTGTGGACAAAGATCTGTAAAACATGTTCTTATGAAAAGCTTATTTTATTTATTTGGTTTATATGGACACTCTTTAACATCTCAAACCTGCAGCATCCCAATCAATTCAGAGCATGAAACGACTGATATATTTTGCTCAGAGGCTTCTTCTTCCAGGCTAGATGTTCTTTTACGTGCTAGAAATCTATGACTCAAGACTCATAGCCTACTTCCCATCTGAAGGAAAGTTTTTTTTGAATGAATAAATCCTTTGACACTGTAGGGTTGAATCCAAGATCTTGGATCTATGAGGCAAGTATGGTTACCACTAGACCACCAGAACCAACAAGTAAGTTAGTGAAGCTGTAAGAGTGTTCAGTTTGACTTATCATAACATATGAGCTTGTTATTCGCTTCACTGCAATTGTATGTTATTTTAAAAATGTTTGAAAGTATTTAAGTCTTACTTCCAGTTTGTGTTATGCAAGAAAACTAGGCAGCTATTGTGCGAGAGAGAGGGAGGGAAAAAGAGTGGAGATGAGCAAATAAGCAACAAATTTCCAGTTATTGCTTCCGATTGCCTATTGTTCATGACTTTTACCATTTGAAAGTCACTATAGTTCAGAATTCAATAGACTTTAACAATTAAAAATGTGAGTTTTAAAATCTCAAATCTGTTTAAAGATTTGCAGAATTCAAATGCGTCTAGTAAATGAATAAAATCAAAGAATTTTTTTTAATTTAGTGTTCTGAATTTTGATGTAGTTTAGCCTCAGCACTAAAATTTGCTTTTTCTTTTAATGTTTGTAGGTTCATACTCAAGACTGAAGACGATGCACTGGGTCATAGTGCATAGCTTGTTTCATTGATGTGCATAATGTTATTCACAGCATGCTACTCTATAGACATAAAATAATTTTTGAATAAAAAGTTATTGAAAGTTAAAATTATATTTTTTTAATAAAATAAACTGGTTTCAGTGATGTGCATAACATTGTTCACAGCAAGCAACTCTGTACATAAATATTGTAGAATAATTTTTGAATAAAAGTTATTAAAAGTTATAATTATATTTTCTTTATTTCTGTTTTATTTATAAGATACTCATATGTAGTAACAATAGTTACCCAGCTTGTGTTACAGATAGGAATAATGGAATGATAACTTAATGATTTTTAGCAGCTTTTACATTAACATTACTCTTCGTACGGTCAATTCGTAGTTGAAATACTGATATCATTCCAAATAATATTTTCCAACTATCTGTTTGTCGCACCCATTGTGTGTCTTTGCATTTTGGAATCCAGCCTTTTTTTCTGATTATGAAAAACAGGTAGGGGGGTTAATATATGGTTATCACACATCACCATTTATGTATACATGTCTGCTTTTTTATAATAAAAATAGCCATTCTCATACCTTTTTGGAAATTCTGTAATTTGTTCACATTTTCCATATTCCATCTTAATCATTAATTTTTTTGTTGTATGCCTGAAGAACTGTATTCAGTATTTAAAATGTAAATTAAGTGAAGCCAATCATATAATTGATATTATCGTATGATTTAGTTGAACTACACACTCTTAATGCTTCACTTGTCATAATATATAGAACCAGTTTCAAGAACATTTTATCAGCCAAGCTAAAATTCAACTATCGAATAATTCATTAAGCTGTGGGAATGTGTATTCTGGTCTGGTGGGCGGTGTGATAAACTTGTAGTTTATGTTTTCATTCCAGGCAGTGTCGAAGTTCGTAGACTGTCTTTGTATTTGTAGATGTAGATTTTCTCCCAAGTTGCTAGTTCTATAGCTCCTTGTACTGATTTTAATAATTTGTTTTATTCACTATGTCATTATTTTCTGTCAGAATATGATATGCTACTGCTGATTTCTCTATTTGCTTGTACTTTATGTTCCTGAAATGTTCCTTTAACCATGTGCCTATGTTTCTCTTTGTTTTTCAAATGTAAATTTTTTCACATTCTGCAGTTTGTTTTGTAAATATGTGCTTTTTTTCTCTTGTGGATTACTGTCATTAACATTGTCTATCAGTAAGTTTTTAACATTAAATCTATTAACAGGTACCAACCTGATATTAAAATCTTTAAGAATATTCTGAAAATTTTTGTAGCCCATGGATGATATGTGAATTTTTTAAAAATTAGCTTGTCTTTTCTTCCTCAAAGTGTTGTGGTTTCTTTGATACATAATTGTCTCTTAAAAAAAAAACAATGCTTTCAGCAAGAAAAGATAAACTAATTTTTAAAAACTTCACATATCCAGGAGCTACAAAAAATTTCACAATATTCTTAAAGATTTTAATATCAGGTTGGCACAGGCTAATAGATTTAATGTTACAAACCTACTGATAGACAATGTTAATGACAGTATTCCACAGGAGAAAAAAGGATGTATTTAGAAAATAAATTGTGCAGATTGTGAAAAAATCTGCATTGGAAAAACAAAGAGAAACATAGGCATATGGTTAAAGGAACATTTCAGGAACATAAATTGCAAATAAATAGAGAACTCAGCAATAGCATATCATTTTTGGACAGAAAATCATGACATAGTGAGTAAGTAAATTATTAAAATCATTATAACACCCACAGAACAAGCAACTTGGGAGAAAATCTACATCCACAAATACAAGGCAGTCTAATGAACTTTGACACTGCCGGGGATAAAAACATAAACTACAAGTTTATCACACTGCCACCAGAGCAGAATACACATTCCCACAGCTTAACGAATTATCTGACAGTTAAAGTTTAGCCTGGCTGAAGATGAGAACAAAATGTTCTTGAAACCGGTACTATATATTATGACAAGTAAGTGAAGCATTAAGAGTGTGTAGTTCAACTAAATCATACAGTAATATCAATGATGTATTCAGTATTCTTTCTGTGTTCAATTTTGGTAATGTTAAATGAATAAAGATTGCAGACATTGGCTATTGAATGGTTGAATTAACAGCTAATTCAGTGTATCAATTGTTTTGAGTTTTGAGACATACTGGTGTTATCCAGTAGCAAGGTGATATGAACTGATGACAGTAAATGTGATCGGTTTTACAATTTAAACAAATTTGCAATATATATGATGGATGAATAGAGTGAAATCAAGAAAAATGGTGTGATATTTAAATTGTGCAAAAATGAACAGTGTACAGATATTGTAAACATAACTTCTTTTTATAATGCCAGAAAGTATTAAAAGGTTGTTTTCTCTAATGCAAGCAAAATCGCCCAAGGGACTAATAGGCTTACCATTAATTATGTGAAGGGGCTTGTTTAGTAAACTTTATTTTCAGACATTTTACATGCACCAATATGTATGATTGAGTCAAACCTAAGCATATTTTTGGCTTCACTTATTTATATGTAGCACACATTTTGCATCCTCAGATATCTGTCAATAGCAGAAAGAAGCAAATGAAGCTATAAGAAAGTTTAAGTTCTACTCAACCATATAATTTGCATCACTTTCAAATTACATTTAAAATAAGAATATATTTGACTATTTGTATAGCAACAAGGAATTGTAGATAAATATTAAGTATAGTGAGATAAGTAGAGGAACTGCAAAGTGATACAAATAATGAAGTTGGTACATGGAATGTGTTGGTGAGGGCATGGGTTTAAGCATTCTCAATATTGGGATATAGTAACTCTAAAATATATATAAGTATAATGTATACACAGCATGTAGAATGGGGAAAAAATAATTGCTCATGCAAGTTTAAGGGTCCTCTGTTAAGTCACACTGCTCCAGTGATTTTATGTACAAATATAGACATACATTGCGAGAAATATTAATAGGTTTTTGTTCAAATCTCTTTAGCCTATGATTTATCTCTTGTAAGCTTACTTTTGATAGAAAGCACAGAACTTATCACTCCAAAGAACATATAAAAGATAAACAATCATTAGAATATACTATTATCTTATGCAGTTGGTTATTTGTAATCTAATCTGCTTGGAATCAATTGTGAAATGTATCAAGAATAAGCTATATTGTAAATTGTATTAAACTCATATGGATATAACTTCGGTACAGTTTCAGAAATTTGTAACTGCAAATTCACTAAACATGGATAATCAAGCAAATGCTGAAAGTCATTCTGTATCAAGAATTGTGGTAACTTTCAAAATGCACCTGCAGAGACATGGGAAAAATTTATTTGCTGTAAATAGTAAATTAATATTTATTAAACCATGCAGTAAAGTTGAAAGGTGGTACATGAAATGTAACCTAAATAAAATGTAAAACTAATTACGTGGTTGGCGAGTCCCAAACTCAGGACCTTAGAGTTCGTGTCTCGGTGCTACAGGAGCCAAGGGACGGAGGGCCAATAATTTATTGTTATTTTAGGGCACAAAACTGCTTTTATCATTAGCACTTGAACCCAGTAAAACTATGTGAATAAAAATTAAGAATTAGATAAAACTTCCGACACTGAAATATTGCACAGAAAACAATCGAAAAGTTGACCATTAAAAGTATAAACCCTTAAAACATAAAACAAGGAAAAATATGATAATATGTATAAAGTACTCGTACATACTACAAAATAAAACACCAGCAATAACTGGAAACAAAAGTGGTTTACAATGCAATAAAAAGGAAACCGTCACGTATTAAATGCACATTTATACCTATTTCGGAAACCACAAATATATATAAAACAAAGCTCAAATTCGTTAGCAAGAACATGCTCAAAAGATGAAGGCAAACAAAGTAATATTCTGAAAGCAACTAAATGGTGACAGTCGATTAAAATGTGACTCGGTGTGTAGGAGTGGAGACAATGTGGGCGAATCCACAGCAGTGTTGCGCGGACGCCCGCGTCAACTAGCGCAAACACTTCCTGAATCTTCTGTACAAGAAAAAGGACATTGCACATATTTTTAAGCTCAAAAGAGCACTCAGGGAACCAGAACAAATTATCGAATTCCCCACCCATTGTTCAGATACATATAAAATCTTTCTATAACGCGCACAAAGTTCCGCGATAATAATGGATGTCGTAGAATGAAGACCAAAAGTGAAACTAGACACATCCAGCACCTATGTCCGCTCTCAAACCGTCGGGATACATAAATTACATCCCCCAAATGCATCGCGCTAGAATGCTGAGAATAACTGAAGTTGCGGTCGTAGATTTCGACAAGAAGTCGACCCAAGATGAACGGGGACCTGTGCTAACAGCCGAGGAGGACGCTGCTGCAAAAAAAGCAGACAATTGAACATCCAATGTCCATAACATCTCGCGAAACCGATATCTGGGTGACTTTGGAACCAGAGACCTAATAGTATAAGGTATCAAGCAAGGTATTAATAAATGGCGCATTCATGAATGCCGAGGTTGAGCAGGCAATCGGCAGCCGTATTCACCAAGTAAATTGTTTTCCAAAAGACAGGAGATTCACCCACTTCGCGCACAAGACCGAGGGCTCGTAGGAAAAGCTCCAAAGGCTACACGGATTCTCCGGTGATGAATCTGATTAAGGGGACGAAGTTCTGAAAATAGCGCCGAGTTTACACAAAGCACCGTCCGGTCAGCTCCCAGTGTGTACCACTTAAAATACGTGAAAGAGAGAGAATATTTATACACCGGCCTTGCAGGTGTCTGGTCCAAGATGGAGAGAAGGCAAGGGATGGGCCTTGTAACGCTAGAAAGTTATGCAGATCGTCTTCTAAGCAGAAAAACGGAAACTATGGTTGACACTCCAAGCATGGCGGTGGTTGCAACAGCATCCATTCCAATAGACAGCTACGCTGAGAAGTAATAAAGGTCGCAAAGTCGAGGATATAATCCCTGGCGGTAAACACTGCCAGATATAATTGTTAGCGATTGCAAAGAGAGAGAGATACCGAGTACCGAGCCCTGAGGTACTCCGTTCACCTGATTAAAACGAGATGATAAAACAGAACCCACATACATTAAAAACTGGACTTTCATAAACTCCTGAATAAAAATTGAAAGCTGACCAGGAATATGCCATTCATTAAGCGTTCGAAGGATACCACTTGTCTAATGGGTATCAAAGTAGTCAGCGACAGTTTGGCACTTAGATGTGCATGAGTCGATGATCGACGGAAGAGCGGTACGAACGAAAACGGCTTTGCACGTTCGTCAATGAGTTCTGCGAGTCCAGCAACCACATAAGCTCGTCATCATTCTTTCCGTCATCTTGCAACCGCAGCTAGTGAACAAAATCGGGCAGTAACTGAAAGAAAGATGGGAGCCCATTCCAATTTTCGGGATATGTATAATGGTGGACTCTCGTCATGCACACGGAAACTTGCCGTCACACCAAATTCGATTAAAAAACTGGAGAAAAATAGTTTAACTCCCACTGCTAGATGCTGCAAACGTTAAATAACATGATTCCGGAGCGCAGTGCCGAGAGGAATAAAGCAAGTGCGTGCTCTAATTCATGGGTTGTAAATGGGGCATTATAATGCTCCGATGGTCAAAAATAAACCCTTAGATTCCACTTGCCTCCTAAGTGTGCAAAACTCGGAAGTATAATTAGCGGAGCTCAAAACCTCAGCGTATGTGGTCTTAAGGTATCGGCCATATCTACAGGATAATCAATAACACAGTGCTGCACCTTAAGACCAGGTATGGGGGAGAGGGAGAAGCCGGTTTTCTTGCAAAAAATAGTAGCTTACCCCAGATATCGGCTGAAGGTATTGAGCGGTTAATAGAGGAAATGAATGCAGTCCAAGACTCCTTTTTACTATCCTTCAGTAGGATAGTATATGGACGGCGTTTGGCGATCAGTCATCTATAGCGAACCATATTTTCCTACTAGAATGGCGACGAAATACTCTCAGAGCACCTCGGCAATCACGCACTGCATCTCGGCATTCATTGGTTCACCAAGAACCGGAAGACCTCTGGGGTGAGAAGAGATTGGAAAATAACTTGTTCTGCAGCAGAAACAAGTACGGTTTTGAGCTACACGACCAGACATCAATAGAAATAAAGGCACAATCTGTAAATATGGCCAGAGAAACGAAAAGACTAACATTCTACTAGTCATAAGCCACTTCGCACGTACTGGGAATATATTTGGGAAGACACGATTTGATCTGGCAAGGACAATTATCACGGTATATGTATAAGAGAGGATGTTGCAGGTAAGGTAAATACATGGGGAGATCCAAATTGATAAACTGTATCTGAAAGAAAAATTGGCCTATATTAAGGAGATCAGTTGTGGCGACGAAAAGGTACGCCACTATGCTACACCTCTATGTGGAAGAGTCCTATAGCGGATGGTAAGGTTAAAAGTCAACCAAAAGTAGAAAAGAAGTGCGTAGCTGGTAAAGAAGACCAACTTCAGTCGCGGCAATGGAAGCAGGCGGAAGGAAGTAAACATTACAAATACTAAAACTAACGCTAGAAAAGCAAATGTTATTTGGCGTAGTCTGTAAAGGAAACAGAGCGGGGAACTGTACTTGTAATCTCTGATTAACATTAAAACTTCGCCATGCGCGATCGTGCCATCGTAACCTAGAGAAACCGTGGAGGAATGTGCGTCATGAGGATAAAACTTTGTCTGCTGGAGGCATACAAGCGGAGTCAGTGAACCATTGCAATAACTCCAGTTAAGGCCTTCGAGTACCGAGACCAAATACATTCCATGTTAGCATAGACATTGTAAATATATTTTGGAAAAAAAAATGAATAGGTCACATCAGTCGCCCCATCTTTAAACCCATGGAGATGGGTGATTTCTTAGAAGTAGACACATGTTGTTACATGGTCTCAGATGGAGGGCTCTGCCGCTGATAATGCCAAACGATTCCAACACCCGAAATCGATTGAAGGTAGAATTAAGAGGTGATGGCAATCGCCTAGCGGGTTGACTCATTGACCCGTCAAAGCTGAACCTCCGAGAAGGAGAGGGCTAGGAGACTTCTCACTCTTGTTAACGCTAGTGGACGGTTTAACAAAATGTGAGCCGTCTTGAATTTAATAGCCAGAGCATTAAAAACTACCTGTTTGTTCTTATCAGTGAAAAAATCGAATTCTGCGTGCTACTGTCACTCTTCGGTAGAGGCTACAGAGCTATATGTACCGGTCTTCGCTACCCAGGCTGAAAGACTTGAGTTTTCGGGCCACAGAGAAGATAAACCTTTCCTTCACCCAGAGCTCCTGTATACAGCGCTCTTCGTGATAGCGAGGATAGCAACGGGACGAAACTGGATGAACTTTGCGGCGGCTCAAGCAAACGGGAACGGATGGACATGCTGGCTAATGAGTTTCTTGTCCGCAGGCACTGTTACATGTCTTGTGAGTGTGGCCGAAGCGTTTGCACTGAAAACTTCGTGCGGGCCTGTGCACCTGTATTACTTGGTACCCAATCTTGATCCTCTGCCGTAGTTTAACTTTGTTGGGGAAGAGTGTACGTGCCGACACTATTTCGTCATCTTTCTTCACCTGCATGCGATAAACTGATATTGAGACCTAGTTCCGCCTAATAGCCTTGAATTTCGGTATTAGACATTCTGCCAAGTATGATGGCGTTAATAATTCCACGAGAACAATTCAAGGTTCTGTGCAGCTCAACACGGACAGGATATCCGTGGAGTATTGTCGCCTTAAGTATTTGTTTGGGTTAAGTTCCATTGTTTCTACCAAAGAAGATGCATTTCTAAATCGCGTACAGCATTTCACGGGGCCAGAGATGTTATCAATACGAATGATCTTCTTTGTTCAACTTTCACAATAGTGGGTTCTTTCACTTGCTTCTCATCCCAAAGAAACAATGAAACTGTCATTGACATCCTCTAGTAATCCATATTTTCCCAAAATGTTTCTCTACTCTTATCACATGCTTACATTAACCCAAACGTTTTCAGGAGCATAAGTGCAAACTCCTAGAGGCCGGAGGTGCATGAACCCTCGCAGATTTATCGAAAGGGTCTGGGCTCCCTGAATACTTCCAATTGGTTATGGTAACATCAACATATATTTAATATTTAATTTGGATGTACTAAATTTGCACAATGATTTTAATTTTTCCAATGTCAACTTATACATCTGTAAGATAATTTTTTCAGTATTAGAAGGCTGAGAGGGACATAGCTGCCTTAATGCAATCGTCATTTCAAACTGCGACCGAAATATAATTCTCTCTTTGGATCTCAATGATACAACCGATCAGTTCATCAAGAGGTTGCGGCTGCAGATGCTCACCAGGCTTTCGTTAAAAAAGACAATTATTAATTTTTTTTATTTTTATATTTGGTTTTGATGTTTTCAGGATATAGATCATATTTAAACAAAATCGAATAGAGTATTAAACAAATTCATAGACTTCGTTTCAAATTACTGCATATCATAAACATTTACTTTATACTAATTTGTCTGCTTACTAATGCATAGCATTAATAGAGATTAAAATTTTTTATTAATTACAGCGGGTGAACATTTACAAACTTTGTTAATATCGCCTGCGTATGAATTTTCAAAAGTCACAAAGGGAGGCTACTTCCCTCCCCAATGTGTAACAGAACTCGGTGCCTATGTTCAGAAGTGTAGGAAGATAAAGCCATAAGTACATGTTTCAGTAACGCTTACATATTTATAACTCCCCTAACATTTTTCTCTCTTAGCAAGAGCTTTACTTTGAACCGCGAAAGCTCAAATCACACATATACGAAGGTAGGTCCATATGTTTCACCATTTTCTAAGTATGATAAAGACAAAAACTATATTTCACTTTTCAATATAGTTACCCTTTATTGCAATACATTTCTCACATCTTTGAATTAACATTTCAACCCCCTCCCCCAAAATAGTCAGAAGTCTTGTCTGCAAAATGGGCACAAACAGCATCCATCACTTCTTCGCCACATTTAAATTTCCTTCCTCGGAGGAAATAGTCACTGGGAGCTAGGTCTGATCTGTAGGGTAGATGGTCGATCTTCTTGAATCCACGTTTCTTCACAGCTTCCTTTGCAACAAGAATTGTGTGCACAGGCGTATTGTCGTGAAGAAGGTGAACACCACGACTCAGCTTTCCTTGCCTTTTCTCTTAGATGGAAGCACGTTGTCTGTGCAGTAACCCAGTATAACACTACCCGTTTACTGTGGTGATCCTCTCTTTGAAGTCAATGAAGAGTAATCCTTCACGGTCCCAAACGATTGTGACCATGATTTTTGTATGACTGAGTGACCTTGGCCTTTAGAGGCGGTGCTTCGGCAGGTTTACGCCACTCCATTGATTCTCTTTGGGACAAGGGATCATAGTAGAGGACCATAGTTTCATCTTCTGTAACAATGGTTTGCAGAGTTTCTCTCTCGTTGCGATGGTAGGGCTTCAAAAATGCCTGACAACAGATGACTCGTTGTTCGTTTTGGACTGAGGAAAGAAGTCTAGACACCCATCTTGCATTAGCCTTATTCATGTTTAAATGCTCATGAATAAACCGAAGGACTTGTTTTAGAGAGGCCCAACCATGCTACTGTTTGTGTAATTTTGAGCCGCCGGTCTCCCATAACTTCTCCTTCCACAAGAGCGATGTTTTCAGGAGTGAGCACCTGCAAGGCGGACCATGCAGGTGCTCACCATGCCCTTCATCTTCAATGTTTTCTCGACCAATTCGAAAAAGTTTGACCCATTCTTTTACGGTAGAATATGAGAGGGATACTTCCCTACTAACACCGTCCAATCGCTGTTTAATTTCATTTGGAATAAGTCCTTCTTTTCTGAAGAACTTAACAGTTCGCTCCTCATCCCGCATACCTCGTTAGCCAATTCTTCAGCTGCCAGTTCTTTGGGTAATACGGGATCAGTAGCATTTCTCTAATCTTTCCTCACTTCGAAATTAATTGTTATGACGCCTTGTTCCGCCAGATAGCTTTGAATTTCGGTATCAGACATACCGTCGAGTATGAAGTCCTCCAGACTAATTCAGGTTTCTATGCTACTCAACACATACAAGATATCCCTTAAATTTTTAACAAAATAATTTGTTTCGTCATTAAAAATAACTGGAAAATTAGCACTTTGGAAGTTCCAGATTTAGCCTTTTCTTGTTTGCACTAGTTGCCTTGTCTCATTTGGCCTGCAGACTTGCTGTAACCTCATTTCTCAGCTGGCCTCACGAGTTTCTCTGGCAGTGCTGTCTGATATTGAATTAGTTGTTTAAGGGCCAGTTGTATAAGTTTAGGGCATAAATTAACCATCATTTGTACTTAACATGGAAATTCTGGTTGTATAAACATAATGTAAGGTTATTTCGTCTTAACCTCAAATTAAATCTAACTCGCGAAATTAAAGCACTAAGAGCTTAGTAATTGTTAAATAAAACACTTACCAGAGTACAGAAGCATAACAACATTTAAAATGGTGAGTCACATTTATATCAATTTCATATAGGTATATTGTCTTCACTGTTTCAGATTTAATTTCCGCTTAACAAGCCAAGAGTTGCGTTCAATTGTAGGTTAGGGTAGGTTTATCTGTAAGTGTATATTGTACATATTTCTTTTCTGATTACTCGGACATCTCATCCGATGACGAATTTCACCTTGCTCCTCGTATATTTCATGAGAGAAATGATCCATACTATAACTGAAATGACAATTCAAAATGTAATTTCCCATAGCAAAGGATGTTTTCGAAGAACTGGAACAGATATAACGTTCCCGACATCAATAAAAAACTGTGCGAAGTCATGATTTGAATTCGAGTTGTATGATACGGTAAACTTTATAGTTCCATGTGGCAGGGAGCTTCCAAATAGATATTGGAGTTACATTGAAATTGGAGAAAGGAATGGTCAGTGGAACCATCTATAAACTCGCTATAGAAATTGCAGCTCTGAGACGTTTGTTCATTAAGTGAAGTCTCGAAAAGTGTATATGACATAACAGTTGATGATTCCACTGACATGAAAACACAAAGCATACAGCTCAGTGTTTGTTAGATCAGGTTGCATATTTCAAGTTAATTTGCTTAGTATTATGTGGCAGGATATCATGCCCAAATTGATGTCGTAACAAAATGTTGCTGTGCCCTCAGTCCTATTAAATTAATCTCTTAATATTTTCAGTGAGTTTGTTTAATTTCTAAGTGAAACCCGATGGTTTTTTTTTTTTTTTTTTTATAGTGTTTAACTACCATTTTTACTACTGAGCCACCACAGGTAGAAAGCCAGGTGTAATGAAGCATTTAAAACATATATACAGAAGTTCTAGCCAAAGAAGTTAATGTAACAAGAATTTCCATTGTAAGGAGTAGAACTAAAGTTTGCCATTTTAACTATGAAAGTCCTGATGAATAAATAAAAGATCCAAAAGAATTGTTTAGAATACTTTTTATCTAATAATAGTGATATAGCATTAAATTCAATAAAGGAAAGGTATAAAAAATGTGAATGGCTGTAAAATAATATATTAAATTTCTTTGCAAATGCATAAAAATGACACAAGATGAAATTAAAAACCGTTCTGATTTAGATGCTGCACTTCAAATTGGCAAAGGAAGTGCAAATCTTAAAAATGCTGATGGTTCTGGGTCTTCAATGAGCTGATGAATTGAAGTGAATTGAATTTATTTCTCTTATAGCAACATACAATTTTAAATATTACAATAAGATCTATGTTTTCGTCAATTTCATATTACTGACAATATAAAATTAATACAATTCATTATGACTCTATTACAATATTTTAACTCTAAACACTACATCCAATATTATCCTGTAGTTGTGAGTTACTTATTTCCTTAGGAGTATATACACACTAACACCCAGGTTATTGATGTATAATAATCTTGTTTCTAATGCTAATTTACTCCCATTCCCTCCCCATTTCAATTTACCAATCATTAACTCTCTGATCATTCTTAACATTTCTCCCTCACCTTACCTGAATACAAAGTAAATTAATGAAATGATAATATTCAAAACTTTGAGAAATAAAAATGAGGTTTCAGAAAATGATACATCAAAAAACTTGTCCTACATTGCACAAAATAAATTTATGCAATCATTTCCTAATATGTTTATAGCTTTGAGAATTTTTCTCACATTACTAGTTAATATAGCCTCAGGTGAAAGCAGTTTTTCAAAACTCAAATTTATATTTAAGAACAACAATGACTCAATTACAGTTAAATGATTTAGGATTATTAGCTATAGAAAATGAGTTGTGTGAAAAACTAGACATCAGATGTTATTTATGAACTTGCAATTAAGAAAGCAAAAGAACCCTTTCTAACGTAATGATAACATTTGCTTAGGTTTGATACATGGTTTACATTTTCTATATTTATAAACTTGAAATAAATACTGTAGTCTCTACTGTGTGTAAACTATTTTATTGGTTTTCCTTTGTCAATTATATGGACGTATCATAAAAGCATACTAATAATCTTCTATGGGATGGGTTAAGCTGTGAATGTACTGGCAATCTACATTGTGTAGGACGGCCAATTATATCTAGCACTCAGGCATATAACAATCCAGAATTGGCCCTGCTTCTAGTATGCTTATATATATAGTATATATATAGTATAATATATCTAAATTTTACTCCTGCCATACTTGCCCAATTCAATCACTGCTTCATGTACAAAAACTGATCAGTAACATACCCTTTCTTCCAGTATATCGTGAAAATGCAATAAGTGGCACAAGACAGTAGAAGAAAGGGTATATTGGTGTGCATCTCCTCCTCTGGACACCAAACTCAGATTGAAATTATTTGTGAAAGCTCTGGACAAAGAAAGACAAGTATTTGCATATTTAATACACAATATTAAACCAATTTATAGAATTTAAGGTGATCTCCATAGTTATATTCAATTCTTTTCTGCTATTGGCTCATATTAATAAAAGTGAATTGCATCTTAAAACTCACAATTTCAAAGCCACATCTCACTTTGATATCAACAAAATTGCTTGTCTCTATCTTGATGTGGCCTTTGAACTGCAGCAATATCCAATCCTCTTCTGCTGATTTGGAATTAATAAAACAGTGTGCTTACTCGTACTAGCAAGATGTGATCACAAGACACCTTAATAGGTGGCTCAGCATAACAGATGCAGAGATACACTAGCAAATTTTGTGCTAGTAATGCGTTTTCTGTAAGGAGAAGGAATATGTATAAAAGATAAGCATTCTGATTTATAACATTATAACATACCATACAGATATAGAGAAGTGAATATAGCCTGGGCTTTCTGTGCATTTCTTCTTTGAGAAAACAAATGAATATTGGAACTGTAAATTGGGAAGAAAAAAAAACGAAATATTTTTCTGAGATATATAGGAGATCCTAGATTTCAGTATAATTCTGCAAAAGCATTTTTTATTTTTAACTTTACTCAAGAACTCCTCTACATTCTTGCTATCTTTATTGAAGAATTTCATTAAGGCTATTTTTCTATCTAATTTAAACCATTCTTGTTTATAAACTTTTTCCTCCAGAGTCCTATTACTTTATAATCAAAGCACTATGTTCCATATCTTCCTTTCCCCCACATATTGGATACTTATTCTGAGGAAACCCTTTCCTTATTCTTTTTAATCTCGACATACTTATTCTTAACCATGTAAAACCCTCTCTTTGTTCTTTATTTCATTTATCAATATATTTTTCTCTTTCCCATTTATTTTTTATCACTATATAACGTACTAAGGACCTTTTACCTGCTAAACAGTTTTTGTATTTCTGTATCTTCCAGTCTCCTTCTTCTTCTTTCCAAATACCATTTAAATTGTTCTCCCTCCTCTAACAAATATCCCCCATTCCATTGTTTTCCAGAATTATCCATTGCTCCTTTCCCTTTTGCCAAAGCTAATTTTTTCTGCTTTTCCCATTTGCCACACCAATCTATTTTAGCTCCTGAATAAATGCAATCCCTGTCTATATTCTTTATCTCCTTTCCTCCACTTTTCACATTTACTTAATTTTGCTTCACTCTTGAATACTACTATTTGAGTCGTCTTCTGATTTATCTTCATGCTCCAATCATTACAGTATTTCCATACTTGCCTCCTATACCCAAGATTTATTTTTGATTAATTTATTTATGGACGCTCTTTAACATCTCAGGTCATCAGCTTCCCATTCAACTCAGGGCGTGAAATGGCCGACAAATTTTGCTCAGAGGCCTCTCTTTCAGGCTTGAGGTTCTTTTTCGTGCCGTAAATGTACGACACGGGACACACGGCTTTACTTCCCTTCCAAAGGAAGCCATACTTTGGATTTTTACGCCCGAAAAAATCCATCGGTACTGGCCGGGTTCGAACCCGCGAAATTGGGTCTGTCGGTCATGGTGGTGAAGTGGTTACCATACTTGCCTCGTAATTTTTTGGGGCGTAAAAATCGTAAATATGGCTTCCTTCGGAAGGAAAGTAAAGTCGTGGGCCCCATGTCGTACATTTACGGCACGAAAAAGAACCTCAAGCCTGAAAAAGAGGCCTCTGAGCAAAATTTGTCGGCTGTTTCACGCTCTGAGTTGAATGGGACGCTGATTACCTGAGATGTGAAAGAGCGTCCATAAATAAATAAATAAAAAAATTACAGTATTTGTCTATTTGCTGCAAGGTTTGCTTTAAGCCAATTGTTGAGATCGATCCTACACCTAAGTTATCTGCAAATAATAACCCCAGAGTTGTGATATTATTAATAAATGACAACGAATGATTACTCTTTTCTATCTCCGTTAATATGTCATCAATAAACAAATTAAATAACACTGGGTTTAACTTACAACCTTGCCTTAATCCCTCCTCTTGATTTATTTCTCTTGTTACCATTGCTTCCCCTGCTTTCACACAGAAAGTATTTCTCTTGTATAATGCTCTAAGAATATTCACCACATGAAAACGTACTGCCTTACTCAGTAATTTATCCCATAGCAATTGTAACTCTATGCAATTGTACACCTTCTTTAAGTCAACAAATGCTATGTACAGTTTATCTCTCTTATCTTTCAAATAATTATCTACTAATGTTTTTATAATGAATATACATCTTGTGTCTGTCATCAGTCCTATTGGTGTAGTGGTAACTATCTTCTAAACCCAAGATCAAGGGTTCAATCCTGGTCAGGACCGATGGATTTTTTTCAGGTATAAAAATCCTAAGTATGGCTCCCTTCGGAAGGGAAGTAAAGCCGTGGATCCCTTGTCATAGATTTACGGCACAACAAAGAACCTCAAGTCTGAAAGGAAAGGTCTCAGAGCAAAATTTGTTGGCCATTTCATGCACTGAATTGAATGGGGCGCTATGACCTAAGATTTTAACGAGTGTCCATAAATAAATCAAATAAAAAAAAAATCTTGTGTCTCACCCTACGAATTCTCATTTTGCTTTTATTATACATATTGTTAATCAAAATATTCCTTTTTCATCAGATTTCAAAATGTGATTGAAGAACAATGTTGGTACATGCAGTGATTATACAATACTGGCATCAATATGGAAGTAAAGGAAGAACCTCTCTTCTTGGAAGAATCATCAGATAAAATGCACTTTGATTCAAGAGAAAACTTTTGTTTTGATGTGAATTTGCAGAATGATATAAAGGTAAGATATTGAGTTACAATTTGATACTGTAAAGCTCAAATAAGTTTGTAGCATTTTTTAGCTGTGATAAAAAGTATTATTTGTCATTAATAATATACAGAAATTAATTAGTAATCTATTTTCCATTATCTATGACTCTGTCCCAATGCTAATCTTCGATAGGTTAATCATGTTGTCATGAGCTAACCAAAGATGAGGAAGCAGAGATTCACAAATGAACACCATTTTGTTGTTTTCACCTAAAGCATATGGTATAGGGACACAGGATATTTTAACATTGCCCATGAAATGCAAATGTTACATAATGGTTGACTGGTCAAAATTCATATGTGCCAATTCTCAGGTTGACTGATATGGGTCATCATGGATTAAAGAGTTCAGAGGTTTTATTAAAGCTTGACATCTTCCTGATTGTGGCAAGTTGCTTATGAAAAGTGGGTGTCCTTAAAATGACAGAGGCATTTTCTTGCCATGCTTTCTCTAATAGCAGTCTCTCTGTAGATGGCACAAATATTCTGAGCTGCTTCTTGACCTTTACTTCTCTATTAAACACAGTAAAAGAAGAAATTGTTGGAAGCATTTGTTTTTTTTTTTTTCCAGAAATTTTCTTTAGCTCACAAATAGTGCTAACTTTGAATCTGTCGTCTTAACACTCGTCATGCTTCACTAACCTTAAAAATATACAGAACTGGTTTCAAAGATATGTTATCTCCATCTTCGGTCGTGGACGACTGGTGTGAAGGTTGTTGTTACGTAGTATCAGAAGCAATGTTCCGCTCTGGTGAAACTTTTATGAACTTAAAATTTATATTTTCTTCTTTCAGAATGTCAAAATTCATCAAATGATTCTCATGTTTATAGATGTAAATCTTTTCCCAAATATCCAATTCTACTGTCTCTGTACAGCTCTCAATAATTCAACTTTTTCCTTTATATCATGATTTTCGGTCCAAAAGTGATTTTTCTATTTGTTTGTATTTTAAATTTCTCATATGTTCTTTTAGATGTATCCTGTTAGTTTTTCCTATGTAAATCTTATCACATTCAGCATATGAAATCTTGTAAATTCCTGCTTTTTTTTCCTTTGAGGTATTATCTGTAGTATTGTCTTTCAAAACATTGTTTAGACTAAATCTATTAGTGGGTGTCAATTTTATATTAACATCTTTAAATATTTTTTGAAATTTATACATCACTGTTCGGTTATATGTAAATTTTTAAAGGACATTTTTCCTTTAATTGTTGATAATGTAGTGCAATTTTCAATTCTTTTCTTCCTCTGGATTTTTTTCATCTTATTATGTATTAACTCTTCATTAAATCCATTTAAAATTGCTATTTCTTAATTTTTTTATATTCTATGTTATATTCTTTACTGATTGGCAAATTGATCAATCTGCATATCAGACTATTAAAAATTGTATGTTTGTGAGCTATAGGATTAAAACTATTTTCTTTGATATAATTATCTGCATGTGTGTCCTTTCTATATATATGCCAAATTTAAAGTTTTCTTTACTTTTTATAATTTTAATATCCAAAAAAAGGCAGCATATTGTCTGTTTCTATTTCATGTGTGAATTTTATACCTTTATCTTGAATATTCAAAATCTTTAGTGCATCTTCAATTACCTTTTTATTAACTATGGCAAAAATATCAACAACATATCTGTACCAACACTTAAAGAAGTGTGGAAAGGCATTGACATTCCGAAAGAAGAAAATATAAATTTTAAGTTCATAAAAGTTTCTCCAGAGCGGAACATTGCTTCTGATACTACATAGCAACAACCTTCACACCAGTCGTTCATGGCAGAAGATGGAAATAACATATCTTTGAAACCAGTTCCGTATATTTTTAAGGTTCGTGAAGCATGAAGAGTGTTAAGACGGCATATTCAATTCACATGAGCTTCACTGTGTTAGTTCCATATGAAATTTTTTTTTAAAAATTTACAAGCACAAATCTCCAAATAATAAATGACAGATTACTTATGGTAAACAATGTCCTAGCAACACAATGTGGTGATTACAGACAAATGACTAAAAGATAAAAAGTATTGAGTTAATGAGAATAGACTGTTTTATAGAAACATACAGGAATATCATTCATTAGATATGCTAAAGCTTTTCCTTAATATAATAGTGTTAATATCTCAAAATGGACAATTTTGGAATTAATAACGTCTGCTAGAATGATGTCAATATGTTGTAGCACTGGAAAGTACTTGACTTATGTGCCAAGCCATGATCATGCATGTTAGTCAATAATTTATCTTTGATTTCGAAGTAAGTAAAATATTAGAGTATTAAAGTTGATGTTGAAAAATTGTGACACCTGCATAAAAAGCATTTGTATAAAAGTGACAAGAGTGTTACAAAACCTTGAGAGGATCTAAACCTTAAAGTGGAACTACATATTGGAATTCTCAACTTGTGTGCTATCTTAGAAGCAAGTTGTTATTCCTATACCAGCAAATTTAAATTTTCGATTAAGTATCATCTTGGCAATGGTGCATTTGATAAGAGACCTCTGTTACTGGTTTCAAGCTTTTGTTTTTTATTAATGGTCCTAACTTCAATCTAAAAACTAAATCTATGCTAAACTTCTAAAAAAGAGATTGAGAATAAGTAACAATATTTATCACTTTTGTCTTAGGATTGTTTCTCTAAAGGCACATTTCTGAACTGAAGGAAATTCTTAAAGAATTACCATATCATAGCACCATATTTTCAGGGAAACTAAATCACCAGGCAAAAACGTAAATAAAAAAATCAGCGGATGAAGCCGAAAAAGTTTTTGAATGTATGCTGAAATGAATTGTTTTCATAAGTATTTCATTGGTGGTGGTAAATATTAAACTGTTAAACACAAATTATGCTTTTAGCATTTTATTAAGTATTTAAATTTATATCTCATTATGCTTTTCATTTTATAATACTATTTTTACTATATTTTGATTAATAGAAATTTACAAGATATGCTTAGAAAAAAGTTTATATTTTTTATTTACTGACCAGTTAATTTTATTTATTTAAAACTACCATTTTAGGTTTTGAGAGTTTAAAATTTAAATAATTTGGAGTATTTTGAGGCATTATAAAGTTCCAGATTTTAGTTTAGAGGACTTAAAACTTCAGGTTTCAATTGAGTTCTAGTAAAAATTATATGCAAAAGAATGAAATGAAAGACTGAAGATTCATTATGCCCAAGACACACACATAAATAGTTGAGGCATTCAAATATCCAGTTGAGATATACTCAAGACCATGGCTTTCTACTATGGCTAGGGGATACATCTTTTACCTTTGTTTGACCTTGAATTACAAAGTGAATGAATATTCATTACATTTAGCTGTGTTTGGCTAGAACACATTTTGATGCTGAATTTGAAAATGTTCATTACATTTGATCTCTAAAGCTAAAGTGGAAAAAGCTGTTCAGATTTAAATGGCAACTGCATTATAGGTAATACAGTGATGTAGAAATCCCAGAATATGCTGCACTAGTGACATAGAAATCCCAAAATATGCTGGGCCCTGCAGAAATTTAGGAAATAATACTGGAGAACAAATCATTACCCTAAGAGCCTAAGTGACGTAACTACATAAAGTTGTGTTCTGAGACATTTCTAGTTTTAAGTTTACCAAGCTAAAATTTCTATCTTAAATGGAACATTTAGGTTTTGAAATACATATTTATTTACCTTAATCATCAGTCTATTGACTGTCACTATTGGCCATTTTCTGTACCTTCTTAATATTTATAGAATTCATTATTCTTAAAAAAACAGTATAGTAGTATGTTTCTAACAATTCAAGACTACTGTCATGGCCATAGAAGAACTCAAGCAGTGTGAAATATAGTGACTTTTACTTTTACTTTTTAGTATTTTATCCTTTTCAGCTTTTCTAGTTATTATTGTTTTACTTACATTGTTAATAGTGTCACATTATTTTTCATTTATATATATATATATATATGCAAGAAAAGTATATATATTATAATATGGTTTTCTATCAAACACTTATAATCTAATGAAGAACCAGGCTGTTTTGAAATATGAGATGATAATGCTAACAAATTGAGCTGCAACATTTTGTTTGAATTATCTAACAAGGGCCTACTCTATATGCTTTAATGCTTAACATTTTAGGCAGAGAAGACTTAAGAATATTCTTGTTATTTTTTATTCTATTATTATTGTTTTGATACAGGAGGAAGAGGAGGAGGAAGTCGACACTGTTTTATTAAAGAATGAGATCATAGTTGAAGCACTCCCCATTTTACCTAATGAATCTTTAGGGTAAGTTAATAGAATGAAAATTAGCCCCCTGACCAGCTGAAATGTTTTGCCTCATAAGTTTTAGAACAAATGCATAGTTCTAGTTTTAGATACCTAAGGATAATGTGTCTTGGCTGATATCTTATATTATTTTAAGTAAACTAAAGTCTACTTAAATATAAATTGGAACTTGCACAGTGAAGCCAATCATATTAATTGATATCATTGTATGATTCAGTTGAACTACACACTCTTAAAGCTTCACTTACTTTTCATAAATGTATGGAACCGGTTTCGAGAACATTTATGAAAAGTAAGTGAAGCTTTAAGAGTGTGTAGTTCAACTGAATCATACAATGATATCAATTATACTAAAGTTTGTTATTAATACTTAAATTTCCCTTTTCACAATGAACAAAAACATATGACAATACCCAGCAACTGTTGCAAATTATTATTCTTAGTAAATGGATATATGTAAGGAGATAATTATTAAATATGAAATTTAGGTAACAGCATTATAAAGAAAAATTCAGTCTAAGTAATAAAGATGCGAGAAAGAAGTAATTGCAGTAACAAACAATAGAACAAAGATATGTACAATATGATGCATTTACAAAACACAAACAGGTGTGCATCATATCTGTAACAGGCATCTTCTGTCTATGGTTATAAACTTAAAATATCTCCTTTCAGGTGTTTAGAACTTACATATCAATATACAGGTAACAAGGGGACCTATGATTTTCTTTGCCTGTTATTTTTTGGATATTCCTTCAAACAAGTTTTGATATAAAGCTTTCAGTTCTGTGATTAATAGCATGTTTTTGTACACAGTACAAAAGTAATGTAAAGGAAAATGCTTCAACTTTTAATACTTTGCTAGTGAATGAAAGATCATGCTTATGGGTAGGAGCCAGACATTTTTTACTTGACTAATCATTAAGGACCTGTTTGCATTGAGCAACATAATGTAATGTAAACAGATCAGATTACTTAATGGAACTTTTCACAATAGTGTGCTATACATAAATGTTAGTACAAACATACAAAGCTACCATCTGTAAACTCCAAGCTTCTATGTTATTCCAAATTGAATGTTTTTGACTGTTCATACAAACTTCACTAATATGGTTTTTAAAGTAAGACCATTCCAGGAACCTTTAATCTTATCTTCAGCTGTTCGACTGAGCTTAGAATTTTGGGCTGTTTGGTATGGTCAAAACTGGATCTGAGTTGCTTCTCTGTTGACATCTGTTGGCTGGAACAGGAATTTATTGAACTTTTTTAGAGGTAGAATGTCAAAATTCCTTAATTTATTTCAATTTTTTAAAATTAAAATTTTTCCCATGTGAATAGTCCTGTTGGAATATGTATTTTTTATACCAAAATGGCTTCTTGCTTAATTTTATGTTTGTGTCCCCAGAAATGAGTGGCTACTGCCAATTTTTCCATTGTTTTAGCCGAATATTTCTAAAATGTTCTTTTTCCTGTTTTCCAAATTTCTGTTAGTTTTAAAATTAAAGCATTCAATTACATATATGCCTGAATTGTTCTCTGGTGGTGTGCTATCTTTTAGCGAAGAACCTAATAAGTTTTTATATCATAATAATAATTATATTTATTTAATTTTTGAGTACACAACTATGGAATTAAGCAAGCAAGAAGCCATTTTGTTAAGGGAAATGCATATTCTATTCACACACAAAAAAAAAAAACTGCACTTGCAGAAAAATTAAACTGATAATCTAGAAAGCAAATCTGGACAAATTCAAGAAATTCCTATTCCAGCCAATAGATGTCAACAAAGAAACAACTCAGAATCTAGCCATAACAACCCCAAACTTACCAAGCAGTCAATCAGTCAGGTAATCAATCAGCAGCTGAAAATGGGATCAAAGGTGCCTGACACTTGCTTGTCCTAATTTAAAACCATGTTAGTGAAGTTTGTGTCAACATTCAAAAATTTTCAATTTGGAATATTTAATTACTTTACTGTCAATAACTTCAAAATACATATAAATAATCTGCAGTTATGTTTACGTTACTTGGAAACGTAACACAATCCTTTAGAATTAAAAAAAAAAAAAAAAGGTTAAAATCAGTATGTAGCTAATGACATCTTACACAATTTGCTAAAAATGTTCACTTAATCATTATCATTATTTCTGCTGCAGTCTGACAATTATTTCTTGCAAAGTTTTACCATCCATTACTCAGTACAGTAAATCCCAAATTTCATGTCACTCTAAAGAGTCCAGTTCCTACTTACCGACTAAAGACTTGGTTAAAAGCTCCCCTTCTTGAATGTGGGGTTAATACTTCTGCAGATACAAAGACATTATGCCCACCAGTAATAAGTAAATAAAACTTATTTGTTCCGTTTAGGTCTTTGAAAAATGAATTTTGGTGTAGTATTAAGCATTTAAACCAAGGTTTAAAATTGCATTTAATATAAATAAAAGAAAAAAATATTGGGTTTATGTCACCAGTTTAAAGAATAAGCACACAAAATTAAAACATTGAACTTATATTCAGATTAATACCTTCTGAAGATACAAAGAAATTGGGGCCACCCATAATAGGTAAATAAAATATTTTCTTTCCCATTAGGTCTCTATAAAAACATTCTTGGTGTAAAACTAGAGTTGAAACCAAGATCTACTTTGCATTTAACATAAATAAAGGAAAAAAAAATGTTGAGTTTAAGTCACCAGTTTAAATAGTCACTTAAAATTAAAACAATGGACTATGAACTCATGTTCATATTTGTATATGTTGTAATAATAATGGTTTATTAGTTTCTTAGTGGTACTTTTAACAATTGATTAAGAACTGTACAAATATGACCAATTGCAGTATAATATTTGATTGCAGGCGAGGTTTTCTTCAGAGGAAAAATAAGGAATTTAATGGCACTTGCTCTTCTGCTATCATTGTCATATTGTTTACTAATGAAATAGAAACATGGTGAAAGCGGTATCAAATTTAAATGTTTAAAGGAAATGATTAAAATAAAGTCACTATTTAAAATAATGTCATTGGAAGATTAAAGTAGGATAGCTGAATGCATTTTGGGGCAGCCATATAAATATTGGAAGGAAAATGAAGGCTGGGACAAAGAACAGAAAAGAATTCTGAGGATTGCTTTCAGTAGGTATGTGTAAATGTTTCAGTTCTGTTTTACATAATGCATGTAAATTAGTACTGATATTAAATATTTATAGCATTGAAGCTTCTAATGATTAGCCCCTTAAACACTATAGAGTTGGGTTCCAAAATGTTTGTGAGAAAGGGGTTAACATTCTTTACCTTACTGAAAGATAGAAATTAAAAAAATTTAACCTCAAAGAAATAGCTTTTTGCTTAGATGAAATTTAAAAGTGGTATCTTTTCTTGCAAAATGTTAAATGTTTCAATTCATTAAGTAATGTCGTAAATCAAAAAGCTTCAAAGGAATTAGCAAATTATTTCCTTGCAAGTATGAAGTAATATGCTATGCAGATTTATTAACAGCAAAATCAATTACATGTGAAAATAGGATCAACAAATTGGTAAATTTTTTCTTGATTTACAATTTATCTTTTCATCTGGAGAATCCAGATTTTCCAAACAATTTGGGGATAAATTTTTCTAAGCTAATTGTGCTTTCAGATGCATTGCATGGACTTTGGTATTGTTGTTCTTTGAAGACAGAACTCAGGTTGGTGTAACTTTTTAAGATATATATATGTGTGTGTGTGTGTGGGTCCCCACAATTTAGTATACATTAGCTTTTCATTTTATTTTATGCAGATATGATTTATACAGAGGGTGCCAAAAAATGTATACACACTTCGAGCAAAGAAAAAACTGTGTTAACATAACAAAACTGAGTTCACACAAACAGAAAATGATGAGCACTAGTCATCATCTTAGGCTCAAAAAGCCCCCCATCGGCATCGATACACTTCTGAGTACATTGAACTACTGATTGAGCAACGTTTGCAAAATATCATCAGCAATTGCACCACATGCCATTTCAATTTCTTCCCAAACTGCCAGTGTAGCTGGTTTTCTACAGTCTACAACATCCTTAACAGTTCCCCATAGGCAGAAGTCCAATGGAGTTAGATCTGGAGAGCGCAATGGAAACTCATTCGAACCTCTTCATCCTATCCAGTGCCTTGGAAGATTGTACACATGTAGATCTCAGTGGTAACTGTTGTGTAGAGGTCTCCCAGATCTGCCCTTGTGAACATCATATACCATGAATCTCACATTTGTCTCGAATGCATGCAGTTGTTGCTCGCATTGGCAGTTCTGTTCTGTACTTACAGAGTACTTACTTACATCTCCATTGCCTTTGAACTTCATCAACATTCTCGGTTTTCTAATACCACTTCAAAATTGCTTTCAGCTGCTCAAACGATACTCTTGGCTCCATTTTGTGGTAGAAATGCTAGCATAAAATAATGTGATTCACATCTGTTTACAGAATCATACGATGATCTTGGCTTCATTTGTTCATTGTTGATTTACAATAATGTTGGCTTCATTTGTTGATTGTTGATTTACCTGTCACATAGCAACGCTATCATAACGTAATGTGAGTCACATCTGTTTACAGAACATTATACTACACATTACTGTTGTTTTTGGGTCTAACTTTGAAATATATTACATAGATATTTACTGTGAAAGTGTGTATACATTTTTTGGCACCCTCTGTATATTATTTTTATGATAGCCTGTTCTACTTTGATATTTTTTTAATCATATATAATGCTGTGTTAACTACTAAGGCATCACAGGCAATGGACACTTATGATACATGAAATGAAATAATAAATTGGGATAGGAGTTTTTGGAAAGAAACATTCTAGGCCTACATTAGGTCACTTTTTTGCCATTTACCACCTATAAGGAAACGTAAGGTAAAAACTTGGAGAATGGTGCTGAACTGGGATAGAATTGTTTTCATGATTGCATGTCTTAGCAGCCTCATCCATCAATAGCAGATCTTGGGTTGACCAAGAAAAGCTTTGGTATTCAGCCAATCAATGTGAAAAATAATCTAAAATTTTTTTCATTAGACTATATATTTTATTTTTGCATTGATGAAAAAAAACATTTTTTCCCCTTGGTACTAAATTATGCCTGTTGGTGGATACAACAACAACAACAACAACAACAACAACAACAACAACATACTTGTAATACAGTTTCTGACATTGTCAAGTGTTTGGTTACAATATTATATACAAAATATAAAAGGGATAACCTAGTAAATTGCTGTAGCTACATTGAAGAAAACACTGAAACTCTAAAAACTGTGTAGACTCAAATAATTCATCTTAAGTTAGATGGTATAAAGTAACAATATAAATATAATTAACAGGGCCCAGATTTTGATGGCTTTAAAGTATTTGAAAATGATCAATAAAACAGTCAACAAATATTAATGGAATGACTTAAAAGTTACTTTAAATTTAAACCAAAAATGATCTATAAAATAATATAAGCTATCAATAACATGATCTAAAATGACTTTAAAATCTTATTAATTAAAATTAATTCATATTAAAAAAACATAATTTTATTTTGCTTTAAGAAGGTAGTTTTTTGAACATGTATGCAATTTTAGGCTTAATAATCTTATCTTATGCAGAAGTATAACAGTATTTGAGATTCTGAAAAGTGAGGAAATGCCTGTTGTTGAACAACACTTTTTGTACTTGGAGAAACCTCTCTCCACATCCATTAACACAACTCAAGCATATTTTAAAATGCACTAAGTCAGTGACAGTAAATTCTTCAATGTGGGAAGGATCAAATTATTCATCAATTAGCATTTTAAAAATGTGACACAAAATTTTGTATCCCATGCAGTGCTTCATCTTTCTTCCATCCCTTTTTTTCCAATTTCTCTGCCAACATTTTTCATACCAGATGTAGTTCCACATATTAAGGAACTGAAATTTCTCTTTATAAAAGGCAACTATCCTTCAATTCAATTTCACTGTTTGAAAGTAGTGTCTTATCATTGCCAGAATTCAATGTTTTGATAGCAGGTTTTCCCACCTGGAAATCACAATAATAAATTGCTCCAAGTGATGACATGTTCTGGTGAAAGTGGAACATTGGCAGCCATGGACTTTGAAAAGCACTTTATGAGCAGAAGCTTGTCTTTGACAAAAGGAATACTCTCGAGGAAATTTTTCTCTTTCTTCCTTCCTTCATCACTCCATGTATTGCATATTCAAACAGGTAATGGGCACCATTTTCTGATAAAAAAACATATATTGATTTAATCTTATTTTGATTTAAAGTAAAACACTAAAAAATCATGTCGTCACATTAAAACTCTCATTAAGTTTCACAAACACACTTATAAAAGTAATTTTGGTACATGTTTCGTGAGGTACATTCCTCACATTGTCAATCAAAAAACGACGACTCTTAAAAGTAGATTTTTTCCGTTATTTTAATTAAATTTGTTTTTAGTCGTTTTGTTCCCAATGACTTGAATGCCGTTGTAATATGTTTACGGAATGTTGGAATCCACACAGTGAAACTTTTGTTAATCTTATTTTGATTTAAAGTAAAACACTAAAAATCATGTCGTCACTTTAAAACGCTCATTAAGTCAAACACACTTATAAAAGTAATTTTGGTACATGTTTCATGAGGTACATTCCTCACATTGTCAACCAAAACGACAACAGTAAATACTCTTGCAAGTTGCTATCACATTTAGCTGTTTTCTGTACTGTATCTAAGAAAATCCTTTATTATTAATATTTGTCAGATTCATCATGACTCCTAAGGGCAATTTCATGTTTACTACAGCAATTTAAACAATCTATAATTTCGCTCAAGTTCTGTCAATTTTTTCAGACTAGTTCACTGTGGCACATAGTTGTTACTTTATGTCCTTTATGTTAATGTGAGTGAATGTTAACACTGCCAAACAAATGTAATTTGAGAAAATGTTTGACAACAGAAATTATTTTATGATACTTTACTCTTTCATAAAAGTGTTTAAGCCAAGAATGGTTGGTCCAAGCTGGATTTCCACCAAATAGCAAACATTTGAAACAAAATGTTTTCTATAAACAATGTAATACAGTTTTTTTTCATGCTAACTCATTATCTACAGGCTGAAGATGGGAGGGATCACTCCCGAAACATATGTCCAGATTTTTATGTAAGTGAATGGAGTTAGCGTGAAAAAAAACTATAAAAAACTAGATAATGAGTTTATCTACAGGCTGAAGATGGGAGGGATCACTCCCGAAACATATGTCCAGATTTTTATGTAAGTGAATGGAGTTAGTGTGAAAAAAACTGTATTACATTGTTTATATATATACATACCACTCCATTGTCAACAGCTTCGTAAGTACATTTAATTGAGAAAATGTTTTCTTCTTCATTTTACTAACAGTTAGCCAATGTTTTCTGTTATACCAGTCTAGGTTAAAAAATGTGACTGCGATTTGTGTTTTTGGACTACATTTACATCTGTATAATGTGGTCCTAAGTTTTTAACAAAAGTTTCTCCTGGTCACTTAAATGTTTAAACATATGATTTTAAAGAAAATTGACTTGACACATATCTTCAAAGTTATTAGCCTACTACTGTGGCAATTCACAAACACCTAGTATACCCAGCAAAACACTTTAAACAGACATTTTGTCCATTACAAAAGTACTCAAACACCATGCAAGTAATATCTAATTGCTTCATGTATATTGAGTTTTACGTTCTTTTATTACATGAGCAAAACAATTTTTACGATTCCATAGAATGCACATTCACAGGCTAGCAAAGCGAGACTGGGGTTGTTTAAGTTAGTAAAGGCTTGTAATGATATCTTGATGAATTATTTCTCTCTTCTCACCACAGAATGATAATTTAAAATTAGTCTTGAAAAATCTGAGTGACAATTTAAATTAACCATGAAAAGTGACAAGAATGTATGGGTTCCCCCTATTATGCTGTTAGAAAGTTTGCCAAGACATAGTCAGCTATCATGTCGCTCTTGCAAAACAAGCTGCTGTAATCTCAATCACATACAGGATTTTTGCTCTAATCTGAAAATTGTGATGGGAATTTGGAGAATTTTAAGTAATAATTTCCCAATACATGGTTATTTAGCCTAGATATTTTGGATAACTAAAAAGAAATTGTAGTAAGTAGTAGATGCCATTTTGTATCCTGCCGAGTATAATAAAAATTGGAACAGTTGGAACAGTCTCTACCAGCAAAGAAGTAATTATAGAGGACAGAAATACAGAATCCAAAAGATGTCTGAAAATTCAAAATCACAGATTTCAAAATTCTGATTCATTATTATGAAAACTTACCCCTGTTAACTGTTAGGTTTTATATTCTTTTACATCCTCAGCATATAATATTGTAAAGAAGAGCTGCAGGGACTTAAATAAAATGATTTAAAATTTAAGAGAATCATGAAAACCAATCACATGTTTCAAAAAAATTTGAGAATTTGAAAAAGCTACTACAAGCAATATACATAGATTTTCTGGAAGACAACATGGTCGATAAAATATGTCTTGCCACAGATGAAGTTTTCCCTGCTACACTTGATGCTGATAATATTGTTGTGATAAACAAATAAGACTCCAAAATATTACTGTATTGCCCAGTTTTAGTGAATTCTGAAGGAATGAAGCTATTGTAGTCAGCATCATAAAAATGTTGATATATTAAGTTATTTTATTCTTTTAGCAAATTCCAAAGGAATGTAAGCTTTTGTGATTGTACCATTAGAAAGAGCTTTTAGTAATCTATCCAAATTGGCATCATTCTTACCTACAATTAAATAAAAAAATAAAATATGTATGTGTGAGTACATGCACCCATCCCTGTCCATCCATTCTCTTTCCCACTATTGTTGCAATTTTTATTTTTTCTCAACAAAACTTGGCTTGTAAAATTTTTTAAAAAAAATGAAATATCACTCTAGCAGCCACAATTTTAAATGATTTTAAAGGAAAGTTCATACATGGAAGGAAAAAAAAATTAATTGGCATATTATAAGAGGGGGGGGGTTAAAATTGCTATAGTTGCATTAATATATGTTTTTTCACAACAAAACTCCATTTATGCCATTTAAATAGGAAAAAAAATAAATAATTTCAGAGAATCAGGGCTATTAGGAGGGGGATTTACCTGCAACCTAAAATTTAAAAATTGCTCTAGTGGCAATAATATGTTTTTTTTTTTTTTTTTTTTTTTTTTTTGCAAATAAAGGACTATATATGCCATTTAAATAGAATAAGAAAAATAGTTTCTAAAAATCAGGGAAATTGGACCATTAGAAGGAGGAGGGTTACTTGAAACCCAAAATTTAAAATCGCTCTAGCAGCACCAATAATTGTTTTTTCACAACACAACTTGGCATATACCATTTAAATCAAATAAGGAAAAAAGTCTGAAAATGATTGAAATCAGATTATTAGGAATGGGTCCTGAAACCCAAAATTTAAAACTTATTCTAGAGGCACCATTTGCTTTTTGCAACAAAACTCCCCTTATACTGTAAAATAAAATAAAAAAATAGTTCCTGAAAATCAGGGAAATCAGGCCATTAAGAGTGGGGGGTATACCTAAAACCCAAAATTTAAAAATAGCTCTAGTGCTACCAATATTTGTTTCTTCACAATAAAATTTGGTATACACCATTTAAATAAATAAGAAAAATAGTTTTTGAAAATAAGGGACCTTGGACTATTAGGAGTAAAGGTATACTTGAAAACCGCAATTTAAAAGGTGATCTTGTGTTTAATTTTCTCGATATTGTTTTAAAATAAAATGAGAAATTAATTCAGCATATAAACTGTATTTATAACATTGCATATGTTTTATATTTAACAAAAGCATTGTCATGAAGATAGCAGATGTGAAGTATTAATCTAATATGTGTTTGAAAACTCTATTTGCGGGTAAGAGAAGTCAGTAATAACATTCATAAAATGTTTGCATTATATGTTTTAATACAGTAACATTAAATTTAATTTCATAGGCAGTGAAAACCTATAAAATTTTTTATTGTTTATTGTTGAATGCGTATATTTGTTTAGTACATCAAAATTGTATTTAAATAGTAACATGTAACATGTTTTTTTTTTTAAATATATGAATATCATGTTCTTAAATATAGAATGTTAATCAAAACTTTCTGTTATTTCTCTCTATTTTAGTGAATGTAAAGCTATCAATAGTTCAAAGTTACATTTAAAAATGTTTAAAAATACCCACACATTATAGCTTTGTATATCATTATCATATATTTCATTTAATTAATAGTATATAATTAATTCTTGTGATTTAATCTAATAATAATATAGTTCTAAAAACATGGTTTCTATTTTGTGATACTTATAGATTGCAAGAATTCTAACTTTGTTCCCCTAATGCCACAACTTACTGCATGCCATTAATTAATAAGACCTAATTTTGATTTTATATTTATTTTTATTAATAGTTATTCAACTTGGTGTTGAATTCACTTAGTTTACGCAGCTTCTGCGTGACAGAATATTTCAATTTTAGAGCCACTTAAAATTAGTTGTACAAGATTAAATCTTTGATAAATATATCCATTCTGATACTTTTTTGTGTAAGGGGATTTGATGCAGATTAGCTTTTCCCCATGTTTCATAGGTGTGGTATTGGTTATTACTGCCAGTATATTTATTGCTATTTACAATTAATTCATATAGTGAGATCAGAGTTAAAAACCTATTTTCTTTAAAGACTTTTCGACATGAAGTTTTTTTATTAAGCCTGAGTATAATTATTCTACATTGTTTCTGTAAAATTAATAGCCTCTTTAGGTTACTTATTGCTGTGCTACCCCAAAGTTCTAAGCCATAGAGCAAATAAACATGTTGCATACTTCAAAATAAAATAAATTCCATTTGAAAAACACTGTAGTTCCTAATGAATGAGTTTCCCCAGCTTGTCACATAGGAAAATTAATATATTGTTTCGGTAATTTGTTGCTTCGAACTGTTTCTTACCTTAAAATTCTTTTTTAATATTTCAGACTATGTGCAGAAGAATACTCTGGTCATGGTGCCACAGCCTTCAGTGGTTTTAGCAATGCTACATTGGAAAATGATGGGAAGAAGCTTGAAATTACAGGAACCAATGACTCCAGAGCTCTTGCAATCAATATCAATCATCCATCTCATACAGTAAAACATGTTTATTCCCCTGAAGCTAGAGAGTCAATTCGGTTTGAAATTCATGAAAATGTTACTACTGGAGCATTGTACTTCAGTAAGCACACTGCAGTACTTAAGGACAGAAGGAAAAAACTTCACAAATGTAAGTTTTGTGAGAAAAAATTTAGTGCATTACAAAGCTTGAAAAGGCATCTTTTGATTCATGAGGGCAAAAGACCATATAAATGTGAAATATGTGAAAAGTGCTTTAATGATGTTTCACACTTGAGAAGGCATGTTTTGATTCATGCTGGCACAAAACCTCACCAGTGTGAACATTGTAAAAAGAGCTTTGGTCAAATGTCACACTTGAAAAGGCATATTTTAATTCATTATGGTGTTAAACTTCATAAATGTGAAATTTGTGGAAAGAGTTTTGCACAGTTATCTATTTTGAAAACCCACCAGTTGATTCATGAAGGCAAAAGACCACATGAATGTGAAATTTGTGGAAGACACTTCACTCAGCGATCAGCCTTGAAAAGGCATAAGTTAATTCATGAGGGAAAAAGATTTCACAAATGTGACATCTGTGAGAAAAGATTTACTCGTGCATCAACATTAAAAAATCATTACTTGCTTCATAAACGGAACATGTGAAGGTTTGGGAAGATATTATTTATATTAACTTATAGGCTATTTGGAACTTGTACATTATAGCAATAATTTAATTATATGATTTGCTAATTGAACACAGTGTGATGTTCAATTAGTAATACAATAATTTGATTATATGTTACTTATAATTCAACATTAAGAAAAAATGTTTTGATCTATGCTGCCTTATAATATATTATGGAGTTTGTGGGAACAATTAACTCTGATGTCATCTTTGAAAAGGTTTTAATTCATGAGAGCAAAGGGTAATAAACAAGTGAAGTTGGTAGATTCTACTTGAAACAGAAATTTATTTTCTCTCAGAGGTAAAAGTCTCCCGTAAACTGCAGGAAAATGAAGAACTGAATCAGAAATGATTTATTTTCATTCAAATATCAAAAATCTCCAGAACTGAAATTTTAATAACTTAATGTTGATGTTTTTGATTCCTAAGGTTTTAAAAAGCTGCCTTAAAGTAGAAGGAACAATCATTAAATAATACATCACATTCCACTCTTTTTCTATGCCAGTTTATCTTGAAAAATATAGTATTTTAAATATAGCATCTTAAAGCTTCATGCACTATATCATGTAATTTCATCTTTTTCTAACCAACACAGATGACAAAGTCGCTAAGGTACAGATTGTTAAAGGTAAGGGTTTACCTCCCTGACTGAAGTTTTTCAAGGTTTTACTCAGTATGCATTAATGACAAATGCCATGAAGGTATCCTAAATTAGGTCTGGAATGATACTTTCCCTCACCCCAAAACAACCCATTTCTCAATTTATCATCTCATGCTGTGGCATTGACAATGAGCACTATACACTATTAAATCTTTTTTCTGCAGGTAGGGTGATTATTTTTGCTTTCAAAGTTGAGTCTCTAAATGATATGTTATAAAAAAAGTAGCAATAATTATATTTCTCTTTTTGAAAAATATTAAACCTTTAGAGAAAATTAAGAAATGTGTATGTACCAGATAAAAGCACATCAGTTGGATGAAAAGTCTGTCATCAACAAAAGAAGGCTAAAGAGATTTCGGGCTCCAGACGAACACAAACTGCATTCATATTAGCATTGATGGAATATGCCAACCTGCTTATTTGGGACAGTCAATTAATAACAAGCAAGTAGTTAGTTGTTCAACTCAATATTTTGTCAATAGTGTTAATTCCATTATCTGCCAGTTAGAATATTCAAAGACTAGCTACCAATCTTAGTATCAGAATTACTTCAACGTTGTAAAAGATGAAGGCAAAGATTTCTTATTTGGCATAGTCAAACACATTACATGGAGTGGCATCACAAAACTTCTTGGAAAAAAGTTTAAGACAGTATTCTCTGTCACTAGGGCTCTGACAAAAGTATTTTGATTGTTGCATTGCATCATAACAAACATTAAACATCAATGTATGTTTCATAAACTCTTTATAAATTTGAAGATAATATCTAAAACATGAAGCCTTAGAAAAACCAATATCAGGAAAAGATTACAAAATGTTGGTGAATTATCCAGCACTCTACAGCCCGGATATTGAACATTCTGGTTTTCATCACTCTATCCTTTAAAACAGAATGAAAAATAATTTGGAAGCTCTTTATTGTGAAACTAGGGAAAAAATGATAAATATCAGCATCCCAATGGCCAATAGTAACCAATCAACCATCATTTAAAACAGTGTTTTCCAAACTGGTTCATAAACCCCTTGGGTATTCCCAAAATCTTGCAAGAGATTCACTAAAATACTGTACTCCTAATGGTGGAGTTTGAGATTTTTTTATTATTATTACAATTTAAGCCTGCAATATGAAAATATGGTCATGATTTAGACATATTGTTTTCAATTTTTTGAAACAAGCCATGTGTGTAGATATTTAGTGACAGGAAAATGTTCCTTATTTTATTTTAAGGAGATGACTGATTATGGACATAGGGTACCAGTCAAGTGACAGAAATTAAATAAAGTCTTCACTTTCATAGTTCCTGGCTTCAAAATTCTGTGAAATCCAAGATAAACCTCTTTCAATTGAAATTCGATGAGAAGTTTGAACTGATTTGTTTAAAATATTTCAACTACCCCATAACTGTGTAACTTAATCATGCATGAAATTCTGACATAAGTAAAATATGTCAGTAATATTAAAAAAGCAGTTTTCTGCATATGGTTGTGATTAAAATATGTATGAAATATAAAAATAGGGAATTATTCTATTGCATTCTTAGGTTTACCAACTTAATTTTAGATTTAACATTTTCTATGTAAAATAAATGTATAATTATTTTGTCTGATGAAGTTTTTATATTTTAAGTGGTATTGCATCATTTTTGGAGAGGAATATTAAAGTAGGCCTTATTTACTCTAACCACAGCAACTTAGACCAATCTAAGGTTGTGAAACATTTTTTATATAAATAAGGTGTTCCATTCAGCTGAGATCTTTATGAAGGGGATTCTTGAGTTGAAAAAGTTTGAAAAGCATTGCTCTAAAAGATGTAAAATGTTACATTATTTTGGAGGGGAATCCTAATTTAGACTTATTTACAAACTTTAGTCTAATTTAAGATTGTTAAACATTTTATTTATTAATAAGGGATTCCACTCAGCTCAGATCACTATGAAGGGGTTTGTGAGATGAAAAAGTTTGAGAAGCACTGCTGTAAAAGATGCAGCCACAAGAGGAGATTTGATTTTCAAGGAAGTCAGCTATAGGAAGAGAGATACTAATAGAGTGGTACTCCATGGTATACAGCATCTGGCGACTAAGTGGTGCAAAGTATTGATTTGCAATGAGATTATATTGAACAGTAACAACATCTATACCGTATAGAGAAAAAAATTAAGAAACAGTTCAGTGTATGTGAGACTGAAGTAATAAATAAATGTTTTACTTACTGAACATTTCTTGTATCTTTATGCCATGATTTGCGAAATAAAAATGTATGCATGGGGGTATTCAGTTTTGTATTATGAATAATTTTAGGACAAAAGGTTATGAATAGACATAAAAAAAATTAAAGTTACTAGTTTTATCATTTTATAAAATGAGTGATTGCATATTGGAAACACAGAATCCAGGACTGGCCTTTATATTTTTAATAATATATATTCAAATGTTTAATATTTCAGTAGAACAACAGAGATACTTTTTTTTAATCTCTTATTAGTCAGATGTTTAAAAGACTCTTTATGGTTTCACTTAAATGAGATTTACTCAGAACATATGTTCCGTGGAACTATTGTCCACATCATCAGCTGGATATCTGGCTTCTGGAGCCTATGAGCTACTATCTGATTTAGAGCCATGTGAACATGCTACGGGATCTAGGTGTTTGGCAAGCATAAGGTACCAAATACAATTCATTTGCAAACTGCTGTCCCAGTTAACAATATTTTGCTCCTTCTTTGTGGTCAGTGCTTCCTTGAATATATGTTCCGAATATCTGTTGAGCCAGGAAATAATGGTCATACTGACAAGTCAGGTTTATGGCAGCGCACTTAAAGATATTATGAAATTTTTGTGTAGTCCAAGGATAATATGTAAATTTTTATAAATGTTCTTTTCTTTTATTGCCAAGAGAGTTGGGATTTCTTTTAGCTGCTTAAGTTTTTTGAACTTTAGTAACTTTTTTGAACCAATTCCTTGCAAAATCCATTAATTACTGCTGTTTCTACTATATGGTATTTTGTATTATTCAAAGATAAGTTCTCAAGTCTTTGTGTTAAACTATTAATTATTGTATATTTATAATGTTTTGGGTTCAGGCTTTCAGCTTTTATGTAATTGTCTGGTGAATGTTCTTTCTGAGTATTCCAAATCCCAACTTTCCATTGTTTTTTATTATTTTGTGAGGTCCAAAAATGGTAGCACATTATTTGTATCCTTTTCATATAAAATAGCTCAGCTTGGCTCATGTAAGTGGAACAATTTAATGGCATCATTAATATGTTATTATTTACTATTGCAAAAATGTCATCGATGTACCTTGTATTACAACAGATTAGCCAAAAAGGGGAATAAGGACCTTCCCACTGTTAGGCATGATTCTTGCTTGTAGAATTTAGCATTATATGTAAAGTATATATAAATTATGCATATTTCTAATAGTTTTATAAATTCATCTATGTGATTCCAGTTAATGTCAATTGAATTTAGCCTTTCTCTTAGATACTTTAACAATTTTTCTTTCAGTATACTTGGGAACAGGAATTTTACATAGAGTAAAACCAGAATCGGTGAAAAAAAAAAAGGTATATATTAATGATACCACAAAACTGTTCAACTTACCAAGAGCCAAGCTTAGTATTTACATATGAAAAGGATACAAATAATGTGTTCCTATTTTTGAACCTGAAAGTAATAAAATACAATGGAAAGTTGGTTGTTGATTTACTTTATTTACGGACAATGTTTAACATCTCAGGTTATCAGCATCCCATTCAATTCAAGGCATGAAATGGTAGATAAATTTTTCTCAGAAACCTCTTTTTTTCCAGGCTTGAGGTTCTTTTACATGCTATAAATCTAAAACATCGGACCCATTGCTTTACTTCTCTTCTGAAGAAAGCCATACCTAGGATTTTTACACTCAAAAAAATGGCTGGGATTGAAGGGGCGATCTGGGATCTACGAGGCAAGTATGGTTACCACTAGACCACCAGAATTGACATGCAAATTTAGAATTTGGAATAAACAGAAAGAACATCTACGCAGGCAATCATTACAGTCAATAGCTTCAGCCCAATACAACATAAACATGCAGTAATTAATTGATATTATTAATGATTTAGTAGAACTGCACACTCTTAATGCTTCATTTACTTGTCATAATATATAGGTATTTACAAAATAAATTGTGCACATGTGAAAAAATCTGCATTGGAAAAACAAAGAGAAACATAGGCACACGGTTAAAGGAACATTTCAGGAACATAAAGTACAAGCAAATAGAGAAATCAGCAGTAGCATATCATTTTTGGACAGAAAATCACAATATAGGAATAAAACAAAATTATTAAAATCAGTACAAGGACCTACAGAACAAGCAACTTGGGAGAAAATCTACATCTATAAATACAAAGACGTCTAATGGACTTCGACACTACTGGGGATGAAAACATAAACTACAAGTTTATCATACTGCCACCAAAGCAGAATGCACATTCCCACAGTTAATGAATTATCTAACAGTTGAATTTTAGCGGCTGATAATGAGAACAAAATGTTCTCGAAACCGGTTCTATATATTATGACAAGTAAGTGAAGCATTAAGAGTGTGTAGTTCAACTAAATCATATAATATCGATTATGCTTTTAAACATATTTACGTTCATAAGTGTAACATGTATCTAACTAAATTAATTAGCTGATCTTTTAACACTAGAACCGAGTGCTGGATCATTGGTGACATGTTTGTTAATTCTTTCTTTTCTTGCCATTTCATATTTGTAACTAGAATGCTTAAATTCCATGACTTTTCATGGAATAAGATTCACTGAATAGCACATGTAATTTTACCTATCTACCAGGGGGCATCTTCTCATGAGAAAAATCCAGAACCAGGGATTTACCTAGAACCAGGGCAGGGCCAGTATTGTCTCACTGCTGTTAATGATCAAATAGCTTGTACAGCTTTATTTTTTTTTTTTAATGTTTGGTCAACAATATATGAATTCACAAGCTTACATTTTAATTTCATTTTGCTTATTGGCAGCAATGGAGGGAATGGAAAGTTTACAAGAGATAAGGTATAGTTAGGCACACAAGGATAACCATTCAGTGTGGCATCCTAATTACATAAATAAATTTTGGAACTTCGCACTTATTATGACCATAGATCTACTAACAGATAGACAAATGCTGTATGAAATTTGCAGTGGCAATTATATTTTGTTATGTGCCCTATGCGATGATGATTAATTTATGGGTGAAGAGATGAAGTAGATGAGAAGTTGTCGGTTTAGGGTGGTCGGCTGGCTGTGGAAATCTTATTGTTCCTCTTGCTCCTTGCCTCCATCTGCTCTTTTTTTTTTTTTTTTTTTTTTGAGTAGTGTTTAACGCCCGTTTTTACTACTGAGGCACCACAGGCGGTGGACACTGATGATACATGAGATGAAATGATATATTGGGAAAGGATATTTTTTTTTTTAAGGAAGGAAGCGTTCCAGGCCTAAGTTTAGGTACCTCCCCGGCATTTGCCAGTTATGAAGACTGAGGAAAACCTGGAAAAAACCCCAGTCAGGGAGGACGGTCCTGGCGGGATTCGAACCGCAGACCTCCCGCTCACGAGTCTGTGCCTTAACGACCTCGGCCACCCGTGGCGGTTCCATCTGCTCTGGCTATATGAGACATCAAAATGGAGATTTTTGGAAGGTAAGAAAAATCAATTCACAGGTAGAAGAAACTTTGAATAGGCCTATGTCCCATAGACAAGTTAAAAAAAAAAAAACAATCAGTTCGTTGTAGGAAAAAGTTTTATTAAACTTCGTCCTACGCTCAGAGTTAAAGTTAATTTTAAATATTGTTCTATTACAATAAGGAACTTTGATTACTGCCACAATTCTCAACTCGCAAGCTGCACACAGAATTGCCACAACTCCACTGCCCTCAAAACTCTCACGACTCAACTGCCTTCAAACAGCCTCCAACTCCACTGCCCCCAAAACTGCCCAAAGACCGTCCCAATTCTCCATAATCGGAAAGTTTTAATCTTGGCAGTCGGTCGGTTTGTGACGATGCTTTCTAACTTTAGTTCAACTATTTTAAAATATTATGCTACGTTGCTATTGGCTGTAGTGTATGCATTTGTATTACTCAATCTTCTGGTTGGTATATTTTCCATTTCTTATTTACCAGAAGTTTGCTAACACCATTCCTTGAGGGTGAAAATCAAAGTTCCTTTGTGCAAATTACAACTAACGGTACCTAGTTTCATGGTCACAGGGGATCTTGCAGGAAAGAGGATGTCTGCATTTATGGCCATTCTTCTGCTCTTCCTGCAGATAAAAGATTTTGGTTCTCGTCAAACTGACGGCCTTGTATAATTCCAGAAGGAGCTAATTTTCAGTTTCTTACTTAAAATATTATGCTAGCCTTTTTTTTAAATATTTAATATTCATATATTTTTATATTCGCCTAGTTAAGGTGACTACCTGGGGATGTATGTGGTATAGAAATCTACCGTTTCAAATTTTGAATGATGAATCTGATCAGAGCCATTGGATCTTTCGTCTTTTGAATTGCAGCAACCTATAGCTTCAGAGTTTTTGTCATCAGAAGATGATAGTAGCCCTCTAATTAGTAGTGGTGAAGCAGGTATGCACTTTTACATTTTTTATTTATAGTTTAGAATTGTGTCTATGTGCTTATGCTCTAATGAGTTGCTGTAGACCTAATATCACATTGTACATAAGGAAAACACTAAATCTTGGGATTCTCATGGTGTAGTGCTCATAGACTCCACACCTTGCAAAAAAGAAAGTTCTCTCTAATGATGATAATGCACCTTCATGATTGAGACTGTTGCTGTAAAACTACATTACCTTTTATCAGCAATTGCAGACCATTTCTGGCAAAAGAACCACAAATTCCATAAGGAACCAAAATATTAAATGCTCTTCAAAAACCCATAGAATTAACAGTGTGGGAAAATATATTCATAAAAAAAAACAAGGAAATTTTGGTTAATTTTGATCGCCCAAACAATAGTAACCTCATTACCAAGTTCATAAAATCCACAGAGCGACATCTTAATACCACGCTGGGAAGTAGACAGTGGAATCATGCTGAAGATGAAAACAACAGCCTTTGAAACATGTCCAAGTAATTGGAACAAAATTAGTGAAATTTGAGTTATTTCCTCAATATAATTTGTTATATTACATTACCTTTGTTTCCACAGTCACCATATTTGCTGGATTGGGCTACTAGCCTTTACATTTAGTTCCCAAACCTAAAGAAATGCTTGGTCGGACGAAAAATCACTTAAAATGATGAGGTTGAAGCTGAGAAGATGTTTATTTTTCACAGTTGGACATATCTTATTTTACTAAGGGTATTAAAAAGTTGGAAATTCATCAGACTTATTGACTTATAAGGAAACTAGGTTGAAAAATAAATAAAACATTTCTCTTAAATCTTGTATTTTCTTAGTCAGGCCAAGAACTTTTAGAGTTCCTCTTGTAATTTTCATATCACAAAATACATTCACATCTTTATTACATTTCCTATATGTATAAAAAGCTAGTTCATTTTCTTCTGTATTGGGTACTCAATGGAACAAACTGCAGGGGTCAATCCCTGAGCGGATAGTGAACAAAAAACATTATATGACATATGCCTGGAAATGCATTGGTTCTTTGCTAGAGACCATTTACTTTACTAATTCCTCATTCTTGTACAATATACAAAGCTGTCTTGAAACCATTGTTAGAAGAGATGTTCAAAGTGACCCCTAATATTACATTGGCACCTAGGAATAAGTTTAGCATAAAATATCTTTTAAACAACAAACATTTAGATAGTATAGTGCCAGGTAAGAAGTCAGGAATCTATTGCATAAATTGTGCAGAAACAATAAAATATATATGGGAAAAATAAAAATTAATACTTAACATAAAGAAAACAGAAGGAACATTAAGTATAAGCAAATAGAGAAATTGCTGTGGCAGACCATTTTTAAACAGAAAATTATACAATTGAAGAAAAAGTATGTTAAAGACAGTAGAAGGGTGTTCAAAACTTGGATACAGGAAAAACTTTATTTCCATGAATTCAAGAATTGTATAATCAAGTCAATATCCCAGGGGAAGCAAACACTAATTTATCAGATGTATACCAGAGTCAAATGGTTTATTTTCCAAGGATTATAACAACCTTTCTGACGGACAAATGGCTGACTATGTGAACATATCTGTAAAACATGCTTAATGAAAAGTAAGTTAGTGTTATTTTATGTATTTGGTTTATTTATACATATTCTGTTACATCTTGGGTCATTAGCATCCTATTCAATTCAGGGCATAAACAGCTAATATATTTTGCTCAGAAGCCTCTTTTTTAAGGTTTGAGGTTCATTTATATGTCTAAAATCTATGACTCGGAGATCCATGGCTTATTTCCCTTCTGAAGGAGGAATTTTTATGACTGAAAAAATCCATTGGTCCCAGCTGAGTTGCATCCACGAAGTTGTGTCTATGGGGCAATTATGGTTACCACCACCAGAACAACCAACAAGTGAGTTAGTGAGCTTTAAGAGTGTTTAGTTTGACTTACCATAATATATTAACGTATATTCACTTCACTGCAATAGTTCCATTTGTATGTTATTTGAAATATGTTCAAAAGTATTTAACTCCTGTTTACCAGTTTGTGTTATGCAAGAAAACTAGACAGCCAGTGTCCAAGAGAGAGGGGGGGGGGGAACTATAAAAAGAATGGAGAAGAGCAAATAAACAATATGTTCCATTGGCTACTGCTTATAACTTTTACCATTTGAAAGTAACTATAGTTTAGAATTCAATAGATTTTAACAATAAGAAAAAGTGAGTTTTAAAATCTCAAATATGTTTCAATATTTGCAGAATTAAAATGTGTCATTTGTAGTAATTGAATAAAATCAAACAATTTTTTTAGTTTGGTGTCTTACATTTTGATGAAGTAGAGCATCTACACTAAAATTTTCTTTTCCTTTTAATGCTTGTAGGTTCATACTCAAGACTGAAGATGATGCATTGAGGATTGTGCATAGTTTCAGTGATGTGCATAAGATTATTCACAGCAAGCTACCCTGTATATAAAATAATTCTTGAATAAAAAGCTATCGAACCTTTCTAGAAATTCTCTAATTTATTCACATTTTCCATATTCTATCTTAATTATTAATTTTTTTATTGAATGCCTGAAGAGCTGTATTCAGCATTCAGCATTCTTTCTGTATTCAGATTTTGATAATGTATGAACAAAGAGTGCGGACGGCTATAGATTGATTGAAAACAGCAAATTTAGTGTTTCAAATGTTACGAGTTTTGATATGAGATTTTATACTGGTGTTATTCAGTAGTGAGATGGTATGAATGATGGCAGTAAATGTGACCATTTTTCCAATTTAAACCAATTTGCAATTTATATAATGGGTGATTATATTTAAATTGTGCAATAGTGAAGAACAGTGTATAGGATATTGGGAACAAAACTTCTTTTTATAATATCACATAGTGTTAAAAGTTTTCTCTAATGCAAGCAAAATCAACCAAGTGACTATTGCTTAATAAAATTTAATCTCAGACATTTTACATGCACAAATATGTTTGACTGACAATTTGTGTATGACTGAGTCAAACCTAAGCACACTTTTGGCTTCACTTGTTTATATGTAGTACATGTTTTGCATCCTCAGATATCTGTCAATTGCTGGAAGAAAGCTATGAGAATGTTTACGTTCTATTCAACCATATAATTTGCATCACTTTCAAATTACGTTTAAAATAAGAATATATTTAACTATTTGTATAGTAACAAGGAATTGTAGATAAATATTAAGTCTAGTGACAGGATCTGCAAAGTGATATAAATAATGAAGTTGGTACATGGAATCTGTTGGTGAGGACATGGGTTTAGGTTAGTTAGCTAGTTAGTTCTCGGACCATTCAGTGAGTTCGTGGAGCAGCCACAGAGACCTACGAACATTGAACTTGTCATATACAATTACCACAGTAGCTTTCAATCTGTATTTATTTTGTCTGCATCTACATAAATAATTACAATAAAAATAAAAAAGAACACTTAGAACAACTCAACCAAACAACAAAAACAGACAAGTCACTTAATCATGCAAGTTTTATTATATACATGTTTACATATACATTGATATGTTGTGCAGTATCGTATTGTCGCTCATATATTCCTTTACAGAATAATAGGCCTTTTTACATAGATATTTTGTAAGAGCATATTTATTAAAGGAATTGTCATTGTTTATTAAGGCATTGTATACTAAAATGCACTCATAATAAATGCCTTTTTGATGGCATTAAAGTGCTGAAATTGGGCGATGTACATTTGCCTTTTGTCTAGTATTCATGTCATATATATTTTGATTTTGAACAAATTTTGGTTTATTTCTATAGGCATTCTCAATTTCAGAATATAGTACCCCCTAGAATAATATATAAGTATAATGTGTATACAGCATGAAGAATGGGAAAAAATAATTGCTCCTGCCAGTTAAAGGGTTCTCTGTTAAGCCACACTGTTCAAGCGATTTTACATATAACCATAGGTGTACATTATGAAAAATGTTTATGGGGTTTTTTTACCCCCAATTTTCTTTAACATTTCATTTAGCTCTCATAAGCTTATTATTGACAAAGCACAACACTCCAAAGAACATTAAAAGATAAACAATCATTCAAATACACACAAGCAATTACTAACCAAGGTATTGAAACTCATTCTGTCTCGAAGAATTGTAGTACCTGTTTCAAAATGCACATGGGGAAAATTTATTTGCTGTAAATAATAGATTAATATTTATTGAACCATGCAGTAAAGTTAGAAGATGGCTAATGAAATGTAACATAAATAAAATTTAAAACTAATTCCTTGCTTGGCGAGCCCCCCAAACTCAGGACCTTGAAGTATGCAGTCGTACCTCGGTGCCACAGGAGCCAAGGGACAATGATTTATTGTTTTACTAGGGTGCTTTGGTCAATAGCTCTTGAATCCGGTAAAACTGCACGAATAAAAATTAGGAATTAAATAAAATTTCCAACACTGAAATGCTGCTCAGAAAACAACTGAAAGCTTGACCATTAAAAATATAAACCCATAAACAAAAAACAAGGCAAAAAGATACATGAATTACTCTTACTTACTGGAAAAATACACCAAGAATAACCGGAAACAAAATTGATTTACAATACAATAAAAAGGAAAACGTCACGATAAGATGTTAAAAAACGGCGATTCTTGGATGCCGAGGTTGAGCAGCCAATTGGCAGCTGTACCCACCAAGTAAATGTCTCTTCGAAAAGACGAGGTTCGCCCTACTCCACGCACAGAACTCAGGGCTGATAGGAAAAGCTCTAATCGCGACAAGAATTCTCCGGTGATGAAACTGGTTAAGGCGACGAAGTATTGAAAATAGCGCCGAGCCTTACACAGAGCAGCAATAATCGAGCATGTACCAAAATATAGAATGGTAGAGGCCTCAAAGCACCGTCCGTCAGCTCCCAGTGATGTGCCACTTAAATTACGTAAAAGAGAGAGAACATTTACACCGGCCTTTCATTTCAGTGCTATATGCAACAACCAGCACGGTTTCAATAACTTCACTTCGTCTGCGAAAGATTAGGGAATTGGTCCAAGATGGAGAGAAGGCAAGGGATACTCCTTATAACACCAGAAATTCATGAGACGGTCTTCTAAGCAGAAAAACTCAAGCCATGGGTGACACTCCAAGCATAGAGATAGTTGAGACAGCATTGGAGGCGGGATTCGAGAAGTAATAAAGATTGCAAAGTGAACGATGTAATCCCTTGTGGTAAATACTCAGTGATATAAATGTTACCGATTTCAAACAGAGAGACACTTGAGTACCGAGCCCTGAGGCATGGATCACGCGATTAAAACGATATGATAAAACGGAAACCACGCGTACATTGAAAACTGGACTTTAACTCCTGAATTTGAAAGCTGACCAAGAATATGACATTTATTAAGCGTTCAAAGGATACCACTATCTAGCAGGTATTAAGGCTCTCTCCAGATCAAAGAGACAGCGACAGTTTGGAACTTAGATGTCGTCTATAACAGAGTCGAAAGATATACCAAATGATCGAGGGAAGAGCAGTGCCCATTTTGGATCCTGCATGGACGACAATGAGACGGTTACCGAAATTCGGCTTAGTCAATACGCTTGGCTGACTCATTTTGCCAGCATTTCTTTATTCTTAAATTATTGTCCAACCAAGCCTCATTATCATATATCATATATACTTTATTACTATATCATTTTTGTAACAATAAAAAACTGTTGGAACAATGTAACTAAAATAACAATAACTAGAGAAACAAACTTTTCTTATTATAATATGCTATTACACATATACAATACTACGATTCTGTTTCCTAAAGCGGCGTATTGCTTTCAGATACACCACCATTCCATTTATGTTTGACTTTTCAATTAATATTTAACTTTAATTTTGTCACTTTTTCTGTTTGTAGCTCATTTCATTTAAAAACTCATCTCAGAGAGTGAACCCTTACGGAAATGCAATTCTGTCTTTTTCGAATATCATATAACATTTTTGGAAAGTAGGCAATTTCTTTCTCACTAAATAAAATTCGTCTATGGAGCAGCATATTAAATTCTTGTCCAAAACATCCGATTTCACTTTTAATGCTCCAGTATATTTTCTTGGAGTAGACGGAGAACATTCGGGGGATTCAACCACTTCTCTTCTTATACTGGTAATTGTTCTCACGTGAACCCCGGTATAGTGGGATACTCGATGTTTGGTTGTTTGAATCTAAATTTTATTGCCTGGTCTCATCACTGCAGCTATCAACATTCTCAATTTTTTGAGCTTTACTATGTATAATTTTCACTTTCATTCTTTATTGTGGTACATACTTATTTGTATACACACAAAACACTATATACACTAACGTTTAATTAAACCATGCAATATGAAACGTCCAACTGTTCACTATTAATATTCTGCTTTTGTTAACGCAATGAGAATGGACCGACTCCTAAGTATTTGAATAGATGATACACATGCACAATGCAATGTTTTACTTGGCATATAAAGTGCCTCTTACCGCTTATGGGTTGCTAGTCAACTCGTCAGCTTCCAGTACTACTGGTAATATGCGATCAGTACTATTTCTCTTGTTTCCTCACTTGCTCAAGATTAATTATGACGCCTTGTTCCGCCAGATAACCCTGCATGTTTGAATATCGGTTGTACTTAACGGGGAAATTTTGTTATAAAGTAAGATTCTTAACCTCAACTAAGGTTTAGTAATTGTTAAATAAAACACCAGAGTACAGAAGCATAACGACATTTATAAATCAAATGGTGAGTGAAATTTAATTTGAATTCATAATGGTATATTTTCTTCACTGTTTCAGATTTCATTTACGCTTAACAAGCCAGAGTTGCGTTCAATTGTAGGTTAGGTAGGCTTATCTATAAGTAGCTCATATTTCTTTAGATTTCTGATTATTCGGACACCTCATCCACTGGTGAATTTCACCGTGCTCCTCATATATTTCATGAGAGAAATGATCCATACCTAGAACCGAATGACAATTCAAAATGTAATTTCTCACAGCAAAAAATGTTACGTCCCCGATATCAGTAAAAAAACTGTACGAAATCATATTTTGAATTCGAGACGTATGATACATTAACTTTATGGAACCATGCGACGAGGAGCTTCCAAATAGATATTGGAGAAAGGAATGGCCAGTAGCACTATCTATAAACTTGCTATAGCAATTGCAGCTCTGAGACGTTAGTTCATGAAGTGAAATCTCTAAAAGTTAATATGACATAACAGTTGATGATTCCAGAGACATGAAAACAAAGCATACAGCTTAGTGTTTGTTAGATCACGTTGCATATTTCAAGTTCAAAAGATGCATAGTATCATACGGAAGGATATCATGTTCAAATTGATGTCAGAAGCAAAATGTTGCAGTGCCCTCAGTCCTATTAAATTAATTTCTTAAAGTTTTCAGCGAGCTTGTTAAATTTCTAAGTGAAGCCAGTTTTTTTTTTTGTAATAGTGTTTAATGCCTGTTTTTACTACTGAGGCACCATAGACCGGAAGCCAGATATATTGAAGCATTTAAAACATTTATTAGTTCAGCAGAAGTTCTAGCCAAAGAAATTAATATAACATAGTAGTTTCCATTGTAAGGAGCAGAAATAAAGTGGCTATTATAATTATGAAAGTCCCAATGAAGAAATAAAAGGTCCAAAAGAATTCCTTAGAATACTTTTTAACTAATAATCATGATACTGCATTAAATTGAATAAAGGAAAGATATAAAAATATGAACAATTGTAAAATAACATATTAAATTTCTTTGTGAATTCAGAAAAATGACAGGACAAAATTAAAAACTATTCTGATTTAGATGTTGTCCTTCAAATTAGCAAAGGAAGTGCAAATCTCAAAAATATTGATGGTTCTGAGCACTTCAATGAGCTAATAATATTCAGCATTTGAGAAATAGCACTGGTGCTTCAGAAACTGATCCATCAAAAAACTTGACCTACATTACACAAAATAAATTGATGTCATCATTTCATAATTTGTTTAAAGCTTTGAGAATTTTTCTTACATTACTAGTTAATATGACCTCAGGTGAAAGCAGTTTTTCAAACTCAGATTTATATAAACATGCTTAGAATAACAATGACTCAATTACAGCTTAATGGTTCAGGATTATAAGTTATAGAAAATGAGTTGTGTGAAAAATTAGACATCAGATGTTATTTATGAACTTGCAAATAAGAAAGCAAAAGAACCCTTTCTAACGTAATAATTAACATTTGCTTAGGTTTGATACATGGTGTACATTTTCTATATTTATAAACTTGAAATAAATAATGTAGTCTGTACTGTATGTAAACTTTTTTATTTGTTTTCCTTTGTCAGTTATATGGACATATCGTAAAAGCATACTAATAGTCTTCTATGGGATGGGTTAAGCTTTGAATGTACTGGCAATCTACATTGTAAGAACGGTCAACTATATGTAGCACTCAAGCATATAACAACCCAGAGCTGGCCCTACTTCCAGTTTACTTTGTGGCATCTTATTTTATCCTGAATACCATACTTACCCAATCCAACCATTGCTTTGCATACCAAATATGTTACTGATCAGTAACATTACCTTTTTTCAGTATCTCGTGAAAATGCAATAAGCGGCACAAGACAGTAGAAGAAAGGGTATGTTGATGTGCATCTCCCCCTCTGGATACCAAACTCAGATTGAAATTATTTGTGAAAGCTCTGGACAAAGAAGGGCAAGCATTTGCATATTTAATACACAATATTAAACCAATTTATAGAATATAAGGTGATCATATACTGTGCTGGTTTTTTCTCTTCTGTTGAGTTTATTATATTCCATTCTTTTCTGCTATTGGCTCATGTTAATAAAAGTGAATTGCATCTTAAAACTCTTCCATTTTAAATTAGTTGAGACCTTTGTATTTATTTCACCTAGATTTAATGATAATTTGTTAGCTTTGAACCACATTTACATAATAAAAGCATTTTTTATCATAAGATTATCAAATTTATGGTTAGAAATTAATATCATCAGCAGAAGAGTCATAATATTATTTATAATGAGAGATCATTTATGCAAACTAAAATAAGCAAGGGCCAAGGATTGAGGACTGGAAACTCCATGTTCAATCATTTACTGCTACACTGATTATTGTCTGATCAATTAACTCCACTGTTTGTTTCCTATTATTAATTTAGCCTTCAGTTTTATTCCATAAAATTATTACTTTTTCTATTACAATTTCATGGTTAGCAAAGCCAAATCTTTTTCTTAACCATATGGAAAACCAGAAATTTTTTTTAAGGTATAATTAGCAAGAGGAAAAAGATTTATTAATGCATTTAATATTGATAACATATTTACTTCATTACTGAAAGACATCAGCCAAATACAAATTAAAAATATATAACAAAAATTCAAGGTTTCAAAGTTAATAACTTTTTTGTCATATTCTATATATTATTTTTTATTAGTTCTATCAGTTTCATAATATAATCTTGAAAACTCTGTTTGTTAAAAAATAAAATAACTTACCACGTTGAAGTAGCATGGGGGTTCTTTTGGCTTTTCAGCACAACAGTCCATTACTTCACAGGGAGGGATGAAAACTCTGGCAGTGGAAAGCAAAGTTCATGTCCTCAAATGAAAAGGAAAATGTTTTGATAGAATTGATGTTTTTATTTACAAGTATGAAACACTGAACATTCCTTGCTCCCAGAACACTCTTCAATCTAACAAATCTCTGAGCATTTAAAGAGCCTGTGCCGGCTAATAATTGCCTGATTGTCCTTCCAACACTGTCAGAGGGCCTTTCCCATGGCTTATAGCAAAGGAATACCATTCTGCCAAGACACCAAAATCTCTCTGAAGATTTACTAAACCCAATGCAAAAAAACACTGTTCTAGTGGCGTAAAATAGTATGGTTGGTACGAACTCATTTCATCATGTTCTATTATGCTAGTACCTATGTATTCAGTTCAATTCAATTTATTAATCCTTTAAAATCAATTCTGTACATAGTACTTTGTTACAGTATACGTCAAAGTTAAATGTATGCAATTTATCAATTTATGTATCAAACATACTTAATCTAAGTTCATTTACAATGTATAATAGATTAAACATAACTACGAGAAAGAAGGATAATGTGATACAAGATAGTTAATTAACACATTGATTTATGTATGTGGATATTTATTGAGTTGCAGATATTTCTTAACTGTGTAAAAGCAGTGCTCCTGCAACAAAGCCTTTGACCTAGTTTTCTATATTTTGAATTACATTGTGGATGGAATCATATGTCATTATACTGCAATATAGATTGCAATACTCAATTTTGGCACATTTTGGTGGAGGTTAAGTGAATACCCTTAATATTTCAAGTATAATGTGTATGAACATTTTTGTTATTTTGGAAAGTAAATTATTATTTTTTTTTTTACAAAAAAAAAACCCTCTAATATATAAGCGCACATAAAAGTAAATATAAAAAGTTTTCTAGAATAGTGGCTTACATGCACATAACTTGTTTTCACTCCATATAATGTAAATGGCGTATTTTTGTTTAATAAATGCATCTTTAGCTTCAGGCAAATTTCCCCAAAATATTATTCCATATTTCATTGTAGAATGTATATAAGCATAATAAGCTATTAAAAGTATGAAGGCTGCATTTTGGCTTAAAATTCTAAAAGCATATATCCCTGCTTAATTTGCTAAGTAGGCTTTCATTATGAGATTTCCATTTCAAATTATTCTGTATCCACAAGCCTAAAAAGTTTGTTTCAGTTTTGAATGAGATAATTTATTATTTAATTTTACTTCAGGGATATTATTGTTATTATTTGAGCTATCAGTAATATAAAATGTAAGACAAATTGTTTTATCAGTGTTTAAAACCAGGTTATTAGCTATCCATGATACCAAATCATTACCTATTCATCATTCATCTATCATTCATCTTAATGAATTAGTTAACATTTCATCACTATTGTATGTTATTAGTAAATTTGTATCATCAGCAATAATACAATCTTATGAGCTTGAATATTATTTGTCAAGTCATTTATATATAAAATAAATGAAATGGGCCTAAAATAGAACCTTGTGGGACTCCATATTTATATCAAGTAAATCAGTTCAAACTGCCAAAAGTGTATTAGTGTTAGGGTTTGCACATGTAATCTCTGTTATTTGTTTCCCGTTTGTGTGGTAAGATTCAAACCAATTATATGCTGGTTCTCTTATGCCAAAGTCAAACAATTTCATTAACAAAATTTGATGGTTAACTGTAATAAAAACTTTATTTAAATCTAAGCATATACCAATAGCCTGATCTTTATTATCTAAGGCAGTTATAAAACTGTTAAGAACATGTATATTGCAATCTCAGTCAGTTTGTATTGAAATTCATGCTGTGAGTTAGTAATTATATATATATATATATATTTTTTTTTTTCCAAAAAATGAAAGAAATATCCTACACATTACTTTTTCCAATATATTTGAGAATATGAAAGGAATGGAAATTGGACAGTAGTTTGATGCCTCTATCTTTTTCCCTTTTTTGTGCAGGGGTATAACCTTAGAGGTTTTTAATATATCAGGGAAAGTTCCACTAGTAATGGGTACATTACACAGATGAACAAGTGGTCTAATTATATACTCGCTGCAGTTATTTTTAATGATATCTGGTATATCGTCAACACCTGCAGAATATGTATTATTCAATCCATTTATTATGTTAAGCAAAGCATTTCATCAGTTGTAACTTCATAAACATATAGCATTTACATTATTGGTTGTACTAGCCTTTACAGTGGCATTGAAACATCCATTAATGTTTTGAACCAATTCTTACATCTAACAAATATGGCTTGAACTGCAAATTCTATAGTTTTAGAACAGTGACTCTTTTTATAATTATTTAACATTCTGTGCCCGCTACAAAGAAATTTTAAGTGATGAATGTAATAATAATAATAATAATAATAATAATAATAATAATAATAGTAGTAGTAGTAGTAGTAGTAGTAGTAGTCTGAAATACTCCATCCCAGTACCTTGTTTCCTACACCAGGACATGTATTGCAAACTCTTACACTTTATTTCTAAATTACAAAATTGCATTCACACATTATTTTTCAGATAATACTTATACCTAAGTTACAATTAGAAATTTACTAAAATAATAAAAATAATAAGTTTAATAAATAACAAAATTACATCCCTTTAAACTGCTTCCTAATTACTGGAAACCAGCAATTTTCAAGTAATTGAAAACCAGCTACTACTTCCACTTACTCTTTAACTCTACATTACTAGACTACTTAAATATTGTACTTAAGCTGGTGACAATGGCGTGGCAATATAACTTCAACTTATGTATTCACTTTTTTACACTTTACTCCATTCACTTACACAAAAGTAAGACGCATTTTGGGAGAATCTCTCCCATCTTCAGTTGCTTTCAGTTACTTACTGAAGTCACTAGTACAGTTTCTACCGGATACCGGTGAATAGTAGTCTAGTAACTTCAACTTATGTATTCACTTTTTTACATTTTACTCCATTCACTTACACAAAAGTAAGACGCGTTTTGGGAGAATCTTACTTTTGTGTAAGTGAATGGAGTAAAATGTAAAAAAGTGAATACATAAGTTGAAGTTACTAGACTACTATTCACCGGTATCCGGTAGAAACTGTACTAGTGACCAGTACATTACGTACATACTTTTACTTTTATTTTACTACTATCTATATTTGTATAAAACTATATATTATATATCTATAGATCTTGTATATGTATCTTTTTACCGTATTATATATGTCATCTTTCTATATTATATCATCTTTATAAATATATTTGTATAAATTTCACATTTATATCTTATATTAATCTATTTTACAACACTGATTATCTTCTCTGTTTGCAAGTCTAATTGACATTTATCAATGCAGCCTTTACCCTACCAGTTCATAACAACAACAACAACAATAATAATAATTTACACTTCTCTGTTGCATGTATTTATTGTCCTTTATACTCGCATTATTACTAGTTTAAAACTATTTTTACAATTTTTCCCACAAATTTCACTACATTCACCCATATCTACTACACAATTACACTCCAATATATTATATCTCCTCTCAATCTTTATTATATTTCTCCCATTTCTTCCTAAACAAGCTCCTCTAACACCTATCCTCTGCATCCTCTCTGAGGCCCCCAACAACTCCTTCAGCTCCTGCTTCTCCTGCTGCCTCTTCCCTCTTCCTCTTCTTCTCACTGTACCTTCATTCTTCTAACTGTAATGATTGTAATGAGGAAAATAAAGATAATACATATAGATGTGTAACCATCAAGACCTAAAGCCGATATTTGTTTTATCAGAGTGAGGAAAATTTTTGTGGCCTCAAAATAATGTTCTAGCAGTATATACATTGTACAAGAATTCAATGGAGTATAAATACGCACATTAAAGTTTCTGAAGGCAAAGAAAGGTTCTAATAACTTAAATTAGCATGATTGTTGCAGAGTCATTTCATGATATTCTATTATGACAGTATTGCCACACCAGTAACACAACAATTCAGGACATTCAATTAAAAATGAATGTAGGAATCCACAGAGTGAAACTATCATAATCACTTGTTGAATTAAATGTAAAACTTCTAAAATCATGTCAATATATTAAACTCTGTTGATGTTTCACAGTAAAACTTTTTTAATTAAAAAGTATGTTGGGGCTAGTTTCGTAAGTCATTTGCTCACATTATCAACCAATTGACGACTGATGGATCTCTTCAAGTAGGATGTATACTTGACTGTGTGCACTCTGGTGGGCTGTTGATGAACCTGTACAATATGTTGTCTGCTTCTGGTATATCAAAATTCATAAGTCTATGTTCACATCTTTTCCCATATACTAAGTTCCTTTGGGTGCTAAACTGCTCTTAGCATTATTATATCTTTTTCTATTTCATGATTTTATATTCAGAAATGTGCTGCTACTGCCGATTTTTCTATTTGTTTGTATCTGATGTTTCTCCAGTGCTCTTTTAATCTAAGCCCAAGCTTCTTTTAGTCTTGCCTATATATACTTTATCACACTCCTTACAGTTGATCTTATATATGCCTGAACTATCTTCTTTTGATCTGGGTTCAATTTTGTTTAGATTAGGTAATTTGCCTACACTGATTCTATTTACGGGTGCCAAAGCAATGTTGTATTGTTTGAATATTTTTTGAAATTTTGATTTTCATTTTTCCTTTGAATCTTTTTATTTTTCGATCTATCATTTGTTTACTAAACCCATTAACTTTTGCAGTATGTATTATATGTGAGTATTCATCTCATAATGCTAACAGAAATAGTATTTCTGTTAGCATTATGGATAAAATACTAGTTGGAAAATACCCTCTCCAGCTGTGCAGATGAAGCTGTAATGTTCAGTATTTATTTGCCAAATCTGGTAGTTTCGAATGGTGCATCATAGCAAAAAAAACAGAATGTTTTTGGGGATGTAACACCATAAGTTAATCAAATATTCCTTCTTTTTCTCCATACTGTTGAAAACTGACAAGACATTCTGCATCCAATAAATCCTTCCACTTGATCATGATGATGTTCTTTGAGATTCTGATCTTGGTATTGTAGATGAAGTACATTTGCTGCATGGATGTATACATTTAAATACTGTTCTCTCCACTTCTCAAGAAGATGTAGCTCGTCAGCGTGATCAAGTATAGGACCATGTATAATTCAGCTGCATCAAGCAACACTACTTTTTGACTTCTGACAAGTATTGATGAGCTAGCTGATAGGATCTAAGAGTGAAATTGATTCATTTACTTGTAAAAGGAATTTTTCTTCAAACAAGAGTGGTTTTATAAAAGTTGAAATGTTATTGAATTCATCATTAACTGCCAACTTTACGTTTGCTATGTTTTTTTTTTTTTTTTTTTCCCAATGAGACACAGGCATCTTGTTGAAAGCACCAGCAGCTGTCCACATCAAGACAACTCTAGAATCACCCTTTAGAGAAAAGTTGGTGCTGTTTTGAATGCTTCTGAATTTGATTTACTTTTGATGAGATGTTTGTTGGTAGCATGTCCTTAGCTAGTAGTTTCGCAGTATGTGAGTTAGGAGCAGAAAGCCATAATTTATGACCCATGCTCATTTTTACCATGTTAATCACATTATCAGACACAGTACAGTTTGTGTTTTACCTTATTTTTGCTATTTCAAATGCTTCCTTTATTATATCATATAATTTATTTCATATATGTGACAGATTAAAAGCCTAAAGAAACATACTTTTTGATTTTCCAGCACTTGCATCAATGTTGTGTACCATTGGGACAACATTCTTTGTATTATTGCATTCATTTTTCTATTCATTGATCAATAAAATTAAGTTAGGATCAACATGTGTTTGTTGAGGTTCTTATTTGTAAATATGAAACAGTCTAATTGAAATCATTTTATGATATAGTCGAACTACACACTCTTATGCTTCACTTACAGTTGTTCTCATCATCAGTTCAAATCTCCGACTGAGTCGGAGATTTGAGTCGGAGATTTGAACTGATGATGAGAACAACTGTTCTCGAAACCGGTCTACAATAGTGACAAGTAAGTGAAGCATAAGAGTGTGTAGTTCGACTATATCATAAAATGATTTCAATTATATGATTGGCTTCACTGTGAATGTTCCAATTAACATTTTTAGTTATGAAACAGTCTGTTTGAATGCTTTTTTCATGCAGGTGAGTGGTAGGATGGGCACAATGTCTGTGGCATGTCCTTAAAATGCTTGTTTTCCACAACACTAAATGGAATTTAGCAAGTGTTTTCCTTTTTTATCATAGTACTCATCTTGTCAATTGTACATTCAATGAAGAGCTGAAGGCTAGCAATGGAACTCAAGTCAGCACTGGGCATTGACCTGTAAGGACTGGTTTCTAGGTCCACCTATTCCAATGGTTCATCTACCTCCACAGTATCTTTCACTGGCATGTCTGATGTAGAATGGGAGCATGCTAAAAGTATGGGCTCTTGGATGTTTCTTCTGCAGATTATTCTATGAGCTTTAAGACATTCTTTTATCGTTTTCTTAAGAATCACTTCACAGATGCAACTTTTAGCATAGTTTTGATTTTCAACTTTCACATTAACAAAATTAAGATCTGTGGATAACTTGTAAATTTGTCTACCGTCTCAATTCATTATTAGATATTTTGTCACAAAAGAAAAAATGACATCAATATTTGTTAAGATCTGCTAAGTCACTGAGTCTATTTGTTTAAGACAGCTTGTATTTACACTTCTCAGTCCCTGGTCTATTCTCTTCTCTGACACTTTAAATTTATACTTGATTATGTAAGTTTCTAGGAAAAAAAAACCCCCTTATTAAAAAGGTTCTGGATTGTTTAGAAAATAGCTTGGGTTTCCTTTCTTGTTTCTGAATAGGAGTAAATGCTCGGATCAACATCTGTGTTAGTGAAACATGATTATGACTTTGTGACTCAATTACTGTTTATAGCATGCTGCATCAATAGACATGTCTCATTACACTTTCTTACATCACAGTTTACACACAACATTACATATTACATAAGGTGTTAGCTGAAGCAGTACTTCAAAATCACCACGCTTACCAGAAGTAACTAGAATTCTACATCAATAGGCACCAGTTCTTGAATGTAAAAAATGATCTGTAAAAAGGCTAAAAACTGTTTGAGGTTTTTACTTATTTTACATTAATTACACTTTATTTACACATATTTTACTTTAATGTAACCTTTTTTTTATGCATAAAGGCCCAATGCTATATGGTGGTGTTCTGTATATCTTTTGTTCTTATTATAAGTGTTGTTAATCAAAGTATTCCTTTTTCATCAGATTTCCAAATGTAATTGAAGAATAATGTTAGTATGTGCAGTGATTATACAATACTGGCATCAATATGGAAGTAAAGGAAGAACCTCTCTTCTTGGAAGAATCATCAGATAAAATGCACTTTGATTCAAAAGAGAACTTTTGTACTGATGTGAATTTACAGAATAATATAAAGGTAAGATATTTAGTAACAATTAGGATAGCGTAAAGCTAAAATTCTCAAATATTAGGTAGATTCATAAGTTTGTAACTTTTTTAGTTGTTATAAAAATTGTTATTCGACATGAATAATATATAGAAATTAATCAGTAATCTATTTTCCACTACCTAGTCTCTGTCCCAATGCTAATCTTGCATAGGGTAACCATGTTGTCATGAGCTAACCAAAGATGAGGAAGCAGAGGTGCACAAATGAACACCATTTTGTTGTTTTCACCTAAAGCATATGGTATAGGGACACAGGATATTTTAACATTACCCATGAAATGCAAATGTTACATAATGGTTGACTGGTCACAATTCATATGTGCCAATTCTCAGGTTGACTGATATGGGTCATCATGGATTAAAGAGTTCAGAGGTCTCATTAAAGCTTGACGTCTTCCTGATTGTGGCAAAATGCTTATGAAAAGTGGGTGTCTTTAAAATGACAGAGGCATTTTCTTGCCATGCTTTCTGTAATAGCAGTCTCTCTGTAGATGGCACAAATGTTCTGAGCTGCTTCTTGACCTTTACTTCTCTATTAAACACACTAAAAGAGAAATTAGTTGGAAGCATTTGTTTTTTTTTTTATCATGTTCTTTAGCTTACAAATAGTGCAAACTTTCTTTAAATCTGCCAAATTCAAAGCATATTTACAAGCACAATGCTGCAAATAATGAATGACAGATTTTTTGTAGTGAACGATGTCCTAGCAAATCAATGTTGTGATTTCGGACAAATGACTTAAAGATAAAAATTACTGACTTAATGAGAATAGACTGTTACATAGAAACATACAGGAATATCATTCATTAGATATGCTTGATATTAAAACTTCCTTAACATAACAGTGTTAATATCTTAAAATGGACAATTTTGGAATTAATAACGTCTGCTAGAATGACGTCAATATGTTGCAGCACTGGAAAGTACTTGACTTATGTGCCAAGCCATAATCATGCATGTTAGTCAATAGTTTATCTTTGATTTCGAAGTAAGTAAAATATTAGAGTATTAAAGTTGATGTTGAAAAATTGTGACACCTGCATATAAAGCATTTTTATAAAAGTGACAAGAGTGTTACAAAACCTTGAGAGGATCTAAACCTTAAAGTGGAACTACATATTGGAATTCTCAACTTGTGTGCTATCTTAGAAGCAAGTTGTTATTCCTATACCAGCAAATTTAAATTTTCGATTAAGTCTCATCTTGGCAATGGTGCATTTGATAAGAGACCTCTGTTACTGGCTTCAGATCCAGTCATTATTTTGTTTATTTGGTAAAGAGTTGTATAGAAGAGCTTTTGTTTTTTATTAATGGTCTTAACTTCAAACTAAAAACTAAATCTATGCTAAACTTCTAAAAAAGAAATTAAGAACAATTAACAACATTTATCACTTTTGTCTTATGGTTGTTTCTCTAAAGGCACATTTGTGAACTGAAGGAAATTCTTAAAGAATTACGATATCATAGCACCATATTTTCAGAGAAACTAAATCACTAGGCAAAAACAAAAATAAAAAAAATTCAAAGCGGATGAAGCAATAAAAGTTTTTGAATGTATGCTGAATTGAATACATGTTTTCATAAGTATTTCGTTGGTAGCGGTAAATATTAAACTGTTAAACACAAATTATGCTTTTAGCATTTTATTAAATATTTATATTTTTATCTCATTATGCTTTTCATTTTTAATGCCATTTTTTACTATATTTTATCTAATAGAAATTACAAAATTTGCTTAGAAAGAAGTTTATATCTTTTATTTTCTTACCAATTAATATTATATATTTATAACTACCATATTTGATTTTGAGAGGTTAGAATTTAAAAAGTTTTGAGAATTTTGAAGCTTTAAAAAATTCATATTTTAGCTTAGAGGACTTAAAACTTCAGGTTTCATTTGATTTCTAGTAAAAATTATATGTGCAAAAGAATGAAATGAAAGACTGAAGATTCATTATGTCCAAGACACACACATAAATAGTTGAGGCATTCAAATATCAAGTTGAGATATACTCAAGACCATGGCTTTCTAATATGGCTAGGAGGTACATCTTTTGCCTTTTGTTTTACCTTGAATTACAAAGTGAATGAATATTCATTACATTTAACGGTGTTTGACTTAAAACAGATTTTGATGCTGAATTTGATAGTGTTCTTTACATTTGATCTCTAAAGCTAAAGTGGAAAAAGCAGTTCAGATTTAAATGGCAACTGCATTATAGGTAATACAATGATGTAGAAATCCCAGAATATGCTGCACTAGTGACATACAAATCCCAGAATATGCTTGGCACTGCAGAATGAGGGAAATAATACTGGAGAACAAATCATTACTTTAAGAGTCATAGTGACGTAACTACATAAAGTTGTGTTCTGAGACATTTCCAGTTTTAAGTTTACCAAGCTAAAATTTCTATCTTAAATGGAACATTTAGGTTTTGAAATATATATTTGTTTACCTTAATTATCAGTCTATTGGCTGTCACTATTGGTCATTTTCTGTACTTTCTTACTATTTAAAGAATTCATTATTCTTAAAAATACAGTACACTTAGTCTCTATCTAACAATTGGCTCTAGAAGAACTCAAGCAGTGAAATATAGTGACTTTTCCTTAGTGTTTTATCCTTTTCTAGCTATTGTTGTTTTAGTTATATTGTTAATAGTATTACATTATTTTTCATATATATATTGGTCTAGCTTCTTGCCATTGAAGAACTCACAGTAGTTCGAAATATAGCAATTTCAAGTGTGACTCTTTCTCAGTGTTTTATCTTTATCTACTTTTATTATGTGTTACTTTATTTATATATATATAATATTAATAGAGTAATAAAAACTTCTAAAAAGCATAAAAACTCATAAAAAACACTCAGAGTGCAATATAAAAAGGTTCACATAAAATTTCACACTAAAAACCGTAAAATTGAACACTAAAATCACACTATATTTCGAGCTTGGCTCTTGGTCACGTGATGAAAATGAACTGAGCTCTGGCAGGCAGCGTCTGTCGTTGTGAGGCATAGAGATGTGACGTGGCAGCAAAACTGCCAACTCTAGCTGAACAAAGTAGTTTGGCAAACCTGGCAGTATCACAGGGAGATGTTGAGGCCTGGAGGAATACGGGCTTTATGTAAAACTATTGCTGCCATCTCTACGTCTCTAAGTAAGGTGTGTTTAGATGGAGGAGCGGCATCTATGAGAATAAGAGAGAAACAGTTGTCGAACGTGGCCTGGTGAAAATTGGCATGTTGTGATACCGGTAATGGGGAACAAGTTTTAACTGAATGCCTGTGATTGTTCATTCTAATAGATACCTTAGTGGACGTTAGTCCAATGTAAAAAGCGGAACAGAATTGGCATTTAAGTAAATACACCACATTTGTGGAGGTACAGTTGAGAAAAGAGTGAATTTTAAATTCTGATTTCAGATTTGGACTAACATAAGATGAGCATGGGGATATCAAGGCACAGGTTTTACATTTAGGGCGGTTGCACGGATATGAGCCAAGTGTCGAGAAGGAGGGCTGAGGATAATCAATATTTTTGCGAAAAATGCTTCTGAGGTTGCGAGCTGACCGGAAACATAGCCTTGGTAATGTTTGAAAAAATGATGCAGTTAGTTGGTTTTGCGTGAGGATATTGAAGCTGTCTTTTAGGACAGGTTTGAGTCAGAATTTAAAATTCACTCTTTTCTCAACTGTACCTCCACAAATGTGGTGTATTTACTTAAATGCCAATTCTGTCCCGCTTTTTACATTGGACTAACGTCCACTAAGGTATCTATTAGAATGAACAATCACAGGCATTCAGTTAAAACTTGTTCCCCATTACCGGTATCACAACATGCCAATTTTCACCAGGCCACGTTTGACAACTGTTTCTCTCTTATTCTCATAGATGCCGCTCCTCCATCTAAACACACCTTACTTAGAGACGTAGAGATGGCAGCAATAGTTTTACATAAAGCCCGTATTCCTCCAGGCCTCAACATCTCCCTGTAATACTGCCAGGTTTGCCAAACTACTTTGTTCAGCTAGAGTTGGCAGTTTTGCTGCCACGTCACATCTCTATGCCTCACAACGACAGACGCTGCCTGCCAGAGCTCAGTTCATTTTCATCACGTGACCAAGAGCCAAGCTCGAAATATAGTGTGATTTTAGCGTTCAATTTTACGGTTTTTAGTGTGAAATTTTATGTGAACCTTTTTATATTGCACTCTGAGTGTTTTTTATGAGTGTATATATATATTATAATATGATTTTCTATTAAACTCTTATAATCTGATGAAGAACCAAGCTGTTCAGAAATATGATACGATAATGCTAACAAATTGGGCTGCAACATTTTGGTTTAATTATTTAACATGGGTCAACTCTATATGCTTTAATGCTTAATATTTTAAGCAGGAAAGACTCAAGAATATAGTTGTTATTCTATATTCTATTGTTATTATTTTGATACAGGAGGAAGAGGAGGAGGAAGTGGATACTGTTTTATTAAAGAATGAGATCATAGTTGAAGCACTCCCCAGTTTACCACGTGAATCTTTAGGGTAAGTTAATATAATGACCTACTGAAATGTTTTGACTCTCTAGGTTTTAGGACAAATTCACAGTTCTAGTTTTAAATACCTAAGGATAATGTGTTTTGACTGCTTATATATTATTTGAAGTAAACCAAAGTCTGTAATCTTAAAAGAAGTTAAGAATAGTGAATTGTTACATATACAAATGAGTCAGTATTAGGTGACACTAAAACTGCATTAACTGATTAATTCTTCAGAACATGTTTCAAAAGCATTCGCTCTCATCTTCAGCTGGGGACTGACTAACTCTTTGTTTGATTTTATTGAGAACTTGTTCGCATTCATTTATGATGATCAATTTTTTAGAATCATTCAAACCCTCAGTAGCAATCTCCATGTGTACTATGTAATTAGAGTAATTAGAGTTAGTCAGTTCCCAGCTGAAGATGAGAGTGAATGCTCTTAAAACATGTTCTGAAGAATTAATCAGTTAGTGAAGTTTTAGTGTCACCTAATACTGACTCATTTGTATAAACCAAAATCTGTAAGTACTTAAATTTCCCTTTTCACAATGAACAAAAACTTAAGACAATACCCCAGCACTTTGTACATGTGGGAATTTAACCCATGTCCAGGGGTTAATAAGCAGATATTTCTGTAATGGAGTTCACTGTTGCAAATTATTATTCTTAGTAAATGGATATATTAAGAAGATAATTATTAAATATGAAATTTAGGTAACAGCCTTACAAAGAAAAATTTAGAATAAGTTATAAAGATATGAAAAAAGAGTATTTACAGTAACAAAACATAGAGCAAAGATATGTACAATATGATGCATTTACAAAACACAAACAGGTGTGCATCATATCTGTAACAGGCATCTTCTATCTATGGTTATAAACTTAAAATATGAACTTTAAGGTGTTTAGAACTTATATATTAATATACAGGTCACAAGGGGACCTATGATTTTCCTTTTCTGTTATTTTTCAGATATTCCTTACAACATCTCTTTTGAGGTGTTTAGAACTTATATACCAATATACAGGTCAAAAGGGGACCTATGCATTTCCTTGCCTATTATTTTTCAGATATTCCATCAAACAAGTTTTGGTATAAAGCTTTCATTCCTGTGATTAATAGCATGTTTTTGTACACTCTCACAGTAAAGGAAAACACTTCAGCTTTTAATACTTTGCTAGTGAATGAAAGATTGTGCTTATGGGTAGGTGCCAGACATTTACACTTGGCTAATCATTAAGGACCTGTTTTCAATGAGCAAAGTAATTTTATGTAAACAGATCAGATAGCTTAATGGAGTTTTTCACAATAATGTGCTAAACATAAAGTACAAACACATAAGGCTACCTAATTAATAATCTGCAAACTCCAAGCTTCTATGTTATTCCAAAGTGAATGTTTTTGATTGTTCATACAAACTTCATTAATATGGTTTTTAAAGTAGACACTTTTCAGAAACCTTTAATCTGATCTTCAGCTGTTCAACTGAGCTTGGAGTTTTGGACTGTTTGGTATGGTTGGAACTGGATCTGAGTTGCTTCTCTGTTGACATCTGTTGGATAGAACAGGAATTTATTGAATTTTTTTAAAGGTAGAATGTCAAAATTCCTTAATTTATTTCAATTTTTTAAAATTAAAATTTTTTCTCGTGTGAATAGTCCTGTTGGAATATGTATTTTTTATACCAAAATGGCTTCTTGCTTAATTTCATGTTTGTGTTCCCAGAAAATTTTTTGAATTGTTTTAGCTGAGTATTTCTAAAATGTTCTTTTTGCTGTTTTCCAAATTTATGTTAGTTTTAAAATTAAAACTTTCTATTACATATATGCCTGAATTGTTCTCTGGTGGTGTGCTATCTTTTAGCGAAGAACATAATAATTTTTATATCATAATAATAATTATATTTATTTAATTTTTGAGAACACAACTATGGAATTAAGCAAGCAAGAAGCCATTTTGTTAAGGGAAATGCATATTCTATTCACACAAAAAAAACTGCACTTGCAGAAAAATTAAATTCATAATCTAGAAAGCAAATCTGGACAAATTCAAGAAATTCCTATTCCAGCCAATAGATGTTAACATATCAACAAAGAAACAACTCAGATCTATCCATGACAACACCAAACTTACCAAGCAGTCAGTCAGGCAATCAATCAGCAGCTGAAAATGGGATCGAAGGTGCCTGACACTTGTCCTAATTTAAAACCATGTTAGTGAAAATATACAAATAAGTCAGTATTAGGAGACACAAAAACTTCACTAACTGGTTAATTCTTCAGAACATGTTTCAAGAGCTTTTGCTATCATCCTCAGCTGAGTACTGACTAATGCTGGCAGGTGATGTAGTGACCTCAGGTGGTTCCATTAGATAACGAACAAGAAGTCCATTGGTGAATGTAAAGTTCTTAACTCTATGTTTATTTTTTAAAATATAAATCTTTTCCCATATTGCTAATTCCTTGGGTAGCTTTTAACAGTTTTACTTCTCCTGCAATGTTGTGATGATGGTAAGTCCAAAAATGATCTGCAACTGCCGATTTATCCACTTGTTTATATCTTAAATTTCTGAAGTGCTCTTTGGTTCTTGTCTCCAAATTTCATATTGTTTTGCCTATATATATATATCTGATCACACTCCAAACAGTCGGTCCTGGTGGTGTAGTGGTTACCATACTTGCCTCCTACACCCAAGAACGCGGGTTCGAACCCCCGGCCAGGACCGATGGATTTTTTCGGGCATAAAAATCATAAATATGGTTCCCTTCGGAAGGGAAGTAAAGCCATGGGCCCCGTGTCGTACATTTACGGCACGAAAAAGAGCCTCAAGCCTGAAAGAGAGGCCTCTGAGCAAAATTTGTCGACTGTTTCATGCCCTGAGTTGAATGGGACGCTGATGACCTGAGATGTTAAAGAGCGTCCATAAATAAATAAATCAAAAAAACACTCCAAACAATCTATCAAATACACTCCTGCCTTTTTCTGGGTGGAATAACATTTTTTATGGTGCTGTTCAGAAGCTTTCCAATACTAAATTCATTTTGCGCTGCCAAACAAATATCATAATTTTTAAAAATCTTCATGAATGCCCTGTTTGCCCATGAATTATATGTGAATTTTTTAAAAACCACGGCCCATTTTATCGTGGAGAGGGTTGTGGTGTTTTTAATATCTTTCTGTCTTTTGAAATGTCTAATTTTCTTATCAACTAAAGAGCTGCTGAATCCATTGTTGAGGGCCGTTTTGATGATATAATGGTATTCTGCTGAATATTCATCTTTGTTGAGTGGGATGTTACCAATCTATGAACAAGGCTGTTTATAATGGCATGTTGGTGTGGTTCAGGGTTGAAACTGTTATTCTTTATATGATTATCTGTATGTGTGGGTTTCGTATATATGCCGAATGAAATTATGTTATTTCTCCTGTATATTTTTAGGCCCAAAAATGGCAAATAACCATTTTCCTCCAATTCAATAGTGAATTTAATATTTTGGTCCTGCAAATTTAGTAAATTTAGGACATCTCCTGTTTGTTTTTTGGTACTATTGCAAGTATGTCATCCACATAATAAAACCATGCTTTGAAGGTGAAAGGAAATGCCTTAGTAATGTGTGTTTCTACAGCACTCATGAATAAATTTGCTAGAAATGGAGAAAAAGGGTTACCCATAGGTAAGCCAGAAATTTGTTGATAAATTTTCCCATTGAATGTAAAAAAGCTTTGGTTTATACACAGTTTTGTGAGATTGGTATAATCATCAATTTCCTCTACTGTTAAGTTCATACTTTTTAGCCAATTCTGGAGATTTAGGAGCAGTTTTTTTGTAGGAATACTAGTAAACAAAGATGCAACATCAAAAGAGACCAAGGCATCATTTGGCAAACACAGATTGTTAAATTGGTCCACAAGTTCATATGAATTAATGATACTTCTACTTTCAAATTGTTCTAAAGATGCAAATTTGTTTACCAATCACTTGGCCAAATTGTAGGTTGATGAATTGATGTTGTTGATTATTGGGCACATGCTCTTGCCGGGTTTGTGTACCTTCGGAAGACCATAAATCCTGGGCAACTGTGGGTTATTTGTTTTAGTTTTCCATTTATCGATTTCTGACAACATTTTGATCTGTTTCATGGTGTGTGATCAAATATATATATATAAGCAAAACAATACGAAATTTGGAGACAAGGACCAAAGAACACTTCAGAAATGTAAGATATAAACAAGTGGATAAATCAGCGGTTGCAGATCATTTATGGACTTACGATGACATTGCAGGAGAAGCCAAACTGTTAAAAGCTACCACCAACCCAAGGAATTGGCAATATGGGAAAAGATTTATATTTTAAAAAATAAACATAGAGTTAAGAAATTTGACATTCCACCAATGGACTTCCTGTTCCATTATCTAATGGAACCACCAGAGGCCACTATGTCACCTGCTGGGTTAGTCTGTCCCCAGCTGAGGATGAGAGCGAAGGCTTTTGAAACATGTTCTGAGGAATTAACCAGTTAGTGAAGTTTTAGTGTCACCTAATAACCTAATACTGACTTATTTGTATATTTAACAACTTCACTGTTCCTAACTTCTTTTAAGATTACAACCTGTTAATGAAATTTGTATCAACATTTAAAAACTTTCAATTTGGAATATTTAATTACTACAAAATACATATAAATATTCTGCAGTTGTGTTTATATTAGTTAGAAACATAACACAATCCTTTGGAATTAAAAAAAAGGTTAAAATCAGTATGTAGCTAATGATATCTTACACAATTTGCTAAAAATGTTCACTTAATCATGATCATAAATTCTTCTGCTGTCTGACAATTATTTCTTGCAAAGTTTTACCTTCCATTACTCAGTAGAGTAAACCCCAGCTTTCATGTCACTCCAAAGAGTCCAGTTCCTTCTTGCCAACTAAAGACTTTACTAAAATCTCCCCTTCTTGAATGTGGGATTAATTTCTGCAGATACAAAGACATTATGCCCACCAGTAACAAGTAAATAAAACTTTTTTTCCCCTTTAGGAAAGGTTTTAATTTGCATTTAATATAAATAAAATAAAAAATTATTGGTTTTAAGTCACCAGTTTCAAGAATAAGCACAAAATTAAAACATTGAACTCATATTCAGACTAATACCTCCTGAAGATACAAAGACAATGGGCCCACCCATAATAGGTAAATAAAATATTTTCTTTCTCATTAGGTCTTTATAAAAAAATTCTTGGTGTAGAACTAGAGTTGAAACCAAGGTCAACTTTGCATTTAACATAATAAAGAAAAAAATGTTGAGGTTAAGTCACCATTTTAAAGAATAAGCACTTAAAATGAAAACAATGGACTATGAACTCATGTTCATATTTGTATATGTTGTAATAATAATGGTTTATTAGTTTCTTAGTGGTACTTTTAACAATTGATTAAGAACTCTACAAATATGACCAATTGCAGTATAATATTTGATTGCAGGCGAGGTTTTCTTCAGAGGAAAAATAAGGAATTTAATGGCACTTGCTCTTCTGCTATCATTGCTATATTGTTTAGTAATGAAATAGAAACATGGTAAAAGCGGTATCAAATTTAAATGTTTAAAGGAAATGATTAATAAAGTCACTATTTAAAATAATGTCATTGGAAGATTAAAGTAGGATAGCTGAATGCATTTTGGGGCAGCCATATAAATATTGGAAGGAAAATGAAGGCTAGGACAAAGAAAGAAAAGAATTCTGAGGATTGCTTTCAGTAGGTATGTGTAAATGTTTCAGTTCTGTTTTACATAATGCATGTAAATTAGTACTGATATTAAATATTTATAGCATTGAAGCTTCTAATGATTAGCTCCTTAAACACTATAGAGTTTATGTTTGTGAGAAAGGGGGTATCCATTCTTTAACCTTACTGAAAGATAGAAATTGAAAAATTTTAAGTACAAAGAAATGGCTTTTTGCTTAGCTGAAATTTAAAAGTGGTATCTTTTCTTACAAAATGTTAAATGTTTCTATTCATTAAGTAATGTATTAATCAAAAAGCTTCAAAGGAATTAGCAAATTATTTCCTTGCAAGTATGAAGTAATATGCTATGCAGATTTATTAACAGCAAAATCAATTACATGTGAGAATAGTATCAACAAATTGGTAAATTTTTTCTTGATTTACAATTTCTCTTTTCATCCAGAGGATGCAGATTTTCCAAACAATTTGGGGATACATTTTTCTAAGTTAGTTATGCTTTCAGACTGCATCGTATGGATTTTGGTATTATTGTTCTTTGAAGACAGAACTCAGGTTGGTGTAATTTTTTAAGATATATATGTGTGTGTCCCCACAGTTTAGTGTACATTAGCTTTTCATTTTTATTTTATGCAGATATGATTTATACAGAGGGTGCCACAAAATGTATACTTCAAGCATGAAAAAAATGTGTTAACATAAAAAAATAATTCATGCAAACAGAAAATGTTGAGCATTAATCATCTTAGACTTTTACAGTTACAACAGATGCTCAAAATGTTCACCATCAGCATCGATACACTTCTGAGTACATTGAACTGCTGATTGAGCAACGTTTGCAAAAGTGTCCTCAGCGATTGTAGCACATGCCATTTCAATTTCTTCCCTAATTGCTGCCAGTGTAGCTGGTTTCCTATGGTATACAGCATACTTAAGAGTTCCCCATAGGTAGAAGTCCAATGGAGTTAGATCTGGAGAACTGATCTCTTTGTCCCATTAAGTGCCTTGGAGGATTGTCATCAAGGTAAGCATGTACATCTCAATGGTAATTGTTGCTGTGCGAGGGTCTCGCATATTGCCCTTGCGAACATCGCTTTTGATACCATGAGTCTCAAATTTGTCTTGAATGCATGCAGTTGTTACTCGAGTTGGAGGTTCTGTTCTGTACACACATCTCCATTGCCTTTGAACTTCAGCATTCTTGGTTTTCCAATACCACTTCAAAATTGCTTTCCGCTGTTCAAGTGATAATCTTGGCTCCATTTGTTGTAGCAATGCTAGCATAATGTAATGTGAGTCACACCTATTTACAGAACATCATATGATAATCTTGGCTTCATTCGTTCATTGTTGATTTACCTATCAGGTAGCAATGCTATCATAATGTATGTGAGTCACATCTGTTTACAGAACATCGTACTATGCATTACTCTTGTTTTTCAGTCCAACTTTGAAATGTATTAAATAGATATCTACTGTGAAAGTGTGTATACATTTTTTGGCACCCTCAGTATATTATTTTTATGATAGCATGTTCCAGTTTGATATGTTTTTAATTCTTATATAATGCTGTGTTAGGTACTGAGACATCATAGGAAATGGACATTGATGATACATGAAATTAAATGATAAATTGGGATAGGTGTTTTTGAAAAGGAAACATTCCAGGCCTACATTTAGGGCACCTTCTTGCATTTACCAGCTATAAGGAAACTTAAGATAAAATCTTGGAGAATGGACCTGGACTGGAATAGAAATGTAAACCTTCTGTTTTCATGAGTGCATGTCTTAGCAGCCTAACCCACCAATAGCAGATCTTGGGTTGACCAAAGAAAGCTTTAGGAATCAGCCAATCAATATTAAAAATGTTCTAAAATATTTTTTTATTAAGATTATATATTTAATCTTTGTATTAATAAAAGAAACATATTTTTTCCCCTTGGTACTACTTAATTATGTCTGTTATGGATGTAACAACAACGAACACACCGACAACAGACATTGTCAAGTGTTTGGTTACAATACTATGTACAAAATAAAAAAGGGATAACCTAATTAATTGCTGTATCTACATTGAAGAAAACACTGAAACTCTAAAAACTGTATAGACTCAAATAAATCATCTTAAGTGACATTGTTAGACGGTATAAAGTAACAATATAAATATAATTAACAGGGCCCAGATTTTGATGACTTTAAAATATTTTAAAATCATCAATAAAACAGATGAAAAATATTAATGGAATGACTTAAAAATTCTTTAAATTTAAACTAAAAACATTCAAAAAATGACGTATAAAATAATGTAAACTATGAATAAAACTATGTAAAATGACTTTAAAATCTTATTAATTATAATTAATTAATATTAAAACACATATTTTTTATTTTTGTTATTTGTAATTATTATTATTATTATTATTATTATTATTATTATTATTATTATTATTTTGCTTTAAGAAGGTAGCTTTTTGAGCATATATGCCACTTTTTGAGCATATATGCCATTTTAGACATAATAATCTTATCTTGTACAGAAGCATAATAGTAGTTGACAATCAGAATTCAAAGGTTCTCAAAAGAGAGGGAATGCCTGTTGTTGAACAACATTGTTTGTATTTGGAGAACTCCCTCTCCAGATCTATTAACACAACTCAAGCATATTTTAAAATGCACTAAGTCGTTGACAATAAATTCTTCAATGCAGGAAGCATCAAATTATTCATCAATTAGCATTTTAAAAATGCAACACAAAATATTATTGTATTGCCCAGTTTTAGTGAATTCCAAAGGAATGAAGCTATTGTAGTCGGCACCATAAAAATGTGCATATTTTTCAGCTAATTTATTTTTTAGCAAATTCTGAAGAAATGTAAGCTATTGCGGTTGTAGTATTAAAAAGAGGTTTTACAAATCAGCATCGTTCTTACCTACAATTGAATTAAAAAAAAACATAAATATAAAATGCTGTTCGTTTTCTCTCTAGTTATCACAATTTTTGCTTTTTCTCAACAAAACTCAGCATATAAACAAACAATTAACCGGCAAAATTGGACCATTGGGGTTAGGAGTTAACCTAAAGATAAAATTCTTTAAAAAATTGAAACATCGCTATAGCAACCACAATTTAAAATGATTTTAAAAGAAAATCCATATATGACATTGGAAAAAAAAGAAAGAAAGAAAATTAGACCTTGGCATATTACAAGATGGGGGTTAAAAATTGCTATAGTTGCATTGATATATGTTTTTTTACAACATAACTTTGTATATTCCATTTAAATAGGGAAAAAAAAAATTGTTTCAAAGATTCAGGGAAATGGGCTATTAGGAGGGGGATTTACTTCCATCGCAAAATTTAAAAATTGCTCTAGTGGCAATAATATATTTTTTTAGCAAAGAAACAACTGTATATGCCATTTAAATAGAATAAGAAAAATAGTTTCCAAAAATCAGGGAAATCAGGCGATTAGAAGGAGATGAGATACTTGAAACCTAAAATTTAAAAATCACTCTAACGGCATCAATAATTGTTTTTTCATAAAAAAAACTCAGAATATACCATTTAAATCAAACAAAGAAAAGTAGTTTTTGAAAATTATCAGATTATTGTAAGTGGGGGTTATTTGAAAAACTTTTGGGGGTTAAACTGAATTTTAAAAATTGCCCTAACGGTCGCAATTTTAAATCTTTTTTTATTTAAGGAAACTCATTATATGTCATTGAAATAAAATAAGAAAAATAGTTTCCAAAAAAACATTTACATCGAAATATAAGGGGAGGTTTTCCTGAAAAACAACATTTAAAATAAAAATTACTTTAGCAGCATTAATATATGCTTTTTCACAACAAAACTTCAAATATAGCATTTAAATAAAGTAAAAAAAAGTGACCTGAAGAAAGAGTGAGGGTTAAAGCTCAATTTAAAAATTGCTGTAGCTGCCATATTTTAAAAGTTTTTTTTAAAGAAAAAAGTATATAGTTTCTGAAAATCAGGGTAATTAAGCTATTAGGAGAGTGTGGGTTTACTTGCAACACAAGATTTAAAGATTCACTCTAGCAGCACCAATATTTTTTTTTTTTCACAAAAACATTTGACATATACCATTTAATCAAATAAGAAAAAAGTCTGAAAATTATTGAAATCAGATTATTGGGAGTGTGTCCTGAAATCCAAAATTTAAAACTTACTCTAGCTGCACCATTTGCTTTTTTGCAATAAAATTCCTCTTATAGTATGATAAAATTAAAAAAAATAGTTCCTGAAATCAGGGAAATCTGGCAATTAAGAGTGGAGGTATACATGAAATGATAAATTTAAAAATCACTCTAGTGGCATCAATATTTGTTTCTTTAGAAGGAAATTCATATATATCATTTAAATAAATAAGAAAAATAGTTTCAGAAAATTAGGTAACTCAGACTACTAGGAGTACAGGTATACTTGAAAACCAAAATTTAAAAAGTACTCTTGCATTTAATTTTATCTATATTGTTTTAAAATAAAATGAGAAATTAATTCAGCATATAAACTGTATTTATAACATTGCATATGTTTATATTTAACAAAACCATCATCGTGAAGAAAGCAGCTGTGAAATATTAATCTAATATGTGTTTGAAAACTCTATTTGTGTGTAAGAGAAGTCAGTAATAACATTCATAAAATGTTTGCATTATATGTTTTAATACAGTAACATTAAATTTAATTTCATAGGCAGTGAAAACCTATAAAATTTTTTATTGTTTATTGTTGAATGCGTATATTTGTTTAGTACATCGAAATTGTATTTAAATAGTAACATGTTTTTGTTTTATTGAAACATATTAATATCATGTTCTTAAATATAGAATAAAACTCGAAACTTTCTGTTATTTCTCTCTATTTTAGTGAATGTAAAGCTATCAACAGTTCAAAATAGTTACATTTAAAAATGTTTAAAAATACCCACACAGTATAGTCTTGTCTATCAATGGTCATATATTTTATTTAATTAATAGTATATCATTAATTCTTGTGATTTAATCTAAATAATAATGGCATAGTTCTAAAAATGTGGTTTCTCATTTGTGGTACTTATAGATTGCAAGAATTGTAATTTTGTTCCGCTAATGCCACATAGTAATGCCATAACTTATTGCATGTCATTAATTAATAAGACCTAATTTTGATTTGATATTTATTTTTATTAAAAGTTATTCAACTCAGTGTTGAATTCACTTAGTTTATGCAGCTTCTGCGTGACAGAATTTTTCTATTTTATAGCCACTTAAAATTAGTTGTATGTGATTAAATCTTTGATCAATATATCTGTTCTGATACTTTTTTGTGTAAGATGATTTGATGAGATTAGCTTTTCCCCATGTTTCATAGGTGTGGTATTGGTAATATATGCTGTAATTAACACATTGCATACCTCACAATAAAATAAATTCCATTTGAAAAACACTGTAGTTCCCTAATGAATGAGTTTCCCCAGCTTGTCACATAGGAAAATTAATATATTGTTTTGGTAATTTGTTGCTTCTAACTGTTTATCTTAAAATTCTTTTTTAAAATTTCAGACTGTGTAAAGAAGAATACTCTGGTCATGGTACAACAGCCTTCAGTGGTTCTAGCAATGCTACATTGGAAAATGATGGTGAGAAGCTTGAAATTACAAGAACTAATGACTCCAGATCTCTTGCAATCAATGTCAATCAGCCATCTCATACAGTGAAACATGTTCATTCCCCTGAAGCTAGAGAGTCAATTCGGTTTGAAATTCATGAAAATGTTACTACTGGAGCATTGTACTTCAGTAAGCACACTGCAGTACTTAAGGACAGAAAGGAAAAACTTCATAAATGCGAGTTTTGTGAGAAGAAATTTAGTGCATTACAAAGCTTGAAAAGGCATCTTTTGTTTCATGCAGGCAAAAGACCATATAAATGTGAAATATGTGAAAAGTGCTTTAATGAAGTTTCAGACATGAGAAGGCATGCTTTGATTCATGCTGGCACAAAACCTTACCAGTGTGAACATTGTAAAAAGTGCTTTGGTCAAATTTCACACTTGAAAAGGCATATTTTAATTCATTATGGCGTTAAACTTCATAAATGTGAAATTTGTGGAAAGAGTTTTGCACAGTTGTCTAATTTGAAAACCCACCAGTTGATTCATGAAGGCAAAAGACCACATGAATGCGAAATTTGTGGAAGACACTTCACTCAACGATCAGCTTTGAAAAGGCATAAGTTAACTCATGAGGGAAAGAGATTTCACAAATGTGACATTTGTGAGAAAAGGTTTACTCGTGCATCAACATTAAAAAATCATCACTTGCTTCATAAACAGAACATGTGAAGGTTTAGGAAGATATTATTTATATTAACTTATAGTGCTATTGAAACTTGTACATTATAGCAATAATTTAGTTATGATTTGCTAATTGAACAACACAGTGTGTTGTTCAATTAGTAATACAATAATTTGATTACATGTTACTTATAATTCAACATTAAGAAAAAATGTTTTGATCTATGCTGCCTTATAATATATAATGGAGTTTGTGGGAAATATTAACTCTGATGTCATTCTTAAAAAGGTTTTAATTCATGAGAGCATAGGGTAATAAACAAGTGAAGTTGGTGGATTCTACTCCAAACAGAAATTTATTTTCTCTCAGAGGTAAAAGTCTCCTGTAAACTGCAGAAAAATTGAAGAACTGAATCAGAAATGATTTATTTTCACTCAAATATCAAAAGTCTTTAGCACTGAAATTAAAAACTGTTTTTTTAACAATAGGAATATTAGAATTTTTCAGAACTGAAATTTTAATAACTGGTCGTTGATGTTTTTGATGCCTAAAGTCTTTAAAAGGCTGCCTTAAAGTAGAAGGAAGAATCATTAAATAATAAAATGCATTCCACTCTTTTTGCTTTACCAATTTATCTTGGAAAATATAGTGTTTTAAGTATAGCACCTTAAACCTTCATGCACAATATCATGTGGTTCCATCTTTTACTAATCAACACAGATGACGTCGCTAAGGTACAGATTGTTAAAGAAAGGGTTGTCCTCCATGACTGAAGTTCATTCAAGGTTTTCCTCAGTCTGCATTATGCCAAATGCCGTAAGGTATCCTAAACTTAGGCCTGGAATGATACTTTCCCTCACCCCAAAACAGTCCATTTCTCAATTTATCATCTCATGCTGTGGCATTGAGAATGAGCACTATACACCATTAAAACTTTTTTCTGCAGCTAGGGTGATGTATTTGCTTTCAAAGTAGAGCCTCTAAATTATATGTTATAAAAAAAAAGGAGCAATAATTGAATTTCTCTTTTTGAAAAATGAAACCATCATAAACATTTACAGACATTTAAGAAATGTGTATGTGCTGGATAAAAGCACATCAGTTGGATGAAAAGTCTGCCATCAACAAAAGAAGGCTAAAGAAATTTCAGGCTCCAGATGAACCCAAACTGCATTCATATTAGCATTGGTGGAACATGACAACCTGCTTATTTGGGACAATCAATTAATAACAAGCTAGTAGTTAGTTATTCAACTGAATATTTCTATCAATAGTGTCAATTCAATTATCCACCAGTTAGAATATTCAAAGATTGGTGATAAATGGGTACTTCAAAGACTAACTACCAATCTTAGTAACAAAGTTACTTGAACATTAAAGAATGAAGGCAAAGATTTCTTATTTGGCATACTAATGGGGGATTAAATCATGGATTCATCACTTTGAGCCTAAGGCATAGACATTACATGGAGTGGCATCACAAAATTTCTTGGAAAAAAGTTTACGACAGTATTCTGTGTAACTGGGGCCCTGACGGAATTATTTTGATTGTTGCATTGCATCAAGGCAAACATTGAACATCAAAGTATGTTTCACAACTCTTTATAAGTTTGAAGATATGATCTACAACAACACGAAACCTTAGAAAAATCAATACACCCAGGAAGAGATCACAAAATGTTGGTGAACTATCCAGCACTCTACAGCCCGGATATTGCACCTTCTGATTTTTATCACTCTATCCTTTAAAACAGAATGAAAAATAATTTGGAAGCTCTTTATTGCGAAGCTAGGGAAAAAATGATAAATATCAACATCTCCAATGGCCAATAGCAACCAACCAACCATCCTATAAAACAGTGTTTTCCAAACTGGTTCATAAACCCCCTGAGTATTCCCAAAATTTTGCAAGAGATTCAATAAAATACTGTACTCTAATGGTGGAGTTTGAGATTTTTTTATTATTATTACAATTTAAGCCTGCAATATGAAAATGTCATGTTTTTGACATATTGTTTTCAATTTTTTGAAGCAAGCTATGTGCGTAGATATCTAGTGACAGGAAAATTTTCCTTATTTTAGTGCGGGGTGCCTATCAAGTGACAGAAATTAAATAAAATCTTCACTTTCATAGTTCTTGACTTTAAAATTCTGTGGAATCCAAGATTAACCTCTTTCAATTGAAATTCAATGAGAAGGTTCAGCTGATTTGTTTAAAATATTGAAACTACTCCTTAACTGTGTAACTTAGCACGCAGGAAATTCTGACATAAAAATATTTCAGTAATATCAAAAAAGTAATTTTCAACATGTGGTTTTGATTAAAATGTGTATGAAATATAAAAGTGTGACATTATAAATAGGGAAATATGCTATTGCATTCTTAGGTTAACTTACTTAATTTTGGATTTAACATTTTCTGTACATAATTTTCATAATTACATAAATGCATAATTATTTGAAGTTATGTAGTTGTAATATTTTAAGTAATGTTGCATCATTTTTGGAGGGGGATACTAAAGTAGGCCTATTTACTCTTAACTACAGCAACTTAGGCTAATGATGTAATAAATGTTTTATATTAATAAGATGTTCTACTCAGCTTAGATCACTATGAAGGGGGTTGGTGAGCTGAAAAAATTTGAGAAGCATTGCTCTAAAAGATGCAGCCACAAGAGGAGATTTCAAGGAAGTCAGCTGCAGGCAGAGAGATACCTGTATAGTGGTACTCCAATGGCATACAGTATTTGGCATCTAAGAGGTGCAAAGTATTGATTTGCAATGAGATTATATTGAACAGTAACAAAACCCACACTGTATAGAGAAAAAAATTAAGAAACAGTTCAATGTATTTGAGACTGAAGTAATAATAAAATATTTTACTATTGAGCTTTTCTTCTGTCTTTACACCATGATTGGTGAAATAAAATGTATGCATGGAGGTATGAATAATTATGCGATGAAAAAATATGAATGTACATTAATAAAAATAAGTGTTACTAGGTTATTCATTTTATAAAATGAGTAGTTGCATATTGAAAACACAGAATCCAGGACTGGCTTTTATATTTTAAAAAATATTTATTGAAATATTTAATATTTCAGTTGAACAACAGATATACCACCCTTTTTATTTTATTTTATTTTTTTGGCACTAGTAGGTCTTTGACTATGCCTGCTGCAGTTACACTAATGTCTCTGAATATTAAGAAGTTCATTCAATCTTTTCTTACTTGTGGAGTTTCTAAGGTAAATTTTTCTGCACCTGAGAATGGAAAACAAATATACTGGAAGCTATGGTTACAGGGAGTATGGCTAGATGTTTTAGTGGTTTTCAATTGCAGGAAATAGCACTAACAAGTTTTAATTTTGCTGACAGTAGTTTTCTGAGGATTATCCATGGGGACTAGATGGCAATTCAAATCCCTGTTATATTACTGCATCTTATATTTTCTGCATATTGCTTCAGTTTTTCTGAAGTTGTAAACACTAAATTTAGATTCTGGTAGGAAACTATGTAATTTTATTTATGGTGTTTGTCACCCCTTTTGTACTGCTGAGACATCACAGACATTATAACTGAAGTTCTGTAACAAGTTCATAAGAGTCTCAACCCCAAAAAGACTGCTGAATTCTTTGCAACCATCCTTTCAAAACTGATCTTTATCACCAAGGTTTTTAATAAGTGTCTTAACCTGGATCACTTCCCACGCTTAGTATGGCTTCCTTCAGAAGGGAAGTAAAGCGATGGGTCCCGTGTCATACATTAACAGCACGATAAAGAACCTCAAGCCTGAAATAGGCCTCTGAGCAAAATTTGTTGGCCATTTTATGCTCTGAATAGAATAGGATGCTGATGACCTGAGATGTTAAAGAGCATCCGCAAATAAACCAAATAAATAAATAAAATCTCCCAGGCAATTGGAGAGGAGCCCGAGTGGTACGCATATTGAAACAAAGCAAAGACTCTGCAAACCATTCTAGTTAATGATCCATCCATCTCCTCTCAACTCTCAAATGGCTTCAAGAGACTCAAACTAACCCACTTGTTTCCTTTTATGGGAAACATTCAAGCCATCCCTTCCCATCAATTTGGATTTTGTCCTGGACACGTACTAGCCACCAGCTGCTGAGAGTGGTGAAGGCTGCAGCTCTGGTTTTTCAGGACAAGCTGTTTATCCCCACAGTATTTCTGGATGTAGAGATGACTTGCCTGGCTCCTTCACAAACATAACTCCTTGGCTTGACTCAAACCTCAAAAACTTTTAAAGTCACGATAGCAGGAAATAGATCCAACACTCAGACCCATATGTTGCTACCTGGAGGCTATGTGCCTGTACTACATCCTTTACTATCCTATACTATTAGAATACTCATAGCACACTTTCCCCACACATTAGATGTCAACATAGCACAATATACTAACAATATTCTGGTGTCTAAACACACAAACACTTAGAGCGATAAACTTAATGCAAAAACTATTACACCTAATCGAAATGTGGTACAGAGTTTGGCAAATGTCAGTTAATCCGGTGAAAAGTCACACCATTATATTTATTAAACTTTACATATCAACCTCCCTACACTTATACACAGACAGGAGAAGATTTAGTTAAAAATTTACCTCTTTTACATAGGAATTCAAATGGATAAGCCTCATTAGACTCATCATAAAAATTGATCACTAGATTCAGGGAGAAATTACTCAACTAATCCCAGTGTTAAGTTCTAAATAGATGCCAATCCATTTAAAGTTATACTTCTTCAAACTTCTAATAATCCCCATTATGCCTTTGAAATCTGGGGCATGGCAGCAGATAGTTGGCTGCTACTTTTACAAAGGACATAGAGTAGAGAGTTTCGTGCTATCCACTCTGCATTCTGCTGCTTTCCGACCAAACTTCCATTACACAATAGTGCTCTTATCCATTCATTAAGCAATTATGAGCCAATTGAGACCTGAACCAAAAGGTGCCATGCCTGAACTGTGGGCATCTTGAAATACAATTGAATTAACCAATTCATTGGGTACAAAAATTTGCAATACTTTTAAGTTGGATTTCATGTTTACAGTATACATCTGTTGTTGTATGGACATGCTGGAAAATTATAATCTGGTTTCCATACTCAACTTTATTCAGGTTTTAGATACCCTCATTATAAAAGAGAGAGGTCTAGCGCTACCTCCATCCAAACAACTTGCTCAACCACACATCTATCCTGCAACAATCATCCTGCACTATAGTAAAAGCATTGGCCACACACTAGCACACCCATACAGATTGATGATTGTATTGGGATTCAAACTCCATCTACAAATGGCAATAGAGGGTGGGGTGCCAATCCCAAGTTGTAGTGTGCAACAAATACAGGTGGATGGAATAGTTGTAGCACATGAAAACAAGCAATCATATTCTTGTGCCAAAAATTAATTTTTTGGGAAGCATATTAATAGTTAATCACATTTAGTATGCAGTGAAATCAAACAGGAAACTGTAAAGTAGCAATTTAACATATGAGTAAACAATTAAATGGGGAAAAGCATAAGATTTTGCTTTTAACACTACAAGCTGCATATATTTTTGTTTTAAACTTAAGTTAACCTATCCTAAATATATAACCTATGCATTGTTTAAACACCATAACTTTTAATATAAAAAAGTAAAATTTATTATATTGGAACAGTAAAGACAAATTATGAATGGGGCTTGAACCCACTACCTCCTCCTAGTAGGACAATGCTGTACCAACTGAGCTGATAGGCTGACATGGTTAATACGGTAATTATCTAAGTATATATGTTAAGGCTTAGGTTAAAGTCACTAACTGGAATTGAGCTGTTTCCTCTGCTACCATTTTGAAACAATGTGTGACTCAGCACATGTCTGTGTATAAGGAAAAGTAACAAACACAAGTAGGTATGCAGCAACTGTATATTGTCTAACTGTAGTTCTGCCATAGCCCAACCCTAGATAATAAACATTTTAAAATGACTCTAAACAAGTAAAATTAAAATAATATAATGGAACCCAAGCTACAAAATTGCCCAGTTGCTATACTAGGTTAAGCAACTCAAAGCTGTGAGGATGACCCTGCAATTGGAACATAAAAGATGGAATAAAACTGACTTAGGAACAACAAAATCATGTACTTGCATCTAATTTGGAACACTGATATCCAAGAAAAGATGGAAGTTAAATGATAAAAACTTAAAAAAAATAGCCTAAGTCGCCCCATGTCAAAACATGCCCAGTGAGATGAATAAAAATCCTTCAACAATGAGCAACATCCCAAAAGAAAAAGTAGTATTCAACATTAAATGAGACAAAACAGCTAGGTACTGATATCTGGCTTCTGGAGCCTGTGATAAGCTACAGAACTCTTCTTTAAGATGTTTGACAAGCATAAGTTGCCAAATACTATTCATCTGCAAACTGCTATTGCTGTTAAGAATATTTTTCTCCTCCTTTGTGGTCAGTGCTTCCTTGAATATATGTTCCCAATATCTGTTGGACATGAAAATGATGGTCACACTGACCAAGTCAGGTTTATGGTAGCGTACTTAAAGATTAAATGAAATTTTTGTGTAGTGCAAGTATATGTAAATTTTTTTATAAATGTTCTTTTCTTTTATTGCCAATTCTACAAGCAAGAATCATGCCTAATAGTGGAAAGGCCCTTATCCCACTTTTTAGCTAATCAGAGCAGATTTGAAATCCAGATCACAAAATCCTTTCCATATACATAATCAAAACTTAATACAAGGTACATTGATGACATTTTTGTAATAGTAAATAATAATATATTAATGATGCCATTAAATTGTTCCACTTACATGAGCCAAGCTGAGCTATTTTATATGAAAAGGATACAAATAATGTGCTACCATTTTTGGACCTCAAAAATAATTAAAAAAATGGAAAGTTGGGATTTGAAATACTCAGGAAGGACATTCACCAGACAATTACATAAAAGTCAAAAGCCTCAACCCAAAACATTATAAATGTACAATAATTAATAGTTTAACACAAAGACTTGAGAATTTATCTTTAAATAATACAAAATACCAAATAGTAGAAACAGCAGTAATAATGGATTTTGCAAGAAATTGGTTCAAAAAAGTTACGGAAGTTCAAGAAACTTAAGCAGTTAAAATAAATCTCAGCTGTCTTGGAAATAAAAGAAAACATTTATAAAAAAAATTTATTCATTATACTCGGGCTACATAAACATTTGAAAAAAATCTTTAAGCATGCTAATGTAATGTTGGCACCTCGGAGTAAATTTAGCATAAAAAACTTGTAAATAACAAACTGATAGATAGCACCAAAAAAGAAGTCAGGAATTTATAGTATAAATTGCACAGACAGCAATAAAATAAATACTGGAAAAACTACAAAAAATAGTAGTACCGAAAGAAAAAAGCACAGAAAGAATATAAAATATAAGTAAATAGAGAAATCCTTGTGGTAGCTCATTTTTAGACAGAAAATCATGAAATTTAAGAAAAGTTTAATTGTTAGGCAGCAGAAGGGCAAACAGAACTTAGCACATGGGGTAAAAATTTAAACCTATAAATTCAAGAAACAGCAAAGCTCCCAAGAGAAGCAAGCACTAATTTCAGGTTCATTAGATGTCCACAATAGCCAATTGGTACATCCCCCAAGAATTATGATAACCCATCTGACTGTCAAAAGGAGCTGACAACATAAATAAAGGTCCACGAAATATGTTCTAATGAAAATATGTGAAGCTATATGAGTGTTTAGTTTAAAAACCACAACATATTAACACTTTTAAACATTAAAATGTAAATTGGAACTTGCACAGTGAAGCCAATCATATAATTGATATCATTGTATGATTTAGTTGAACTACACACTCTTAATGCTTCACTTACTTGTCATAGTATACAGAACCGATTTCCAGAACATTTTGTTCTCATCATCAGCCAGGCTAAAATTTAACTGTCGGATAATTCGTTAAGCTCTGGGAATGTGTATTCTGCTCTGGTGGTGGTATGATAAACTTGTAGTTTATGTTTTCATCCCCGGCAGTGTCCAAGTTCATTAGGCTGTCTTTATATTTGTAGATGTTGATTTTCTCCCAAGTTGCTAGTTCCATAGGTCCTTGTACTGATTTTAATAATTTTGCTTTATTCACTATGTCATGATTTTCTGTCCAAAAATGATATACTATAGCTGATTTCTCTATTTGCTTATACTTTATGTTCCTGAAATGTTCCTTTAACCTCGTGCCTATGTTTTTCTTTTTTTTCCAATGTAAATTTTTTCACATTCTGCACAATTTATTTTGTAAATATGTGCTTTTTTCTCTTGTGGATTACTATCATTAACATTGTCTATCAGTAGGCTTTTAACATTAAAACTATTAATTGGTGCCAACCTTATATTAAAATCTTTAAGAATATTCTGAAATTTTTTGTAGCCCATGGATGATATGTGAATTTTTAAAAATTAGCTTATCTTATCTTGCTGAAAATGTGGTTTATTTTATATGTTTTTATCTCTTGAATTTCTGTACCTTTTTGTGTACTATTTCTTTTTTTAAAACTAAAATGTTTTCTCTAAATCAAGCAAAATCGACCAAGGGACTAATTCTGTGAAACAACTTGTTTAGTAAAATTTAATTTCAGATATTTTACATGCACAAATATGTTTGACTGACAATTTGTGTATGATTGAGTCAAACCTAAGCACACTTTTGGCTTCACTTGTTTATATGTAGTACATGTATTGCATCCTCAGATATCTGTCCATTGCTGGAAGAAAGCTATAAGAATGTTTAGGTTCTATTCAACCATATAATTTGCATCACTTTCAAATTACATTTATAATAAGAATATATTTGACTGTATAACAACAAGGAATTGTAGATAAACATTAAGTCTAGTGAGAGGATCTGCAAAGCGATAAAAATAATGAAGTTGGTACATGGAATGTGTTGGTGAGGGCATGGGGTTTAGGCATTCTCAATTTCATAATATAGTACCCCTAGAATAATATATAAGTATAATGTGTACACAGCATGTAGAATGGGAAAAAATAATTGCTACTGCCAGTTCAAGGGTTCTCTGTTAAGCCAAACTGTTCAAGCAATTTTACATATAACCATGTGTACATTATGAAAATCCCCCCCCCCCAATTTTCTTTAGCATTTGATTTATCTCTCATAAGCTTACTTTTGACAAAGCACAACACTCCAAAGAACATTAAAATATTAACAATCATTCAAATACACAATTATCCTATACAAAAGCAAATGCTAACCAAGGTATTGAAACTCGTTCTGTCTCAAGAATTGTAGTAACTGTTTCAGAATTCACATGCAGAGACATGGGAAAAATTAATTTTCTATAAATAATAAATAACATTTATTGAACCATGCAGTAAAATTGAAAAAATGGTACATTAATTGTAACATAAAATTTAAAACCAATTCCTTGCTTGGAAAGTCCCGAACACAGGACCTTGGAGTATGCTGTCGTATCTCGGTGCCACAAGAGCCAAGGGACGATGATGTATTGTTATATGAGGGCGCTTTGGTCATCAGCTCTCGAATCCGGTAAAACTGCGCGAATAAAAATTAGGAATTAAATAAAACTTCCAACACTAAAATGCTGCTCGGAAAATAATTGAAAACTTGACGAATAAAAATATAAACGCATAAACAAAAACCAAAGCAAAAAGGTATATGAATTACTCTTACTTACTGCAAAAATACACCAGTAATAACCGGAAACAAAATTGATTTACAATACAATAAAAAGGAAAATGTCACGTATGAAATGCAAGGTGTCAAAAAAAAAAAAAAAAAAAAAAAAAAAAAAACAGCGCATTCTTGGATGCCGAGGTTGAGTAGCCAATTGGCAGCTGTACTCACCAAGTAAATGTCTCTTCGAAAAGACGGAGGTTCGCCCTACTCCGTGCACAGAACCCAGGGCTCATTGGAAAACCTCCAATCGCGACAAGGATTCTCCGTTGATGAACCTGATTAAGGCGACGAAGTACTGAAAATAGCGCCGAGCCTTACACAGAGCAGCAATAATCGAGCATGGACCAAAATATAGAATGGTAGAGGCCTCAAAGCACCGTCCGGTCAGCTCTCAGTGATGTGCCACTTAAATTACGTAAAAGAGAGAGAACATTTACACCGGCCTTTCATTTCAGTGCTATATGCAACAACCAGCACGGTTTCAATAACTTCACTTCGTCTGCGAAAGATTGGGGAATTGGTCCAAGATGGAGAGAAGGCAAGGGATACTCCTTGTAACGCCAGAAATTCATGAGACGGTCTTCTAAGCAGAAAAACTCAAGCCATGGGTGACACTCCAAGCATAGAGATAGTTGAGACAGCATTGGAGGCGGGATTCGAGAATTAATAAAGATTGCAAAGTGAACGATGTAATGCCTTGTGGTAAACACTCAGTGATATAAATGTTAGCGATTGCAAACAGAGAGACACTGAGTACCGAGACCTGAGGTACTCCGTTCACCTGATTAAAACGATATGATAAAACGGAAACCACGCGTACATTGAAAACTGGACTTTCATAAACTCCTGAATAAAAATTGAAAGCTGATCAGGAATATGACATTTATTAAGCGTTCAAAGGATACCACCTATCTAGCAGGTATCAAGGCTCTCTCCAGATCAAAGAGACAGCGACAGTTTGGAACTTAGATGTCGTCTATAACAGAGTCGAAAGATATACCAAATGATCGAGGGAAGAGCAGTGCCCATTTTGGATCCTGCATGGACGACAATGAGACGGTTACCGAAATTCGGCTTAGTCAATACGCTTGGCTGACTCATTTTGCCAGCATTTCTTTATTCTTAAATTATTGTCCAACCAAGCCTCATTATCATATATCATATATACTTTATTACTATATCATATATGTAACAATAAAAACTGTTGGAACAATGTAACTAAAATAACAATAACTAGAGAAACAAACTTTTCTTATTATAATATGCTATTACACACATACAATACTACGATTCTGTTTCCTAAAGCGGCGTATTGCTTTCAGATACACCGCCATTCCATTTATGTTTGACTTTTCAATTAATATTTAACTTTAATTTTGTCACTTTTTCTATTTATAGCTCATTTCATTTAAAAACTCATCTCAGAGAGTGAACCCTTACGGAAATACAATTCTGTCTTTTTCGAATATCATATAACATTTTTGGAAAGTAGGCAATTTCTTTCTCTCTAAATAAAATTAGTCTATCGCGTAATAAATTCTTGTCCAAAACATCCGATTTCACTTTTAATGCTGCGGTATATTTTCCTGGAGTAGACGGAGAACACTCGGGGGCTTCAACCACTTCTCTTCTTATACTGGTAATTGTTCTCACTGGAAACCCGGTACAGTGGGGTACACTGTGTGTGATTGTTTTAATCTATACTATGTATACTTTTCCCATTCATTCGTTATTGTGATACATTGTGGTATAAAACACTATATATACTAACGCTTAATTAAATCATGCAATATGAAACGTCCAACTGTTCACGATTCTCCTTTTGTTATCACATTGAGAATGGACCGACTCTTTAAGTATTTGAATAGATGATACATATGCAGTGTGCAATGTTTTACTAGGTATATATATATCTTACCCCGTATGTCTTAAGCATCTCTTCAGCTCCCAGTACTTCGTGTAATATAGGCTACCTCACGGGTGGCCGAGGTCGTTAAGGCACGGACTCGTGAGCGGGAGGTCTGCGGTTCGAATCCCGCCAGGACCGTCCTTCCGAACTGGGGTTTTTTTCCAGGTTTTCCTCAGTCTTCATAACTGGCAAATGCCGGGGAGTTACCTAAACTTAGGCCTGGAACGCTTCCTTCCTTAAAAAAAATCCTTTCCCAATTTATCATTTCATCTCATATTTCATCAGTGTCCACCGCCTGTGGTGCCTCAGTAGTAAAAACGGGCGTTAAATACTACTCAAAAAAAAAAAAAATTGTAATATAGGATCAGTACTATTCTTCTTATCTTTTCTCATCTGCTCAAGATTAATTGTTATGACGCCTTGTTCCGCCAGATAACCCTACATGTATGCATTTTCCGTATCACATATGTAGTCGAGAATTACCAGCTCGAGATTTATTCAGGGTTCTCTGCTGCTCAATACATACAGAATGTTGATTTTTTAACAAAGTTCTGTGTGTCATTTAAAATATCTGGAAAATTAGCACGCAGGAAATTGCAGATTAAGCACTTTCTTGGGTGAACTTTCTAGTTCCCTTTTCCCATTTAGCCTGCAGTAACCTTTTCTCTCTCAGCTGGACTTTTGAGTTCCTCCGGTGGTGCTGTCATTGAATAAGTGGTTTTGAGGGCCAGTTGTGGAGAGTAAACTTGAGTTCAGGACATAAATTAACCATCGGTTGTACTTAACAGGGAGATTTTGGTATAAACATAATTAAGATTAATTGGTCTTAACCTCAACTTAAAGTTTAGTAATTGTTAAATAAAACAATTACACGAGTACAGAAACGTAACAACATTTAATAAAATGGTGAGTCAAATTTATTTTAATTTCATATAGGTATATTTTCTTCAATGTTTCACATTCCATTTCCCCGTAACAAACCAGAGTTGCGTTCTATTGTAGGTTATGGTAGGCTTACCTATAAGTAGTACATATTTCTTTATAAAGATTTCTGATTATTCGGACATCTCATCTGATGGTTGGTGAATTTCACCGTGCTCCTTAAATATATCGTGAGAGAAATGATCAATATCTACAACCGAATGACAATTCAAAATGTAATTTCGCACAGCAAAAGATGTTACATCCCCAATATTAATAAAAAACTGTGCGAAATCATGCTTTGAATTCGAGGCGTATGATACAATTAACTATGGATCCATGCGACGAGGAGCTTCCAAATAGATATTGGAGATATATTGAAATTGGAGAAAGGAATGGCCAATAGAACCATATATAAACTTGCTACAGCAATTGCATCTCTGAGAGGTTTGTTCATGAAGTGAAGTCTCGAAAAGTTAATATGACATAACAGTTGATGATTCCAGAGACATGAAAACAAAGCATACAATGTTTGTTAGATCACGTTGCATATTTCAAGTTCATATGTAAAGTATTATATGGAAGGATATCATGTCCAAATTGATTTCATAAGCAAAATGTTGCAGTGCCTTCAGTTCTATTAAATTAATCTCTTAAAGTTTTCAGTGAGCTTGTTAAATTTTTAAGTGAAGCCAGGTGTTTTTTTGTAATAGTGTTTTAACGCCTGTTTTTTACTACTGAGGCACCATAGGCGGGAAGACAGGTGTATTGAAGCATTTAAAACATTTATTAGTTCAGCAGAAGTCCTAGCCAAAGAAATTAATGTAACATAGAAGTTTCCTTTGTAAGGAGCGGAACTAGTGGCCATTTTAATTATGAAAATCCTGATGAAGAAATAAAAGATCCAAAAGAATTGTTTAAAATACTTTTTATCTAATAATCATGATACTGCATTAAGTTGAATAAAGAAAGATATAAAAATATGAACAATTGTAAAATAATGTATTAAATTTCTTCGTAAATTCAAAAAAATTAGCAACGGAAGTGCAAATCTTAAAAATATTGATGGTTCAGAGCTCTTCAATTAGCTAATAATATTCAGCATTTGAGAAATAGCACTGGTGTTTCAGAAACTAATCCATCAAAAAACTTGACCTACATTGCACAAAATAAATTGATATCATCATTTCCTAATTTGTGTAAAATTTTGAGAATTTTTCTTATATTACTAGTTAACGTAGCCTAGGTGAAAGGAGTTTTTCAAACTCAGATTTATAAAAACATACTTAAGGATAACACTGATTCAAATACATCTTAATGATTTAGTATTATTAGCTATAGAAAATGAGTTGTATGAAAAACTAGACATAAGATGTTATTTATGAACTTGCAAATAAGAAAGCAAAAGAACTCTTTCTAATGTAATAATTAACATTTGCTTAGGTTTGATACATGGTGTACATTTTCTATATTTATAAACTTGAAATAAATAATGTAGTCTGTACTGTATGTAAACTTTTTTATTGGTTTTCCTTTGTCAATTATATGGACATGTCATAAAAGCATACTAATAGTCTTCTATAGGATGGGCTAAGCTATGAATGTACTTGCAATCCATTGTGTAGGATGTTATTGTATCAGTGGTAAAATTATACCACAGTTATATCTAGCACTCAGGCATGTAACAATCGAGAGCTGGCCCTACTTCCAGTTTACTTTGTGGCATCTTATTTTACTCCTGAATGCCATACTTACCCAATTCAACCACTGCTTCATGTACCAAATTCTGGTAATACACCCTTTCTTCCAATATCTCGTGAAAATGCAATAAGCAGCACAAGACAATGCAAGAAAGGGTATGTTGGTGTGCATCTCTTCCTCTGGACACCAAACTCAGATTGAAGTTATTTGTGAAAGCTCTGGACAAAGAAAGACAAGCATTTGCATATTTAATGCACAATATTAAACCAATTTATAGAATTTAAGGTGATCTCCATATACTGTGCTGATTTTTTCTCTTCTGTTGAGTTTAGTTATATTCCATTCTTTTCTACTATTGGCTCATGTTAATAAAAGTGAATTGCATCTTAAAACTCTTCTATTTTAAATTAGTTGGGAATTTTATATTTATTTCACCTAGATGTAAAGATAATTTGTTAGCTTTGAACCACATTTACACAATAAAAATATTTTTTTTTATCATAAGATTATCAAATTTATTGTTATAAATTAATATCATAAGCAAAACAAACAGTCATAATAATATTATTTATGATCAGAGATCATTTATGGAAACTAAAATAAGTAAGGACCAAGAATTGAGAACTGGATACTCCAGGTTCAGTCATTTACTACTACACTGATTGTTGTCTGATCAAGTTAACTCCACCCTTTGTTTCCTATTATTAATTGAGCCTTCATTTTTATTCCATAAAAGTGTTAATTTTTCTATTAGAATTTCATGGTTAGAACAACCATTTTTTTTCTTAACCATATGGAAGACCAAAAATTTATTTTTTAAGGTATAATTAGCAAGAGGAAAAAGATATATTAATGCATTTAACATTGATAACATATTTACTTCATTACTGAAAGACATCAGCCAAATACAAATTAAAAATATATAACAAAAATGCAAGGTTTCAAAGTTAATGAAAATATTTTGTCATAATTTATATATTATTTTTTATTAGTTCTATGAGTTTCATAATAGAATCTTGAAAACTCTGTTTGTTAAAAAATAAAATAACTTATCATTTGAAGTAGCATGGGGGTTCCTTTGGGTTTTCAGCACAACAGTCCATTACTTCACAGGGAGGGATGAAAACTCTGGCAGTGGAAAGCAAAGTTGCACATGTCCTCAGATGAAATGGAAAATGTTTTGATAGAAATGAAGTTTTTATTTACAAGTATGAAACAATGAATGTTCCTTGCTCCCAGAACAGTCTTCAATCTAATAAATCTCTAAGCATTTAAAGAGCATGTGCCGCTAATAATTGCTTGATTGTCCTTCCAGCACTGTCACGAGGGCCTTTCCCATGGCTTATAGCAAAGAAATACCATTCTGCCAAGACATCAAAATCTCTCTGAAGATTTACTAAACCGAATGCAAAAAAGGACTGTTCTAATCCTCTCCATCTTCAACCAACTTGAAATCTCATAATTTTACTTTGTTCTGTGCAGCAAATTGCTGTTGTTTTCTGATTCATTTCTAATGACAAAAAATATTTGTCTTAACACAAAATATTCACAAAAGTATTTGATTCCTGTTAGGTTTCAAAATAGATTCTTTTACATAAATGTCGCCTGAACTCCAGCATTCTGTGGTTATAAATTTAAAAAAATTAACAAAACACTACACATTTACGCTATCTAGTCAACAATCACTTCACACTTGATCTTTAAGTAATTAAAGATTAACTTCTTCAATTTTTCAAATGAAAGACTATTTTTGTTAATGGATAAAAGACCAGTTGGAAAATACCCTCTCCAATTGTGCAGATAAGCTGTAATGTTCAGTAATTTATTAACCAAATCTGCTAGTTTAGAATGGTGCCTCATAGCAAAAAACCAGAATGTTTTTCGGAATGTAACACCTCTACCCATAAGTTAATCAAATATTCCATCTTTTTCTCGATACTGTGGAAAACTGACAAGACATTCTGCATCCAATGTTTCCAAAATAAATCCTTCTACTTGATCATGATGATCTTTGAGATTCTGCTCTTGGTATTGTGGATGAAGTATATTTGCTGCCTGGATGTATATATTTAAAGACTGTTCTCTCCACTACCAAGAAGATGTAGCTCGTCAGCATGATCAGGTGTAGGACCATCTATAATTCTGCTGCATCAAGCGACACTACTTTTTGACTTCTGTCAAGTATTGATGAACTAGCTGATAGGATCTAAGAGTGAAATTGATTCATTTACTTGTGAAAGAAATTTTTCTTTAAACAAGAGTAGTTTTATAGATGTTGAAATGTTATTGAATTCATCATTAACTGCCAACTTTACGTATGCTGTAATGTTTTATTTCGGTGAGACACAGGCATCTCGTTGAACGTACCAGCAGCTGTCCACAGCAAGACAACTCTAGAATCACCCTTTAGAGAAAAGTTGGTGCTGTTTTGAATGCTTTCTGTATTTGATTTACTTTTGATGAGATGTTTGTTGGTAGCATGTCTTTAGCTAGTCATTTTGCAGTATGTGAGTTATGAGCAGAAAGCCATAATTTATGACCCATGCTCATTTTTACCATGTTAATCGCATTATCGGACACAGTACAGTTTGGGTTTTACCTTATTTTTGCTATTTCAAATGCTTCCTTTATTATATCATATAATTTATTTCATATCTGTGACAGATTGAAAGCCTAAAGAAGCACACTTTTGATTTTCTAGTACTTGCATCAGCATTGTGCACAATTGCGACAACATTCTTTGTATTATTGCATTCATTTTTCTATTCATTGATCAATAAAACTAAGTCAGGATCAACATGTGTTTGTTGAGGTTCTTATTTGTAAATATGAAGCAGTGTGTTTGAATGATTTTTTTCATGCAGGTGAGTGGTAGGAGGGGCACAATTTTTGTGGCGTGTCCTTAAAATGTTTGCTTTCCACAACACTAAATGGAATTTAGCAAGTGCTTTCCTTTTTTTCTAATGTACTCGTCTTGTCAATGTAATTGCTTATTGTATATTCAATTAAGAGCTGAAGGCTAGCAATGGAACTCTAGTCAGCACAGGGCGTTGAACTGCAAGTGCTGGTTTCTAGGTTCACTTATACCAATGGTTCATCTACCTCCACAATATCTTCCACTGGCATGTCTGATGTAGAATGAGAGAGCATGCTCAAAGAATATGCTCTTGGATGTTTCTTCTTCAGATTCTTCTATGAGCTTTGAGGCATTCTTTTATTGTGTTTTTAAAAATCACTTGATAGATGCAACAGTTAGCACAGTTTTGATTTTCAAATTTTACATTAACAAAATTAAGATCTGTGGATAACTTGTAAATTCTCCTGTCACCTGGATTTATTATTAGGCATTTTTCAACAAAAAAAAATATGACATCAATATTTGTCAAGGTCTGCTAAGTCACTGAGTGTATTTGGTTAAGGTAGCTTGTATTTACACTTCTCAGTCCCTGGTCTGTTCTCTTCTCTGACACTTTAAATTTATACTTGATTATGTAAGTTTCTAAGGGGAAAAAAAACTCTTATTAAAAAGGTTCTGGATTGTTTTGAAATAGCTTGGGTTTCTCTTTCTTGTTTCTGAATAGGAGTAAATTCTTGGATCAACATCTATGTTAGTGCAATATGATTATGGCTTGGTCACTCAGTTACTGTTTATAGCATCATTCATCAATAGACACTTCTTACTACACTTTCTTACTTCACAATTGCACACAACACTAAATATTCACAGGTGAATAAGGTATTAGTTGATACAGTATACTTCAAGAACACCACCCATACCAGAAGTAACTAGCATGAATAGGTACCAGTTCTTGAATGTAAAAAAATGGAACTGTAAAAAGACTAAAAATTGTTGGAGGTTTTTATTATTTTATATTAGTTATATTAATTATGCTATATTTACACATATTTTACTTTAATGTGAATAACCTTTTATTTATGCATAAAGGCCCAATCTTGTATGGTGGTGTTCTGTGTATCTTTTGTTCTTATTATAAGTATTGTTAATCAAAGTATTCCTTTTTCATCAGATTTCCAAATGTGATTGAAGAATAATGTTAGTACGTGCAGTGATTATACAATACTGGCATCAATATGGAAGTAAAGGAAGAACCTCTCTTCTTGGAAGAATCATCAGATAAAATGCAGTTTGATTCAGAACAGAACTTTTGTACTGATGTGAATTTACAGAATAATATAAAGGTAAGATATTGAGTAACAATTGGGATAGCTTAAACCTAAAATTCTCAAATATTAGGTAGATGCATAAGTTTGTGGCATTTTTAGCTGTGATAAAAATTGTTATTTGACATGAATAACATACAGAAATTAATCAGTAATGTATTTTCCATTATCTATGACTCTGTCCCAATGCTAATCTAGGGTAGAAATGGTTGATGTTAAATATTGTACTTACGAAGCTGTTGGCAATGGAGTGGTAATATATCCTAAATGTAGGTAGTCATTTTTTTTTACACTAAACTCCATTTACTTACATAAAAGTAAGATGTGCATTTTTAAATAGTTTGATTCATAATAGCTATCACATTGTTGTGTAATAAAATTTGAATGACTTTAAGACATCTTTCTTTCAAATGAAAGCAACTATGTGGTTACCAGGTATAAAGGTTTAACAATTGCTATAATCTTTCATTGATTCTCATGCAATTTAAGGTGCTAAATGATAAAACTATTTATGTATGCATGTACTTTATATTATATATACTTTAAAGAGGGAGAAAAAAATGTATTTAAAAGTTTTACATATATACATATATTTATTTATAATTATACGAAAAGTATATATATTATAATATGGTTTTCTATCAAACAAGATCTGATCAAGAAGAATCAAGCTTTTTATAAATATGAGATGATAATGGTAACAAATTGAGATGCAACATTTTGTTTGAATTATTTAACAAGGGTCTACTCTATATGCTTTAATGCTAATATTTTAAGCAGGGAAGACTCAAGAATATAGCTGTTGTTCTTTATTCTATTATTATTGTTTTGATACAGGAGGAAGAGGAGGAGGAAGTGGACATTGTTTTATTAAAGAATGAGATCGTAGTTGAAGCACTCCCCACTTTGCCAAATGAATCTTTAGGGTAAGTTAATGTATTGAAAGTTAGCCCCCTGACCTACTGAAATGTTTTGCCTCTTAAGTTTTAGTACAAATACATAGTTCTAGTTTTAAGTGGCTAAGGATAATGTGCTTTGGCTGATATTATGTATTATTTGAAGTAACCAAAGTCTGTTAATACTTTAATTTCCCTTTTCACAATAACAAAAACTTGAGATAATACCCAGGCTCCTTGTACATGTGGGAATTCAGCCCCAGGTCAAGGGGTTAGTAAGCAGATATTTCTGTAATGGAGTTCACTGTTACAAATTAGTATTATTAGTAAATGGATATATGTAAGGAGATAATACTTAAATATGAAATTTAGGTAACAGCCTTACAAAGAAAAATTCAGTCTAAATTATAAAGATATTAAAAAGGAGTAATTACAGTAACAAACAATAGAACAAAGATGTGTACAATATGATACATTAACAAAACACAAACAGATGTGCATCATATCTCTAACAGGCATCTTCTATCTATGGTATTAAACTTATAATATCTCCTTTGAGGTGTTTAGAACTTATATACCAATATACAGGTCAAGAGGGGACCTATGATTTTCCTTACCTACCTATTATTTTTTGGATATTCCCACAAACAAGTTTTGGTATAAAAATTTTCAGTCCAGTGATTAATAGCATGTTTTTTGCACAGTCTCACAGTATAGGAAAAAGTTTAACCTCTAATACTTTGCTAGTGAATGAAAGATTATGGTGGGTGCCAGACATTTATACTCAGCTAATCATTAAGGACCTGTTTGCAATGAGCAACGTAATGTAATTTAAACAGATCAGTTTACTTAATGGAACTTTTTACAATAATGTGCTAAACATAAACATTAGTACAAATATATAAAGCTACTGAATTAATAGTCTGTAAACTCTAAGCTTCTACGTTATTTCAAATTAAATGTTTTTAAATATTCACATGAACTTCACTAACTGGTTTTTAAATTAGGACATGTTTCAGGAAACCTTCAATCCTATCTTCAGCTGTTTAACTGAGCATGGAGTTTTGGGCTGTGTGGTATGATCGAAACTGGATCTGAGTTGCTTCTCTGTTGTCATCTGTTGGCTGGAATAGAAATTTATTACATTTTTTTCAGAGGTAGAATGTCAAAATTCATTCATTTATCTCAATTTATTTAATGAAAAATTTTTTCATGTGCATAGTTCTGTTGGAATATGTATTTCTTATACCAAAATGACTTCTTTGCTTAATGTCATGTTTGTGTTCCCAGAAATGAACTGCTACAGGTGATTTTTTCAATTACACTGGGCAACAATGAAAATGTTTTGGGCTTAAAAATAGTGAATTTGCGTGTATTTCCATCTGCTGAATTAAAAAATCACCATAAAAATGATAGATTAGCTCTTGGTTTGAAGATAAAGTGACATTTCATTTTTTAGAGTGAAGATTTTAAATTTGGGGGAATTTTTTTGGGGAGTTGGCACACCTGTCAAATAACAAAACACAAATGCTCTTCAGCTGTTTGTAAGTCATAAACATAGATACTGTTGCTGTGACTGTGAATTACATGTAGTTTTACTCAAATTAATGCAAAATTTCTGGTTCGCGAGTGCTTTTTTAGTGTAAAATTTGTAAAAATGCCACGAAAATGTGTAAATATGGTGAATAACTTTTGTTATATTTGTGGTGAAATAACATTTTCCTCACAGAAACGCAATCTGACGCCTCTTGTAAAGACTGCCTATCAGTATTATTTCGGTATGAAAGTAGGGGACCAGGATAAGTTTTGGGCTCCACATGTATGTTGCAACGCATGTTCAGTTACACTGCGAGAATGGCTGAAAAAGAAGAAGCAATGTATGGCTTTCGCTGTGCCTATGATTTGGTGGGAGCCTACAAACCATACAGATGACTGCTATTTCTGCCTGACTCCACCTATAAAGGCAGGATTGTCTATGAAGAAAAGAAGAACAGTTCAGTACCCGAATCTTCCATCTGCTATTCGACCCATTCCACATTCGGATAGTTTACCAGTTCCTACTCCACCCGAAAATTGTGTGTTTGAAGTAGAAGATGAAGACAGTGTGGAACAAGAAGAACCAAACAAGCCTTCTACATCCCATGACCCTGATTTTGAGGGAAAAGATGATAAACCGCACAGACTGAGTCAAGTGGAATTGAGTGATCTCATTAGAGACCTTGGCCTGTCAAAGGAGAAGGCAGAAATTCTTGGGTCTCGACTACAGCAATGGAATCTTCTCCAAAGTGAATGTGAGAATCTCACAGTACAGAAAACGTCACATGGAACTGCTTCCCTTTTTTGAGAAGAAAAATAATCATATTGTTTGCTGCGACATTAATGGCTTGATGAAGTCTTTGAATTTGAACCATGATCCAACTGAATGGAGGCTGTTCATAGACTCCTCCAAGCTTAGTTTGAAAGCTGTGTTACTTCACAACGGGAACCTTCTTTCATCTATTCCTGTTGGTCATGCTGTTCACATGAATGAGATATATGCAAATATGAAAGCTCTATTGGACTCTCTTGGACTCAATAAATATCATGAACACAAATGGAAAATCTGTGGTGATGTAAAAATCATTGCCATACTCTTAGGAATGCAACTGGGTTACACAAAGCATTGCTGCTTCTTATGTATGTGGGACAGTAGAGATAGGAAATTGCATTATATTAAAGAAGACTGGGCTGCAAGAAATCTTCACCCTAGCGAGAAAAATGTCGTTGCCAAGCCTCTTGTGGACCCAAAAGACGTTCTTCTTCCACCCCTGCATATCAAGCTGGGTTTGATGAAAAACTTTGTCAAAGCTATGAACCGAGAAGGACGGGCCTTTAAGTACATCAAAGAGAAATTTTCGAAATTAAGTGATGCAAAAGTTAAGGAAGGCATTTTTGTCGGACCACAAATAAGAGAACTTGTAAAGGATCCTGCATTTGACCAAGTTTTGGAGGGGAAAGAAAAGGAAGCTTGGGAAGCCTTCAAGGATGTTGTTCATGGATTTTTAGGCAACAAAAGAGATGACAACTACAAGCATTTGGTGACAGTGCTCCTGCAAAAATACTGTAACCTTGGATGCAACATGTCCCTCAAGATCCATTTTCTCCACTCCCACCTAGACTTTTTCCCTCCTAGTTGTGGAGCTGTTAGTGATGAACATGGGGAGAGATTCCATCAGGACATTTCTGTTATGGAACAAAGATATCAGGGCTGTTGGAATGAAGTAATGCTTGCGGATTACTGTTGGTCTTTGTATAGGGATTCTGCGGAACTCCATCACAAGAGGCAAGCTAAAAGATGACGAAGTCAATAGGCCACCACATGATTCTCTTCAGACACGACTCTCTGCGAAGTATTTTTCCAGCAATTTAGAACTCTTAGCATGTAATTACCAGTTAAAAAAATCAAATGCACTTTCATTGTTGTTAGCATGTATGTAATTAAAATGTATCATTTTCTCTCAATCTGTTAATGTGGAATACTTCCACCTTGTGTATATCATAGAAACTAGAGCTAATAAAAATTTTTCATTGTCATATTTGTTTTTCTCAACCCAAAATTAGTAGGAATTGCCTCATGAAGTGCTCAAAACATTCAAAAATTATTTTTTTGTTGCCCAGTGTTATTTTAGTGGATATTTCTAAAATGTTGTTTTTCTTGGTTTCTAAATTTCTTTTAGTTTTTTCTGTGTATTTCAAATTATAATTAAAGGATTCAATTACTATAATGCCTGATTTTTTTCTCTGGTGGTATGGCATCTTTTGGCAAAGAATCTAATATTTTTTGTATCATAATAATTAAATTTATTTAATTTTTGGGAACACAAGCGTGAAATTAAGCAGAAAGTAATTTTGTTAAGACAAATAAACACTCTAATTAAATACTAATTCACACAAGAAAAAATTGGACTTGCAGAATAATTAATTTGACACTATAGAAAGTAAATCTGGACAAATTCAAGAACTTTCTATTCCACTGAACAGATGAAACAAAGAAACAACTTGGATCCAGCCACAACCACATCAAACTTACCAAGTAATCAATCACCTGAAGATGGGAGCAAAGGTTCCTGAAACATGTCCTTATTTAATAACTCTGTAGGAGAAAGTCATGTAAACATTCAAAAACATTCAATTTGGAATATTTAATTGCTTCACTATCAATAGCCTCATAACACATATACATACTCTCCAGTTATGTTTATGTTAGTTGGAAACATAACACAACATCCGAAATGGGAAAAAAAAAATTAAAATCAGTATGATCCTAATGGCATGTTACATAATTTGCTAAAAATGTTCATTTATCATCATCACACATGTCTCACATCTTTTTCTTCAATTTTATTGGATTTTGCAAAATCATCTATGTTGCTTCTTATTTATCCTGTTGTCTGGCAAATTCTTTCCTGCAAAGTTTTACCATCCATTACTCACTAGAGTAAACCCTAGCTTTCATATCACTCTAAAGAGTCTGGTTTCTTCTTTCCAACTAAAGACTTGGATAAGAACTATCCTTTTGAATGCGGGGTTAATACTTTTGTAGATACAAAGACATTAAGCCCAATAGTAATAGGTAAATAAAACTTTTTCTTCCTTTAGGTTTTTGTAAAATGAGTTTTGATGTAGAATTAAATAAACTAATAAATGTCACCCTAAAGATAAACTTTTGCACTTAAGTCACCAGTTTAAAAGAATAAGCACTCAAAATTAAAACAATAAACTATGAACCAATGATACAAATGATAAATTGGGATAGGAATTTTTGGAAAAGAAACATTTCAGGCCTAAATTTAGGACACAAGTTTTGCATTTGCCAATATCATAGTAATATGTACATTATATTACACGTAAAATTACTTCTTTGCGACACTACGCGAGAAGAAGATGACCAATTAAAAGGGGCTGATTTACATTGTTGAAGCTTATTATCTTGGAGTAAACTCCATTCCTTGCACCAGCACAAAAGAATGCCTCAATGTAAAGAATGTTTAAAATCCCCGGAGTTGAAACGTTGCTCATATTCAGCAGGGCAGATTTAGCTGCGACATCTGTGGCCTCATTGGCTGGAAGTCCCACATGTCTGGGTACCCATAGCAGTGTCATGCTGATGTCAGTGACAACAAGTGTAAACACTGCATCCTGGACCTTCTGTACAAGAGGGTGGTAGTTGTACAGGTTTTTAAAAGATAAAAGGGCACTCAAAGAATCAGAACAAATAGCACTCTCCCCCAGCCGCTGTTCAGAAATAAGTAAAACAGCTCGATATATAGCGTAAAGCTCTACCATAAAAATAGATGTGGCAGGGCTAAGACCAAACGTAAAACTACCTCCATTAAAAAAAAAGGCACATCTAAAACCTGTGTCAGATTTCGAGCTGTTGGAATAAATAAAATTGCATTTAGCAAAATTTTGTTTAGCAATGGTTTGTTCTTCACACTGTACAGTAATTCCAGCATCTGGGGAGATGAATTCACTGTGCATTACATGATATTGGCAGTTAAAGCCTATTTGTGGGATTTTATTTTCTGAGGAACTTCTATGCTTTCTTCATCTTCTTCCTCTTCCTCTTCTCAGCTATTTTCCTCATGTTCTGCATTCCACATTGTTAGGAGATCTATTGTGGGTGAAGTTGTAGTGGGTGGAGAGGAGGTCATCACTCTGAATTCTTCTGGAGCGCATGAAGTTTCCTGCATTTGATTTAAAGTGGCAATGGCTGCTAATTTTCTTTTGCTTCAATTAAAGCATCAACTGCTTCAGCTCCAAAGTCAGGTTTGGCAAAGCATTTGCAAATAGTTTCAGGTTTAATCTTCTTTACCACCAGATTGTTCCAATGTATTGCATCAAGACTGAGACTGATAGTGGGAGACTGTATAAGCTGTTGACTTCAATAATGTTTCCAGTTAGAGACTGCATCAGTAGCCACCAGTATTTGAATGTGAAGATGACCTCTTGGTCCATTGGTTGTGTAATACTTGTTGAGCAGTGGGAACCATGTAAAATTTTTTATTTGATTATGTGATTATTGGGTGGTAAATGACATTATCTTAAAAAGAATCACATGACCTTTTGCGTTTTCATTTTTGCATTGAAAGCACTGAGCCAATCTTCCATTATGGAACTCACCATCCAAGCTCTCTTATTATTTGCCATTTTACTGGAAACTTATTTATGTCAATGTTCTCAGAACATCAGGATTTTGCAGCTTTTCCAATTATTAGCAGTTTTCCCATTTCCTCAAGCTTGTTCCCACACAAAATGGTGAGCCTTTCTTTCATAAATTTTTCTCTGATGCACTTTTTGTCTTGAATTGCAAGGGATGTAGAGTGCAGGACATGATTAAACAACATTGTTTGCATTAATATGTTTTTAGGATGATAGTCTGCAATTACAGTCCGTAGTTTCTGGTTCCATTTTGTCAATGCACTTTCTTGCACATCTTTAGCTTCTCTCCACGCAGAGTTTGGGAAAGTTGTTGCAGTTAATATCTAGAAATTTTTTCAAATTTTAATATTACCTGTTCCTCTAAAAAAATTTGTTATAGACTGATATCCTTTCACCCATTTCATCACAGTTCTGTTATATTTTATCTTCTGTTAATTTAGTGGTAAATGAATAAAACGAAGTGACTCAAAAGTTAATCAAACTTAGAGAAAGTATATCTTTTGGAATGTATGAAGAGTAGATATTTTCAGAAATTCATGTTGTTGCTGTTTAAAACTGCCATGGGTAGCCGAGGTCCTTAAGGCACAGACTCATGAGCAGGAGGTGTGGGGTTCGAATCCCGCCAGGACTGTCCTCCCTGACTGAGGTTTTTTCCAGGTTTTCCTCAGTCCTCATAAATGGCAAGTGCCAGAAAGGTTTACTAAACTTAGGCCTGGAAAGTTTCCTTCCTTAAAAAATTCTTTCCCGATATATCATTTCATCTCATGTATCATTGGTGTCCACTGCCTGTGGTGCTTCAGTGGTAAAAATGGGCATTAAAACCATTCTAAAAAAAAATACTATTTAAAATACTGTGAACCCATCCATTTGTGTTTTTTGAAGCTTGTCTTTTCTTCTCTGCAAAATCGTAAATAAATCTTTACACTACTTACAAAAAAGTCCCCTTTTAATGCAGTTCCCTCTTCTATTTTATATTTTGGGAATAAATCAGAAGAGAGATAGGATGACTAGTTCGAAAATATTGACAGATATGCATTGTTATAAGCTTAGTAATTTTTCTGGGTAACACAAACATACCTTTCAATTCTAGTTATACAATACATGTACTGTTCAAGTATATGTTTAATGCACATGTATTATTACTTCTATGTTGAACATTGTTTCTGTGAATGGCATATGTCTTTGTCTTTTGTCTCTCAATTATCAGCACAGTAGCTTTAATGTAATATTCTTGCATGTTGGTACGAAGTAACTGCTGAATTTAAGTACAATTTCAGTTAGCCTTCAGATTTGGTTATACTTGCAGAAATCTGAGTTTTCTTTATGATGGATTACAGCCTGGCTGCAGGAATATCTCTTTGCAACATTGTGTGAAACTGATTAAGTGACATAAATAAATAAATTTGCTGTTAATAGACTTGTTTATACAAGTTTTAACATTGTCAAAATTTAGAGTTAACAATAAGTGTGTATAAGTGTAAACATTAGGAAATAAAACAATTCATAACATAATTATAAAATATAGCTTAAGAAGAGCAAGGTTTAACAGAATTAATAAGCAATAACTAATCATTAGCATATTTTAGTAACAGTTATAAGAATTAAACAGTTTATCTACATTCACCCACCCTATAGAGGCATTTCTCAATCAAGAATTCTTTTAGATCTCTCTTAAATTTCTGTCCTATTTTCAATTTTAAAGCCTCTTTGAGTTCGTAATACAAACTTAAACCTTTGATAAACTGTTTTCTATCTGATACTTTTTTTTGTTAAGGTGATTAGCTTTCCCCCATGTATCACAGGTGTGATATTGTTATGTATGCCAGGATATTTATTGCTTAATGGATATCATTGTATGATTAGTTGAACTACACACTCTTAAAGCTTCACTTACTTTTTATAAAAGTATGGAACCGGTTTCGAGAACATTTGTTCCCATCTTCAGCCATGCTAAGGTTCAGTTGAACCTTAGCATGGCTGAAGATGGGAACAAATGTTCTCGAAACCGGTTCCATACTTTTATAAAAAGTAAGTGAAGCTTTAAGAGTGTGTAGTTCAACTAATCATACAATGATATCCATTAATATGATTGGCTTCACTGTGTTTAAGTTCCAATTTTGCATTTAAGTAATATTTATTGCTATTTACAATTAATAGGCTTAGTCTACATACATTTAACAAGATCACAATTAACAAGTTATTTTCTTTAAAGGTTTTTGAACATGACGTACTTTTATTAAGCCTGTAATTAATTCTTATACAATGTTTCTGTAAAATTAATAGCCTCTTTTTTACCACCATAGGTGGCCAAGATCATTAAGGCATGGGAGATCTGGGGATTGTTTCCCACCAGAACCATCCTCCCTGAATAAATGTATTGCATACCCCAAGATAAAAATAATTTCCATTTGAAAAACACTGTAGTTCTCCAATGAACGAGTTTCCCCAGCTTGTGACATAGGAAAAGTGATATATTGTTATGGTAGGTTTATTGCTTCTAACTGTTCTTATTTTTCATCTGTAGTTCTTTTTTAATATTTCAGAAGGGGTGCAGAAGAATCCTCTGGCCATGGTAGAACAGCCTTCATTGGTTTTAGCAATTCTACATTGGAAAATCATGGTGAGAAGCTTGAAATTACAAAAGCTAATAACTCCATAAGTCAACCATCTCATACAGTGAAACATGTTCCCCCTGAAGCTAGAGAGTCAGATCAGCTTGAAATTCATGAAAGTGTTACTACTGGAGCAACATACTTTAGTAAGCCGACTGCAATACTTAAGGACAGAAAGAAACAGTTTCACAAATGTGGGTTTTGTGAGAAAAAATTTAGTGCATTACGAAGCTTGAAAAGACATATTTTGATTCATGAGGGCAAAAGACCATATAAATGTCAAACATGTGGAAAGTGCTTTAATGATGCTTCACACTTGAGAAGGCATGTTTTGATTCATATTGGCACAAAACCTCACCAGTGTGAACATTGTAAAAAGAGCTTTGGTCAAATGTCACACTTGAAAAGGCATATTTTAATTCATTATGACATTAAGCCTCATAAATGTGAAGTTTGTGGGAAGAGTTTTGCACAGTTGTCTATTTTGAAAACCCACCAGTTGATTCATGAAGGCAAAAGACCATATAAATGTGAAATTTGTGGAAGAGACTTTACTCAGCAATCAGCCTTGCTAAGGCATAAGTTGATTCATGGGCGCAAAAGACTTCACAAATGTGACATTTGTGAGAATATATTTAGTCATGCATTAACATTAAATAATCATCATTTGCTTCCTGAGGGCAAAATGTGAAGGTTTGGGAAGATTATTACTTACATTAATTTAAAGTGTTAATTGGAACTTGTACAGTAAAGTAATAATTTAATTATATGATTTGCTTCAGCATTGACATTGACGACATGTTCTAAATATAAACAAGTAAGTGAAACAGCAAGAATGTGCTGTTAGACTAAGTCATACAATAATTTGATTATATGTTACTTATAATTCAACATTAAGAAAAAATGTTTTGATCTATGCTGCTTTAAAATATAATATGGGCATATATACACAAATAAGTCAGTATTAGGTGACACTAAACTTCACTAACTAATTAATTCATCAGAAAATGTTTCAAGAGCGTTTGCTCTCATCATCAGCTGGGGACCGACTAATACTGGCAGGTGATGAAATGACCTCTAGTGGTTCCAATAAGTAATAGAACAGGATGGGATTGTTCAGGAGATTCCCAATGCTAAATTACCATAAAAGATGTTATTCTACCCAGCAAAAAGGCAGGAGTGTACCAAATATATTGTTTGGATTGTGACCATACATATTTAGGCAAAATAAGAAGAAATTCGGAGACAAGGACCAAAGAACACTTCAGGAATGTAAGATATAAACAAGTAGATAAATCAGCAGTCGCAGACAATATTTGGACTTACGACCATTACATTACCAAAGAAGCCAGACTGTTGAAAGCTACCAACAAACCCAAAATTGGCAATATAAGAGAAGATTTATATTTTAAAAAATAAACATTGTGTTATGAACTTTGACATCTCACCAATGGAGTTCCTGTTCTGTTACTTATTGAAACCACCAGAAGTCATTTCTTCATCTGCCAGCTTTAGTTGGTCCCCAGCTGATGATGAAAGCAAAAGCTTTTGAAACATGTTCTGATGAATTAATTAGTTAGTGACATTTAGTGTCACCTAATACCGACTTATTTGTATATTTAACAAACTTCTTTTAAGTTTACATATAATATGGAGTTTGTGGAACATTAATTCTGATGTCATCGTTGAAAAGGTGAGAGCAAAGGGTAATAAACAAGTGAAGTTGGTAGATTCTACTCCAAACAGAAATTTATTTTTTTTATATTTTTTTAAAATTCTCCTGTAAACTGCAGGAAGATTGAAGAACTGAATCAGAAATGATTTATTTTCACTCAAATATCAAAAGTTTACAGAACTGAAATTTTAATAACTGGTTGTTGAATTTTTTTGATTCCTAAGGTCTTTAAAAAAGCTGCCTTAAAGTAGAAGGAACAATCATTAAATAATATAACACATTCCATTCTTTTTTCTCAGCCAATTTATCTTGGAAAATATAGTATTTTAAGTATAACATATTTAAGCATCATGCACAATATCATGTAGTTTCATCTTTTTCTAATCAACACAAATGGCCAAAGTCGATAAGGTACAGAAGTGAAGGGTTATCCTCCCTGACTGAAGTTTATTCAAGGTTTTCCTCAGTCTGCATTAAGGACAAATGCCAGGAAGGTATCATAAACTTAGGTCTGAAATGCTACCTTCCCTTACCCCAAAAAAACCCGTTTTTCAATTTATCATCTCTTCCTGTGATTGCCAATTTAAAGCTGTGGAATTGAAAATGGGCACTATACACTGTTAAAACTTTTTTCTGCTAGGTAGGGTGATGTATTTGCTTTCAAAGTCGAGTATCTAATGATTTATAAAAAGAGCAATAGTTGAATTTTTCTTTTTGAAAAATGAAACCATCATAAACATTTACAGACATTTAAGAAATGTGTATGTGCTGGATAAAAGCACATCTGTCGGATGAAATGTTTGTCATCAACAAAAGAAGGCTAGAGAAATTTCAGGCTCCAGACGAACCCAAACTGGATTCTTATTAGCATTGGTGGAACATGACAACCTGTTTATTTGGGACTATCAATTAATAACAAGCAAGGAACTAGTTGTTTAACTTAATATTTCTGTCAATAGTGTCATTTCAATTATCCACTAATTAGAATATTCAAAGATTGGTAATAAATGGGTCCTTCAAAGACTAACTGCCAATCTTAGTAACAGAATTACTTGAACATTGTAAAGGATGAAGGCAAAGATTTCTTATTTGGCATAGTAATGGGAGATAAAATCATGGATTCATCACTTTGAGCCTAAGGCAAAGACATTTCATGGAGTGGCATCACAAAACTTCTTGGAAAAAAGTTTAAGACAGTATTCTCTGTTACTGGGGCCCTGACGGAATTATTTTGATTGTTGCATTGCATCGTGACAAACATTAAACATCAAAGTATGTTTCATAACTCTTTATAAGTTTGAAGATATGATCTACAACAATGAGAAGCCTTAGAAAAATCAATACACCCAGGAAGAGATCACAAAATGTTGGTGAACTATTCAGCCATTTACAGCCCGGATATTGCACCTTCTGATTTTCACCACTCTATCCTTTAAAACAGAATGAAAAATAATTTGAAAGCTCTTTATTGTGAAGCTAGGGAAAAAATGATAAATATCAGCATCACCAATGGCCAATAGCAACCAACCAACCATCCTTTAAAACAGTGTTTTCCAAACTGGTTCATAAACCCCCTGAGTATTCCCAAAATTTTGCAAGAGATTCACTAAAATACTGTACTCTAATAGTGGAGTTTGAGATTTTTTTATCATTATTACAATTTAAGCCTGCAATATGAAAATGTGGTCATGTTTTAACATATTGTTTTCAATTAATTGATATCATTGTATGATTCAGTTATTGTTTTCAGTTTTTTGAAGCAAGCCATGTGCGTAGCTATTTAGTGACAGGAAAATGTTCCTTATTTTATTTTAAGGAGATGATTGATTTTGGATAATGGGTGCCTGTCAAGTGATAGAAGTTAAATAAAGTCTTCACTTTCATAGTTCCTGACTTCAAAATTTTGTGGAATCCAAGGTTAACCTCTTTTAATTGAAATGCAATGAGAAGATTGAGCTGATTTGTTTAAAATATTGAAACTATGCCATAACTGTGTAACTTAAGTGTGCATGAAATTCTGACATAAAAATATTTTAGTAATATTAAAAAAGTAATTTTCAACATGTAGTTTTGATTAAAATGTGTATCAAATATAAAAGTGTGACATTATAAATAGGGTAATATGCTATTGCATTCATAGGTTAACCTACTTAATTTTGGATTTAGCATTTTCCGTGTAAAATAAATGCATAATTATTTGAACTTATGTAGTTTTAATATTTTAAGTGGTATTGCATCATTTTGGAGACACATCCTAATGCAAGCATATTTACTGTAACTACAACAACTTTAGGCTAATTTAAGATGTTATAAATGTTTTATATTAATAAGATGTTCCACTCAGCTCAGATCACTATGAAGGGGGTTTGTGAGTTGAAAAATTTTGAGAAGCATTGCTCTAAAAGATGCAGCCACAAGAGGAGATTTCAAGGAAGTCAGCTGCAGGCAGAGAAATACTAGTATAGTGGTACTCCAATGGCATACAGTATTTGGCATCTAAGAGGTGCAAAGTATTGATTTGCAATGAGATTATATTGAACAGTAACAACATCAACACTGTATAGAGAAAAAAATTAAGGAACAGTTCAGTGTATATGAGACTGAAGTAATAAAAAACTGTTTTATTTATCGAGCTTTTCTTGTGTCTTTACACTATGATTGGTGAAATAAAAATGTACGCATGGCAAATGTTTGTATTCATAATACAAACTCAGTTTGTATTATGAATAATTATGGGATAAAAAGATATGAATAGACATTAAAAAATATAAATGTTACTAACGTATTCATTTTATAAAATCACTAGTTGAATAATAAAAACACAAAATCCAGGATTGGTTTTTATATTTTAAAAAATATATATCGAAATGTGTAATATTGAGTAGAACAACAGATATACTTTAAATATCACAATAAATAATTATTACACTAAAGAAACGTTAATCTAATTTTTTTTAATGTATAGGTGGTGCTAAATGTATACATACTTAAAGCAAAGAAAAAACTGTGTTAACATAACAAAACTGAATTCATACGAACAGAAAATAATGAGCACTAATCATCTTAGACTTTTACAGTTACAACAGTTGCTCAAAATGCCCACCATCAGCGTCGATACACTTCTGAGTACGTTGAACTATTGATTGAGTAACGTTTGTGAAAGTGTCCTCATCGATTGCAGCACATGCCGTTTCAATTTCTTCCCGAAGTGCTGTCAGTGTAGCTGGTTTTCTACGGTATACAACATCCTTAAGAGTTTCCCATAGGTAGAAGTCCAACGGCGTTAGATCCGGAGAACGCGATGGAAACTCAATCGGAATCTTCCTCATATCCAGTGCCGAGGACGCGGGGCTTGTTGCTGTGCAAGGTCTCCTAGATCTGTCCTTGTGAACGTCGCATACGGTACCATGAGTCTTAAGTTTATTTGGAACGCGTGCAATTGTTACTCGCGTTGGCGGTTCTGTTCTGTACACACGTCTGGATTCCGTGAGAGAAGTTGTGTTTTAAATTTCATTAGCATAAATTGTGGTTCGTACTCCGTATAAAGAAATAGTATTTAAACATTAGGTAAATATAAGTGGCAATTAATGTTTCGTGAAAGAAATTACAAAATTGTTATTTGTGGTAAATGATAGAAGTTACGTGTGTGAATTAATATCCATATACAGTTTTCAAGAGAGAAATATAAATTATAACACGTCTGTCTCGTATTCAGTCTGCATATAATAATATTCTCAGAGCATATCGTAATCAGAAAAGTGTACAGTTGTGTAGTAATAACAAAACGTTAATAAACTCCACAGATTTCTATCCATTGTGATTTTGTTATACTTAAAATTACACTCCACCCCCGAAGTATCAATCTAAAAGTCCAGCTATAATACCTAACTCTGAACAAGTCGAACATAATGTGATGGTAGTTAACGACGTCTACGACGACACACAAATCTGGCCTCAACACCGACAGCGGCATCCCTTTATTCCGCTAAACGCTTCAGAAATTAAAACAGGTTTACTTTTCCACACAGTCTCGATGTAAAGGTGAAAGGGCTTTGAGTATAGTACAGCAGAGTTGATTATTGCAGACTTGCGTCCTCTTTGAATTTTCTACAATCTCTAAACCATATTTTCATGTGACCTCGAGTGAATTAGATATTTGGTGTCATCTCAGTTATTAATCCTAGTGAAGTGAACAATAAATAATATATCAGTCTATTGTTTGAATTCATCACAGAAAGAATAGCTCGTTGTTGTTATTATATTCACAATATCAACACTTAAAGATTCGCTTGAGATTTTTAAATAACCTCTCTTCCCTACGAGTTAAGAAATAAGATTAAAATGTCACAACTTGTGTTTCTGATACGTTTATTTTCTTATTTTTATGTGTATTGCTAAATTTATTATTTTATTTGTTTACTGTATGTACTTTTTATTATTTTGTAGCTTATTGTTTATATGCTTTGTTCTTTGAAGCAGCATTGTTATAGGAAAAGCAGAAAGTGCTCTTTCTAAGTAAATAAATGCTCTCCAGCTATAATACAATGACAAGGATTATTTTCATCTTTATGATTGAGTAGATTCGTTTATGTTAATATTTCAAGTTTTGAAAAAGACCAATTATTCAAGCAGTGTTCACTTAGAAAAATGTTTAAGGGCTACCAGACGAAAATTATCTTCCAGGTATTGAATATCCAAAATGTGTCACGTTTCTTTGTTGGAGATGAAGCCCTTACAATGTACAAACATTTCCTTCGACCTTACGTTAAATCTAACCTGAAAAAGAGCAAACAAGTTTTTAATTATTGTTTATGCTCAGCCGAAATGTTTGGGAATGAATGTTTGAGACTCTAAATAACAAATGGAGGAATTTTCATGGACCATGAATGTAAATATTGATTCTACTGTAAATGTTGTCCTACAACCTACACAATTTCGTTTGTTACATACAACTGGATTAGACGATGTGAAGGAATTGCTGAGAAATTTGCAGGCTGATCATTTTTGACTGATGTTGCCGTGAATGGGAATGTCAAACATTAAAAGTTTGTTGTGAAGGGTGCTTAATTAGCATAATTAGGTTTTAATTCAATTGTAATAAAATATCACTTACCACATTTTTTTCCCAGAATAATTTTATTTTTCGAAGCCATCTTTCAATCTTCACAGATTTCTTTCAAGGTTTTCCGTTCTCTCTTACATAATTTTAAATTCTGTATAAATTCAAAGATGAATGGGGCCACACATCTCAAATCATCCGGTTTAGTACATTTTGTGTTCTTACCTGTTTTTAATATATTTTTCACTATGTTACAGTAATTTACTATCGTGCCTGTTACTGTTGTCACGGAAATACAGTATTCGAAACATACACACATTATTTTATTTGAAATTTTTCTGCACTGCAGTTTTTTTTCATATTTCTATTGCAATTTAATTCTGTGCGAGTGAAGAGATAACAGTCCATTACTTCTCGATAGGCAGGAAGAGTCCTGTTTTCCAATTATTTTGAAATTCCAGAAAATTCCTCTACTCTCACTGATGCCTTATTTCTTATTGTTACATACATTTCCATGAAAAATACGTAATAAAAATAATGCATACAGTCACAATCCAATTCAAGGCACAACTCAAATGCAACGACGTAGCAGACCAGCGACAGGAGCCAGAGATAATATCGGAAGAGATAATGCATGGTTCATTTTCATCCCCTCCAACCTCCTATTCATCCTTACAGGTTTTATACTATGGTGCATGTTTGAATGTACTTGTTCTGTCGTATGTATATGTATATAATATGAAATAAAAATAAAGTAACACTATTAGCAATGTAACAAATTAACAGTAATTTTATTTTTATATATATAGAAGACTTATCTTCTTGCCATAAAAGAACTCTAGTAGTTGGAAATACAGGATTACTAATCTGTGACTTTTTCTTTGTTTTATTCCTTTTTGGTTTTCTAGTCATTGTTATTTTAGTTACATTGTTAATAGTGTTACATTATTTTTCAATTATATATATTATATGTGTGTGTGTTCATACAATCTGAGTGTTTTAATTGTAATTATATAATGTCAAGTTTAATCAAGAATTTAATAATTGTTAAAACTTCATGGCATTTTTTGTCCGTGAATATTGAAAGTAGAGCTTTTTTTTTTTTTTTTTTTTTTTTTTTTTTTTTTTTTTTTTTACTTAATAGGTTAAATCGCTACTTTTGCACTCTCCCATTTCTTTTCGAAAGCATTTTTTCTGGATACACCCTAATCGACAATCTATTCATCGAAACATAGCTCTGATTATATTTTTTTCTATACCAAGTTCAATAAAAGTATTGTAAAAATAAATTGCTCTATTAGGGGCATCATGAGGTGTGATAAAAAAATAACGGCAATTTTGTTTTATTTCGCCAGCTTCATAAATCTAATTTTCAATTCTTTTTTAGCTCGTTGGTACACATGTCTCTGACCAATTTTGGCGTTTTCAGTGTTTTGAATGTTTAATTAATTGTTGACAGTCGAAAAGTTTAGACATGCTTTGGTGTGCTGGAAATTTTTTTACTTTCGAAAAAGATGGATCAAAGAATTTGCATTAATTTTTGTTCGAAAAATGGAATAAAGTGCAACAAAGTATGCGAAATGTTGACTGTGACTTTTGGCGAATCTGCTATGAGCAAGACAAGAGCTTACGAGTGGCACAGGCGTTTCAATGAGGGTTATGAAGACGTTGAAGATGACTACCGTCCAAACACATCAATAACCGCCGACATCATCGAAGAAGTGAAGCAAATGCTTCTGGAAAATCGCCGAATCATATCAGAGAGATTGCTGATGATGTCGGTATATCATTTGGTTCAGGCCAAGCAATTTTTTCGGATGTTTTGGGCATGAGCAGCAAAGTTTGTTCCGAGATTGCTGAATTTCGCGTAGACGTCGCTCAGGAATTACTGAATGAAGTTAACAACGATCCAGAACTTCTTGAAAAAGTCATAACCGGTGACGAAACATGGGTATGTGGGTATGACGTCGAAACTAAGGCCCAATCGTCCCAATGGAAGCTGCCTGAAGAGCCAACACCGAAAACAATTCGACAAATTCGATCAAATGTGAAGGTTCTTCTCACTGTTTTCTTCGATTTTAATGGCATAGTGCATTATGAGTTCCTGTCATATGGTCGTACGGCCAATAAGGAAGACTACCTGGAAGTAATGCGCCGTTTGCGTGATGCAATCCGACGAAAACGACCGGACGTGTGGCAAAACCACTCGTGGAAATTTCATCACGATAATGCTCAAAAACAAAAACGTTGTGTTGGCAGAGCCACCATATTCGCCGGAAATGGCCCCCTGCGACTTCTTTGTATTCCCGAGGCTGAAGAAAACCATGAAAGGAGAAGCTTTGCCACCGTTGATGAGGTAAAAACACAATCACTGAAGGGCATACCGAAAAGTGAGTTCCAGAAGTGCTTCCAAGATTGGAAAAAGCGCTGAAACAAGTGTATTATATCCGTAGGGTAATACATTGAAGGGAACAGCATTGATATTGATGAATAAAGATTCTTTATGAAAAACGAATATTGCCGTTATTTTTTGATCACACCTGGTATATAGCGAATTTAAAGTTAGCATAAATATAACTGCTTCTTATTTACCAGAATTTTGAGCAGAAAGAGATTGTAAGTTATTAAATTAAGCAATAAATAAGTATCTATGAATAGATAAAACCCAGAAATACTATTTTATGGTATCACAGGCAAATGCATTTGATAAACATATGGATAATTTTTACATGCAAATAATGCAGGAAGTTTACCTATATAAAAATGAAAACTACATTCAGTACTCATGTATGTAATTTTCATACTATTAAGACCGAAGTATATACACAAGAGGGTATTGTCGTAACCCTTTATCAGTAACTCTTAACTAAAATTGTAAGCGTACCTTCTCATTTTCCTACCGAGCTCCACAAATAACGTGCATATCGTACAGCCGTTGCTGGAAGACACCTGGAGCCTTCAACAACGTAATTTTCCCTGTAGAACGTAATGACCACTCTGTTATTATAATTCATATCTTGTTGGAAATCTTGGATTTCGCAAGGGCTTTTAATAGGTCACAATCTCAAGGCGACATGTGGTGGATGTTCATTCCAACCTCTGCAGGAGTAAATAAATAATCGACTGCCTCTCCCAATGCGGGCCTCTTGGTCCATGTTCTATGAAGTTACTGCATTAACAGTCACAGACTGTGTGACCAATAAGCACAACTTTCAAATTATTGAGAGAATGCCGCACTTTTATCGGCAGTAGAGTAGATTTGCTCGACTAGCATTTCAATTCTGATTGGTAGCCACGTCTATTGCCGGGACATCCTTCATCCATCTCATTCACACAATAACTTTGAAAGATGATGAGCGTTCCACTGCTGGGGATTTTTTTTTTTCGTGTCAGATTATTTTTTTAATATCCTATGCACTGTCTTTAATGAAATTTCTAGCCAATTCAACCCAAATTACCCGTTGTAGTTTTTTAACAAATTCTTCACTTTTAGGCATGTGGCAAGAACATGTCCCTCAGCTCTTGACCCACCTTCGTGATGTTCGATGGATTATATACTTCTCGTAGTCCCTGATGGCACTGTAATCCATTTCTATTGTGCATCATCTGTATTTTCACAAAAGATAAAGATTAAGATAGCCTATTGTGTGCCTTAAGGGCAAAGGTCTCCTAACAAGTAGGGAAAACTCGCTTTTTCCTAACGTGGTGAGCTATTCCACGCTAGTTGTTCGTATGCTGTTTAAGACACTCTATGGTTACTCCATTTCTCACTGCACTAGTTGCTTCTCGAGACTACTCTTGACCTGCATGTTCCTTGAAGAGGTCTGTCCATCTTCTTCTGGGTTTGCCTTGTGTCCGGGGGTCTCACATGGAGATCTTGTAGGTCCACCTATTGTCCTGCATTCTGGCGACGTGACCGCCCCATTGTCGTTTGCTTCTGGTAGCTATTTGTGCGATGTCTTGTCTGAAATAACTAATTTATTAATACTGTAGGTATTTTATCCTTCAAAGTTATTCTCAAGAATAACTTGCGTTGCATTTTTCTTTGGCATATTTGAATTTTGTTCTTTTGTTTTTCTGTTTTGGACACCCATATAATAATACACAGGTTTCGAGCGTCTGGAATCTGATTTTCTTAGTTAGTGTTTGGTCTATCAATATAAACTTAAGGGCCCAAAATGCTCTCCAGGTTAACGAAATCCTTCTTTGTATTTCTTTTTCCATTTTATTATAGAAGGAAATGTGTTGTCCTAAGTATGTGTATTCCCTCACATATGTGAAAACTGTTCCATCGGTTTTTATTGGGGTTTCAGGCCTGTTTGAAATTAACTGTGTCTTCAGTTTGTTTAGTGACAGCCCTGCACACATAATTGTTCCAGCATAGTTTGTAGTGGTTTCGGTGTTTTGGTGAATAAGACCACATCGTCGGCAAATTTTAGATTTGTTAGTCGACTGTCGTTTATGTTAACTCTGAAATTATTATGTCAGTTCATTTTCCAGAATATATGCTCCATTACACAGGTGAAGAGTTTGGGAGAGATTGGATCGCCTCGGCGAACTCCTCTTTCTAGTCGGAATGGTTGCCCTTCTATTTTTACTTCGCTGCCAGAGCGTGTAATATGCTTGTATGTTCGACTGAGTGGAAGACCTTGATGTAGTCAATAAAGAAGCTGCCCTAATTGAGTCCATTTCATAGCTGTTCGTAAACATCATTGTTCTTGTTGCGCCACTATCATTGTTATCAGTTGGTCAGGCGGTAGAAATCTTAAATACTTGCATTTAAATGCGGAATGTCATGTTATTTATTTATCAATAATTATACGGCCGTTATATTATCGGAATGTCGAAATATCGTATCGTACGCTTCAGGAAAGCAATAAATAAATATTCTGCAAACAATATTTTTGCTTAAATGCCTTGTTCCTCAAGCGCAAATGGCCAACCATAGTGCATTAAATCTATGAAGTACCTAGAATTGCTGTATATGTGTTTAACTATACGTGCAAGATTTTTTGCAGAAAAGTCGCTGGCTTTGAAACGGATATCGTCAGGGTAATCGTCATCACATAAGTCATACTGCTCAGAAGACCAGGGCTGTACATATCGTTTGTTGGGCGCTTGTGGTTCGTGCTTAGAATCTTGAGAGTAGAAGAGTGTGTTGGTTGCAAAAGGCAGGACACTGAACAGTTCAGGAATATCCTTATTCGCCTCTAAGCTAATTGTTTTGTCATCAGGCGAACTTTCTGGTGGTTTAATGGACGAGCGGTCCAGATCGTCTTGATCCGGAGAGATGATGGATTCTGCACTTACAGAGCTACTTGAATGTAGTTTGAAACTCTTAAGGTTCGTATTAGCTTGTTCAGCAGTTAGATGAAGAATATCTCTTTGTGAAAGATGTCGCTTTTCTTCTCTGAGCTTCAAAATGTCATATTCATCTCTCTGCAGTTGCATCTGATTTCCGAAATTCTTCGCTATTATTCCTGCTGGGACTTTTTCACCCACTAGAGAAGCAATCACAGCTGATAAAGCCTTTTGGCCTAATGATGATTGAATAAACTTCTCCATGTCTGCATCTAGCGCAATTTCTGACAGGATGATTAAATCCATTGGGCTTTCTGCCATTTCTTCATGTGATAAAGTATATTTTTCACTCCCAAGGTCTTTAATGTTAACTTCGACACCCTGAAGTGTTCTCGGTTGCTGTACTTCTATTTTTGCTGTTCCTAACATGTCCATCTTGTATGACTGGCTTGAACCCTGAAAAAAAAAAAAAAAAAAAAAATACAATGCGTGTAAATGTAGCATACAGAGATTATTATGCAAGAATCATTAACTTTTTAAGGACGTCTGTAAAATTTCTCAAAATTATTTACTTATTTGTTAATAAACAAGAGATTTTTGTTATGTTCATTGCTTCTGTTCAGCTCTTATTTGAATTTTTGTAATACGATAGGAAAGTGTGCAATTATTACTGATATAAATAAAGCAAAAATATACATAATAACATAAAAGTCCGTCATGCAGGAGCTGCGTAAACTAAGCGAATTCCTCAACTAGTAGATTAAATTTAAAAAAGAATATAAAATCCAAATTATGACCTTATTAATTAATGAAATGAAATAAGTTATGGCATTACTGTGTGATATTAGAGGAACAAAATCTAAATTCTAGCAATCTGCAAGTATCACAATTGAGAAACTACATTATTATTATTATTATTATTATTATTATTATTGAGATTAATTCACAAAATTAATGGTATTCTATTAAATGAAATATATCACCATTTATAATGTGAAAGTGTTATGAACTGAGCCCTTGATATCATCTTTACATTCACTAAAATAGAGAGAAATAACTGAAAGTTCGAGTTACATTCTGTGTTTAAGATGTTAATATGTTTCAATAAAACAAAAACGTGTTACTGTTTAAAAACAATTATAATGTACAAAGAAAATGAAAATAATCGAAAGTTACATTGATTTTCATCGGCTTTGAAATTTAATTTAAGTGTTACTGTAGTAAAAACATGTAACGCAAAACATGTAACGTAAACGTTTTCTTACATGCAGATATAATTCTGAAACACGTATTAGATTAATATTTCACATTTTATATCTTCACGACGATGTTTTTTTTTTTTTGTTAAATATAACACATATGAATGTTATAAATACAGTTATATGCTGAATTAATTTTTTGTTTTATTTTAAAACAACATATAGAAAATAAACGCAAGAACGCTTTTTAAATTCCGGTTCTTAAGTATACCTCTAATGCAATTTCCCTAATTTTCAGGAACCATTTGTATTATTTTATTTAAATAGTGTATGTCCAGTTTCGTTGTGAAAAAATGCAATAGCTTACCTTCCTTCGGCATTCATTAAAAGTGTATAATTATATTCGTATTTAGTTGCTATGGGAACATGAAAGGAATTCTTTGCGTGTATAGTAATAGAATAAAAATAACATTTTAAAATTGAAAAATTCACAATTTAGAACATACACAATTTAATTGAAAATCTGCATAGTAATATAAAGTATTTATGTCACAGATTGCTTTCTAGCATGGCAGTTATGTAATAAAAATATTTGTTCCTTTGTTACTAGAAGGGTTGCACTACGCAATTTAAAAGTACAAAGTTCTGAATGTTTTTTTCTTCCCCTTAATCAGGTATTTTAAAATGCAAATACTATTGTTTTGTGTGTGTGTATGTGGTTTTTTTTTCTCTACAGATATAGTTTCATTAAGAAAATAGTTTGTTTTACTGCAATAACAACCATTCGAATATATTTCTAAGTTTACATATTATTTATTTTATTGCTACATTTTTAGTGGTCAAAATGGAATAAAGTATGGCTGATTACCAAAAACACAAATCTAAATCTTTTATAGTCAACATGGAGAAAGTAACGCTCCGACATTCAGCATTTCATGTACCACATTAAAACATAAACTGGGAAGATCCCATTCTGTTCTATCAAACAGCCAAATGGCTTGGTAGATGAAATACAGACCAAATTTTTCATTTATAAAACAATACTTTTTGGTGTTCAAATTTTAAAATGAAGCACATCTTTTACTTCTTCTTCTCAGCTTGACTAGTGGTCAGGGTCCAAGTTTGCATCCGTCCTCATAAATGATAAATACCAGGCCTGGTATAGGAAATCAGGTACAAGGGTGCCGTATACAGATTTTATTTATTTATACTTATTTATCCAAATCTGTTGTCAAAAAGAACCATCCCACAGGTTTCAGGTCTTCCTGCGCCTTCTCCCTCAGAAAATTTTGTAAAGGAATCAACATCAGATTCTGAAATGGATTTTCAACACAGTGGCAATGATTTCGATACAGTCCAAGAACAGGATTTACAATATTATTAACAGTTCACATAGACTGACGTAAGTTTTCCAAAGATTTTACTGAAATATTGAGATCTAGGCTTAAAAAAAAAAACTCCTGGCTTCGGGAATGTCATTTTCTGAATACAAACACCGTGAAATTCAAATGTGTTGCATATTTTTCTCAGGAATGGAATATTACATATTGTTATAATATTCCTGGTTAAGTATTACCTTGGGAGATGGAGCATACCTTTCAAGTGATCGGAGATTTATATAGACTCCTCATAAATTAGTCTTAAATGTATATTATTGCATAATGGAAACAAATATGCATCAGTTTTAGTTGCCAATTCAGTCCACCTTAAGGAAATATATCAGAAATTAAAAGTACTTCTAGAAAAGTTAAAATATAAAGGCAGCAGATGTGTGCAGAATGAAGGAATAATGTTTAACCCCCATTTTTACTACTGAGGCACCACAGGGGATGGACACTGATGATACATGAGATGAAATTATATATTGGGAAAGATTTTTTAAGGAAGGAAACGCTCCAGGCCTAAGGTTAGGGTACCTATCCGGCACTTGCCATATATGAGTACTGAGGAAAACCTGGAAAAAATCCTCAGTCATGGAGGACAGGCCTGGCGAAATTCGAACCCCAGTCCTCCCGCTCACGAGTCCGCGCCTTAAAGATCTCGGCTACCCGTGGCGGTACTAAAAAGAGATGAACCAAAGTTTTTTTAATAAAAGGAACTGTAAAAAGCGTCAATCTATGACTCCCTATTACCACTTTTGTTGGACTTCATCCAATGAGGTCGAATTAACAAGCAGTTCAGCGGGCTCTCAAGAAGTTTTCCTTCTCGTCATGAATTTTGCAGGCAACTTTGAGGACTGTTTACAACAGAGAAGTTAATTTCGTTTATAATTAACGTATTTCTGTACACTAACAATAAACCACGTGTTAAGATAGAATGCAATACAAAAATCTTTCCAAGATGAACGGAAGGAAATCGTCTAAATCGAGTTTATGAACATTATTGATTCAAACTGTCTCGGCACTGATGCGACTCAGAGCATATAAATACTCAAAACGTGTACTTACTGCGGCTAGAGTGGTGAGAAGGGACACTAGTAGGTGAAAATGAATACTTGTTGAAGTCATGGTTGTGTAGCTACTGTACCATGAGGAAGATTCGCTGCATTGTGTCTGGAGGAAACCTTGAGTTGCAGATGTCTGTTCGACACGTTTGGTCGTTACAAACAGGAAGAAAGTCAACAACAGCAATTGAACCAGCACCTTCCGGTTAACCGCAGACTTTCTCACTTCAAAAAGAGAGACAGAAATAATAATAATACATAAACTATCATATTATAATCTTTAAATACCTTGCCTTTCCAGTCCTTTGGTACAGCTTTCAATGGCTTAAAGTGCCTCTCAATTTCTTTGTTGGCGCAATATTTTTCTTCCTATTTGCAAACTAACGTGAAATAATGCACATTAGGTGCAATATGCTATTTTTTACTTTGTTTAGCGTGGAAAGGTTTCTGAAATGTGATTGCATGGTGGTTTTAAAGTTTTAATCAGCTTTAGACTTAAGCAATAGTAAGCGATAGGAGCAATTTATTTTACTGTATTAGTTGTTGTAACTGAACTTCTCGCGGTCTAGATATGAATACTATAGTTGTGGCAATTAATGATGACGCAAAAAGCTCGGAGTGCTGTACGCCTTAAAGCGATCTGATAACCACCTTCTGAGGTACCGCCGCGGATAGTCGAGGTCGTTCAGCGCGGACTGCTGAGTGGAAGGTCTGGGGTCCAATTCCCAATAGGACCGTCCTCCCTGACTGAGGTTTTTTTTCCAGGTTTTCCTCAGTACTAAATGGCAAATGCCAGGGAGGCACTCTAAACTTAGACCTGGAACCCTTCATCCCTTAATAAAAAAAAAGCATTTCTCAATTTATCATTTCATCTCATCAGTGTCCGCCGTCTGTGATGCCCCAGTAGTGCGTTAAACAATATTTATCCTTATCCTGACCGGATATCGAACCCAGGACCTCCGGATGAGTAGTCGCAAACTGAGGCAGTTTACTGCCTATAATAAATATTTAATTTATTATTAGATATATACCCTCCCTACCAGCTTGTTTAACATATTAAAAGTTAAAGCAATAATGGTAAAAACTATTTCAGTAATGCGAACTATTTACACAGTATACAACATAGCGTGGTCACCTTGCACAATTTATGACTAGAAATTTGTGAAAAAATGCGTACAAGTTTTTATTTGTACCTAAAGGTTCCAAATGTACCGCAAAAATGTAATATTTAGCCTTTTGTATTCGTGTTTAACGCGGTTTGTACTATTGTAGCACCTAAGGCGGTTAATTCTATCATTTTTAAGCATGATTCTCAGTCCATTATACGAGTGTAGGTCCATAAGTTTCCGGCCTAATCAACCATTTTCTAGGTATGATAAAGACAAAAATTCTATTTCACTTTTCAATAGTTACCTTTTTTTGCAATACACTTCTGACATCTTTGAATTAACATTTCAACCCCCCCCTCCAAATAGTCAGAAGTCTTGTCTGCAAAATGGGCATAAACAGCATCAATAACTTCTTCGTCACACTTAAATTTCCTTCCTGGAAGATCCTTCTTGAGTTTTGAGAATAGGAAATAGTCCCTGGGAGCTAGATCTGGGCTGTAGGGTGGATGGTCGATCTCCAGGAAGCCACATTTCTTCACAGCTTCCTTTGCAACAAGAACTCTGTGCACAGGCGCGTTATCGTGAAGAAGGCGCACACTATCTCTCAGTTTTCCTCGCCTTAGCTCTTTAATGGAAACACGTAGTCTGTGCAGTAGACCAGCATAGTACTCCCCATTTACTGTGGTGTTCCGCTCCTTGAAGTCAATGAAGAGTATTCCTTCACAGTCTCAAATGAAGGTTCACTGAGTGATCTTGGGCTTTAGAGGCGGTGCTTCGCCAGGTTTACGCCTGCCACTCCATTGATTCTCTTTTGGACAAGGGATCATAGCAGAAGACCATAGTTTCATCTCCTGTAACTGTAACTTCTGTAATTTGCAGAACTTCTCTCTCTCTCTCTCGTTGCTACGGCAGAGCTCCAAAACGCCTTACAACAGAAGATTCGTTGCTGCTTTTGGACTGAGGAAAGAAGTCTTGCACTAACCTTGTTCATATTTAAATGTTCATGAATAATTCGAAGGACTGTAGTTTTAGAAAGGCCCAACCTTGCTGTAACTTTGAGCCGTCGGTCTTCCATAATTTCTCCTTCCACAAGAGCGATGTTTTCAGGAGTGAGCACCCCCAAGAGCCGACCTGCACGCTCTTCGTCTTCAATGCTTTCTCGACCCCATTCTTTTACGGTAGAATATGAGGGGGATGCTTCCCCATATACACCGTCCAATCGCTGTTTAATTTCATTTGGAGTAAGTCTTCACTTTTGTCGATACTCCATTTTGAACATGCCACAATCTTCTACACATAGCTTTCTTTATGCCACTATATCTGAACAACTGAACACAGTTACAGCTGCAATTATTTACTTAACAGATAAGACATGACACCAGATAAGGGTTTTATGAAGGCGAGGCCGGAAACTTATACACTAGTAATTTTGACAAAATTTTATGATTGCGGAATAAATGTTCGGAAACAGATTTTATTAGAGCTGGAGGAATGATTGCTAGTAAATAGTAAACAAGCACACTAGTTGTTTCGTCAAATAGAATCCATGTATATTTTTCAAGATTTGGATTTTAAATATAAACTTAATAATAACAACATAGCAGCATTAATTCGCGCATTGTAATTTTCTATACTCAAAAGCTATGGACTGTAATAACCGAAATACGTCATTATGTAATTAATCGTATTAAACCTATAAAGGCGCGGTGTTTGCAGCATCTCAACAGTTCATCTGATCAAAATCAGCGCTCTACCATTTACCAATACTCATTTTAGAAACAAACCTATTTCACATTAGAGACCAATGTTGCTAATATTTTTAGATTCTGTTGGTAGATGAAAAATTAAATGTGTATATTTTTGTTGTAGCCAGATAAAGACATCATTTGACTTTGTAGAAACTTGCAAATATTTTAATAATCGATTTTCTATTATTATTTAAGTATAATAGTTATCACGGTTGACCAACTAGCTTTGTCGTTTAATGCCATGCTAAGCTGTTTGCTATTTCGCACGTTTAGCGAAATGGTATATGACCTTGACAAATACAAGCATTGTAACACTTTTCAAGGTGACCTTATTTTAAGTCGGTCAGGAAATTCTCGGACAAGTTGGTTTTAACGCTAGAGCGTCATTATAGAATAACAAAGAAACAAACAAACAAATAACAAAACTAAAACGCTACCATGAAGAACTCTCTAACGCAATTAATGTACACATGCAGTTTCTTTTGCGAATTCGTTGGGCAAAGTGCAATTTATACTTCGTTCGTAGCATTGGAGTTCAATATTTCGCATTTTGTTTTATTACATGCTTAGATTTTCTGATATGCTACATAGAGCTTCCCACAGCTTCTCTTTGATGGCTCCTTTATCCTAATAGCTTTATTATAATAAACTAACGTATATGAAAGTGCCCTTACTGAAATAAGCCATAGGTATACACTTTTCTATAATGGAATTGTTAAATAAGTTAGTTTATATTTTGTAGATTGTAACATATAACGAAGTATTTCATTTCAATGCTTAACAGCGGATAATTCACTGCCGTCAGAGGCTGGTTGAATGTTCCCGTAGTTACGTCATTTGCAGAGGAGATTGCTGGTTTGCTCTACCCCTCCAAAAAGTTTATATTTCATTTGCTGTAACTATTGTTTAGTGCGTTTTTGTGAGAAAAAAACAACATTGTCTGTAGTGGAATTGAAATGTTTTATTTGCTGTTATTATCTGTAGGGGACTTGTTTGGAGTCGCGGTGCAAACCAATGTTTAAGTTTGTTGAATTAACTTTGGACGTAGGAAGTGAGATGAAATGATGGGAGGACTCTCTTGCCCATAAGAACAGTTTTATTATTATTATTATTATTATTATTATTATTATTATTATTATCATTAGGTTCGTTTCTGAACACTCTAACATCTTTGATCATTAGCATCCTTTTGAAAACAAGGTGTAAAATGGGCGATCAACTTTGCTCAGAGGCCTCTTCCTTCAGGCTTAAGGTAATGGCGTAAATCATGAGACCAACAGCTTTACTTCCTTCCGAAGGAAGGACTTGGACGTGGTATTTTTACAGCCTAAAAAATGTATCGACCTCGCGACTTTGTATTTACCAGGAAAGTAGGTTAACAGTACAGACAAGAAGCACATATAGCAACGTTGCCTCCCGCCACGGGCGGTTTAGGAATGTTTACATCACTTTATAAATAGACTAATTGTTGTCCCATTACAAAGTTACGTTTAATTATTATTACATACTAATCAAATAATTACGATAAATTCATATATGCTAATTACGGGAAAACTTGCAGATATTTCAATATCAAACATATTACATTTAAGTAACAATGCTTTTACCGTGCAGCGTGCAGCGATAATAATGGGCCGTTTTGTTACTAGCAGGGCTGTTGCTGAAAGACAGCTAGTGAAGTTTCTTGTGAATGTGTAAAAAGTTATTGTATTTGGTTTGCGTTAAGCGAATATAAAGGAAAAGAACAAATTTATAAGCTTCTTTCTTTGCGACCCTAGGAAGAGAAAATTGAAATTGAACTAGGTAGGCCAACTCCAAGTATTAGAATAAAAACGTGATTTCAAAACATAGTAAGAGATTTTAATGCTGAGATATTCAAATATCGCGAATAGGCTGTGTAGATGTGATGTAAAAACGCTCTCTTTTTCTTTCTGTGTTTTGTTTGGGGGTGAGCACGCCTGGACAAACTTAGCAATGTTAGATGTTATACACTTACACGACAGGATCAAAAAGTACCAAGTTTCATATACTCACTTCTAAATTCAATTTTTCTTGGTAAAGGCAACTTAACCTCGCAAATGTTTGCTATACATTCAAATTAAATGCAAATTTTTCTGCATTTCTTCTGAAAAAAAAAAAAATGAAAAACATTGGACTAAATTTTCTTGAAAATAACTTTAAAGATATTTTACAAATGTCTGGAATTACTAATCTAAGGCCAGAAGTGACAGAAATTTACTAAGTATTTAGAAATATGTCGGTTGTTTCGAGTATATTGAATTCATCCAAACACCTAATTTTGAAGAATGTTTTATTAGTGTAGTGTTATCTATCGTTTGCACAAAAGATATGCAGTAATGCTTTAAGCTATCATATCATTCCGCAGAGTAACCAAGTGGTAAATTAGCCCTGTCCGTTACATTGTTAGGAAGGTAAATGTCTGGAGAAAAAGCAGTAATTACTATTTTATTTCTTAAATTGGTCACGTGAGTTCAATGGTTTGCAGGCTCTTATGAACTTCATGAGTTATTTTTAATTTGTACAAAGTACCTAGCAATGTTTTGATTCCGGCCATTGTTACGGTAGACATCCAGAGCTGTCCTGGTTCCTCAATTTTAGCACTAGTTCATTTGTAACTTACAATTTTAAATTTTAGTACAATTTGAGCCGAAGTTTTTTTTTTTTTTTTTTCCCCTCTTGTTGTTAATGATCAAACACCGCGACCTGAAAATCAATTTTGGCAGATGGATAATAACTTGATCGAATGAGTTCAGGGGATTTTGTGGCCTAAGTTTTCCAGGCATACAGCAAAAGAACTGGTAACGACCTTCAAAAAAAAAAAAAACCTCAATAAAGAAACTATCCCACCTAGAAATCGAAACTGGACCCACCGCGTGTGAAGTGCAAACGCTACCGATAGAGTGCGACTGTGGCGTATTAAAATGTTGTACCTATTAATATATCACGTTATTGCCTTATATGAATTACCGCATGTAAATTAAAGGCTTGATATCTATTGAAAGTAAAGCAGTTTCCCCTGGGCAGCATATAATTATAACCTTTGTATTTCAGACTCACGCCTTCCTCCCAAAAATGTTTTAGCGAATTCCGAAGAGATGTAGCTATCGCGGTTGCACCCATGAAGCGATTGTTTTTTTAAATTCTTCAAATCTTCATCGATTCAATCTACTGGGCATCGAAAATGACAATGAAAAAAAAATATATATGTGTGTGTGTGTGTGTGTGTGTGTGTGTTGTGTGTGAGACCACTAACACACTAGCGGTCGCAGTTTTTGTTTTTTCTCAACAAAACTCAGCATATAACCATCAATTTACAAAGGATATGTCTAGTTTGTTAACTATGAAAATTGGGCGATTGGGGCTGCGGGTTAATCTACATAGTAATTTTTTAAAAATGTGAAAAATCGCTCTAGCGGCCGCAATTTTTGTTTTTTCTCAATGAAACTGTATATTTTGGATAGATTTATGAAAATATTTTCCGAAAATCAGGGCAATCGGATCATTAGGAGTGGAGGTATACCTGAAAAACGAGTGGGGTTTAAACTGAAATTTAAAAATCGCCGCATTTTAAACATAAAAAAAAAAAAAAAACCCGCTTAATGCCATTGAATTAAAATAAGAAAAATAGTTTCTGAATATCAGTGAAATCGAACTATTAAGAGGATTGTTGTTGATTTGTTTATTATTTAAGGACGCTCTTTAACATCCCAGGTCATCAGCGTCCCATTCTATTCAGGGTGTGAAACGGCCAACAAATTTTGCTCAGAGGCCTTTTCTTTCAGGCTTGAGGTTCTTTTTCGTGCCGTAAATGTACGGCACGGAACCCCACGGCTTTACTACCCTTCCGAAGGAAGCCATACATAGGATTTTTACGCCCGAAAAAATCCATGGATCCTGGCCGGCTTCGAACCCCCGATCTTGGGTTTAGAAGGCAAGTATCGTTACCACTACACTACGTTATTGTTGATTCTGCATGTTTCGAAATTGTTTTTAAATAGTAATTTGTTTTTGTTTTATTGAAACATATGAACATCATCTTCTTAAATACCCAAAGAAGCTGGAAACTTTCTGCTATTTCTCTCTGTTTTAGTGAATGTAAAGATGATATAAATGGGTAATTTCATAAATATGGTTACATTAAAAAATACCCACACAGTTTAGCTTTGTCTGTTAGTGCAGATATATTTCATTTAATTAATAGCAAACATTAATTTTTGTTGTTTAATCTCAATAATAAAAGTGATAATTTAAAAATGTGGTTTCTCTTTTGTGCTACTTACAGATTGCAAGAATTCAAATTATGTTCCCCATATACCACACAATAATGCCATAAACCAGTTCATTTCATTAATCAATAACGTTATAATTTGGAGTTTATATTCTCTTTTAAAGTTACTGTACTAGGTGAGGAATTTGCTTAGTTTATGCAGCTCCTGCGTGAGGGGCTTATTTGTTTTTCTTCCACAATTTCTCTCTTGCTGTGATACAATATACTCAAATAAATACTTACGTGGAAGTACAGACCGTCATTTTCCTCGGCTGGTCCTATACCTTATTTCTTTTTTTAGTATTACAGTTTGTGCTCAGGTTTGTGTCCCATAGAGAAATAATATTATAGCTCTATTTGGGTTAATGCCATATTTCACCGTCAGAGTTGCAGTGTTATTTTGAAATCATAAACTGAAGGGATTTACATAAATATTAATATAAAGCAGGTAAATTAGGAAACTTTTATGATAAAGGAAAAATCATCGGCTTCTGCTTCCGAGAATAAACTGCAACATTATTTCTATTCAGTTTTAAATAAATGCTATAAACACCTTATGGGTTGATGACACTTTGAAATGCTTTCCTTTGTTCATATATCCTGATAGCCGACAGAAAACAAAACAGAAGAGAACGCGTAGAAGTGTTTAAAGACTGCGTTGCAATATATATCCGCAATAACAAACCTAAACTACTAAGTTCAGGCGTTAGAGTTCGTTGTATTTACAAAAAGCACGTTCGTGCGACAGAGCGGAATGTGTTGCATCATTTTCAACAAAAGGAATTCATATTTGGCACATCTGCTGGATGTGAACACATTCACGTACACAGGAAGCGCAACGAAACAGTTTCTGCGTACCTTGCACTCATTCGGTATAAATGAGCGCTTTCCGGACGTAAGACCACCATTTTGTTCACAAAGTTATGAGTAACGTTTGCAATGAAGTCGCACTTATTATGTTCTCTTGCTCTGCTTTGTTTATTCCTGATAGCCTACATGGAGGTAAGTATGGTATGAGACTTTAGATTTCGTAGCAATTAATTGGCGGTAACGTCACCTGTATTAAATGCATGTGGCGACGACCTAACTCTAAGGCCCCTTTCACAATAAACATTAAACATAATGACATAAGACGTTAACATGTTAACTTAATAGTATGTAGGCGTTCACAATGAAAAGACGCAAACATACGTATTAACCAATCAAAAATAAAAACAAGCGAAGATAAACTAACAGCTGATTGAAAATGGCTGCTTCTGAGCAGACGGCGGTAACGTTTATGCATATGCAAAGTGCAGTAACTAATTTGCTTGGAGTAACATGAGCAAGGATAGCTTTCTTATAATGTAATTAATCCTTTATCCACTGACGTAATTCTGTCTACACAGTCACTGATCTTCAGCTCTCTCTACAATAACTTGCCCTTATTCGGAGCACGGAAATCAAGTGTAACTCTTGGTGATAGCTGCTGCATTTCCCGAGCGACGGCGGAGAAAGCCGAAGTACTGTGGCCATAGTGTAAATGTTGTGTGTATTATTTTTTGTTAAACATAATGTAACCTATGCGTTGTCCTCCGTAACTTTCAAATCTCCTTTGATTGCAGCAGCAGCAGCAGAAAAAAAAAAAAAAAATCATAAACACCCATTTATAGCGCGTGGTACTATTCGCTTGAAAGTCTTATTATCTAGCTATCTGTGGAAGTTACCACCTTCGGCTCTCTCCGTCGTCGCTCGGGACTTGCAGCAGCAAGCAGCAAGAGTTGCATTTGATTTCCGTGCTCCGTGTAAGGATAAGTTCTATCATAAAGCTCTACAAACAGAGCAGCTGTGTTCTGGTTGGCTAATTTCTTAAGTTTAAGTTAGAGGTAGACGCAAAGCCTTGGACCTCGCAAGCTTCAAGTTTACGTCTAATTGTACGTTTATTTTTAGGTTTACGTGATTCATTATGAATGATTCCGTTACAATACATAGCATCTAGCTTTTACGTTTAAGTTTACGTTACGTTTAATTTTCATTGTGAATGGGGGGCCTAAGTGTTCTATTTACGTTTTTTTTTTTTTTTTTGGTAGTGTTTAACGCCCGTTTTTACTACTGAGGCACCACAGGCGGTGGACACTGATGATACATGAGATGAAATGATAAATTGGGAAAGGATATTTTTTTTTAAGGAAGGAAGCGTTCCAGGCCTAAGTTTTAGGTACCTCCCCGGCATTTGCCAGTTATGAAGACTGAGGAAAACCTGGAAAAAACCCCAGTCAGGGAGGACGGTCCTGGCGGGATTCGAACCGCAGACCTCCCGCTCACGAGTTCGTGCCTTAACGACCTCGGCCACCCGTGGCGGTTTCTATTTACGTGATTTCAGATTTTTAGTTTTTGTCCGTTCATTAAGAATTCTATAAAAATGCAGATGTTATCAAACAGAGAGCTGTTAAATTAGCTCAGTTTCGCACAGCTGGAAGGTTACAAAAGTGCAGCCATGTTAAAACTTTGCATTTCGTAATAACCCTCATTCTTTAAATACTTTTGTTGTAACCACTTTTAAATTGTGGAAATATTTTCATATTTTCTGAGGCTCTCTACAGAGAATAAATACAAAGGGTATCAAAATGTATACATACTTCAAGCAAAGAAAAACAACCGTGTTAACATATCAAAACTGAATTCACACAAACAGAAAATGATGAGCACTAATCATCTTAGACTTTTACAGTTACAACAGTTGCTCAAAATGCCCTCTATCGGCATCGATACACTTCTGAGTACGTTGAACTACTGATTAAACAACGTTTGCGAAAGTGTTCTCATCGATTGCAGCACATGCATCAATTTCTTCCCGAAGTGTTGCCAGTGTAACTGGTTTTCTACGGTATACAACATCCTTAAGAGTTCCCCATAGGTAGAAGTCCATCAGAGTTAGATCCGGAGAACGCGGTGGAAATTCAAATGGATCTCTTCGTCCTATCCAGTGCCTTGGAAGATTGTCATCAATGTGCGCACGTACATCTCAGTGGTAATGTGGTGGTGCACCATCCAGTTGCATACGGTAGCACGAGTCTCAAATTTGTCTCGAATGCGTACAATTGTTACTCGCGTTGGCGGTTCTGTTCTGTATACACGATATATGATCTTTCAACCAGATATGAATTGAAAATAACTGAGAATCATTTCTAGGACGTATGTAGCTGATTAATCTAGGTTCACGGATGTTTGTCAGACGAGCAGAATGCTATCTATCCTTAATTATATAATTTTTCCATGCTTTCTTACTCTGAAAGTAGCCTGAAGCTATTTTAGTTACGTAATTAATATTTCTTTAAGAACAATTGAAAATGTTTGCTATCATAGTTTATTCGGAAAAAGTTAATTGGCATTAAATTATGAGCATTCATTAAACGTTTTAAATTATGAATGCTGTTTTAAAAATTAAAAATTTGTATCAATAAATAAGGCTGCGATTAATAGAGATGTCGACATGTTAGGTGGATACACTAATAAAAATCTTACCGGGTTTCGTGAAGAGTACAATTTCCGAAATTAATTATGTTTCAGTAGTGATGAGTTTTCCAGAATACAATAAGGAATCATTAAAATTGTAACACAGTGTTATTAAAACATATTCATTGTAAATATTTTATTAAAATAGCAGCATAAAGTAAATTATTTTTATCGATATTCTCTTGCAGTTTCTTAGTGTTCTTGGTCAATGTGTCATTAAACCCAATCTATAAGTAGCCAGTCTCAATGATTGTAGCTTGTATATTTTGATATATTTTGGAATACATACTTGCACTAATATCTATGATTCCCATATTGTTAGGAATGCTACTTTGAAAATACTTCTTGGGTTTATTATTCTTAAAATCAACAAAAACAAAACTAATGAAAGTTCATAAAAGATGGCTTGTAAAGATTAATCGACAAGTTTCTCCGCAACCATTGTGTAACAGAGATTTAATTAGGAAAGCGAATTCCAATGGCAGCCATAACCGCGCACCGAGCGTACAGTTATCATGTTCACTTAATTATCAAGGCAAGCACACACTCCAATGTCCAACGGTGGGCGGATTACTTGCTAAAAATCGTTTTCGAAGCAAGGAATGTCAGAAATGTAGGAGTACCAACTTTCTACTTTGCGGTGCACATCACCTGAATGCGGAGGAACTTATCGATGTAGCGGACTTTGATGTAGTCTCATGTGACAACAAGTATAATAATAGTGATGACCCTAATAAATATTTAAACATTATGAACTATTTATAACTACAATTTAGGCTTTCATATTTGGTAATCGAATCATATCTTATGTAACATCGTTTTATTACTTTTAAAATAATTTTTGTGTTATATCACTGCACATTCAGCACAAATGCCTTAAAATAATGGACTAGGAGCAGAATGTAACTTCAGAGCGAGTTACGTCGAAGTAAACAGGCGAACATTTGAGGAAATTATCTAAATGGCGGTGTTTAACGAATACCGCGCAATCTACAGGCACGCCAATTCATAGAGCGATGTAAGATGGAAGGAAACTATCATGGACAAAGATGGGCAGCTTGGTTTTTGTGGAAGAAAAGTGTCAGAACTGCAGAAATTCATAGACGCTGAAGTGTGTTAGCTGATCAAGAAGTTCCTGCAGGGGTAACGTTCGCCAGCAGAAGGTTATCTGCACACAAGTATGTGAGTACTGGTCGTCGTGACTGACGGTCTCCCAGGAACATTTGTGTCTGTTGATTATGGCTAATATCTTTAATGAAATGGAATATCAGATAGGCAGTCTCGGCAGCGCAACTCTGCACATCATTTGAGTATGAAAAAGGCGTGCACACATTGGGTTTCATGGGATGAGACACAGGCACAGAAGAACGAAAGGGTTGGGGTCTGTCTGGGAGTGCATATTTTTGGAGAAGCTGGTTACTGGTGACGAGTCCTGTGTCACTACCACACACCGGAGAAGAAAGTCCACATCCAGGAAGTTCCGCGTTGCTCCGCAGATGATCAACGTCCTTTGTGTACTTCAGGCATACTGCTGTCTTCAGAACGACTGTCAACAGCGGGACAGTTGCGGCTTAACGCAGGGCTCAGTAACGGCGAAAGGAGAAGTGGTCAACAGGACTGTTCCTCCAACATCCATCATATTTACTGTATCTCGCTCAGTTTGATTATGTCTTTTCTGCAACAACGAACAAATGCAGTAGCTGTCCACGAGTGGTGTCGTTAGTAAGCCCAAACAATGTACACCAGTAAAATGGCAACGGTGTAATGAATGACTTTGGTAGGAAGTATACTGGGAGAATAAATAAAGTACAAAAACTACAGTTGAACGCCCCTAGTATTTGAAATTTATTCGCATCAAAATAATTCCATTAAATTGAAATGAAATTTCTCTTAGAATGTTTCAAAGTTAGCATAGTAGAGCATTCCAGTTACTTAAATTAAAAAGTAATAAATTTTTTTTAAAAAAAATGGAAATCACCATAGCTATCATTAGACAATAATGATAAACAAAATATTGAGTATTTTAACACAGATCATTACTATGTTTGTTGTCATCAACTATCAATAATAATTAAAATAGTAACGGTTTTCAATCTTTATTACGAAAAATGAAAAGAGAACTAAAACAAGATACATGCCTTGGATTTCTTAAGTAAAGTAACAATACAAATGGTATTTTTACACACACTTATTGTTGAAGGCTGTGTCTGAAGTGTAGGTACGAGGATAGGTCCATAAGTTTCCTGCCTAGCCCTTTTCTAGGTATGATAAAGGCAAAAACTATATTTCACTTTGCAGTATAGTTACCCTTTATTGCAATACACTTCTCACGCCTTTGAATTAACATTTCAATCCCTGCCCCCAAAATAGTCAGAAGTCTTGTCTGCACTTAAATTTCCTTCCTTGAAGGTCCTTCTTGAGTTTTTAGAAGAGGAAATAGTCACTGGGAGATAGACCTGGGATGTCGATCTCCTTACATTTCTTCACAGCTTCCGTTGCAATAAGAGCTGTGTGCACAGACGCATTGTGAAGAAGATGCACACCACCACTCAGCTTTCCTCGCTTTTTCTCTTTGATGGAAGCACATAGTCTGTACAGTAGACCAGCACAGTGCTCACCATTTACTGTGGTGTTCCTCTCCTTGAAGTCAATGAAGAGAATTCCTTCACAGTCCTAAAAGATTGTGGCCATGATCTTCTTGCTTGAATGAGTGGCCTTGGCCTTTAAAGGCGGTGCTTCGCCATGTTTACGCCCCTTCATTGTTCTCTTTTGGACAAGGGATCATAGCACAGGACCATACTTCCATCTCTTGTAACATTGGTTGGCAGAACTTCTCTCTCTTTTCAACGGCAGAGCTCCAAAAAGTCTGACAACAGATGACTTGTTGCTGTTTTTGGATTGAGGAAAGAAGTCTAGACACCCATCTTGCACTGACCTTATTCATGTTTAAATGTTCATGAATAATTCGAAGGAATGTTGTTTTAGAAAGGCCCAACTTTGCTGCTATTTCTGTAACTCTGAGCGGCTGGTCTTCCATAATTTTTCCTTCCACAAGAGCGAACGATGTTTTCAGGAGTGAGCACCTCCAAGGGCCGACCTGCACACTCTTCGTCTTCAATGTTTTCTCGACCCATTCTTTTACGGTAGAATATGAGGGGGATACTTCCCCATATACACCGTCCAGTCGCTGTCATTTGGATTCTTTTGTGAAAAACTTAATATCAGATCGATACTCCATTTTGAACATGTCACAATCTTCGACACATAGCCTTCTTTATGTAACTATATCTGAACAACTGAACATAGAGGAGCGGAAATTACAGCTACAATTATTTACTCAAACAGATAAAGTATGACACCAGATAAGGCTTTTGTAAAGGCGATAATTGTTATCAGCGAGGCCGGAAACTTATGGACCTCCCCTCGTGTATATTCATCGCAAGTCAAAAAATGACATTGCATTCTTAAGTGACTTGCAACTATGATGAAAAGTCTTGCAATATTCCAGGAAGCTGTACATTACTTGTAGCTGAGAATTAAACCAACTTTTCTCCCTGTGCAGGCATCTCCAGTTTCAAGCGATAGCTCGGCGCTGGCCATGCGCTCATCTTCGAACATTGTGAAGCGTCACTGCAAGAAGGAAAAAGGCAAACGAAGCAGAAGGACTAAGCACAGGAAGAGGATGGCCTCCTACGATAACGAGTACGGTGAACCAGATTCGGGATACGGACGGAAATCCTCCGGGTGCTGTCCCAAAATCAAGTTTCTTGTTCAGTGTCTCAAGTTCAAGTATAGAGCCTGGAAGTATCTGAAGGATTTCTTTTCTTCCTGTCTTCTTGGCTCCTATATCTGATTTCAGTGTACGTTTCTATTTATTATAGGAACCAGCCTGCCAAGGACCAGCTGTGGGGAAGCGCTGAAGTTGGCATCGCCTAGAAACATTTATCTGTCTGTCTGTGTCTTGATGGCTGAACCCGGCAATCACTACGGAAGCTCTGGATTTAACTCTCACAGACTGACTGTGTTCTTGCAAAGCACGCCGGTACTTTCCTTTATCACTGATTATGTTTAAATCACTTGTCAACACTCATGAAAAAGTGTGAGGACGATTTTCTCATTTAGAAAGTATAAAGTTCTAAACCATGCTTCACAATAAGGTAAAATTATCACAGTGGTATTTGGATATCTACCATAATACTTTATAAGACAAAACGATTGTATTTATTTATTTATTTAATATAACGTTATTATAAGAATTCAGGAGATAGTTTGTCTAAAGCTAAAATTTAACAACTATTTGTACACTCAAGAATACTTCCGGAAGGCATTTTCAATAAAGAAAATAACAAATCTATTTTTCATTATTAATTAAGGAACGCATGTAATATGACCCTACATTTAGGGTTGTCTTGCGACTTAATATGCTATAAGCGTGTTACTAGAATATGTAGCTTTTTGTTCAGAAATTTGGTAGCTTGTTTTGTGTTTGCAGTTTTGATGGATCAAGAGCATTATACCTTTTATAATAATAATAATAATAATAATAATAATAATAATAATAATAATAATAATAATAATAATAATAATAGAAAAATTTAACCGTCGAAATTGAGGAAAGCGTGTCTTTTTTATGTAATTCATGCACAGAAACTAATTCCCCGTTCTATTTTCGGACTTTATTTGTATTATGTGAGATGTATACTAATGTTACATGAGCTGCAGGGGCTGTAAGGCTGAATTTGTCAAAACATTTTTGTTAGTTTTTATTGACAAATTGAAATATTTTTCTACCAGGCGCTGTCTGTGACATAATAACAGATCATCAACAATACGGTCGAAGGCTCAGCCTGCCTTGCGCATGCGTATTAGTGATTTTTAAAGTAATGTCAAGGGAGAGGTGAAAGGGATCTTTCATGGTTATGTTTATTTACTGTAGTTGCATAGCCTGCCCTCATTTGGGATTTTCCAGATCTTGAAGTTCGATATTAACCTAACTAACATACAGAATATAGAATTTCGTTATTTTCAGTTGTATTGTGATAATTAAGAGCAATGAAATTAATTGTTTAACAGTAAATGGAGTTACTACGGTTTATTCTTTTTATAATTCGTTCTTTAACTCCCTTAATTATATTTTAGCTTATGCGGGACCATGGAATGTATGAAGGTTGGTAACACATTGTTTAAAACAGCTTGCCCGCTATTTTTACAATATTGAATTGTCAACTGCAGAGGAATGGCGCGGTATCTTCTAGCAGTATAGAGAACGAGATACTTAAAGTTTGAAACGTGTAGTTTGTTACAAGAGTGATTGATGGGTATGCACGGGGGACTGAGTTTATATTCAAGAGGATTTAAGGGTGAGTCATGGAAAATGAACAATTTTTTGTACCTAATTTAACTTTATCTCATTGGAAAGCAAGAGGAGGCTTACAGCTAAAAAGAACGCATTACATCAAGTGACAATCTTGGTAACCTTGTTATTACGATAGGCATATAAAAGAGGGCACTGCATATTTTACATGCACCGGTTTCGTTTGTTATACATAAAACGGTGGAGTATGCTGTATGTGGCAAAAATATTACGTGCCATTTTTTATGGTTGTGACCATAGCCACAAGAAACAACCCATATGCAGACTCAGATATGTAAATACATTAGATTAAAGTATGAGAAATGGGTTAATTAAGGTTCAATGTGTCCAGAGCGTATCTTTATTAACTACAAGTGAAAAATACTTATCACAATTTTGATATAATGATTATACCCAAGAGAAGTTAGAAAACTCGGCGCCTCTGTTATCACATTGTAGTCACAAAGTCATAATTTTTAACATGAAAAAATGTTATTATAACATCACAAAGCCATTTTCATGGTATATTTAAAGTTTCCGGTAATTTCAACATCCATATCTCAGCCAATCCTATACAACGATATATTGGGAAAGGATTTTATTTATTTGCTTCTTATTTAAATGAAGCATTACAGACCTAAATATTTTGTGAAATTCATGCAGTTACTTTTCAGCTAGAATATGGAACTTAGAACAGATCTTAATGTTATTAAACCCTTATCCATAAATCCAAAAACTGTCATATAAACACTGAGTTTTGGTACAATAGCTTGTAAAATGTTAATAATTCAATTATAACATAAAATATGTTACAGAATTAAATACTATGCATTTTTAAATTTATTCTATATAATTTAGTGTTTTTAATTTATCTTATAGTATAAATATTTATCTAAATCTCAAAAGCTAATGTTAAAATATAAGATAACCCTATGTTGGATAATATATCTGTATGAGTCTCAAGCTTTCTCAATTGCTAGATTCCCCCCCCCCCACACACACACACGCGCGCGCACACATATGTTCGTATTCTTGCATCATATAAAGTAAGGTAAAAGCAGCTGATACTTTCTTAAATGTTGTTATTAGAACCCTAAATGACACTGAAACTTAGTATTTCTTTTAATTTCACTGAAGATATTACAGCAATGTTAAATAACATATAAAATGAGATATTTGCTAATCTGCATGACGGAATGGCTTTCCAGAAAATAAACAAAAAAAAATTGCAGATAGCTAAGTGCAGAGAGTCCAGTTAATAGCTAACCTTTAGAAAGAATATGTGGAGATAAATAAAACAAAATATGTTTTAAACAACAAAAAGTTAAAAGGGAGAAAAAACTAGAAGAGAATATAGATCACTGTGAACAAGAGAACAAAAATTCCTACTGGTTAACGCTCAATCTGTCATTTTGTTCTAATAAACAAATAAGTTTATTGTAATAAAATGCATTATTTATTATTTTTATTTTATTTTATCTATTTACGTGCTAAGCAAAATAAAAATAAAGACCTTTAATTTCTGGCTCTATATGAATACAAATTTCTCAAACGATAGCACAATTAATGAACTTGTTATTATATTGTACATTTCAGAACATTCCTCCTCCCTTATTCAGTGATCAGTATTTCAGTCTGGCTACCAGAAGGCAAAAACACAGGCGATATTAACTTGATGAGGGGAACTGCTCCTTCGCCATACCAGAAGATAACCCTCCCTCCATCCTTTCATGCAGTTCACAGCTAATTGTAAAACTATTAATTAGCTTGAAGTTGAGTACTTTATTGTTGCTATCTTCAATACACAATCCTTCAATAGACTTCATTATTTTTTTTCCAATTCTTACTATGTTCGTCATTTTTGTTAATGCTGGTTGAGTATTCATCATCTTAAACTATTTCTTCTATCTGATCAGCTTTGTCTATTGACCATTTCTATTTCTGAGTAAACCGGCTGTAAGGCCGTGGTCCGATGGGATTCTTCTCCTTCATCTTCCCAGATGTTTCGTTCACCACTGCGGTGGACATCGTCAGTGATGTGCTTCTTGAATACGAGGGAATGACTAACTCTTTCAAATTTCAGAATTTTTTACTAAAATTAAGAACCTGAGGTCTACATTTCGGGTATTATTTTACATTTTATACATATTACTCACTTTCTTGGTCTTTGTCTTTTTCGTTTTTTAGTTATAAACAATTACATGAATTGGAAGGGGCATAGACTCCCAGAGAAATTGTTTATATCTGTCTTTATTATGTGTTCATGCTTATTGGTTGTACTTTAACTTGAGTATAGGGTTTATTTACCTAGGTAATATACAACAAGAAACTCAATCTACTTATTATAATTATTATGCACACTATACACAAAACTGGTGCGACTTTTATTAGCCTGTGAATTTCTTTGGTGTTTTTATAGAAATTTTATTCTTTTATGCTTCTATGCATCGTAGATTGGCCACTGCTTGTATTTTGAACCACCAGACTCTGATGGACGCAAATTTTGGCCCATAGTTTGCGCACTTTATACTCAAGTATGTCAGCGGCACAATTCTCGTCTGCCGAATCATGGTGATATTTGTAGTTAACAATGGAGCTTACACGATATTCCTTAAGCTTAAGTTACGAACTATTTGTAGTTTTCCTTGCTGCTCTAGAGTGTGTTATGAAGCCCAAAATGAACGCTTTATACAGAATTAACTCAGTTTGCAGAGTAACCTGATTGCTCCTAAAGATGGGGGCACAGTTTTAGGCGCTGCCGTGCACTGTTGACATTATTTTGGCTCTGGTTCCGTCATCACATTGTTGAGTCCAGAGTGGCTGCCAGGTATTTTGTACGCCGACGAAACGGTGGTATTTGCCCACCAACATCAATTTCCATCTCCAAGATTGGTAATTTTTTTGTAAAGTCAACTAGAATGCATTTTTGTGGGTCAATTTTCATTTTTCATTTTTCGAACCATGCCAAAAAGTGGTTACTATACCGTTGAAGGAATCTAACTCCATAGGTGAATTTCTTGTGGCTAGTGTACAGTACCGTCTCGACGGCATACTTTGCAACCTTGCATCTGTGGTCAATAGAAATGTCTCTGGTGTAAATGCCATGATGATGGTTTAATAAATTACAAGTGCAGTTATTAGTAAAATTCTGTACTACAAAGATTTCTGCTATTACCATTCCATACTTACAAATGTATAAGCGAATTTGCGTAGTTCTGTTTCACAAAAAGCGTTAGTATTAGTGGGGCACTGGTAATTTGTATAAATTTCTCTACAATTGTAGGAACATTGCTAACTTCAAATACTAGCACAAAGTTATCTTTTTAATGATTTTGGGAGCCAGTTGACCCGAATGTGCTAAGTATTGGCGAAAGTGGTGATGATGAGTAAGAATATGTATAAAGAAAGAATAAATAAATATTTGTGTATAACGATAAAATTAGGTTATGTGCAAATAAAGTACGGCTTATGACTGATATTGACGTTTCCTGTTTCAAATGCATATTTCAGACCAGCATCTTAGTTAATGTATTTTTAAGATTCTTGCTACATGCTATGAAAATAATTTTTCATTCTCTTATAGAATAATTTTGACACAATTTTCCCCGTTTTTTGCTTATGAGAACATGATTGTCAAGAAATATAAACAATTAAATAAATATAAAGTATTAAATTGCCTAATGAAATAAACGATCGAGAGCAATTGGGAAGCTCGATTCTTCTGCCATCTTTCGACGGCTGAAATTAATGCTCCAAAATGTAGCATTATGGGACCGTCCTTTCAAAGTGATTATTACGCTTAAATATATAATAAAGTATTTAAATTATCATTATGTCTGAGGGGGAAAAAAAAACGAGCCCTTTTGCAGAAATGACAGTGATCCGCTCTGTGCATTAAAAACCCCTAAAGAGTGGACATAACCTAATTCAAGGTATGGCGACGGATAGCAAACAGCTGTTCCTTCATCTTGGTCTTATATGACGTCACTTGTAACTTATTACTAATACTTTACCAGTGTAGCATTTGTTTTCTGGAACAGAAAGATACAAAACCATGCTTTATAAGGACCTGCATTAATATACTTGTAGGTATTAGACCATACTTTTGTGAAACAGGACCCTGCTTGAATATTTCTTATTGTTGATTTGTGACGGGACACTTGTACATGAAAGCGGCACTCCAACAGATAGCTCTGTAGAAGGCGCAGGAAAGGCCGCAGTTGAGGTCGAAGGTCGCTTCAACGTCCAGAAATGGTGCCAAAGGTGGAGGTTTTGTTGTTAAATTGTTCTGTGACGTCATCGATGAATTTTAATTATTGCAATTCTATTGAGTGCTGTTTTCTAAACCCATACTGAAATTTAGATATTTTCTCGAGCAATTTACCAGCTACAGATAGTAGACTTATGTTCCCTGACTCGTGTGAACGAATGAATGAGACGTGATTTGGAGGGCATTTGCCCGCTATGACTGCTTAGGGTAGTTCCCCTCTTCAGCCGATTTGTGGGTTATCTTTGGTGTTTTTTTTTTATTTATTTCAGAAGAATTCCTTAGAGCTGGTGTTTTATGTGTTTGTATTTGAATTTTGGGGACAAAGGAGTGTGGTGTTTTGGGCTCGCAGTTTCTTACTATGGGATGGTTGCTGCTCTGGGGTGGTTTGTGTTTATATCGAACCAAGTCTCCCTTGCCGGTTGCCCAACATGCCTTATCACACTGTAAGGATTTTGATGATGCTTTTGGTCTAACTCTTATTGATGTGTTACCTACACATAGCTCTGAAAGTTTACTCAGAGATAGAGAAATGGCAGCTATATTTTTACATAAAGCGCGTATACCACCTGGTTTAAATCTTACATATTGGTTTTTTTCTTCCCACACTCTCATTTCTAGTTTCATCTGTTTCCATGCATAACGTTACCTTCGATACTCAATATTTACTTTTATCACTTTCACTTGTCTAGCTTCTTGCCATTGAAGAACTCGCAGTAGTTCGAAATATAGCAATTTCAATTGTGACTTTTTCTCTGTGTTTTATCTTTATCTACTTTTATTATTAGTGTTAATTTGTTACATTGTTAATAGTGTTTCTTTATTTTTATTTTTCATTAATATTATATATATAATATTTTCTTGTTTTTTTATATTTTATTTTATTCTTAATGTAAATTGTTTTAACTGTAGTGTTTTCTACACCAGTAGGACCAGCGGTTCATAGGTTGAAATTATTTGATCATCCCCTTTGTAACCACACCCCCCGCACCGGCAAATTTTGATCGTGGGTTTCCTCGTCACTTAAGCACAGTCGACATATTAACGCACCCTTCCATTCTTAAAAACTGCTAAATAATAACTGAAAGATATGTGTTAGACTTGGCAACAACATTTATTTATAATTAATGGGGATGAAGAGGCGACTTATCATTGCTTTAGTCATTACCTCAAGCAATGGGGAGGAGAAGCAGGTTTGCATGTTACTGGAATTATGAGCGATAGTCCATATCTGCAAGAGTAAAAGAGTTGGGTTATGTGCTTCCGATCTGGATATACGAGAGGTAGTGAGTTCCATTGATAACGTAGCGATTCATGTTTAATGTCCTATCTCACCTTACTAACTGAGAATTAAATAATGAAGATTTAAGTTAAACAAGGCAGTCAATTTCCAGTTAAATCTTTTGCATCTCACTAAATTAAGTACGCAGTCAATTAGAATTAGGATTTAAGTCATCACGGCCTTCTGAATTATAGAAAATCCGTGATTTAAAAGGCCATGGGCACAACAAAGAATACTTTATACACCGTTTGTAAAATACCGGAGATCGTTACTCATTTGTTTTTCATGACATATCAGAAATGGAGAGAAAGAAGAGAATTTAATGTGTAAGGGAGGAAGACGAGCTATAGCAGCGTTCACTGGATACGCAAATCGTTAGGCCGTTGTTCTACATGTACTTCCTGTAGTCGTGCACATTCATGGAGAAATGACTTGATCCCTTAAATGAACAGAATACGCTACTTCAATTACATTTCGTTTTATACTGAGTGTTTGACAGTTCAGATAACCAACTTTCGATACATAGGAAGACATAACCTCATTAGTGTAACCTAACGTATCCTACACTATAAAGATTCCTGTTTTATGTAATGTTTACGACGATATAATAATAAGAAGAATTTTAGCAATGTTTAAATATTATAAAAATTCACATGTCTTTTGGGAATTCTAGGTCATGTTCTATAGGACTTAAAATATCTAATACCGAAACTTTACTCAGCCGAAGCCGCATTTGGAAATCTGTTTTCTTCATATTATTAAATAAATCTTATCTTTCGGAAATTATCCTGTCATTTTGGAATGATGTGGTCTTCAAATAGCATGTTCAACATTCGCCTTGCCACGATGAAAAGTTAAGTGAGAATTAACTCGTTAATTGGCCAAATATACGCCTATTAGCTTAATTGGAATCTAATGACGGATTAGCATACAAATGTTGATAGTGATATGCAATACCCCAATTAAAGGAGAAGTAAATAGGAATTAAAAGTTAATTGACTTGGTGAAATGGGTCCTAAAAGAGATATATGAAACACACTGTTGCCGGATAGGTGCAAAATATCGTGGAGAAAATGGGTACATGTTGCATTGGATGTTTATTGTCATGCTTTTAATTTCTACTTGCATAATTGAGCTATTTAATGTTTTATATATAGTTCTATATAGTATCACATATTTAAGGCAATAGTGAAGCGAAATTCGGACAAAAATAACCAACAATGTTAAAATATGTTTTATACACATTATTGCTTCCAAGGCTTAATTTATCATATAGCATATGTAATTATTATAACTTTGATATTTAAAGTCATCGTATGATCATTTTAAATTCCTTTGCATAGATGGGATGACACTTCGGAAAAACATATTATTAGTTTAATTTTCTACCATATGTTTGGACAGTTTTACTTGACACTTGTTCAAGATGCACCACTATATGAGAACGGACTTATCGCTTGATGACAGCTCTAACAATTCTTACATGTTCAGATGCTACCATTGGCGCATCCCTGCATGGCGTAGGTGTTTGGCAACCAGAGGTGGGGTTGGGGGAAGGAGTTCTGTGCCTCTTTAACGCTAGCCTATCCTTCCGCCACCGGCTCCGGTTCTTACATCCCAAATGCCACTATCCATAAAGACCTTCAGTTCCTTCTCCTCACAGAATACATCCTCCAAATACCCAGAACCTTTTATCCCCCACTCCCAAACAACTTCAACTCGCTGATCCGCGGCCTAGAGGAACATGACATCGACAACGGAGCCCCTTAAAAGCGCCCCAGACTTATACTAGATCCCTAAAACCCCTCTATACTCTCCTACCATTGCACTCCACAGTAACTGAAACATTCATCATCCATTGACAACTCACCACTAATCCCACCCCCACCCTCAGCCAGTAAAGGACAAAGCAATAGCTTGCGGGCCTCCCATCTCTGAGGGTCTAGGTCAGACAGAAAACGCAAACTTTTGAGACTATGTCAGTTATAGTATCGTATCCGAACTCAGCGGCCAATGACGGCAGAGGAAAAGGCTGCCATAGATTAAAACAGAAATCGCAATATTAAACGTAGGCCTTATTAATTACATCATTTTAACTCTTGAAACTTAAAATAAGAATTTCTCTTTTTATTTTGCTATTCACTATTTAAATTATTTGTTGTAATACGTTTATTATATCTGTATTGACATAAACTGTATAAGGCTGAAGCAGTTATTAGACCCGACGAGAATATTTAAAATGTATATTAATTCCAATATGTATCTATAATTCTCAATAGTATTATAATGAGGAAAATACTTTATTTGGATCAAGGATTTTAGCTTACACATAAGTGGAAACTTGCTAAACTCCAGAGAAGAAGCAACATCTGTAACTTCGGTATGTTTCCCCTCGCTTAAAATCCTTGAACCTACTGTTAAAACCATCAAAACGAGGGTTCGGAGAGAAATCTTGCCAAAGCCATTGAGCAGGAAGAATGCGCGAGAACATTAAGAAAGCCCTTAAAACTTGTTTTCGAAGTGTGTACCGTTAGACCAGACCTCATTGCCTAGAGGAATGTAGCAACCGTTGTCCAGAAATTAGCGTTACTCAGTAACGGTCTGATTCGTTTTAGTAAAAACGGCGCGAGACCACCGACCAATTACAGGCAATAATTTGAAAATTGCAACTGGTTTAGGAGACACAGGACCGAACGACTGTAGTTTTATTAAAAGAGGCTGAGATCGTTCGGCGGCATGCAGTTTTTCATTTCGTACAGTTCGCAGTGTGTCTCCCAGTGGTTGCACTAGTTCCTCAGTTTCATTTGTCGGGACGTTGGTTTTTTCTTGATCTCATTGGAGTTTTAACAGTTCAAATTCCGAGAATATAAATTCACTGATTTTTTTTAACAAAACCGGGACAGGCAAGATTTCTCGGGAAAGCTATCTACATGTACATACCAGAAGCCATTTGTGTTTTTCGATCTCCTGGTACTCTTAGTGAAACGTTAAAAATAAACAATTTGAGAGTGACGTCATCGCCTCCTTCTTTCGTCTGTGAATATCTTCCCATTTTCCTTTTCCCTGTTCGCTATGCTTAGCAACTAAAATACCACTATTTAGAAAGGGCTACATTTGATAATACTATCTCCACAATAGTTTACTTGGAGTAGGTACCAGCCAGGAGTAATAGGACCTGCCAGAAAATCCGACGGAAGACGAGGATACACCAACCATCAGTTTGTAGATCCTCCTGAGAGGATTCCTCCTCCTAACCCACTCCAGTCTCCTAGCCAGGGGGGTGACAAAACCCTGAGACCCAATTTATCCAATAAAATTAATGCATTTTAATGTACACTAATGCAAATAAGTAATTAGAAACAAAACATATTCGCTAATGTGTGTACCAAATTTACACTCATGGTTCTTGTACAATATGTACCCAAACGTGACAAAATTAACATTACGAAGATAGGGGTTACCACCTACCCTTAATAAGACAATTTGAGGTTCCAATTATAATAATAATAATAATAATAATAATAATAATGATAATAATAGGGTGTAGATATTTACCACGAATACTTCTTGTTCTTTAATTCATATTGCTAAAATTTATTGTATTATAATAAATTGAACTTTACGTTAAATATTTTAAAGTATAAGAACTAAAAGAAAATCAGCTCTAAGCATACTCAAGTGACCTCTATTGTTGGTTTGGAGAGCATAGAGTGGGACGAACGAAAATGTTGGGCATCTCAGTCACACTGTGGAGTTTTTTGTACCTCTGCCCCCCCCCCCCCCCAAGGAATGAAAGGGAGAAGAGAACCGTCGCGGGTGTCCGAGGTCGTTAAGGCGCATACTTGTGAGCGGGAGATCTGGGGTTCGAATCCCGCCAGGACCGTTCTCCCTGACTGAGGTTTTTCTCAGTCCTCATAACTGGCAAATATCGGGGAGGTACCTTAAACTTAGGCCTGGAACGTTTCCTTCCTTAAAAAATCCTTTCCCAATATATCATTTCATCTCATGTATCATCAGTGTCCATCGCCTGTGGTGTCTGTAGCAAAAACGGGTGTTAAATACAATTAAAAAAAAGATGGGGTGATACCTGAGTAGCCAAACCCGGAGATGGCGATACAGGTCTTAAAGTAAAGTCTCTAACATTTCCTCTGATGGTTATGCTGAGACGCCGCAGGGCTTGCGAGAACCACGTAAAAGGTGATGCAACGTTTGTGTCAGCAATTGAGAACGGTGATCATTCCTCGTCTTAACTTATAATAATAAAAGTGCTTCGATGTATTTATAGAAAATAATTCCAGAAAATGCAAAATAGTTTTATATAAATATTTATTATCTTTATTGAAATCGCTTTCTTGTTCGATCTTTTGTTTACAAAACAACTGTTGGAATTTTTGGCATTTTGTTCTAAAGTTGGATGTTCTTCTTAGTTGGATGATGAAATATGTTCCCGCAAAGTGTTGGCAGACTCTATCGCACTGTCCAGGGCAGTGCGGGCGATTTGCTGCAGTTGATCTCCAACACCTTCGACATGCGGTCCCACGGCCTGAGCCAGCTATCAACAAAATAAAATAATTCATGTAAAACAATTGCAAACCAAGTTTTTCAGTGCTACTTGGCTCGGCTATGTTGAAAACAGAAACAAGGTTTTGTTTGGCAGAATCCTTTCCGGTTGTATGTCAATGCTAAATGCATGGAATCTCAATTACTGGATTATTTCAGCGAAGACTATAACATTTTTCACCCTCAATTGCACTATGACAAGCAAACACTTGATTCGTTCGTTTGAAATCGAAGTAATATAACTTACTGTCTTCCAATTTCTTAATTTTATTACACTATACCTACAATCTACTAGATTAATATACCTTATATTTATATAAACTAAAATAATATGCAGCTTATTTATTTCCTAGTAAAAGGTCTAGGTACCTCACTACACCATCTAACTTCTTGTTAATGACCAGAGTTATTAATCGCCGTTCACCTGCAGTTACTTTGTTTCTAAGGCTTTTAACGGCCATGTGTTATTTGGGGGCTCTTGGGAACAAAACAACTTGCGTTTGTCTTTAAGAAACTCACGTGAAAATCCTAATTAAGATGACTGGCACCAGGACACAAACCTGGAACCTCCTATTTACTCTCACCAACTCGCTCGGCAGACAAAAATCTACCTTAAGTAAGGCCCGTATTTTTAGTTTGTAACCTTACATAAGAAAATGAACGTGCTTTTCTGTATCATGTCCATTGCATCCAAATGTGTGAATTCTATTGAGCCTGAAAGGGCTAAATAGGACATGATGGTCTAAAATTGCTATATAGAACTTATATACTTTTTCTTTATTTGTTTTATTTACGGACGTTCTTTAGCATCTCAGGTCATCAGCGTCCCATTCAATTCAGGGCGTGAAGCGACGACAAATTTTGCTCAGAGGCCTCTTCTTGCAGGCTTGAAGTTCTTTTTCGTGCCGTAAATGTACGACACGGAACCCACGGTTTTACTTCCCTTCCGAAGGAAGCCATACTTTGGATTTTTACTCCTTAAAAAAAATCCATCGATCCTGGCCAGGTTTGAACCCGCGATCTTGATTTTTTGAGGCAAACATGGTTACGCTATACAACCAGGATCGAAGACTTAAGTACCTAAAAGAACACAAATAGGCTGGTATCACATTCACTTAAATATAATGTTACCCAAATTCGCACAAATAATTTTTTTTCTTTTAAGAAATATAAATAAACTAGTTTTGAGCTTGGAAGGCTCGAGTGTGTTCTTGCTGATCACTAGAACACTAAACATCTATGTAGCAATGTGTCTATATGTGCGAAATCTCTCAAGCTAACTCTCCGCTGATCGCCAACTTTGTCCTTAAAACAATTAAATTATGGTCCGGTGTAACGTTAAAGATTCCGTCACGCAGGAACTGCGTAAACTCAGCGAATTCCTCAGCAGTTGAATTTGTGAAGGTTATTGCAGATATCTAGAGCAGAGAGTGGTTAAAAACATGTAAAGCAATTGTTTTTGAGTAGTGTTTAACGACCGTTTTTACTACTGAGGCACCACAGGCGGTGAACACTGATGACACATAAGATGAAATGATATAGTGGGAAAGGATTTTTTTTTAAGGAAGGAAAAATTCCAGGCCTAAGTTTAGGGTAGCTCCCGGGCATTTGCCATTTATGAGGACTGAGGAAAACATGGAAAAAACCTCAGTCAGGGAGGACGGTCCTGGAGTGATTCGAACCCCAGATGTCCCACTCATGAATCCGCGCCTTAACGACCTGGGCCACGATATTAAGGTTAGAGTGTGTGTTTATGAATTTATTGCCAATTCCGATAGAAGATAAATATAAGATTCTTTGATTGATATGGTTTATTTACGGACGCTCTTTAACATCTCAGGCTATCAGCGTCCCATTCACCATTAATGAAGGGATAGCAAATGAAAAAAGGTGAATTGAAGAATGGGATAACGTTGGTGGAAGAATGAAGAAAATCATGGAAAATAACAATAGAATTGCAGGGAGGGAGACAAAGAGGACAGAACCAACGAAAAAAAAAAAAAACTAAATAACTAAGTACAGAAAGATAGGGCTCATTATATATCACAGGTGGGCTCTTTGAAGATCACCTTTTATTTGAGCTTGTAATATTAACTGACGTCGCCGTCGATGTAGATGCCGACACGTTGGAGGGCCACATTTGTGGTGGTATTAATTACAACTTGTATAAGTGGCGTCAATGTTCACTACTGCCAACACTTGGGCGTTAAATTTGTAGCGGAATATATAATTGGGGATGCCAACGTCGTCGACTTGACGTGACGAACACTCGACTAGTTCAGGGTTTGGTACTATAGCTGGATTGTTCAGATTGATGCTTCTGGGGTGAAAGGAGAGTGAATTTAACAAAATCACAATGTGTAGGAATCTACGGAGTTATTTAATGTTTTGTTATTAACACTTTTCTGATTACGATATGCTCTGAGAATATTATTACATGTAGACTGAATACGAGACAGACGTGTTATAATTTATGTTTCTCTCCCGAAAACTGTGCTTTTTGTTCTGTTGTAACTCGTACACTATTTTCCTATATGTATATTAATTCAAACTCGTAACTCCTATCATTCACCACAAATAATAATTTTGTAATTTCTTACACGAAATATTTACGTCATGTTAAAGTGCTGTTTCTTTACACGGAGTAAGAACCACAATTTCTGCTAATGATATTTAAAACACAACCTCTCTCTACGGAATCCAACGCACAACTAACAAATTTTGAGATATAAACAACCACTTATTACAATAGTATTGTAATAACACTATACATTACAATGTATTATATTTTCAACATACGTATAGTGGGTCCTGGTGGTGTAGTAGTAACCAATACTTGCCTTCCAAATCCAAGATCAGGGTTCAAGCCCGACCAGGATCGATGGATTTTTCGGGCGTAAAAATCCTAATTATGGCTTCCTTCGGAAGGGAAGTAAAGCCGTGGGTCCCGTGTCGTACATTTACGGCACGAAAAAAACTTCAAGCCTGAAAGAGAGGCCTCTGAGCAAAATTTGTCGACCGTTTCACGCCCTGAATTGAATGGGACGCTAATGACCTGAGATGTTAAAGTGCGTCCGTAAATAAAACAAATCACCACCAACATACGCTTACTAAGCGAATGAAATTTGTTAATTTCTATTTAGTCGCAACAAAGCTGTCTGTCTCGTGTTTCATTCTTGGTACACATTGTTAATATTGTTACGCTTGCCATTGGTTGATTCACTTAGTATTACAATTTTCTTATCTGTAGTTCAATATTTTCATATTCTTGGCTATGTATGCGTTCCTTTGAACCGTTACATTTTTATTATTAAGTATTGTCATTAAGGTCAACAAACAAATATTAAGACACACATTGTAGTACTATTCTTTGATATATGAAATCTATACAAATGAGCTTACTAGATTTATACGATTTAAACGTATCACCAACGAGTATTTGTTATTTGAATTGAAAATTAAAGCTCTTAGGTAACATTAAAATATATGCAAATGAATTTGTTAAATTTATATAAATAAAACATATTATCAATGAATGTTTGGAGCTTTAAATGGAATATTATATATAGCCTTTATCTAAAATAGCATACGTAAATGAACTTCTTAAAATAATATAACTAAATACATATTACTATTAAATGTATGTGGCTTTATATTGAGCATTATATCCTTTACGTAATATACAAACTGTGAAAATGAACTTATTTAAATAATATAGTTAAACAACTGCTGTCAATGAGTGTTTAGGGCCTTCAATCGGATATTTTCGGTTTCAAGCTCGATGGTTTTTGTTACTTTGTAATACAATTAATTCAGTATTGTCACAAGTAGCACATTTTAAAATGGTCACAAAAACTGCTTTTCTCTAAACAATGAATACCAAGAGTACTAGTAAATAGGATGCAATTTTGAATTTGACCCCCGTCTCCATAATAAAAACCGCTCCTTCCCTTTTCAGAAGTAACAACTTTCTTTAAAATTAGAGAACAATAAAACGCAGTTTGAAGTAGAGGTTTCCAAAGTATTATTGCATTAATTTCAAGCATGTTTTTTTTTTCTTTCTTTTCGCGTTTAGGAAAGAAACGCGCACCGCATACAAAATAACCTCAAATCTGTGTACGTCCAATAATAAAAGAGAGTTTCATGCGAGCGTTAAACTCTTATCACAATTAACTTATTGTAACAACATTGTACTTCAGTATCTTTGGTTTTACATCGCTACCTGGTTGTTATTTTCAAGTGACAGAAAGTGATACGTTTCGTGGTCTACTTTTTCGTATAGTATAAGTGAAGTTTGGAGCTGTTTTCAGTTGGGTGCTGTAAGTGATAATCGCAACATTTTGTTGCATTTGTAAACGGAATTTTTCATGAGGTGGCAAATTTCACAACACTAACAACGTAAAGAATCATTAGTCTCAGTCCATAAAATTGTTTTTACAATTACGTCACAGTGATAAAGAAACAAGCGAAGAAGAGTTGTGCTCAAAGTCATCGTCGACATCAACATTTCAATACTTGAATACATTTACGTCAAAACTAACTTCCAGCAAAATAGCACACCGATATGTCATTTAGTATTATCCTGACTTATGGATTTAATGAGTATATTCAATTCATTGAACCACATAACTGTAAGAACGTTATTATCTCGTTGAATAAAACGATTCATGCCTGTGTGATATACCAGGAATTTACTTGAATAAAATATGATAGTTGAACATCGTAATACTGAGTTCAAGACTAAACATGTATAGATATTGAAACAGTCCTTATGGTCCACCCCCACTGTAATATAATTATCAGAAAATATTGACATTGTAATTAATAATGTTACTATTATGTGTCATAAACTTTAATTCAATGTAAGAATTGTACAAAATAGAAAGTCTGGTGTTTTCCGTTGCAGTGGCTTGGAAAGTAAGTGAAGCTGAACCAGCCAATGGAGAATGTATGTTTGAACTTTTAAAGATAGATGCGAAGATTGCGCATGCTTTTTTAGCCTCATAGCATAATTAAAACCAACAATCACTTAGTTAGAATTTAATATATAAGGGAGAGTTTGCACGGCTCAAGTCAGTTTTCAGTTCAGTTGCAGTTGTAAGTACAACACGCAGTGAGACTCATTCCTCAGTTGTGAGTTCTACACGCAGTTCGCCGTACTCATTATAAGTTTAATTTTCAGTTTCACGCGCCGTGGCACTCCTATGTGGTTTTCACACGCGGCAAATGAGTTTATGTTGAATGTAGCCAAGTCTATCGTACGCAAAACACCAGAGGATGCGAAAGAATTTGGATATAATAAAATACCAATATACAGCTCGAAACCATACATTGTCACCAACAGAAAAACAAAAGAACAAAATTAAAATATGCCCCCCCCAAAAAAAAAGTAATGTAAGATCCTGGGAATAACTTTGAAGGACAAAATACCTATAGTATTAATAAACCAGTTATCTCAGACAACCACACAAATAGCTACCAGAAGCAAATGGCAATGGGGCGGTCACGTCGCAAGAATGCAGGACAATAGATGGACCTGCAAGATCTCCACGAGGGACCCCCGGACACAAGGCAGACCCAGAAGAAGATGGACAGACCTCTTCAAGGAATATGCGAGTCAAGAGTAGCAAGAGGAAGAGTAAAATGGAAATCTCTCGAGAAGCAACTAGTGCAGTGAGAAATGGGAGTAACTAAGGAGTGTGTTAAACAGCACACGAACAACTAGCTCACCATGCTAGGAAAAAGCGAGCTTTCCCTACTTGTTAGGAGGCCTTTGTCCTTAAGGGACACAATAGGCTTCCTTTATTATCTTTATATATGATCTACAAAACCACTTCAAAATTGGCATCACAACGTCAAGTCGCTCGATGTTTGCAACACAGCGCTTTAACATGGCTGTCATACCAAAACGCTTCAATGACAAGTATGGGAAAAAATTGTTGTGATAATTGTAAAAACAATTTTATGAAATGATTCTTTAAGTTGCTAGGAGATTCGCCAAATTGCAGTACATGGGCATGTAATACATACGTTGCTTTATCGTGTCTTGGGAAACAAATGTTTAAAGGAAACTAGTGCAAGTCTTCTTAGAGGTTAAAATATTCACCCTATTGGCTTCCTCGACGACTGTATTAAGGCCGTTGTTCCATTGTGTGCGGATCTCTTCGGCTCTCTCAACGGCCTCTGGATGCTGAGCCTGAAGGCTGGTTGCAGTTTCGTTCCACCTCTGTGCCACGGATTCAAGGAGTCCAGAGAGATCTCCGGAGTGTTCATGAGCCTGTAACGGTATATTGTATGTTAATCACACTTTTAAAGATGCTATATACCGAGTTAATGTACAAAGCTCTTTAGAAGTGGGTATTATGAAATGTTCATAGAATGAACATGTTTCTACACACTGGCTTTAATTAAATGACATATATGATCACTGATAGACAAAGATGTATTGTGTGGTTATTTTTAACCATGTTCAAATGTAACAATGTTTATGAACTGAGCCTTTGATATCATCTTTACATTCACTAAAATAGAGAGAAATAACAGAAAGTTTCGAGTTACATTGTGTAATTAAGAAGATTTTCATATGTTTCAATAAAACAAAAACATGTTACTATTTAAAAACAATAGCAATGTTCTAGGTAAACATTACACAATCAACAATAAACAATCGAAAATTTCATCGATTTTCACTGACTTTGAAATTTAATTTAAATGTTATTGTAATAAAAACATGTAACGTAACATTTTCTGAAGGTTATTACAGAGTGCTCTTAAATACAAATATAATTCTCAAACACACATTAGAATAATATTTCACATATGCTATCTTCACGACGATACTTTTGTTAAATATAAAACATATGTAATGTTATAAATATAGTTTGTATGCTGAATTAATTTGCCTTTTTATTTTAAAACAATATAGAGAAAATTAAGCGTAGAAGCATTTTAAATTTCGGTTTCAATTATACACCTTCTCCTAATGGCCCAATTTCCCTAATTTTCAGAAAATATTTTATTTTATTTTATTTTATTTAAATCGTATATAATGAATTTTGTAGTGAAGAAACGCATTTTGGTACCGTCAAAAGTAGTTTTGAATTTTTTTTATAAACCCAATTCTAATAATTCGATATCCCTGACTTTTAGAAACTATTTCTCTTATTATATTTAAATGTTATATAAGGAGTTAAGTTGCGAAAAAGCAAATATTGATGTCGCTAGAGTAATTTTAAATTTCTGGTTTCAGGTAATACCATCCCTCCTAATAGTCCGATTTCACTGATTTTCAAAAACTATTTATTTTTCTTATTTTATTTCAATGGTATAGGTATGCCGAGTTTGTTTAAAAAAATACCCTAAAAATACGGCCGCTGCACTAGAGCTGTTTTTTAAATATCGCTTTAACACCCATTCGTTTTTAAGGTAATCCCCCAATCCTAATAATTTGATCTCATTGTTTTTCAGAAAATGTTTTTCTTAAATGGTTTAAACGATATAAGTCGAGTTTGGTTGAAAAAAACAAATAAACAAACCAAATATTGGTGCTGCTAGAGCCTTTTTAAATTTTGGGTTTCAGATAAGCTCTCATTTCTAATGGCCCGATTTTCCTGATTTGCAGAAACTATATTTTTATTTTATTTAAATAGTACTATATACAATGGGTTAAAAAAAACAAATATTAATGCCACTAGAGCGATTTTTAAATTTTCGGTTTCAGGTAACCATCCTTCTAAATAGTCGGATTTCACAGATATTTGGAAATTACTTTTATTATTTTACTTCAATGGCACATACCGAGTTTCCTTTAACTTATTTAACATTGCAGCCGTTAGAGCAATTTTTAAATTTCGCTTAAACTCCCAATGGTTTTCCAGATATATCCTCACAATTGGCGATAACTTGCGTAATAAGATAGGACATTATCGGGGCAATGAGAAAGACCGATTGATTCGACAAAACATTATCCGGAGACACACATGACTGGAAAAACAGGGAACCTACCCACCCGGTCCCAAAAAGGGTTAACATCTACTGTATTAAACATAAAACTGGCAACATTCATGGTGCCAATGTCAGTGAATACGCCTGCCAACGCACCTCCCTCATACCACAATGCTTATAGGAGTTACTTAAACCCTGAACGACTTAGGTCAGAAATCCAATGTATTTTCAAAAGTTATTTATTACCAGTTTGCTATTTTATTTCCAACAGTGACACGCAATTTTTAAAATCATCCTAACAATTTCTATATATGGTAAATTAAAAGTATTATGGAGAAAATTCAAAACGCCCGTTTCAATTTTGCACATTGACATAAAATATTGTTCATAGCCTAGATAAAAGCAACTTGGGCAACGAATTTCCATCATTACACTGGAATTGAAAGACATAAAAGTATCAACTTGTTATGAAAGAAACTTCATTTGAGTAGCATAACTGAAAAGCCTGTAGGGAGTTGGATATATTGTACAAAACATTTCTTCCATGAATGAACTTTGCTGAAATAGGAACAAGTGACCCAAATTGTATCTCGTACTCCCTAACAGAAAAATTAGGGTTTATATACTTCATTATATAAAATTGGAAAGATTTATTTACCTTCACTGCACATCAAAATATTACAAACACACAAACACACACATTTGAAATTGAATGCATTTAATATAAACATATTTGTAAGGCCTCATTCGCAATGAAAATTAAATGTAACGTAAACTTAAATGTAAAAGCTAGATGCTATGTATTGTAACGCAAACATTCACAATGAATCACGTAAACCTAAAAATAAACGTACAATTAGACTTAAACTTAGAAGCTTGCAAGGTCCAAGGTTTTGCGTCTACGTCTAACTTAAACTTAAGAAATCGGCCAATCAGAACACAGCTGCTCTGTTTATAGAGCTCTATGGTAGAATTTATCCTTACACGGAGCACGGAAATCAAATGCAACTCTTGCTGCTTGCTGCTGCAAGTCCCGAGCGACGGCGGAGAGAGCCGAATATAGATAACACAATAAGGCTTCCAAGCTAATAGTACTACGCACAGAATGCGCTATAAATTGGTGTTTGTGATTTTTTTTCCTGTTTCAATCAAAGGAAATTTGCCACCATTACAATGATTTATCCGCACCTATCAATTTATATTTCCAAAAAATCACTAAGTCCAACGGTTTCTAGAATTTAACCGGAGGTTAGCGTTAGTATATATTAATTGCGAATTGCAATAAGAACAGATTTGCCACCGTTACAATATTTTACCCGCGTAACAGTCCCCTATCAGTCTATATTTAAAAGTTACGGAGGACAACGCATAGGTTACATTATGTTTAACAAAAAATAATACGCAACATTTACACTGCGGTCACGCACAGTAAGTAGTTCGGCCTCTCCGCCGTCGCTCGGGACTTGCAGCAGCTAGCAGCAGGAGTTGCACTTGATTTCCGTGCTCCGTGTAAGGGCAAGTTATGGTAAAGAGAGCTGAAGATCAGCGACTGTAGACAGAATGACGTCAATGGACAAAAGATTAATTGCATTGTAAGAAAGCTATCCTTGCTCATATTACTCCAAGTAAATTAGTTATTGCACTTTGCATATACATAAACGCTACCACCTTCTGCTCAGAAACAACCATTTTCAATCAGCTGTTAGTTGATCTTCGCTTGTTCTTATTTTTGATTGGCCAATACGTACGTTTGCGTCTTTCATTGTGAATGCGTGCATAGTACTAAGTTAACGCGTTAGTCTTATTTTATTATGCTTACGTTTATTTTCATTGTGAATGGGGCCTAATTTTAAACGACAAAAATTGCCGTGCACTAGTGAAATTGCAATTTAAACATTTTATAAGTTAGTTATGCGAAATTAAGAGAAGAATTAAAACCATTAAAGATTACGAAATGTTTATTGAGAACTGTTAAATGCACCGGAGAAAGTATCTCTCTTTAATTATGGTTTCGTCCTTTGAAACTAGCAAATAGACAAAATTTCCCGAGCACGAGTAAGTGATCCTCTAATGTTGTACTAACTAAACGTAATGTGCCCTTAAAAATGAACGTTCTCTGGTTCTCTTCCTGGAAGATTTTGGGGACGAGCATGGAGAAAGTTTCCATCATTGGTTTCTAAAACGGGGGAAAAAAAAAAAAAAAAAAAAAAAAATGTATTCAAAGTAAAAGGCGTCTCAGTACGCTGATACAGTTCAAAGAAATATCCCGAAAATATCTGTCACAGCCTTTAGACATGTGAGAATATGTTTTAGTCATAAATCCGCACTTTAAGTATGAAGTTTTCTAAAACTTAAAACAATTGTACACCATTTTTTGGGCTCATATCAGGAAATTCTTGTGACAAAGAAAATATTTTAAATTTGGGATATCACGCACTTTTCAAAACAGCCACTTTCAATAAATAATACATTCTGCTTACTTTTTGTTCTTTTATTTGTAATTGATTAAAGAAAATTAAAAGTATATCACTATAAATTCCTTTACATATGTAGATACCTAACAACAATTTTTTTCATTTCATCATTACAGAAGTTGTATTGGTTGTACATTGATTTAATGTGATCTTGAAAATTTAGAAAAATGGAGTCATTTGCACAATGTAAGTTTTATAATTTATAAAATTAGCGGCAAAAGGAGATGTACTAACAGCAGAGAACAGCTTTTCCATAAGGCCCCGTTATCAAAAGAGGTTACTTTATGCGTTCAAACAATGTACGAACTAAACTGAAAATTGAATGGCCTACTCCAGTCATGTTTAACGGTAATATCCCGGATCTCTAGGTATTAAAGTATGCAACTCTAATGTTTTTGCACTTCAATGAGTTCTTGCGGGGGGGGGGGGGGATTATGGTGGATGGTTAGCATTAACTGAAAAGAAAATGAACATTGTAGGGTCATACAGTAGCGAAGCTATATATGGAAAACATTGATGTCTAAAAGTATTCTGTGAAAAAATAAATAAAGTTCTGAGAAATTTGAAGTATTGTTGAAAGCTGTTAATGATATTTTGAACTATTGGGTTAAATTCTATTACATTTTAACTTATTAGAGGATACGAACAAAAAATTATTTAAGAATTGAGGTGGTTGTTCCTTAAATAAAATGTTATAATCTACAAAACGATAAAGTTTACTTGAGCTTCTTGCAACTTTAACTCTTCCTGCAAAGGTTGACGAACAAGAGAAACTGAATGTAATGTAAAATTTGCTATATTTGTTTTGTTTACGCAAAACTCAGAGGAAAATATTGTTTGTGGTCACGTGTTTAAATTAATATAAACATTTAATAATAAACACATAGAGGAAGTGTACTTGCATTTGTGGTTAACTGTTTTACTAAATCCAGCAAATGAAAAATAACAAACAATGGGATAATAAAATGTTATTTTGGTAACTTATATTCTATTTTTAAATTTAGTTTATTTTATACGCTGTTAAAATGAACAGTCAAAATCTAAATTTTCCTGATGGTGGTATGAGGGAAATGGGAATAAATAATGATATTTGAAAAGCTTTTAAAAATTGGTAGAACTTTTCCTAAAAAAGGATATTTAATATTAAGTTGCCCAAGCATTTGGTTTCAGAACAGCTTTTTGGCAATCTTTATACGTCCGGGTGTAGGCAACAAGGTGCCGGGATGAAATATTGTAGATTTTTTTTTTATGTGCACATAATAGGGAAATCTTAAGATTACATTAACATTAGAGATTGCACAAAAACAGTAAGTTATAGCAACAGTCACATAGACGTACTCGTAGTTTTGCACTAACTGCTTTTAAACTGAAATTTTCTTAGCTAATAGTCTACAACAACTCATTAAATCTAATTACGACCGGGTGCAATTGTCACTAGTATTACTTATATTCAAAGAAAACTCCTCATTTCGACATAATAAACATTTCTAAGACCGATTATGTTTTTTCAGTTACTTGCTGTGGACCAACCTGTGTTTGAAGTTGTGTAACAAGGTCGCTGATTTTAGCTGCCAAGGCGTGCGAGTGGTTTTGAAGTTGTTGCATCACAGTTTCTGGCTGGGGCATTTCAGCAAATGTGTTCTGTAGTTCGGTGGTCATAACGCTGATCGCCTCCTGTGCTCGGCTCATAGCATCTTGCAGCGTCAGCTCCTCCCCAGAAGAAAACTATCAATAAGAGAAAACATCTACACTTAAGATTTGGCTCAGGAGTCAAAGAATCAATTATACAGAGAATTGTGACCTTAGGATGTCGGCAACACGTCTAGAATTTTCGTTATACCTAATCCCCTTTCTTTAAAGGTTGTAGAATTTATTTACATGACATTTAAAACATCCTTGCTTAATAGGAGCGATTGGTGTAACTACCAAAAAGCATTTTTAATTAAAGACCTCCGCAATTTAGTGGGGAGCACCTCCAGCTGTTCACTCAGAGTTTCCTGTCTCTGTTCAGAAAATTTTCCCCAAGTTTTGGGTGGCAAAACTGAAATTAAGTTGCTCGGGCCATTTTCCATCTGTTAGTGGAACACCTTAGAACGTTAGCTGGTTCTTTAGGACGATATGTTGATGTGTTTATTAACTATTTTATAACTGATAGTTCCTTATACTATTGAGCTTCCTAATAAAATTATGCTGTGGAGAATTGAATCGTCAAACTAACGGCGTGTAATATAGCAATTTATATAATAAAGGTGAAAAAAAGTTTCTTATTTCACTCATGTGGCGTCATCTTAAAAGTGAGCAATGAAATGAAACAAAAGTTTGAATTTTGATCAATCACCGCCGGATTACGGAGCGAAATTATCGGGGAAAAAATTATCAAATCCGTTTTATCGCGCGATGTGCATTTATCTTGTGGAGCTATTGATAGCAACAAAGCCATGAACAGTGGACAATCACAACACAAAATGGAGGGTTCTTCAAAGCGTTTTGGTGATGCATCAAATGTGCAAATTGATCTTATCATTAGGAATTTTAAAACACAGAAACATATAGACATTGTTTATGTTATCTTATTTTTTTTTCCTCGGTTGGTATTAGAAAATCGAACAGTAGCGATTGTAATAGCCGACTTTTGTCGATTTCAGCCTCAAGGTTTCTGAATATAATAGATATTATAAGTATAACATTTTATAAAAGTGTTAATATTCTGTGCGCGAGTTTCAAATATTTGTTACTTTTATTCTTATTTTAATCATGAAATAGTCCTAAACCCGTATTTTGCTCTTCTCTGTTGGCATTAATGACAATCGACATTCTTCTGTCGCAAAACTGCTTGAAAAGGTTAAGTACAAATATACAATTATTGCAATTTTGTAAGTCAAGTTTAGAGAAATTATATTTAAATTCTTATTTTATTCGTGAAATAGTGCTAATAGATATCACTCGAGGTTTTGAGATTACCGATACATTCGCGAATGTAGTGATATTACTTGTGATAATTATATTAAACAGTACACCTACGATCCTGATACCCTCCCAAATGGCAAAGGCGCCAGTGTTAGAAATTGCTCCAAATAAGGTTGTCGGTAATCGTCATAGAAGTATACAAATTACTGAGTAAATGAGCACTAACGTTTACGATACATGGTATCGGAACATGTATTACAACAATAGTTTGTAGGACGATGAACTTCATTATCGCGTTAACCAATGATTTACATCCTGTGGAATAAAATTCTCCCATATTGAACGGTTTATAGTAACTTGTGCTTTATTTGTTTACACATTATGTTCTTGCAGAATATTCGTGGTATTAATAAGCAGTTATATTTTCGAGTGCCACCAATTACCTATGACTACCAGACTCTCTCTCGGCGTCATGAGAGGAGAGGTGGACAGATGCCTGATGAACAATTTCAGTAGCCATCAGCAAAGGACTGCCAAGGAGTTTACCAGACAATAGCGAATGGTTTTTTTTTTGTTTATTTATTTACGTACGCTCTTTAACATCTCAGGTCATCAGCGTCCTATTCAATTCAGGACGTGAAACGACCGACAAATTTTGCTCAGAGGCCTCTTCTTTCAGGCTTGAGGTTCTTTATCGTGCCGTAAATGTACGACACGGGACCCACGGCTTTACTTCCCTTCCGAAGGAAGCCATACTTAGGTTTATTACGCCCGATAAAATCCATCACCTTGGCCGGGGTTGAACCCGCGATCTTGGGTTTAGGAGGAAAGAATGGTTACCAATACACCACCAAAACCGACATTTGCGAATAATGAATATATAAACAACAGGCATTAACATAGCGAACATCATGTGCTTAATTTTGTTATTAATGCCCAGCTCCTAACCAGCTATTGAACCAAAGATAGACCTTTCGTGATTGATATTCTCATCAAGTTGTTAAATTCTATTTCGTTCAATAAAGATATAAATGAATGGAATGAAAGTCTTACTGACCTGCAACAAGCAGAAAATCGTGAAGCATACGAGCACGGTCTTGGTTGCCATCTTGTCGAGTTGATAGGCAATGCGGGTGCGGAGCGCCCTGCCTCTCCTATATATATAGCATGTCCTTGGATGAACCGTGACCTTACAGAAGAGCATTAGCTTGGGATGAGTGGATTCAAACTGTTCTTCAACAGTACAGATAACAAACGTGAACTTACTGCTGGCCTCTAAATGCTACAAAAATTTTTATTAAGCATTTTGCTGACATTGAGTTTTGAAACCATTTGAAAATTAATTTGACTATTTGTTAACCCTTTATTGAATAAATATCATGTGATCATGACTGTCCATGGTCTCCCACTTGCAGTGTTGTTGGTAGAGAGCCAATAGTGGCTCTATTTGCATGAAAATGTATAATTTTTTCCCCCTTGGTAAATAGATTATGACAGCATAATGTCAGTAATACCAAGAATATATATGTATATGTATATGTATAATTATATATATATATTCCTTATACTACTACTTGTGCCTGTACTTCATACAATATTGAAAAGGTAATAGGAGTTCATATATATGTCTGCTGGGATTCCCATTGGATGAAAAATATTTCATTTACGAGGTTAGGTCCTTAAGTTTCCAGTCTAATCATTTACTAGGTATGATAAAAACAAAAACTATATTTCACTTTTCAATATAGTTACCTTTTATTGCAATACACTTCTCACATCTTTGAATTAACATTTCAACCCTCCCCCCCCCCCCAAATAGTCAGAAGTCTTGTCTGCAAAATGGGCATAAACAGCATCCATCACTTCTTCGTCACATTTAAATTTTCTTCCTCGAAGGTCCTTCTTGAGTTCTGAGAAGAGGAAATAGTCACTGGGAGCTAGATCTAGGCTGTAGGATGGATGGTCGATTTCCTTGAAGCTACATCTTCACAGATTCCTTTGCAACAAGCTGTGTGCACAGGCGCGTTATCATGAAGAAGGCGCACACCACCACTCAGCTTTCCTCGCCTTTTCTCTTTGATGGAAGTACCTAGTCTATGTTTAGGCCAACGCACCACTCTCCATTTACTGTGATGTTCCTCTGCTTGAAGTCAATGAAGAGTATTCCTTCACAGTCCCACAAGATTGTAGCCAAGATCTTTTTGGTTGACTGAGTGACCTTGGCCTTTAGAGGCGGTTCTTCACCAGGTTTACGCCTGCCACTCCATTGATTTTCTTTTGGACAAAGGATCATAGTAGAGGACCATAGCTTCATCTCCTGTAACAATGGTTTGCAGAATTTCTCCCTCGTTGCCACGGCAGAGCTCCAAAAATGTCTCACAGCAGATTACTCGTTGCTGCTTTTGGACTGAGGAAAGAAGTCTAGGCAGCAATGTTGCATTAACCTTATTCATGTTTAAATGTTCATGAATAATTCGAAGGATTGTTGTTTTAGAAAGGTCCAACCTTGATCCTATTTCTGTAACTTTGGGCCGTCGGTCTTCCATAATTTCTCCTTCCACAAGAGCGATGTTTTCAGGAGTGAGCACCTCCAAGAGCCGACCTGCACGCTCTTCATCTTCAATGCTTTCTCGATCCATTCGAAAATGTTTGGCTATTCTTTTACTGTAGAATATGAGGGGGATGCTTCCCCATATACACCGTCCAATCGCTGTTTAATTTAATTTGGAGTAAAGTCCTCCTTTTGTGAAGAACTTAATAACAGCTCGATACTCCATTATGAACATGTCACAATCTTCTACACCTGGCCTTCTTTATGCGACTATATCTGAACAACCTAACACAGCAAACGGAAGTTACAGCTGCAATCATTTACTTAACAGATAAGGTATGACACCAGATAAGGGCTTTATGAAGGTGATAATACTTATCGGCGAGGGCGGAAACTTATGGACTTACCCTTATGTCATTTGCAATCAGTATGCTTTGGAGAAAATCTAAAAATCATCCAACAATTATTATTTCTGTTAAATGAAACATTTCTCAAATTAAAGATATAATAAATGTTCTTAATTTGCCATTGGCAAAAAGGCTTGGCTCACCAATTGAGGGTTTTTCTATGTCGTTACCGCAAATAATGACATTTCAGGCTCATGTTTAACTCATGATGACAATGATTTATTAACGGAATCTCAAGAAGATCTTATCGAACTTACTCTAGGTTTCAACTTTTCCAAAAGTAATTTGAAATTTTAACCTCCAGGCTGAAAGCATGGACTCTGCTGCAGTAAGATACAAGAATATTTTTATTGTGTGCATCATAGACTATTTTTCTGAAGATAATGGCGTGAATTTTTAAATGATGTCATATACGAATGTCCATCATCAAAATCAGTTTTCTGTCTTTCAACAATGACCAATCATCAGTTCATATATGAAAGAAATGTAAGAAAATATGTCATTGTCAATCTTTGCAAAATCAATTGTTAAAATTAAGCCATTGTTCCACGCGTGAATAGAACAGCTGCGTTTATGTGTTTGAAACTTAAATTTCTCATTGAAAGAGGAGAAAAGTTCGTAGGCAGAAAGAACATTATTATATTGTGATTTTAACAACAATACTGTCTTCATAATTCAAAAGACCAATCAAATTGATCAATGAAACTTCTTTTTGACATAATAATATAAGCTAATGTAAAAGAAATTTTGGCATAGCGATAGCGAGAGAGAGAGAGGGGGGGGTATTGCGGTTAATCTTAAAAGATAAAGGACAATTAAACATTTTGTCCATGACGACAAAATGGAACAGCAATGAACGTATAAACATTTTCTGTATTCTTAAATTTTTTTTATCTACAAATATATAAAACTTACATGATTGAAATATTTTCCCAAAAGTTATTGAATGTAATTTTTCCTTTAAAAATTCTTGAAATTTCCTATAGTTTCCGAATAATTCATGCTTTTAACATTTTAGATTATTAATAAAGTTAAACAACAATAGTACAATTAAATCGAAAGCGTGGGGCTGTTAACTAATGTGATGCTATTCCTTTCAGAATTATGGGTAATTGCTAGGGGGGATTCTTAACCTCCTATATTACGTCCCTAAGTGCATAATACCAAATTGTATTGTTAATTATTCTAAATGGAAGTATGCACTATAAATATTAATAAATTATGAGGTAGATATTCCAACTGTGCACCCTCGATTTTTATTAGAGTATTATTTTTAGTGTATGAATTCATTAACGTAAAGCGTGTTTTAACAAAATCGTGGTAATTTAAAAGGAAATAAATTGTATTTAAAGTTTTACACCAAATAAGCAAGAATAAGCATTTTTTAAATAGTGTTTAATAACGCCGTTTTTACTACTGAGGCACCACAGGCGGTGGACACTGATGATACATCAAATGATATATTGGAGGATTTATTTTTAAGGAAGGAAACGTTCCAGGCCTTAGTTTAGGTTACCTTCCCGGCATTTTCCAGCTATGAAGACTGAGGAAAACGTGGAAAAAATCTCAGTCAGGGAGTACGGTCCTGACGGGATTCAAGCCCCAGACCTCCCGCTCACGAACCCGTGCCTTAACGACCCCGGCCACCCATGGCGGTAAGAATAAGCTTGTTATACATATTTTCTGTAATATGCTCAAAAAGTGAATCCAAACGCTCAAGTTGGGTACCTATACTTAAGTCAAAGCGTTAGACATATAAGAAAAATATTTTTGGGACTCCATTGACGTTTCATTTTAATATTCTTGTTTCAACTATTTAGTTCCACTAATATAGGAAAGAGCAAATAGTGTTTTGTATTTTTCACTTACGCTTTCATAAGATTAAAATAGTTTTTTTTAAATAGTTTGGTTTAGCAGTTATTACATATAACATGTTGCACAGTTTTAAAGACATGCTAAATTTAAGTGGCTCTTCAATATTATATCACTAGACCAGATGTTTCGTATTATTCTCGTGTTACTAAAATATTTCGGTTTAAACAAGACTGAAATAAAATTATTTAATTAACTAATAAATTATTAATGAAACAATATCATGAAAAAGTGTACCCTAGAAATATTTAACAGAGACTAAAAACATGACATGTAAAGACTGAAAAATGTTGAGTTTCTCCAGATATAAAACAGTTATCCAAATACAACCGCCATGCAAATGTTATATATCAGTTTATATTTTTTTTTTTTTAATTTCATGTACGTGTTTCTGCATGCGTAATTATTCGACCATAAACTGAACTTTCAAGACTAGAAATTATAGTTTTATAATAACTGCAAGGAATTTCACAAAATAATGTGGATTTACGCCATTGTAGCCATAAAACGCCTTGTAGTATATATACCCTTTTGACCAATAAGTTTAATTGATTGTGAACCTAACTTAAGTAAGAATAATGAATGAATATTAAAACGAAGAATAAAACAAGGCGGTTTGTTACTACCACAATGGAAGAAAATTAATATCATTAAGAAAGCAAGTGTATTTTGAACTACGGTCTTCGGTTGAACTAGGTTGCAACATTAGAGACAGAGGTTAGTATCGAAGTTCTTTTGGCAACTCTTCAAAACTCTGTTATCTTGAACAAATAATACATTACCGGAGTAGAAGGGAGGGGTCGGCTAGCTTTTGTGTGTGAAGTGAAATCATTGGAAATTGTTTTGTATGTCAATGAGCTGAAAATATTTCACTGTTCCACGAGTATAAAAATGTAAAGTTTTTGAGAAAAAGAAAAGTTATTCATCTGCTTTTTTGCTTATTGTCAAACAATATACATTATATTAAAAGAAGGTTTCTAAAATGTTACACTCTTATTTTCATTAAATTTTATACGAGTCTGATATTTAACGTAAAAGTGATTTTTTTGTACACAAATGAAAATAATTGATTTTTATAACTAACATATAAAGCCAGGTTAGATCTGAAATGCAAAATATCCTATCAAATAGAATTTTCTGGAGAAATTAGCTTTAAATCACAAAAATAATGCAAAGTGTATTAAATTACTATTTAAATCTATCCATGACAAATACTTTCACAAAAAAAAAAGTTGGAGAATTCAAAGGTGTATTAAAATTACCTGCAGATGAAACATTTTAGGTTCTCATGAAAAATGTAGTAGAAACACTTTTCATTCCTAATTTAAAAATATATACCCTAAAAACTTTTGTATATAAACGATATTAGGACTAAATTTAATTAGTTACTGGTTATAGTCAGCTAACAAGAGGGTAGGTCCATAAGTTTCCGACCTAGCATAAAACCCTTATCTAGTGTCATACCTTATCTGTTAATTAAATACTTGCAGCTGTTAACAACCGCTCGGCTGTATTCAGTTGTTATAGTTGCATAAAGAAGGGTATGTGTAGAAGATTGTGACATATTCAAAATGGAGTTTCGAGCTATTATAAAGCTCTTCACAAAAGAAGGACTTACACCAAATGAAATTAAACAATGACTGGACGGTGTATATGGGGAAGCATCCCCCTCATATTCTACCGTAAAAGAATGGACCAAATTTTTTCGAATGGATCCTGAAAGCATTGAAGACGAGGAGCGTGTAGGTCGACCCTTGGAGGTACTCACTCCTGAAAACATCGCTCGCTCTTGTGAAAGGAGAAATCATGGAAGACCGGCGGCTCAAAGTTTCAGAAATAGCAGCAAGGTTGGATATTTCTAAAACAACAGTCCTTCGAATTATTCATGAACATTTAAACATGAATAAGGTTAGTGCCTAGACTTCTTTCCTCAGTTCAAAAACAGCAACGAGCCATCTATTGTCAGGCATTTTTGGAGCCCTGTCGTGGCAACGAGAGAGAGAGAAGTTCTGCAAATCATTGTTACAGGAGATGAAACTATGGTCCTCTACTATGATCCCTTGTCCAATGTAGTGGCGTAAACCTGGCGAAGCAACGCCTCTAAAAGCGAAGGTCACTCAGTCAACCAAGAAGATACCAGTAACATTTGCACGCATTGGGGACAAATTTGAGACTCATTATACCGTATGCAACAGGATGGTGTACCACCACATTACAACTGAGATGTAAGAGCGTACTTTGATGACAATCTTCCAAGGCACTGGATAGAACGAAGAGGTCCGATTGAGTTTCCACCGCGTTCTCCGGATCTGAATCCGTTGAACTTCTACCTATGGGGAACTCTTAAGGATGTTGTATACCGTAGAAAACCAGCTACACTGACAGCACTTAGGGAAGAAATTGAAACGGCTTCGCTGCAATCGCTGAGGACACTTTCGTAAACGTTGCTCAATCAGTAGTTCAACGTACTCAGAAGTGTATCGACACCAGTAGTGGGCATTTTGAGCAACTGTTGTAACTGTAAAAGTGTAAGATGATAGTGCTCATCATTTTCTGTTTGTGTGAATTCAGTTTTGTTATGTTAGCTCAGTGTTTTCCTTGCTTGAAGTGTGTGTACATTTTTGGCACCTAAAGTCTTCATGGAATCATCAATTATGGAAGTATATATCGATAAATCAATGAATTGTTTACATGGCACAAATGCCAACTGAAAAATTTCTAGTAGATTTTAGGATTTTTTTTATAGTTATGCTAGGTAGAAATTTTGGAAGGATGGGGAGATTTTACTGCAGAATTGCAGTGCTGAAATTGTGTTTCATTTTGGTAACACTCTGTGAAAACGAGTCAGCGAATTGTTTAATAAAGGAATCTAAATAATTATAATGCCTGTATTCCTGGCGACTTTTAATGTTGTGTCAACATTTAAGGCTTTTACCGAGAAACAATCTTTCACATTTTCATCCAATTATTGTGATTTTCTTGGTTCTTATGCCATAGCTCTCAAACTACGATTGACGTCTTTGGATTATGTGAAAAACAAATTCAGTTAATTCAAAATACAGTTTTAATTGTTTCCCCCAGAGCTTCACTTGCTAGTAATGTGTGAAGATGCCTACAGCATTCATTCTTTGGTGGATTTCCGTCAACTTCTTTCCTTCCTTTATAGAGAATTAAATGGTTTTTATTTTCACGAGGAAGATATGCCATGCCTTGGACTCTTATTTGCACTGTGTACATAGAATGACTTTCTATAAACGGAGTAAACTTGTAGGCGCATTCCTTACGAAGCGACACACACACACACACACACACACACACACACACACACACACACACACACACAATAGAGAAGAAACTAAATGACAAAGAGTATATACTGAAGATATACGCCGATGGCAACAAAAACGATGCAAGTTTGGGGACGGGAGTAATTATGTACATTAATAATATGCTAGTTCATCAACAACTACGGTATAAGCTGCACCAAAATAATCAAGTCAAGCAGTTGGCTATATTGAGAGCCCTGGAATAGTTGGAAAATATAGACAATGTAACCTTTAACAAACGAACAGCAGCAATCCACAAGGATAGTCATATTATATTAGATTTAATTAATATCCACACAAAACATAGTAATCTCTGTGAAAGAATAAGGAAGAAGTTAAAATCACACCAACAAAAACACTGGGAAATGCATTTTACTTGGGTTAAAGTACACGTTGGCAATGAAGGAAATGAAACAGCAGACCGACTCACTAAATAAGCAGCGAAAAGCAGGAACCTGCCAGTGGATTATCGTGCACTCATTCCGAAATGTGAAGGGAGGAATGAATTAACAGAAGAAAGTCGGCGACATTGGGAAACAGAGTGGCAAATGACAACGAACAGTGTAACTACAAAATATAAAGGCTAAAAACCCTAGACCCCAATATTACAACGATCCTCTGAGGACACGGAAGATTTGTAGCCTACTTTCATCGCTTCAAAATAGCAGAGAACGCATCATGTATATGTACGGTGGAACACATCCTTGGGATTGCAACATCTTGAAGAAAAAGCGAGAAATATTCCGGAAAGATGTTGAAAAAATAACTAGACGATGGCCAATAGACAACATTTAACTTGTTCTAAAATATAACAAACAGTTTAAAATTTTGCAAACACTATCAATTTTCACAATTTTCAAATTAACACAAATTGACTAATAGGCTAGAAAATGTGGTGATAATGTAAATACTGTAAAAGCAATTTCGACAATCTTCAAAATGTGACGATTAGGTTATAATAAGAATATAACAGTGTAAAAATAGTATTAAGGATAACATGTAACAATGAAATGATAGCAATGTGTGCAGAATTACCAATTATTAAAGTACTAGAGCATGCAGTAAATGAAGATAAAACACACCCAAACACATGTTCACGAAAAAACTTATATTTCTGTAACAAGATATTTGCATTTTCCACATACGCAACATATATATATATATATATATATATATATAGGATAAAATAGGTTAAATATATCACTGTTCTTCAAACTATGGGTTGCAACCCCTTTGTGTTTCGCGGATTTTGTTTTGATTTTCGTTTAATTGGATTGCAACGTTCAGATTTTATTATCAAGAATGTTTTCCGAGTAAAAACAGCCAACAGTACGTGTTTCACAAACATCTATCTCGGTTCAAGTAATTGTTCTGTGATGTTGGTAACTTGTTGAGATAAAGTGGGAAGGGCGGTGCATTACTGTCAATGTAGTCATGTACTTTACAGCCTACTTGCTGACCTGCGTTATATTTAATCCTTTACTCTCTTTACACTTAAAATAAACATAATAACTGAAGATATAACGGAGTAATTAGTAATTTTTGTACAATGATTTTGTTACTGCTTGTCATCTTTGGGTTTTATTTAGTAAAATATCACTTACAAAATACGCTATGCCTTTATGAGTAAGTTTTGAATGCATTTATGATAAATTGTTCTTGTGCAACATCAGCATAATATTCCATTAGAGCTGTATAGACCTAAAATAAATAAAATAATTGCTATCTTAAGAGACTTTAAAGCAGCACTACAAAGTATATTAATACAGTTATCCACCGACATTCACCATAAATGAAAATGAAAACTGTATCATACAATTCAGATCAGAAATGCAGAAATAGTTTTACAATGCATTCCGAGCCATGTGGGATTGAAAGTGAATGAGATTGCTGATGTTTCAGCAAAAAAAGGAGTTGTCATAAAATTAAAACCACCTTTTGAATTAGAAATTCCCTCTAACTTAAAGGACAACCATATGAAGATCTAAATACTTTCAAACATCTTTTACTGAAATAAAAAAAAAAAAAAAATGCAGTTGCCCAATTCCGCTTAATTGTTGGGCATGATTGCCTGTAAAACCTCTCTTCAGGATGAAATTAATCAAAAAGAGTCACTGCCCACTGTGTAAGGATGTTAATATTATCTTAAACAAAGAACATTTACTGATATGCAGCCAACTTGATAGCAACAACAAATGAAAAATAATTTGACAACACTTTATTGGGCAGCTAGGGAAAAATGATAAATATTACCCGCTAGCAATCAACCAACATTTCGATGTATAGAGACATATCATTTTCCTACATTCTGTGACTGAATATAGCACTGTAGGATCCGCTATCCCCCTTTGTATAGTTTGTTGCATCTCGAACTCAGGACGACAAAGCCACTTGCACAGTTTCTCACTTGCTTCACTTGGAACAAGTACTCGCTTGCATTGGACTTTGCTCGCACCTATACAATGCACATGACAACGTTGCAAATTAACCCCCGTCTCTTTTCTGTGCAGAATAAGCAGACGGCTTCATTCTCAGCTGCATGGGAGTTTAGTAGACATTAGGCATTTACGAGGGTACGTCCATACGTTTCGGGCCTAACCATTTTCTAGGTATGATAAACACAAAAACTATATTTCACTTCTCAATACAGTTACCCTTTATTGCAATGCACTTCTTCTATCTATGAATTAACATTTATCCCCCCCCCCAAAATAGTCAGAAGTCTTGTCAGCTAAATGGGCATTAACAGTATTCGTCACTTCTTTGTCATACTTAAATTTCCTTCCTCGAAGGTCCTTCTTGAGTTCTGAGAAGAGAAAATAGTCACTGGAAACTATATCTGGACTGTAGGGGGAATGGTTGATCTCCTTGAAGCCACATATCTTCACAGTTTCCTTTGCAACAAGAACTGTGTGCACAGGCGCGTTGCCGTGAAGAAGGCGTACACCACCACTCAACTTTTCTTGCCTTTTCTCTTTGATGGAAGCACGTAGTCTGTGCAGTAGGCCCGCATAGTACTCCCTATTAACTGTGGTGTTCCCGCCCTTGAAGTCAATGAAGAGTATTCCTTCACAGTCCCAAAAGATTGTGGCCATGATCTTCTTGGTTGACTGAGTAACCTTGGCCTTTAGAGGAAGTGCTTCGCCACTACATTGATTCTCTTTTGGACAAGAGATCATAGTAGAGGACCATAGTTTTATATCCTGTAACAATGATTTGCACAACTTTTCTCTGGTAGCCACGGCAGAGCTCTAAAAATGCCTGACAACAGATGACCCGTTGCTGCTTTTGGACTGAGGAAAGAAGTCTAGGCACCCATCTTGCACTAACCTTATTCATATTTGAATGTTCATGAATAATTCGAAGGACTGTTGTTTTAAAAAGGCTCAACCTTGCTGCTATTTCTGTAGCTTTGAGCTGCCGGTCTTCCATAATTTCCCCTTCCACAAGGGCGATATTTTCAGTAGTGAGCAACTCCAAGGGCCGACCTGTACGCTCTTCGTCTTCAATGCTTTCTCGACCCATTCGAAAAAGTTTGGCCCATTCTTTTACGGTAGAATATGAGGGGGATGCTTCCACATATACACCGTCCAATCGCTGTTTAATTTCATTTGGAGTAATTCCTTCTTTTGTGAAGAACTTAATAACAGCTCGAAACTTCATTTTGAACATGTCACAATCTTCTACACATAGCCTTCTTTATGCAACTATATCTGAACAGCTGTACATATTTACAGCTGCAAGAACCAAGAATCGGTTGGTAAATATAATAGAATAAATGGTATTTATTAATAAAGGTTTGAAAATTATTGAGTCAATGCGCACTTTCAAGATTTTATAATACTGTTAACGATTACCTCCATGATCTACTGGTTCTAGGTTCAAATTCCGGTCAAGGTTTCTTTAGGAGTTTTTCCTTGCCCTGAATGCTTTAAGACCCCAAGGACTTCGAGCACAGTTGCGCTATCATTAATTGATTTAATTTGATCCCTATAGAATTACAGCTATAGTATTCAGTCCACAATCTGCAGACGGCACCAGAAGACAATAAATAAAGTATTTAAAGGAAAATACTGTTAGGAAACTCTGTATGGAAGCGAATATTTTATTTTAAAAAAACATTGAAGAAAGCAGCTGGAAGCGGCACGAAAGAGATTTCTTTGTCCACTTTGGGGTCACAAGACCAAATGACCCAGCTGGGTTGACCATTATGTGTATAATAAACGACATAAAGAACAGCACAACTAAATGGAGATGACATGTCAACAAAAAGGCAGAGAATCGTCTACCAAAAATGTTCTGCAGTACACTTCCTATAGGAAGAACAGAAAGAGATGGCTGATGAAAATATGTATCTTGCAGCGGAACGTGGAAATGAGTATTCAGAACTTGATGGAAAGAAAGAGCAGCACCAATATTTAATAAGCAATCGCTGAGGACACTTTCACAAACGTTGCTCAATCAGTAGTTCAACGTACTCAGAAGTGTATCGACGCCGATGATGGGCATTTTGAGCAACTGTTGTAACTGTAAAAGTCTAAGATCATTTTCTGTTTGTGTGAATTCGCTTTTATTATGTTAACACAGATTTTTCTTAGCTTGAAGTGTGCATACATTTTGGCACCCTCATGAGCTAACACTCAAAATTCACATTCGGCAGATCCCAATGTTGAAAGTTGGGCTTTGTCGTGGCTTAGACAAACGCTTTCCAAGAATTTTCCGCTCCCCCATTTCACTGCATTACAGGATCGCTGGACGGTTTCTGCCCCGACGTCTAGTAGTCATTTTGAAAGACTCAAGTACCAGTATCGAGGTGTTCTAATAGGGACCTCGTCTATGTAAGTGTCCCGTCGCTCCTGGGTACTGGTATGTGTTCCCTCGCCTCATTCCTTCCTCCTAGCGGTACCTCCATTCTTGATTGGTTCGTTTTATTTAAGGACGCTCTTTAACATCTCAGGTCATCAGTGTCCCATTCAATTCAGGGCGTGAAACGGCCGACAAATTTTGCTCAGAGGCCTCTTCTTTCAGGCTTGAAGTTCTTTATCTTGCCGTAAATGTACAGCACGGGACCCACAGCTTTACTTTCCTTCCGAAGGAAGCCATACTCAGGATTTTTACGCTCGAAAAAATCCATCGATCCTGGCCGGGTTTGAACCCACGATCTTGGGTTTAGAAGGCAAGTATGGTTACCACTACACCACCAGGACCGACACCTCCATTCTGAGTGTACGTACTAACGCCCAGCTTTGAGCAAGGCTGAAATACCGAATTATCCTCCTTTGCCCTTATCAATCCAATCTATTTGACAAATGAACTAACTGCATGTATGAAATTAATTTCATTTTAGTTATCTGAGAGAAATGCGGACATAAATTCTGTATTAATAAATATTTATTTAGCACACTTAGTATCAATTAACTAATAAGTATATTAATATATTTACATTTCAATAGAAGTGCTGCTAGTGTAGCTGGTTTTCTACGGTATACAACATCCTTAAGAGTTCCCCATAGGTAGAAGTTCAACGGAGTTAGCTCTGGAGAACGCGGCAGAAACTCTTCGTCCTATCCAGTGCCTTGGAACTTCAACAACATTCTCGGTTTTCCAATACCACTTCAAAATTGCTTTCCGTTGTTCAAATGACAATCTTGGCTCCATTTTGTTGTAGTCACGCTGGCATAACATAATGTGAGTCACATCTGTTTACAGAACATCATACTACACATTACGGTTGTTTTTTCGTTCAACTTTGAAATATATTAAATAGATATCTACTGTGAAAGTGTATATACATTTGTTTGGCACCTCGGTATAAATATGTATATTTTGCCTGTATTCATTCTTTGTATAAAACTACGCACATTTTTCGTGAAAGTATAGCTACTAATGACGACTGGAGGTACATTCGCAACGTTTGGGGTATTCATGTGACGTTATAATTAAGAAGTGCTTCTTTTTCTATTTACTTAGTTTTAAAATATCCAGGGGCAATACGAAACACGCTGCTGACTTCAGCGCTAGTATTTCAAAACCTCCTCGCTTAATGCCCGAAGAAAATGTTAATATTTTTGTAGCTTTAACTCAACCCGTCATATTTATTATCTTTGGAAACAAAACCATCCTAAACTAAATGCATGCACAGAAAGGTCATATTGATTATTTTATTACAATATATTCAGTGTTCCTTTATTGCTTTTAATCTCTCACAATTGAAGTCAGTATATGTGTACAGGATGGTTGCATTTTTATTTAAATCAGGGTACATTTTGCACACATTGAAATGCTCTGTAGTACTCTTCCTTGATTTGTAAAGTATTTTTAATAATGGTGAATGGAGAGGTCATGCATTTTTAATTAGATGCCAACGGCGTCACATAGAAGGTCATTGAAGTCATTCTGATAACCAGCTGTGTGACCCATTGCGCTTATTTATGACAATGGGAAAACCGAAGGAACTTTCGACTACGATAAGTCATGAATTTTCTAATCGTACCACATTTCTGAACCGAACATTTGGCTAGTTTATTCTTCCTTCAAACATACAGCGTTATTCAAAAGCCTGCGATTAGCATAACACATTAATATTACTTTGATCCTTTAAGTTATTTGGCACTGGAATGTTAATGGTGCCAGATAAACCTAAATGGCACACACACGCTCACACTATAGGGTAGCCAAATTGAATGCAATTGAAGGGCACAGGGAGAAAAACCAACAGTCGGAAAAAAAAAACAACTTAAAATTATATATTGGTAGCACTGCGTAATTCTCAGTCAACTGTTTCATCGTGTCAAAACCGGTCCTGGTGGTGTAATGGTAACCATACTTGCCCCGTAGACCCAAATCGCGGGTTCAAACCCGGCCAGGATCGATGGATTTTTTCGGGCGTAAAAATTCTAAGTATGGCTTCCTTCGGAAGGGAAGTAAAGCCGTGGGTCCCGTGTCGTACATGTCGTATTGTCGTACGAACGAAGAACCTCAAGCCTGAAAGAAGGGACCTCTGAGCAAAATTTGTCGGCCGTTTCACGCCTTGATTGGAATGGGACGCTGATGACCTGAGATGTTAAAGAGCCTCCGTAAATAAAACAAAAAAGCAAACAAATCATGTTAAATTATTATAAGGGAAAAACCAACACATTCGCCACCTTCTTGATATACAGAGTATGTTTAAGTTATTATTGTAATGTTATGTTTGAGATTATTGTATTATCTTTCCTTTTATTCTCATCACTTGCTGCATTCGAGACAGAAAGTGATATTTAGAGATAAACTCAAAAAGACTTGACAAAGAGAACCATATAGATATCTCTCTAGGTTTAGAGAGTAATGTCTGTGAACACACGTCCATATTTTGTTTCTGTTATTGCATAATGCAATTTAAATGAATTTAATAGGCCTATGTGTATTTTTGTCTTGCAAAATTCAGGGGAGAAACCAACGTAGTCCAACCACAACTTAATCAAATAATTTATATGTCAAGTAAAATAAAGTAATGTTTCTGTAGTTTCAGGTCGAAACAACCGGTACTGTACTAACATTTAAAAAAATATTGTCACTTGGAAAAGTCCAAAGGTATACGAGTTTACGTGTTTCAAGTTTTTTTTTCTCTCCTGTAAAATGCAGTTTTTGAACTCTGTTGTTTATTTCGCTGTACTCTTCAATTTGTTCAAAGGGCTGAAGATCAATTACACTGGCAAAGGACGCTAAAATCTTGAAACATTTGTCTACCCTGAAAAAGTTTCCTTTAGAAATATTCTTACCATGGATTTTCGTGTTTGATTATGACTTCAGTTACAATTTGTAATGGAACTGGAGATCATTGAATTCTTTTTTGTACAACAATAATTTTCTTTCCATTTATAGTGTTTAGACCAAAGGCCTACTTCGTGCTTTTATGAACTGCTATGGCTACTTATTTTTTTTTTTAAACCTCCAATAACCTCCGGTAACAAGAAGATAAATGTGAATCACAAAATGGTTTTATTACCTAGAGTTAAGTACAGTCATAGTTACTTTTCTACATAGTCACTGTGAAGATTAAGACATTTATTATATAGATAGACGAGCTTTCCAATAATCTCTTCATAGAAGGTTGCCGCTAACATATGGAGATGGTCTTTTTGGAACCCTGTGTGCACAAAGTTTTCGATAGTGTAGGTGTTCTGTAGCAATCGTGTACGCTCTGTCCGGAAATTCTACTGATAACTCACTGATGGCAAACCTCAGTCCCTCTCAAACCATTTGATCAATTCGCTGAACACTAGCGTCCTTGTCCACCTTCATCATGAACATCAATTAAATTTCCTACACCATTTACGCACAACACCCTCACTCATACAACTTGCACCATAAACACGGCTCATTCTGCTGCACTATTCCCTTCTGCCAGTAGAAAGCGAATGACGCTTCGCAACTCACACTTGGCGGGAAAATCAATCATGCCGGCCATGTTGAAGTGCTTGTAGCTCAGCCTCGGCGGACGTTATGGTGGGGTAGTAGCGCAGTAGTAAAGTGCGCAGATCCGCCTCCTTATGCTTGTCTGGTCACGTAGCAGAGCGATCGGAGGTTGAAAAAAAATAAATAGATCTCGTACATGAGCCGAAAGTCCACTTATGAATATTTTCATTGCACAACCCAGCTTTAGTTGACTTGAACCTGAAATTGCTTGAAGTAATAGTACAATAATAGCTTTCTCATTAATATATTCTTTAGTGCATCAGGGTAAATGTCTCTTAACCACTTCTCTCACATTATAAAATGTTTGTTAAAACAAATATGTTTTTATCATAATCTGAAATTTTTAATTTCTGTGTCGCTTTAGGTATTTTGAGAACACTAAGTGAAAAAGTAACTGTTTTAAACTCACACTTTAAATGAATGCCCAAAATTTTCAGTTACAGTAACTTTTTTTTCGATAATTATTGCCTCAATGAAAGACAATTGGGAAGTTTTGATTTACGGCAGTCAAAGTCAAAAGATTTCCGCCAGGCGAGCTAATCGATCACAAACATGAAACATAACTTACATAGGTACATACTAATCAGGCGTTAAAATTATTGGATTTCGTGGAACCGGTTATTAAACGTAGAATTTAATTTAAAGGTAACTTTTGACAAAAAGGAAGAACTGAAGTTTAATACGAAATTCACTAACTTTTACCGTTGTAATAAACATTGCAGCAGTTTAAAATTACTCTGCACATAGCCGTTTAAAATACTCGTATTTATAAAATTGGTGCACGGAAAGAACTATCTAGATTTTTTTTCTTTCCTTCAGGAAAGATTCGTCAGGAATCCATTTAAAGGACATGGGACAGTAGATTAAATTACAGATGGCTGTGGCCGTTATGTGGCATTTCTTTTTTGTAGGGGAACTTTGTGAAGATAAGCCAGAAAAACCCGTGCTTGATTGCTTGAAGGGTTTCCATTTAAATAAACAAAAAGTTCAATTCAGTTTTCCTGGACTGAAAGCGAGACAAAGAAAGGAGATATAAGGAAAAGAATACGGAAAATAAAAGGAGGGAAACAAAAAAAGATATGACGATCGCCAGTTTACGATTTAGCAATGAAGAATAGTTGCGATAAAGCGGAATTGAAACTGTCGACGTTATCATTTGTTTGTCAAAGAGCGCGCCAAGTCGGTGCATCTCGTCAGCATTTGAACATCGACCAGCAAGAGTGGAAGATTACAGCCGAGATATGGCGCTGAGAATGCTGGCAGTTTTAGCCATAGTAGCTCTGTGCGTATTGCAGGTGAGTTGGAATTGTTTACTGTGTAGTATTAAAACCAGAATGCCTGGCTAAGGACTCGTGAGCGAGAGGTCTGCAGTTCGATTTCCACCAGTATCGTCCTCCCTGACTGAGGTTTCGTCCAGATTTTCCTCATTCCCTATAAATGGCAAGTGCCGGGGTGGTATTTATAGTAGGCTTGATATGCCTTTTTTCTGCTTAAAAATACCTTGCCAATTTTTTATTTCGTCTCGTGCATCATGCACCCTATATTATGTACAGTGATAAAAACAAGCGTTAAACACTACTCAATATAACAAAACAAAAAACAATGCCTGCAAAGAGGAGGGTTTTTTTTTTTTTTTTTTTTTTTTGCGATATACACTTGGGTTCTATTGTTTACAATTGCTAGATTTAATCTACAGCATTCACTTTTGTTACTCTTGTTAGACGTTATGCGAATACTCTAATGGATATTTCCTTTCCATGAATTTTACGCTCTCCTCTTTCGCGAGGTGGGCGGAGGATTTATAGTTTACACCAGTGATTCCCAACCTTTCTGCGTTTGCGGCACCCTTGGAAATGAGATTAGAAATTCGGGGCACCCCTGTTAATTTTTTTTTAAATAGGAACATGTTAAACTATTTAAATTTTTTTTTTTATCTTTCACTGTGTTACATTAATATGTTAATGTTGAAATAAACACTCTATAACAAACATAAGAATTTAGTTCCTTTTGTAATAATAAAACTTAACATGCAATTTATGGCATACTATACAAATATTTAATATACACTAAGAAATATTAAATTAAACAAATGCAATTTGAAAAGTAGAGGACCAGAATGTAATTATAAATCATTAAAATAGAATTTGTATTATTAATGTGAGATTTGTGATTGATTGTGAGAAGAGAGCACAAATGTTTGATATTATTATTATTATTATTATTATTATTATTCTAATTGCCGTTCTTGCAGTAGTCTAACAACGTTGATAAGAAAGTTCGCCACATAAAAACTGCTTAGTGTCGTATAGATGTTATTTCGTCCTTCTTTTGTTTTTGTTCAAAATAAAGTCGATCAAACAGTAAGAAGCCTTCTGTAGCAGAGTTATTCTGTTCTCCATACTCTCTGAGATGTATATCGATCGAGCAATGCAATCTCTTATTTGAGTGCTCATCAGTTTCATTTTCTATTGTTGGATGGAAGTTTATTCGGTTGGCTTTTATAATTTTTGTCCGTGTTTAGTATGCTATCCTCACACCGTCATAATGGGCAAAGAATGCGCTAGAGTTGTTATTAGATTCAGTGAGTCTTAGCTCTCGATCGCTTTAAGCTTAGTACGAAGAGGCGAGTACTCTTGGTTTCCCCTTTCATAGGCCTTGCACTTGTCATCATTGATGGAACTTTGCAATCCAACTTGATACAGGAAAAGTGCTGCACGAACTCGTAAAAACTTGGTTCGTTTCATTTGTTTTTGTATTCAGATACACTCTTCATGACCTTCCCTTGTGGTACACATGCATGAGCAGGACTCAAGTCCGCCTTGTTGACTCTCAACGAGGGTCTTTAAGACCTGTCCGGCAGCAATATCGGAGTAATGAGCTGTTTCATAAGAGCTTAATGGGCACTGTGCTTTGGTTCCATCTGTGAACAACATGCTCTCGATTTACCAGCATACATCGTCATCAAAAAGCCTCATCGGTTCGGGTTCTTTCTAATCCAGTTATTCCATGAGACAGAGAGGAATGGCATTGACCTGATTTGCGGACTCTTCCAGATCGGGTTCCTTGTCATTGGAGTTTTAGAGGCTGAAGATTTCTTACATATCTGAACTTGATCAAGGGCTTCGTTTCATAGAGTGCAATTTTTCCGTCTTCCACACACGCTCAGTAACATTGTTCGTCACAATGGGGTTTTCTCCAACCCTTTCAGCTTCTAAGGTTGTATGAACACATCGATAGAATCTATTTATGTCCACAGGTCCCAACATTTCAGAAACCAATCCAAAAAACTGCTTTCATTCACTTCCGAATTCCAATCAGTATGCGAACCTTGTTTCGTTTAGTCTTACCCTGCAAATACCGTGAGGGGAACAACTATTCTCCAAAGTAATAAATCTACCGTTCCATTCATTGGTGAAACGTACAGGTAGGCATTTATGCTGTCTTTGATCGTATCTTTTCAGCCCTGTATATCTCAGTAAAGTCATCTTTCAATATGTCGGTCATGGTGACCTCATAGACCCAGGTTCGCGGGCTCAAATCCGGACAGAGTCGGCGTAAAAATCTAAACTTAATGTATGGCTTCCTTCGGAAGGGAGGTAAAGTCCTCGATATGGCACATTAAAGAATCTCAAGCCTCCGAGAAAATTTATGGGCCGTTTCACTGGATGGGACGCTAATGACAAGAGATGGACGAATAGTGTTTAACGCCCGTTTTTGCTACAGAGACACCACAGGCGGTGAACACTTTTGATGAGATGAAATGATATATTGGGAAAGGATTTTTTAAGGAAGGAAACGTTTCAAGCCTAAGTTTAGGGTACTTCCCCGGCATTTGCCATTTATGAGGACTGAGGAAAACTTGGAAAAACCCTCAGCCAGGGAGGACGGTCCTGGTGGGATTCCCAAACCTCCCGCTCACGAGTTCGCGCCTTAATGACCTTGGCCAATCGTGACTGTTTGACAAGAGATGATGTTACATAAGCCAAATAAATAAATAATACGTAAATAATGCTGAAACTAATAATAATAATAATAATAATAATAATAATAATAATAATAATAATAATAATTCCGACTATCCTTATTTTATATGAATACAATTACAACGAATAAATTTCAATTTACTTAAAATAACATAAATACCGTTAAATGCATCGAATTTAATGAATTATTACAAAAAAGTGTCGAGTTTATGCTCATATTGTTATTAATAGATTTTCGACTTTCAGATAATTTCTGAACCAAAACTTTTAAACGTTTTAAGGCGTACATTACAAATGGTTGTTATGAAAGTTACTGGTGTCCAAATGAAAGCCAGATGTTCACTTGTTATGTGGGCTAATTTTATTTCGCCTTAAACTGCAGTTCATACACCATATTTGTGTTATGAAAAAGCAATTATTAGTGAGAGATATAGACATAACGGCTTGTATGGTCGAGATTAATCTTAAGGAATTCCAACCCTCTCTTTAAAGTTATGAGTTCGGTTTCCAACTATGACAAGCAAAAGGATGGATATCTGAATATTATCTGCCAAAGATTCGTGACTTTCAAACACTCGTAGAAAATCATGGTTCATATGTTTCTTTTGAAGAATTCTCCCGCAAGTGTTAAAATGTTTCCCAGAAGTCTTAGTGGAACTCAGTCACATATGAATAAAACAAATTGAGTTATCTATCACGTCTATCTGTAACTTCCACTCATTTGCATAAAGAAGTGGCCAAAATCTTTTGGCATGATTCTTATGGTTGCTAGGACACAGAACAAGTGAACAGGTACTGCTGAGGGCTGGGAGATGGTTCTGTCGATAACCGTCTGTTCATTGTTAATATTCTGTTTTTGTTAACGCAAAGAGATGGACTGGCTCTTTAAGTATTTGAATGGATGATACGTATGCAGTGCTTAATGCTTTACTTGACAGATAAAGCCTCTCTACTGTTCAAACCCTGTCCGAACCATTCTCCATCACTGAATGCTGGTAAGATGGCCTAAAATGCCACCTTCTTAAAAAGTTAATTTCTCAATTTATCAATTTACCTCGTGTATCATTCTTTCAGATGTAAAAAACTCTTTTACTTATACAATTTAATTTATTGGGGTACTCTTGCGTGCACTGTCTTCTCACTTCCCTTCCGATGTTGTACGGTGCTAATACGAGAACATGTTTCGAAAAAAGAATATTGGATAACCACAATACTAGCTTTGTATTTGCAATATCCCTACAATTTATAAACCTTTACCATACAAAATAATGTCGTGTTTGGATGAAAGAAAGATAAGATTGAAAGTAAAAACAAGATGATGATAATGGGAGTTACCCAATAACATTTTGGAATACGCTAAGGCTTTGTAGATAAAAAAAATGTATAAAATCTTCAAAGATAATATTTATAGCAGACAGGTTATTAAAGCTCATTTCCAAATAAAAGAATCAAATTCTTCATACATTTATTTAGCATGTAAAGCTTGTCTGTTATGTCATTTCGCAGACTATATAGGTGTAACCTTTATTATTTTTTTTATTTATTTATTTGTTTATTTATTTTTTTAGGTACTGTGCTTGCCACATCCTGATTTACAGGAGGACCTAGCAGGACTGGAAACTAACATTAACAGCACTCTTGGTACGTGGCGGGAGAATTTTGAGAATCTCTTCCAAGAGACAAATCAGGTAAGCAATGCCATTAATTCAGTTCTTGTTTGAAGAATATTATATATCACTTACTGTAATATAATACCTATTCAGTAACATTTTGTCTTAATATACAGCACCAAAATCGTAATTTTATTGTAAATTAACTCTATATAATTTGAAATTCTTGTAAATTGTTTTATATCACATTTGTATCGTTTCCATAGTCAGTGGTGTTAAGAATTTAATCTGGGGTATTTAACTCGCAATTTCTTACCATTATTTTTGTGGCTGTGTATTTCTGTTTTAATTTCTTTGCCAAAAGTAATAATTACCAGAGTAATTTTTCACTTCAGTGAGATTTTACTTATATTATATAAAATTTTTAGTATTCTCAAAAATGCATTTTATAACTACTTTCTCCAGTACCCCCCATTATGACCTCTAAGACAGTGACTTTATAATTTTTAATTTATCCACCTAAATTGCCCGAGATAATTAATTTGATTTTGCATCTCAAGCCCAGCGTTTCGAGTTTATAGTTATATAGAGGTGTCAAAAAATGTATCCACACTTCAAGCAAAGAAAAAACTGTGTTAACATAACAAAACTGAATTCACACAAACAGAAAATGATGAGCACTAGTCATCTTAGACTTTTACAGTTACAACAGTTGCTCAAAATGCCCACCATCGGCCTCGATACACTTCTGAGTACGTTCGTTGAACTGCTGATTGAGCAACGTTTGCGAAAGTGTCCTCAGCGATTGTAGCACATGCCGTTTCAATTTCTTCCCGAAGTGCTGCCAGTGTAGCTGGTTTTCTACGGTATACAACATCCTTAAGAGTTCCCCCTAGGTAGAAGTTCAACGGAGTTAGATCCGGAGAACGCGGTGTAAACTCAATCGGACCTCTTCGACCTATCCAGTGCCTTGGATCCAGTGCGCGGGGCTTGTTGTTGTGCGAGGTCTCCCAGGTCTGCCCTTGTGAACATCGCATACGGTACCACGAGTCTCAAATTTGTCACGAATGCGTGCAATTGTTACTCGCGTTGACGGTTCTGTTCTGTACGCACATCTCCATTGCCTTTGAACTTCAACAACATTCTTGGTTTTCCAATATCACTTCAAAATTACTTTCCGCTGTTCAAACGACAATCTTGGCTCCTTTTTGTTTAGCAACCGTATCATAATGCATGTGAGTCACATCTGTTTACAGAACATCATACGACAATCTTGGCTTCATTTATTCATTGTTGATTTACCTATCACGTAGCAACGCTATCATAATGCATGCGAGTCACATCTGTTTACAGAACATCATGCAATAATATTGACTTCATTTGTTCATTGTTGATTTACCTGTCACGCAGCAACACTATCATAATGTATGTGAGTCACATCTGTTTACAGAACATCATACTACACATTACTGTTGTTTTTCGGTCCAACTTTGAAGTATATTAAATAAATATCTATTGTGAAAGCGTGTATACATTTCTTTCACATCCTCGATAGTTATGATTATTAGAGGAGGGGACCATCACTGATCTAATGTGTCCCCTTTATTCTCCCAAACAAAAATTTCAGTATCCTTCACAAAGGCCGCAAGTTTCATAAAGAATATGCCCTGAAGTTGGTGCAGCATGCTTGCAGTTTTCTCTTCGTTTTTCTTTCAAACCTCATTCCTGCACGACTATTTGCCATATGATCTCTCTCTCTCTCTCTCTCTCTCTCTCTCCCTTAAGCTTTTGGAGAAAGTTCATTTTTATTCGTATAGCTTAATCGCCTGTCTTTTCACAAATAAAACTCCCAGCTGGCAGTAAATCGATAGTTTGAAATGCACCGATATGTGTAAACAATTTCTAGTTTTACATGAATTTGGTTCTAAAACCTCTCTTTAATCTATACATTCCTAAAACACCAATTTTCGGATCTTGTTTGCGGCTGTGATATAACTTTTGATGATTAGCCTGATACATTGTTTTTTATTTATTTACTTATTTTTGCTCTAAAATGTAAATATTAAATTGTATTTTGAGCGTGTTGTCACTCCATATATATCAATTAGAGTTTCAAATAGGCCTATCTATATTTCCACATCCTATCTGTTGTTATATACGACTGTATGCTCCAACAAGTCAACTCGAACCAAATATGGCCACCGCAGCCCTTTTCTCTGGCACTCGAGGGAAGTAAATTATTACGTTCCTAAAAAATTAAAAAAAAATGTTTATAATTAACCTGATGCTTTCGTACAAGCCGAAGTGAACGAGAAACATTAAGGCTGGGCTCAGGCCAAATTCCTTCCTTTGTCCCTTCTGACTGCGTTGTTTCAGATTCTAAAAACATAAGGAGTTTGTATTCTGTACATAATAAAGTAACAGTGCAAGGTCACCTGCAAAAGGAGAGAATTTGATAATTCATACGGGACAAGGGATTAAAACTATTTCCAATTTCTTTCTTTGTGTTTCTGTTCTTTAGCACGTGTCACTTTGTGAACTTGCAGGGTGTGCTACAAAAAGAATATATATATATATATATATATATATATATATATATATATATATGATGGGTGAGAGCATATTCAGAAACATATTGGAAGCAAAATGAAAATCTGAAGGCAGAAGAGAAATACCTAGTTTGATATGGATAGATGATGTTAAAGAAAGCATATATATAATATAAAAATAAAGTAACACCATTAACAATGTAACAAATTAACAGTAATAATAAAAGTAGAAAAGGATAAAACAGTTAGATAAAGTCACACTTGAAATTGCAATATAAATGTATGGCAGATAAGAGCATATTCAGAAAGATATTGGGAGTAAAATGAAAATCTGAAGGCAGAAGAGGAATACCTAGTTTGATATGAGCAGATGATGTTAAAGAAAGCATCAATAGCTTAGGGGTGAAGTGACGGAATCAAAAGAGCCTTGGAAATCATAAAATGAGCGTTTGTTGTCATTTCAAATGGAGTAGGAGAAGAAGAAAAAGAAGATTACACCTTCTCTGACGCTCCACATATGTAACACAAATTGTCTGGTTCACTTGTACATCCACGTGTCATATTTCTAGGTTATGTATTCCTTCACTGAATTACTAAACAAGCAACACAAAGAAGAATTTACACTTTGCATACAACTGAACGAGGTTCAAAGTTACAAAGTTGCTTTCAATTGATAACATTATAGTAGGGGAGGAATTATTTTGTGGTTGACACTTGGGCGGTGTTTATGCCAGCGACTCAGCTGGCGAGAGGCTCGTCCAATCAAGTAACAAAAACACATTATCGTCAAAGGCATGACATCTTCGACCCTGCAACAGTTAGAACGTTTGAAATAAACCAGTGTCCCTGCTCTGATCTAATTTTTCGTATGCAAGTATAGCATTCAGAGTAGTGGTGTATTTTGCATTTAAATCAAAAGTATACATTTTCCTACGCGTATCCGTTGTTTTCATGCACGCTACTCCTTCGTACCAATGCATCTAAGTCCAGTTTACGATTTCTGCCGCTAGATGACATTGCGTAGTTCTGCTGTAATTAAATCAAATTTGCTACTAATACAATAATTTTGAAACCATGACCGTAGAAAATATTTAAGATAAAATGTTAAATTATATAAGTAAATGTGGATTTTGTCATACGTGTAAAAATATGCACTATATCAAGAATAAACATGCAGAGTAGAATATATTTTAAGTCATAGAGGAGAAGTTGATGGCGAACTTGGAGTGCAGCCGCTGATGACGGGATGTGACTACAGCATACTGGCGCGGCCATGTGGAAGTAGAAACGTCAATCACAAAGTAATTTCTCTCCTAGAATAGTTAAAAAATACACAGCTGACATCCTATGGACACAAGAATACCTCAAACAAGTACAACTAATGTTTTCAACAGTCCCCATTTATAACGCATTTAATAATTAACAATGTAAATTTTATAAAAAATTATAAACCTCAAAAGGAAAATATTTCTGGATTTAGATTTAAAAAATGCTTTTAGCCCAAACAGAAATTCTTCTTGACCAGTGTGATAGATATTTGGAAGTTCTTGTATTACGTAATGTAATATTTTCTAATGTTTCAGTTGGATAGTTTACTGGCAGGACTCGGCCATCAACTGCAGACGCTCTCAGAAAGCATCGGGAACCTAACAAAGAATCTGGAAGACTCTATTCAAACTACTCCCGCGCCATAACTGCGCACCTTTGATCATCTGTATGTGGATATTAATGGAGGGACAGCATCTCTGCTTTTACTTTTTTACCTTGTTATTCTGAAAGTAATGCGCAAATTGTTTCAAAGTACAGTACAGTACTGTACAGTAAAAATCTCAGTACTGACCTTTATTTTCTATGTATTTTAGGGCATCGTCCTTTCTCATTTGTGCTGCACGGAAATAAACAAGGTATGATAGACATTTCTGAGATTTAGAAAACGATGGGATATAGTTATGTTAGAACTTTGGAATAATATTTTCTGATTTTGATAAAATGTAAATGTTATACAATCTGAACAGCTCCTTATAATTATGTCGAAATGAATTTGAAATAAAAGTTATTTGGAATACAGTGAGTGGCAATGAAACATTTTATTAATATCCTAAATTCTGAATTTACAAGTAATTTATTTGCAACAAAGATGGATGGTACTTTCAAAGTGGTCAATAAGACCACGTATTCTGAAAGGAAAAATATGACGTGTTCACATTAAATGAAAGAAAGTTTTATTTTGTCTACTTCAGAGCAACACTAAAACCGTTTTAACGTTTCTAGCATTAAATTGTGGTTGATATTTTATTGACAAAAGCTATAAATTCGGTTACTTTTATAGTAATAATGATACTAAGATGCCTGTAATTCGTTTTTACTAACATTTTGTGAATTCTGAGTAGCTTGTGTGGCGATGTCAAACGATGAAGTTTTGATGGAAAATTTTCTTTCACGCGAGTCAGGTGTGGGGCACAAATGGAAATAAAGAAATGACACTCGTAAAATTGGGTCAAGGCCGGGATACTCACTACAGATCTTTAGCCTTCGGCTACCGTGTCCTTTAAGCATTGAAACACGAATATCTCCCATCTAATGTAAGAGGTCTCTCCCGAAGGTTTCTCTTCTATGAGAAACTTATATGCCGTATATCAAAATAACTATTCGTAATTTTCTAATGTGAAAGAGGGTATGAAAATAACTTCGTTTTCAAGTTATAGTGGTATGAAGGAAAAAGTTAACGAATCTCGTTTTTTTTTTTGGAAAGGTCTTTTATTTACTTTCTATGGTTCTTTATCCAATATTAGATATTAAGAAAATGGTGTTGACAAACTATGGGAACTGTTCAAAATTGCCACTTTCATTGTTGACACACGCTGTATGACTGAACAACGAATTCTTCGAAATATCTTAGTCGGTTACGAAGATCGTCAAAAGCAAGAATAATTCTAATTCTTCCGCTATGTCGATGAGTGTTTCATAAACATGATTTAATATGACCCCAAACACAAAAACCAACTTAAGTGATATCCGGTAAACATGCCGGTCAAACCGCCAAGGGTGGCGGAGGTCGTTTAGGCGCGGAGGTCGGGGGTTCGAATCCCACCAGGACCGTCCTCCCTGACTGACGTTTTTTTCAGGTTTTCCTCAGTCCTCATAAATGCCAAATGCCGGGGAGGTACCCTAAACTTAGGCCTGGAACGTTTTCTTACTTAAAAATTCTTTCCCAGTTTATCATTTCATCTCATGTATCATCAGTGTTCGCCGCCTATGGTGCCCCAGTAGTAAAAAAGGGTGTTAAACACTCTTTAAAAAAGTAAAATGCCGACCATACAACTGACCTGCTCTCCATATCCAACAATTCAGAAAATGTGCATTTAAATAATTTAGACAATTTAAGTCGAAATGTGCGGGTGCACCGTCACGTTGAAAGATATGTTTCTCCAAATATTAGTTCGGTCTTCAAGTAGCTTGGGAAGCATTTCCGTAAGAAAAACATCATAAACGTGTTCATTCAATCGTGCACATATAAAATATGACCCCACTAGAAAGTTATCAACAAATCCAACCCAAAGATTTACAGAAAACTTCCACTGATTGCAAAGATTCTCCTTAAATTTAGTATTTGTGTCACTACAAAAGTGACTGTTGTGTATTAAAAAAGCTATCTCTTGAAAAGCATACATCATCTGTCCATAATGTGCGTCTAGTAAAATCAGGCTCATTGTTAACGCTATGTAAATACCATTCAGAAAATTGTTGTCAAAATTTCACCGTCTGGTGGAATTTTGAAGGTGTAATTCACTGGAAGTTTGTTCCAAACGCGTGTCGTCGGTGCAAATTTTAATGCTCAACAACTGAAATTTTAAGAAAATTGGTTAATCGAGTTCTTCTGTAGCAGGAGAGCGAGACCCATACCGCTCAAACATAGGGGAAAAAAATTAAGGAATAGAAAGGGATCCAACTACTTCCACACCCTGCGTATAGCCCTGATGTTGCGCCTTCAAATTCCATCTGTTTCTCCATGGCTTGAAGCATATTTCCAAAACATTTAAACCATGGAACAGGGTACCACTGAATTCTTCTCATCAAAATCCAGAAACTGAATAACAAACTTCACTTAAAGATGGCGCAAGATTACAGAACCTAATGATTTCTACTTTGTAGAACAGTTTAATTTCTTGTCAGAACTTATTTAAAATAAAATTTTCCTTAAAAGCTGACATTACTTTTGAGACGGTATCTATGCAAATTATTTATTATTTTTTAAATAAATATAAAATTCAAAATTCAATTCAATTACATAAATATTAAATTCAATTAAAAATTAGATTCCGTCTCTCAAACTATAAAGTTTATCAAGGAAATATGTCATTTCTTTGGAAAGAGATGGAATGATAATGAGAAGGAAAACAAACTTATCAAATAAATAGAACTATACTTGAAAAAACATTAAAAGTGGTCTATTTTATAAATTAAATATGTAATTTATTTGCATAAAGACAGTAAAAGGCAGCAAAATAAATACACATAGCAATAAATGTGCTTCTCTCGTCTAAATGAAATGTACTTTATTTTAAATTAATACTATAAGAGATAATTATGCAATTTGACATACACATATTTAACCTTCTTTTAATTTTAATTGCTTCTTGAAAAGCTAAGCCCTCTCTGATTAAGGTTACGTACTTCATTTTCTCACAAAGGTCTTAAGCAATGATAAAGTGCTAAAGTTAACAACGTTATGTATAACCATGAAACTTAAATATTTTTATTTATGGAATCGCAACTTTAAGGAATTTCTGTTATTGGGTACTGTAAACGTTTGTGATGAATGCTTCACAACCAGACGTTTTTGTGAACGAAACCTGCTACGACTTAATAGTTTTCTGTTCTTTGCTATTCCTACCGTGTATTTAATTCAAAGAAGTTCTTTCTGAAAACTCCTCGTTGTCTTCTGGCTTCATTTTAAGGCGAGCACGACGCACGTCACCCTGGGCTGAAAGCTGAAAGGTTCTCAAAATGCCAAGCAAGAGGTCAAATATCGCTCTCTGCTGCAGATCCGGGACATCCATTTCTTTACCACGTCGCCTTGATGGTAGCGAAGTTCTTGCAGGAGGAAGGTCCTCCTCAAAGGAATCCAGATCTTGATCTTCCTCCCTTTCCCATTCACCACTTTCCTCATTATGCTTCCTTGCTGTTTCTTTCGAGCAAATTGCAAATTCCTGAAAATCAAATTACACACAGTTTAAGAGAAATATTCAAGAACGTAACAGTAAAACACATTCTACACTTAACTGCACTAATTTTGTAAGTATTTTCTCATCTTATTATAAAATTAAGCATCCTCCTGCAAGCCTCTTCTGGAAATGCGTGGCCAAGGTCGTTAAGGGGCGGACTCGTGAGCGGGAGGTCTGCGGTTCGACTCCCATCAGGACTGTCCTCCCCGACTGAGTTTTTTTTTCTAGGTTTTCCTCCGTCCTCATAAATGACAAATGCCAGGAGGTACCCTAAACTTACGCCTGGAACATTTCCTTCCTTAAAATAAATACTCCTTTCCCAATTTATCATTTCATCTCATGTATCATCAGTGTCCACCTCCTGTGGTGCCTCAGTAGTGAAAATGGGCGTTAAACACCATTAAAAAAAAAAACCTACTCTATTATGTATACCTCACAATTTCCTTAAAAAGTTGCAGTTATACATTGCATGTTGTATTGCATGGAATAATATACTTTAATTGTGTATGATCTAAAACCATTTAATATGCAACTAAAACGACCTATTTTGATTATTAGAATCTACAAATATTTCATTTGTGATTCGTTATCAGCCTCGGCCAATAGAAATTTTGATATTATTATTATTCGTGCAGCATGTCTTACCATACTTGCCTTCTAAACCCAAGGTCGCGGGTTCGAACGCGGCCAGAATCGATGGATTTTTTCGGGCGTAAAAATCGTAAATGGCGGAAGGGCAGCAAAGCCGTGTCGTACATTTACGACACGATAAAGAACCTCAAGTCTCAAAAGAAGAGGCCTCTGAGCAAAATTTGTCGGCGGTTTCACGTCCTGAATTGAATGGGACTTTGATGACCTGAGATGTTAAAGAGCGTCCTTAAATAAACAAATCAAAAAAAAAAAAAAACATGCCTTATCTTCAATTTCCTCGACATTTTCCTAATGTCTAAAGAAGTAGATATAGTAACAGGACTCGGAAAGGGTTGAAGGAATTTTTACAGTGACGACTATTTACTTTTGTCATCTGTAAAGGCTGCTGCATTAGAAATCAGCAACTTACATAACAACAATCGGCAGGAATTCATTAAACAGAGGCATAATTCCTTTAACAAGTTGAGTAAAAAGCTTTAAGGTTTGTTTAACTCGTGGACACAAAAAAAAAATCTCGCAGCGTGCAGTTTTATAGCGGTCACCCACTAGAACCCGGCCTTTATACAATTTTACAGAAGGAAGGTAACACGTACTTCACTAGAGTCACTTACCCAGATAGCACTTACCAGTTCATTTAACTAAATGTAGCTAAAGCAATGAATGCCCCCTTAATTATGGACATTTAACTGTGGAAAATCGTGTACTCGTATATTACATAATCGCTTCACAGTGAGATATGATTGATCAGATGATAAAAGCTACACTTGTTGGTGACAATGTTAGTTACATGCTGAGTATATGTGAGTATTTGAACCAAATAGTTGAATAAACTATGATGCAAACCCTGTAGTCAGCAATATATTTTTTTCCCAGTGCAGAATGTCCTCCCAAAAGCGCCAAGTCTATGCGTTGCCTTCAGGCAGAAGGTTCCATTAATGTCTACCTTCCATAAAGAGACAATGCATCGTGGCAGGGGACTTTGGAATGACATATTTTGAAATTGCACTATGTTGTTAACGTAACAGGCATAGCAAAATGCCAGAGAGGGGTCTTTATATTTGAAAAGTGACTCTACATGAAAAGACGACGCATTAACGTCTTTTAAAAGTTCCCTTCGTCCCTCTTTCTTCGAGTGACTGAAGCTGAACGCTTCGAAACAGATTCTCCTCAGGGCCATCTATGGTTTAGAGGCTTTTAAATTGTCACAGATGTGAATCAGGTATTAATAAGCAACTTAAACATGAAGGAAACATTTTAATTTGTTTTATAACAATTATTAGTTAAATTACTTCCTTTATTACCTATTATTTAATTTTTAGAACAAGGATGTGATAAACTATAAGTGACTACATCCCAACTAATAAGTTTAGACAATCCCCGAGTGCTCTTTAAAAGAAAAGATTTAGTTTTAGGCGATAGGCAGATAATTAGTAACGGTACAGTATTATTGTATCATACAGTTCATCGTGAAGTAGACCAACGCTACCTGCCGCTACCATACGTAAAAAGAAAACCTTGCTTTTCGCCAGATGCACAAAGTTGAGATACGAGGGTCGTACCAAAAGTCGTGAGCAGCCCATTGTTAAAATTCAAATTCCAACAATGTAACAGAGAGGACTGCAGGATCGTAATCTATAGACTCTACATTACACATTGTGACGTCATTAGCTTCTATCACGTAACCACAGGCAGTATTTCCAAAATGGCGGACACCAATGTTTCGTTTCGACAGCGTATTGATTAGGATTCTTTGTTAAAGAGGGAAAATCTGCTACTGAAATTCATCTCAGACTTCAAATTGCCTATGGAGATGTCTGCATGGGTGCTAGCAGTGTTAGGAGATGGGTGAAACATTTCAAAGATGGGAAAACGAGTATCCAAGATGAGCCTCGTAGCGGTCGCCCGCGAACTGCAACAAGGAAAGAGTTGATGAGCTCACAGAGAAGACAGGCGTATCGCTGTGGATGAAATCGTTGCAAAACTTGCAGTAGGACAGTGCGGGGCAAGAAATGATAAAAAGTTTAGGTTATCGAAAAGTTTGTGCCCGTTGGGTCCCACGTTTATTGACGGAAGACCATAAACCATCAGGCACATCTTCAGAGATTTCAAAATGAAGGTGATAATTTTTTGACAGGTATTGTGACAGGCATGAAAGCTGATTCCGTCATTGCGAGCCTGAAACCAAACGCCAGAGTATGGAAAGGCACCATTTGGATGCGCCATCGAAGAAGAAAACGAACACAGTGAGATATGCTGGGAAGGTTATGGGTAGCGTCTTCTGGGATGCACAGGGTTGCATTCTGGTTGAGTTTCTTGAACACAATAAATGCTTCCCGCTCTATCCAGACACTTTGGAAGCTCCGTCGTGCATTACCCAATAAGCGCCCTGGAAAGAAGATCATCCTGCAACAAGATACTCATACTGCTCGTGTTACATTGGAGATCAGAACATTTGGGTGGGAAACTCTTCCACATCCTCCCTACTTGGCACCCTCCGACTACCAACTTTTTGGTTCTGCTAAGAATGAATGAATGGTGTTTATCGCCCGCTTTTGCTACAGAGGCACCACAGGCGATGGACACTGATGATACATGAGATGAAATGATATATTGGGAAAGGATTTATTTTAAAGGAAGAAATCGTTCCAGGCCTTTGCTATTTATGAGGATTGAGAAAAACCTAAAAAAACCTGTCAGGGAGGGCGGTCCTGGCGGTATTGCAACCCAGACCTCCCGCTCACGAGTTCGTGCCTTAATGACCTCGGCCACTCGCGGTGTTCTTTTAAGGAACAGATGCGAGGCCAACACTACGAGACGGTGAAGGATATTAGGAAAGCAGTGCGTCAGTGTCTTCGTATAGCTGGAACGCAATTCTATCGTAAGGGTATTTTCAAACTTGCAGAACGATGGGGAAAATGTGTGCAAAGAAAGGGCGACTATGTTGAAAAGTGATTAAGATGATGTACTTGGTTTATATAAAAATAAATATTAAGAGGCTTAAACATTAATGTTCACTGCTTTCAGTATGACCCTGGTACATTAAAGATATTTTTTCACATAGAAGTAGCAACAAGGAGCTAAAAGGAACAGTGTTACCCATAAAAGAAACGTTTTCGTCAAGGAAGTGTTCAATCATAGTGTCCAAAAAAGTTGGATGCTGTTTTGACAAGCAAAAAGAATAATAATAATAAGCGACTTCATTGTTATTGTTATATTTAGTATATAAGAATGTTGTTTAAAGCCCTTTTTACTACTGAGGAACCACAGGCGGTGAACACTGATGATACATGAGATGAAATGAAAATTGGGAAAGGATTTACTGCCACACGTGGCGGTTTAATAATAATTATTAGCAGTACAGTAATAGTTACTCGTAATATGAAGATGAAGATGACAAAGCAAAAAAGAAAACAAAAAAGTATAGAAAATAAAGAAAGTTATGGAAAAATACGAGCGAAAATTACTAGAAAGGAACTAGAAAAAAAGAAAGAGAATTTAGGTTTATGCAAGTGCAATCACAACATACAATCTTTGCCGCCGGAATAGAAAGTATAATAGAGAAAGAACAAGAGATAGACAAGAAGAATTCTCTCACATGCACGCAAAAACTGAATATCGAACAGAATGAAAATCATAAAATCCCATGTTACAGAAAAAAAATTATAGAAGTGGGGAGCGCTTTTATTGCTTATCTTCTAATATTAAAACAGATGATATAGTTACCAGCATTTAATATGAATTAGTTTTCAGAGTACGTTTTAACGAAGATACAACAAACCTAATGTAATTATTTAAAACATTGTAGAATACTTGGAGTTAAACACAGGTGTGAAAACGCCATAAAGGTATACATCATTGTTACCTATATTTTTTTCAACGATTTCTGCCCAATTACGTTAATATTTCTGCAACAAAATCTTTTACTATGTACTTACTTGTAAATTTTCAGATATGAGAAGCTTTCAGTTCATATTATTTGTAGTGGTAGCGTTGTAATGAAAAAATATAATATTTTTCCTTTAGTTTTATTTATTTTGTAATTCTTAGATAGACGTTGCAAAATAATCAGATAATATTTCCCACATAGAGATTTAATACCTTACACGAAGACTCCTTAAGCAAATGTAAATGAAAAAAACCATGCCACATAAATGAATTATATAAATATAACCAATCATTTTCATCGACATTCAAGTTTAAGTAATCTTCAAAATCGATTGTCATCTTGTGCACTGCTGCACAGCAAAAAAGCTATACAAATATCTTAAGAAATGAGGAAACAGGCACAAACAACGCGTTTTGTTGATAGTTTTCAAAACAGAAACTATATGGGGCGGTCACGTCACAAGAGTGCAGGATAATAGCTGGACCTACAAAATCTCCAGGTGGAACTCCTTGATACGAAAAAGGACAGAAGGCAGACACAGAAGAAGATGGACAGACCTCTTCAAGAAATATGCAGATCCAGATTGGTCAAGAGTAGCAAGAGGAAGAGAAAAATGGAAATCTCTCGAGAAGCAACTAGTGCAGTGAGAAATGGAGTAACCAAAGCGTGTCTTAAACAGCATACGAACAACTAGCGTGGAATAGCTCACCACGTTAGGAAAAAGCGAGCTTTCCCCATTTGTTAAGAGGTCTTTGCACTTAAGGGACACAATATGCTATTTTTACACACACACACACACACACACACACACACACACACACACACACACACACACACATTACAGAGGGTGCCAAAATGTGTACACACTTCAAGCAAAGAAAAAACCGTGTTAACATAACAAAACTGAAATCACACAAACAGAAAATTGTGAGCACTAATCATCTTAGACTTTTACAGTTACAATAGTTGCTCAAAATGCCCACCATCAGCGTCGATACACTTCTGAGTACGTTGAACTGCTGATTGAGCAACGTTTGCGAAAGTGTCCTCAGCGATTGCAGCACATGCCGTTTCAATTTCTTCCCGTAGTGCTGCCAGTGTAGCTGGTTTTCTACCGTATACAACATCCTTAAGAGTTTCCAATAGGTAGAAGTCTAATGGAGTTAGATCCGGAGAACGCGGTGTAAACTCAATCGGACCTCTTCGACCTATCCAGTGCCTTGGATCCAGGACGCTGGGCTTGTTGCTGTGCGAGGTCTCCCAGATCTGCCCTTGTGAACATCGCATACGGTACCATTGAGTCTCAAATTTGTCTGGAATGCATGCAATTGTTACTCGCGTTGGCGGTTCTGTTCTGTACACACGTCTCCATTGCCTTTGAACTTCATCAACATTCTCGGTTTTCCAATACCACTTCATAATTGCTTTCCGCTGTGGAACGATAATCTTGACTCTATTTTGTTGTAGCAACGCTTGCATAACGTAATGCGAGTCACATCTGTTTACAGAACATCATACGACAATCTTGACTTCATTTGTTCATTGTTGATTTACCTATCACGTAGCAACGCTATCATAATGTAGTAAGTCACATCTGTTTACAGAACATCATACTACACATGTTGTTGTTTTTCGGTTCAATTTTGAAATATATTAAATAGATACCTACTGTGGAAGTGTGTATACATTTTGGCACCCTCAGTATTTATATTAAAAGTAATGTTAATTGAACAAAGATATAAACCTTAATATTCATTTGCCACCTTATAATACGTGCAACATTTTCTTTATAATAGTACAAAAAACTGGACTGCCTAAGTTATACTATGATTTCAATCTAGAATTTTCGCATAGACTTACAGTAACCTTTCATTTTCAAGATTTTAATATAAAGTAAGTTGCAAAATGATTCAAAATTTATTACTTCCTTTTCTGTTGGTGCATTAGTACATATTTGTGACCCAGAATGTACTTAACTAAATTTACCTGCAAATAAATAAATGCAATGAAAATTAGCACACGAAGCTCCATTGCGTCGGCACTGCACCTCAGTAGGTGTTACTGTTGCAAAGAGTGTTTACATTGTAACTACAGAATTGTGCTAGCACAAGGCTACAGCTTGCGAAAAATTTGCTGATGTGGTTAAACATGCAAGTTTTCTTCTTACTCGGCCTTTATAGCCGAGAACACTTTCAATGGCCTACTAAACAAAGGGAACCGTTGCGGGCGAATGAACAAGCGGTGATACTCAATTAAAATAATTAACAGTTAATTTAAAACACAATCAGATGTACTAGTGCATGTTTTGTCTTGAGCTAGTGAAAAAACACCTTTATCATTTAATATAATATGACGTTTTCATTTTTTATAATTTGCCTAACTAAATCATCCAGCAACTTTCAACAACAACAACAACAACAACAACAATAATAATAATAATAATAATAATAATTTACCTATATTTGCTTCCCTTAACAGCCTGCTTTGCTGTTTTAACATTCATTTTCGGTTCGTACCCTACATGATAAATAAACTTTGTACTACTAGAATCAGAAGTCAGAATTGTTAACTATTAGGTACTCTTTACCAAACTTAGGTTTAAAGGACAAGTCATCCACTCAGCCTGGCCTGGCCTGTAGTTGGCTGACATCAAGACCATAACCAATTGAATGGGGCAATTTTGTAATAAGAATGCATTTTGTTCATTTATTTTATTTACGGACGCTGTTTAACAGCTCAGGTCATCAGCGTCCCATTCTATTCAGGGCGTGAAACGGCCGACAAATTTTGCTCAGAGGCCTCTCTTTCAGGCTTGAAGTTTATTTTCGTGCCGTAAATCTACGACATGAGACCCACGGCTTTACTTCCCTTCCGAAGAAAATCATACTTAGGATTTTTACGCCCGAAAAAATCCATCGATTCTGGCCGGGTTTGAACCCGCGATCTTGGATCTACGAGACAAGTATGGTTAACACTAGATCATAGGGACTCACTAATAAGAATAACATGTATAATTCGCCATGTACGTATAAGAGTGACGAATGAAATAATATACCAGCAGTTTTATCTCATCCTCCATAATCTTAATATAAACCGCGACACTGGATTCTTCTTCTTTCCCTTTCTGCGCACCCTGAAATCCGTCCTTCCCAGTCCAATTGAAGACCTTCTTTAACACATCATTGATGCAGTAATTAACCTGACGTTATTTCTTTCATATTGTTTTCAAGAGGCTATGGAATTCTTGTTGTTTTATAAACATAAAATATATGTTGCACACCGCTCAGCTATCTTTTGCTGTTTAATATTAAAACACATTTTCATAAATTGGGAATCATTTTGGTTCAGGTATGTAAATGTTTCTAAATAGTTTATTTCTATTGAAGCCATATTTAATACATTAATATTTCGGCTAATAGACATTTATTTCTATTTGATATGTTGAAGAACAAAAGAAAACATTGAAAGAAATTAAAACTAACAGATATAAATATAAAAAAGTCCATTCGCGCAGGAATTGTGTAAACTAAGGGAATTCCTCCCCTAGTAGAGTAACTTTAAAAAATAACATCAAATAAAAATGATATCCTTATTAATTAGTGAAATGAAATAAGTTATGGCATTACTCTGTTGTATTAGGAAAACAAAATTAGAATTTTTGCAGTCTGTAAATATTACAAAAGAGAAAGCACATTTTTTAAAAAGTATTAATTATTGTTGAAATTAAACCACAAGAAATAATGATATACTATTGACTTAATGAAATAAATGATCACCGATAGACAAAGCTATTTTGTGTGAGTATTTTTAAACATTTTTAAATGTAACAATGTTTATGAACTGAGTCCATGATATTATCTTCACATTCACTAAAATTGAGAGAAATAACATAACGTTTCAGTTACAATGTGTATTTGAGAAGATGATGTTCATATGTTTCAATAAAACAAAAACATGTTGCTATTTAAAAACAATTTCGAAATATACAGGAACAACAATAAACAATCGAAAGTTTCATCTATTTTTAAATTTAATTTAAATGTAATTGTAGTAAAAAAATATAAAGTAAACGTTTTCTGAAGGTTATTACAGAGCGCTCTTACATACAAATATAATTCTCACACACATATTAGATTAATATTTCACATTTGCTATATTCACGACGATACTTTTGTTAAATATAAAACATATGCAACGTTATAAATACAGTTTATATGCTGCATTAATTTGTCCCTTTATTTTAAAATAATATAGAGAAAGTTAAACGCAATAGCGCATTTTAAATTTCGGTTTTCAAGTATACTTCTACTTGTAAAGGAGCAATTTCCCTAATTTTCAGAAATCATTTTTTTATTTTATTTAAAATGGCACATATCGAGTTTTTTTTTTTCCTTTCCAAATGAAAGAACATAAAGAGTTAATTTTGGTGTTGTACCTAATAATTTCATTGTCATTGTCATAAAATTTGATACTTGGCATTACTGATTTTATATTTTTTGTCTATATCATTCTGGCACTGCGAATTGGCGTAGTTTGATCCACCACATGGTGTGTTTTTGAATTCGCCTTAATTGTATGGATTTATTGCAACAATTTGATAGCGGTAGTCCTGCAAGCACCTATTACTCACACGTTTATCTTTTCAAAATTTAATGAACGACAACATGAAGTTACTACACCAGCAATAACTACAATAAGTTATTACTAGATCCCAGTTTTAATAGCCTAAAACTACCCCACAATACGCTAAAGTGATTACTTTATAACAAAATTAATTACAAATTAATTAAAAAGAAATTTACTTAAAGCTACAATGACCTATTTTAATCTTTATGTATGTATAATGTATTTTGGAACATACCCAAGAAGATTGACAAAGGCCCTGAACGAAAATCAACACATTCACAATAGTCTCATAAGACAATAGTGTGGGATCCTAGAATTGGACGAAGAAGCGTGGAAAGACAAAGAGCTGTTTTGGCAGATTTCTTCAAAAAGATAGCAGGAGAATTGTGGATCCGGCAAGACAAATGGAAGCAACTGGAAAAACAATTAAGTGGTATGTACATATCATATTATAATTAAGTGAATGGATAACCAACTAGGTAAAGGTTTTACAATACCTAAAACCTGTAGCGTGTGTTGGTTTTATTTATTTACGGACGCTCTTTAACATCTCAGGTCATCAGCGTCCCATTCAAATCAGGGCGTGAAACGGCCGACAAATTTTTTTCAGAGGACTCTTCTTTCAGGCTTGAGGTTCTTTTTCGTGCCGTAAATGTACGACACGGAACCCACGGCTTTACTTCCCTTCAGGAAGTCATACTTGGGATTTTTACGGCCGAAAAAATAAATCGATCCTGGCCTGGTTTGAACCCGCTATCTTGGGTTTAGGAGGCAAGTACCACTACAAAAAACAGGACCGACTACTGTATCGCAAAACTTCTTTCAATTTAAACTGAAGAAAATTTTGAAGTAGGAAGTACTTCAGCAATCTTGCACAGTGTTGTTCAAAACTGTTTCCACTTCATGATGTGGAAGTTCACCAAATTGGCTTACCAAAGACTCAGTTGACTTAACCAAATATATCTGATTTGACACAGGGCAACCAGATTTTTTTAGGAAAGTGATGCTTCTTGGCAGAATTTCAAAATTTGACGTTATATAATCCAATTTGTCGAGTTGGAGAGCAGTCCTTGGGCAAATTTTATGTATAATGAAGAATTGGGCAAATTTTCTCATGGGAAGGGTTTTTCCAGAAGTTTACATATTTTAACCACGGGTTTGAAGTTGGGAAGGGGTTGAAATGTTCATTCAAAGATATGAGAAGGGTAACTATATTGAAAAGTGAAATATAGTTTTTGTCTTTATCATACCTAGAAAATGGTTAGGCCGGAAACGTATGGGCCTACCCTCGTATGTTCTTAAAGAGCATTTCATACAGAAATGTAATTGAAGTACCTACCTGGTTTTTTTATCAGAAGAACTTACTGCCGCATTGACGAATCACGCCGCTAAGAGCTGAGCAAAGCTATAGCACAGTAAACTTGCCATGATATGCACTGAATAACAATGTCAGCAGAGACTCCCTGCGGAAATATGCTCGTTACCATTCAACAAATAAAGTCACTTTCATAAAACCCTATTCTTTGTTAAGTATTTGATTACTAATACAATATCAAGATGTTTAAGATCATAAACAGTTGTGATGAAAAGAACCCATGTGCATCCCGAAGTACTGCTTAACGCAGAGTTTTAAGATGCCTAACAGGCATATTATTTTATTTTTCATGCCAATAAGTACACTAGAGGTGAGTAGTGCCAACGCCACTTACAGGTGCACGGGACATTGAGTCTATTGTAGTGCAGTGTTCATCCTCTTCAAGCAGTTTCCCGTAGCACCGAAAGCATGGTGGGGAAGAAGAGGTAAGAAATCTGCATGGAACCCCAAGCAGCCGTTTTCGTTGTGTTATGAATTGTTGACAACTGTGGCAGTGCTAAATACTTAGACTACATGAACAATGAGCACACACCATACAAACTGAGATAGGATAATGGTAATATAAGACTTAATAAGCTAAAACTTGGTAGACCTGAATATTGACAAATTAAATGCTAGTATAATAAAATCAACGCAGCATGCAAAAGGGGATTATTTTCTCAAGAGTGCAACTTCCCAGCTACAATACCGCCTTGGAACAGCATGCCGTATTGTGTTGGCTCACTAGGAACGGAACTATGAATCAGCACAAGGGGCACGGGTTGGTCGTGGTAGTGTAATAGTAACCATGCTTGCGTCCTAAACCCAAGATCGCGAGTTCAGACCCGGCCAGGACCGATGAATTTTTTTCGGGCATGAAAATCCTATATGGCTTCCTTCGGAAGGGAAGTAAAGCCGTGGGTCCCGTGTCGTACATATACGGCACGTGAAACACCTCAAGCCTGAAAGAAGAGATCTCGGAGCAAAATTTGTAGGCCGTTTGACGCTCTTAATTGCATGGGACGCTGATGACCTGAGATGTTAAAGAACATCTATAAATAAACTAAATCAACAGGCTGTCACACTTACGAGTGAATGTTTATACTTAATTTAAATAGTAATAATTATAAAATATTTTATATAGCCCATAGCAGCAAGTAAGGGCATTTTTGTATCAGAAATTTGTATATGGACTACCTGGACGCATACTCTTTTGACGAGAGGTAAAGGCTGTATTCTCCCTTGCTAGAGATGCTCGAACGTTCATTAAAGATACCACAGGAGCATTTATCGGCGATGACGTCATTACATCGGATGATCATGAAATCTCCAATGAGAAATCAAAGGGCGGAAGAAGTTAAAGTGGGCGCGTTTGGGAGCGCAAGGGCTGACCAATAATATTTTAATATTTTGAAGGCTCAGTAATCCTTGAGCTATCATATATGGACCCCATTGAGCGTCCACGGACACATGAGGACACTTTGAAATTAATATATAAGGGGAAACAACTTTGCAAAAGCGGGCATTTCCAAAACGCTTTTCAAGATCAGCATTCCAACCTTCAATTTGCTTCAACGCAGTTCCAGATGCAGTGCGGACCTTGAGTTTAGGCATTTTCTAAATTTCAAGTCAGCAGTGTAGGCAAGTGAAAGACGAGATACATACAATGTGGTCTTAGGGCGGTAGAGGCAAGTTAGTTCTTGGGGCAGAGGAGACGTTTTTTGATAACTTCAGTGCAGTCAGCTCTTGGGGTAGCGAGGCATGTAGTGAAGTGAAGCATTTTGAGATTTCAGTTCAGGCGGCATATATAGTTTGTGGTGTTAATTCATACAACTAGATGCAGTTTTCGATTTCAGTACAGGCAGCGTCGCGGTTATGCGAGTTTTGGTTCAGATCAGCGAAGTCTGCTAATCTCTTCGTCAAAGAGTAACGAACCAGGTGGCCGTCAACAAATTATTCTGAAGCACTGTCGTGTGGTTTGAGCCCTCCCCTTTCATCTCCCTTCTCCCTGACTATGAGAGCACAAAAGGCGACTTCGATCCAGGGTATAAAGCGGAACCCTCGGGTAGATATTCTGCATCCACATCGTCTACACATCATATTAAAACCGGTTTCAATCCTAAATGATAGGGACGCGACTTATTCGAAGGTTGGTAAGTGTTATAAATGCTAGCCAGTAGCAAGTGTCACATTGAACGAACATTTTCTTTTTCAGGTAAGAGAAGAAGACATTTGAGAATAGAGAACTTAGGAAATAGTAGTTGTGTACTGTCATATAAATGACAGAAAACGTACTTAAGACTCAATGGTGGAAAATATTGAAGAATCTTCTAATTTATAGTGCATATTAGTAGTAGCTATTATTAGATCATATTTAAACCCTTTTAATTTACAAATATAAGCACATTTTGCTTTAAGTGCATGCAATTCCGAGGTCTAGTTACACCCCAACTGTGCTGAGTCAATGGTCCTTTCCTACTAGTCTATTCTAGTGTAGTGTTTGTTTTCTTCAAGCTCGATTTTCCGTTGCACCAATGGCAAGGTGATGAAGAAGAGGTAAGAAGTCTGCATGGAACGCTGCAGCTCTTTTGAATTTGTAATGAATGAAGAAGGAGGGTGGGAAAAGGAAGGAAAGCTGATGAAACGGTGAAAAAAAAAAAAAAAAAAAGCTTTTATTACTTCTATTATTAGACTTCCTTTCTACATGCTGTGTTCATTATGTTATAATGGCATTTAATTTGTCAATATTCAGGTCTACTAATTTATAGGTTTAGCTTATTAGGTCTTATTATATTACACATATCCATGTAAGTTTATCTCAGTTGAGTTGTCAGTACTCTATTTGTATATTGTGCGTTCATTGTCCGTATTTCTATGTGAACGTATTCTTGTATAGAGGTTGAGCAATGCTTGACGCAACCGCGGGACAGGCCGGCGGCGCTTTTTTTTACTACATACTAAATTGTACTGTTGTGGCTCTGTTTATTTTGCCAGTGGGGGTGTTATGCCTAGTACTGCATTACGCAACCAGGGACTTGTGAGTGATGCTAAACGGGATGAGGAGGATCAGGTCCTGAAGCCCTGTCGTGAGCCTGCATTGTTTATTTGAGATAAAGTCTCCAGAACCTGCAGTGAAATATTATTTGCCGTGATGGTGGTACATAGTGGGAATAGTCTATATTAGCTCTGGGAGTTCTATTTGCATGGTGATATTGCGGGCGCATAGGTGGTGCGGGAGCTTTAGTGGTGATGCTTCGCCTGTTTCAGGGAGACTGTAAGAGGTTATTGAACTGTGGATTTGGTCAAATCGTTCATGATGAGGTCCAGTGTGATTATCAGTTCAAGGTGATTTTTGTTCGTTATTTCTTTGAGGTAATCTTGGTGGTTTGTTGAAGCTGTTTGGTGTTCAGTGAAGGCTTCTTCCAGCGCAACAAGGTGTTGCGAGACAGTAGGGATTATCGAGTTGCACAGCTAATCTAAACACGCAGTCTGTGCAGCTAGGTCTGTGTTGAAGGCTTTTTCCAGCGCAACAAGGTGTAGCGATACAGTAGGGATTATCGAGTTGTACAGCTAATCTAAACACGCAGTCTGTGCGGCTAGGTCTGTGGTAAAGGCTTCTTCCAGCGCACCAAGGTGTTGGGAGACAGTAGGGATTATGGGGCTGTACAGCTCATCTAAGCGCCCAGTCTGTGCAGGTAGGTCTGTGGTGATGCGATGCTCTAGAAGATGAGTTTCGGTGTTTGGAGTGGCATCCTTAATCTCTACGACAGTTTCCTCAAGTCAGGTGAGTCGTGCTGTGGTGGTTTTCTGAAGTGATGTGACTTTTGAGGAGATCAGGCTGTTGTTTTGCCATTTCAGAAACAGGCTTGAAGTGTAATGAGATGATCTGGTGAGAAAGTTGGTACTGTCCCGTTATGTGGCGTGTGGCCAGGAGCGAGTGGGCAGATTGCTTGCCCCGTGCAGTGGTCTGTTCTCGCACAAGTTGTGCAGTAGCGGCGTCGGCGTGTCAGGTTGTTTTTGTGAGAGATTCAGACCCACAGTAGTGGCAGCGCGGTGGCTGCTCACAGGATTCGGCGGTGTGGCCATACCCGCAGCATTTGCGGCTGGGTGAATCTCGTGGTGTTGTCCTGCAACACGTAACCCCTTCTGGATTGCGTTGGCGGAGTCCACCTTTTCCAGAAAGATGAGGACTAATGGCGAGATACCTTGCGCTGATTTAACCGGCGGAGGCGGGGAGCATTTTCCCCCTCCGCTGCGCAAGGCTTCAGTGTAAGTTGAAATCTTGCGCAAGTACACATCGCCGACACAGCAGAAAGCCTCTCCGGCCAGTCGCAAGCTGCGAAACCGGTTGCATGAAGGATCGTTCACCCTGTAGTTATTTATTAATGTTTCTATTTCGATTTCCTCTCATTTTGTGCAAGAAAAAGGAAATTTTACATCAATAGTACGGTTTTGTTTTCTATAAATGTTTTGAATCAATGGGTATGCTTATTTAAAAAAAAAACATTTATTTTTATCTTTCAGTAACATCCTAAAAAGAGCTCATCAATTCATCATTAGTGAGCGCGTTAGCAATACATTTCAGTGAGTATTAAATAAATATATTTACAAAATAAACCATTATAATACACATATAAACACTTTATACACATTAATTCAGTCTTAAATGGTGAAATCAGGTAATAAAAAATACAGCAACTCAAATGTAAACAGTTCATATTATACACTTAACTAATCTGCAACTTTCTTGTAGTATACAGGTCTGTAAACTTCGCTCAGTAAATCTTGGGTTAGCAAAGTAATTGTATTAAACGCTTGTTACTTCATTTTTATCCCATATACATAATTTTTATTATCCTCGAAAGTTGTGAGGATATTATTTTATTTTTTCAGCACTATCTTTAATGCTCTTTTACTGAAAGATTTTCACTGAACATACCACAACGGCAAGTACTTTTAGAGTACATACACCAGAACCTGAGAGGTTTCTAAAAGCTCTGAAATCGTAATGTATTGCACACAGAAAAAAGTATATTTGAATATCATAAAATAGCAGAAATGACCTCTTACTGCATGCTCTTTGATAACATTACGGAATTGTTCTTTTAAAATCTACTGCGTTTTTCCTCAATATTTGCTCTGCTCTGCTCTGCACAATGTTTTGCCAGTTATGCAAAAGGAAGTTTTGAGGCTTTTGAATGTTCAGTTTTTTTTATTTTTCTATTGGGATTTTGTATTGTCGACGATGGTGCATTTTCAAATTTTGCTTTTCTGGTTGCAGTTGGCTTATAAATCCAACTTCCCCTGTCCATGTTGTTTCGTACCTCTTCAGAACCTTCCATCGGGAGAAAATGATAATTTATGGGAGAATATTTTGCAGCTGAACTCGGTACGTTAGTTAAAAGCGTTTCATTTTCTTTTTTGGTTTCAACATAATGGAAACTTTTTGGAAATCTTGTTCTAGAGAGGTTATTTAATAGAACAGATGCGATATTCTCATTAATGCTGGTTGAGTTTTTTGGTAATGAAATATTTTGTTCTATCGAGTTGTCATGAGGCACTGTAAATTCAACGGCAGTCTTTTGTTGAGCAGTATTATGCCATGCATTTTCTACCGTATCCTCAAGTCTGCTCAGAGTTTTTTCTTCTTCATTTCTGGACTTTCCTAGCTCGCTCCTATAATTCAGAACGTTTTCGGTGGAGTGCAACAGGTGTGTCGGTTTATCGGCGTAAACACTACGAAATGAACGATGGTCGGAATTTGAATGGGACGAGTGTTTATTGTTTGTCATTTCCGTACGACTGAGATCAATGACGAGTTCTTGACCGTTTGGTAATCTTATAATGACACTTTTAGTAAAAGCTGGAACGTGAGAACTATTCTCCTTTAACAATGACCGTGTACTGTTGTTTTCTTGGAGTTCTTTTGAATTTGGAGCGATGACATTTAAAATTTTATTTTTTCTGATTGGCTGTTCAACTTGATCCTCTTTTTCTAAAGGTTGTTCTTGTTTATATTCTTTAAGATTGTTTGTAAATTTGGTTTTGCTATCTATTTCGTTCACAGTTTGAGCGCAATTTATCGCTTCGTTATGTTGTAGAAGTGAGCTACTTTCGGCGTTATGAATTAAATTGGATAAAGGAAATAATATAAGACCTCCTAATGGATCTACTTGAGGGCTATCAATGGATTTGTTATGATGCACAGCGGATATTTTCACTATTAGAGTGTTGGGCATGCCATTTTGAATATCAAACTTTTGCTCATCTCCATTTTTCGAACTCTTGAAAATTGATGTCTCTTCTGGGAGAACTATGGAGTTCTTTCCCAAATCTCTCTGGATCTCCAACATTTCTATTCCAAAATTTTCACCTAAAGAGATATCCGTCTCCTGTTGACGTTCGTTCCTTGAGACATCTCCGAAGTTAGTGGAAGTGTCGCCGTTTCCCAAGAAGTCAGGTAACGTGCCCCCATATTCTGGCATATTGGAAAGGCTAAGTGGAATTTCTGATCTCATTTCGGAGCTGTTAGTAATTTCTGTGTTGCTGAAATTGAGAAATATGGCAGGGTTTGTCGTAGACTTTCCAGCCTTAACCATTTCAGTGGAGTTCCTTTGTGTTATTGGATCTTTCTCCAAGGTATGATTTACTGATTGTGGGACGACCTCGGCATCCCTTTCTGGATTCAGGTCCACAGTAATTTGAGAGCTATTTTCTGTGAAAGATTCTGCATTTTCTGAAGGCCGTCCAAATGGCTGCAGATTTAGCCAACTGATGTCCACTAAGGGTCTTTCCGTATTACTAGAATTCATAGCAAGTGACATAGGCAGGTCTTGTAATACATGAGGTGGTTGTGCAGTTAGAAGTTTCTTAAAGATGTCATTGTTCGAAATTGCTTCAAAACTACTGTGAGGTCTGTGGTCCGTAGAAGTCTGCAAGCTCACATCTTCGTCGTTCAGAGGCTTCTGTGTGACTCTTTCAGCTGGGTTTACAGAAGATATTTGGGAGAAGGGCACTGCTGGAGACTGCAATGACTGAAAGTACATTGAGTGGGGATATTGGTACAAAGGTAGAGGGTAAAACGAATTCGGGTTTGGGTAGTACAAGTTGGGGTACGGCAAAACGTGTTGGACAGGCGCAACTCTATCATTTAGCTGAACTGTGACACTCTCGGGCAGCTGTGTTTCTCCAGCTCTCACCTGCAACATAAAGCAACAGGGTGTCATACCGTCCAGCAGTAATGTATATTATTTAGTGTTACTGGTAATAAAAACTTAGATATTAAGCTATACCCTTATCCCAGAAGCCTTGAAATTAGTCACGCATTTATCTTAAACCTTCAAGAAACTTTAGAAGAAGAAAATACTATGAATATAGCAACTGTATCTCCTGGATGACTTTAGGGCAAAATTGTAACTATTTGGAGATATAAACATTTACATGCATTATTTGTAGCCAAAAATATGCATATTGCACAAGCTACGTGCATTCCAGAAGAGACGTAAAAATTAACTGTAGTCTAGTATAGGTCCCTAATGAAAGAAAAAATAAATTTATACAAATGATAAAATAATAAAACGTGCAACAGAAGGTCCATAAGGCTCCGGCCCAACCATTTTCTAGATATGATAAAGACAAAAACTATATTTCACTTTTCAATATAGTTACCCTTTATTGCAATATCTTCTCACATCTTTGAATGTCAATCTCCTCCTCCCAAAATAGTCAGAAGTCTTGTCTGCAAAATGGGCATAAACAGCATCCATCACTTCTTCGGCACACTTAAAATTCCTTCCTCGAAGATCCATTTTGACTTTTTAAGAAGAGGAAATAGTCACTGGGAGCTAGATCTGGGTTGTAGGGTCGTTCTCCTTGAAACCACATTTCTTCACAGCTTCCATTGCAACAAGAGTTGTGTGCACAGGCGCGTTGTCGTGAAGAAGGCGCATACCACCTTTCAGCTTTCCTCGCTTTTCTCTTTGATGGAAGCACGTAGTCTGTGCAGTCGTCAGCATAGTACTCCCCATTTACTGTGGTGTTCCTCTCCTTAAGTCAATGAAGAGTATTCCTTCATAGTGCCAAAAGATTGTGGTCATGATCTACTTGGTTGACTGAGTGACCTTGGCCTTTAGAGGCGGTGCTTCGCCAGGTTTACGCCACTCCATTGATTCTCCTTTGGACAAGGGATCATAGTAGAGGACCATAGTTTCATCTTCTGTAACAATGGTTTGCACAACTTTTTTCTCGTTGCCATGGCAGAGCTCTAAAAATGACTGACACCAGATGACTCGTTGAAGCTTTTGCACTGAGGAAAGAAGTCTAGGCACCCATCTTGCAATAACTTTATTCGTGTTTAAATGTTCATGAATAATTTGAAGGTCTGTTGTTTTAGAAAGGCCCAACCTTGCTGCTATTTCTGTAACTTTGAGCCGCCGGTCTTCCATAATTTCTCCTTCCACAAGAGCGATGTTTTCAGAAGTGAGCACCTCCAAGGGCCGATCTACACGCTCTTTGTTTTCAATGCTGTTTCGACCCATTCGAAAAATTTTGGTCCATTCTTTTATGGTAGAATATGAGGGGGATGCTTCCCCATATACATCGTCCAACCGCTGTTTAATTTCATTTGGAGTGAGTCCTTCTTTTGTGAAAAACTTAATAACAGATCGAAACTCCATTTTGAACATGTCACAATCTTCTACACTGTTTATGTAACTATATCTGAACAACTGAACACAGCGGAGCAGAAGTTACAGCTGCAATTATTTACTTAACAGACAAGGTATGACACTAGATAAGGCTTTTGTAAAGGCGATAGTCCTTATCGGCGAGATCGGATACTTATGTGCTTACTCTCGTAAGTCATGAAGTTGATAATAAAACCACATAACTTAAACGGAAGATGGAAAATTCTATACAGTTTTAAAAGTACAGTAAAAGAACAAGGGAAGAATGGAGGTTGATACGGGAAATGATGTAATGGCGTTTTATTTAAGTACTGTAAGGAATATTGTTTGTCAATATTATGTATCTTTGTTCATTAGCTTTCTAGACAGATAGCTTGTTTCGTACAGACACAATTATACCATAGAATATTCCAAATATGAGGAAAGCTGTGGTTTTGCGATTCAAATTTGCCTACAACTAGAAGATTCACACTTTAAATTGAACACTCATAACATTAATTCGGGAATTGGAACCATCGACATTTCGTAGCGATGTTCTAACCATTTGACTCTAACCCCAACCACGAACTTCTCTCACTTGATTTGTCCCTAAGAGGTATTCGAGTATCTAAGGCTCAGGTTTATATTGGGGTTAATGTACACAAAACCAGGAAGTATGTTATAACACCTACCTTTAGCGTAAAGAAGCAAATAAGTACTAGGATGTAAATGCGTCGTTCCATGCCCATTTTAATTTCAAACCTGTAAATTGTAATTATATATCAGTATCAAACATAATGCTTCTATAAACAAACCAATTTAATTTATTTCTTCGTTCTGAATGTTTTTTTCCAAATGGAAGGCTATAAACAGGTTTTCTCTGTTTTCACTAATATGTTGAAAAAGTTGATACAAAATTATAAAGTCTTTAAGCCAAACAACTTAAAACAATTGATCTTTAGAACTAGGTCATTGCTATTTTTTTTTCTCGGATCTATCTGAAATAACTATTTTGTAAATAGTAACAGAGAAGGCATTGTTAAAAGTACGTACGAAATTTAAAAGATATGTGATAAACTGAACTAAGTTTGCATTTAGGTTTGGAATAATAGTAAAAAACTAATCTAAAAGTTGCAATATATTTTAGAATGTAACTATTTCCTACTTGAAGTGAAGTTTTCAAGATAATAAACATATATGCATTGTTTATATCTTAAACAAAATAAAATGTAAATATTAGAAAGAGATTCGAAGTTTATGCTTTTAGTTTTTGCTGTTACTAGTTAAAGAACTATCAAAATAAAAAGGTGGTGAATATAAAATGCAGACCGCTCATGTTTGCTCTCTCTCTCTTTTAGAGTGACTAGCCTAGTAACCTATTATTTTGAATTTTAAAAAAGACATTTAAATCGTTAGATGCAGTATTGAGTAAAATTAATTTTTGTTGGGTTCGCAAAATTAATTTTGCATCATTGAGCTTAATATCAAGGGTGCCAAAAATGTATATACACGTTCACAGTAGATATCTATGTAATATATTTCAAAGTCAGACCGAAAAACAACAGTAACGTGTAGTATGATGTTCTATAAACAGATGTGACTCATGATAGCGTTATGATAGCGTTATTACATGACAGGTAAATCAACAATGAACAAATTAAGCCAAGATTATCGTATGATGTTCTGTAAACAGATGTGACTCACATTACGTTATGCTAGCGTTGCTACAACAAAAATGGATTCAAGATTATCGTTTGAACAGCGGAAAGCAATTTTGAAGTGGTATTGGAAAACCGAGAATATTGTTGAAGTTCAAAGGCAATGGAGACGTGTGTACAGAACAGAACCGCCATCCGAGTAACAATTGCAAGCATTCGAGACAAATTTGAGACTTATGGTACCGTATGCGATGTTTACAAGGGCAGATCTGGGAGACCTCTCACAGCAAGAAGTCCCGCGTCCTCGGCTATGATTTTGGAACGTTTTGAGAAATCTACAAAGCACTGAGATTAGCAAAACCAGCGTACGTTGTATTATTAAACAGCAAAGTTGAAATTTATCATCCCAAGACTTTTGCATGCATTAAATGAAGATGACCCTGATCGGGGAATGCAGTACTGTCCGTGGTTTGGGAATCTGGTACAGAGCATGAGGCCTTCGTAGGGAAAGTTGTTTGATCCGAGAGGTACAATTTAAGTTGAACGGAACTGTTAACCGGCGTAACTTTGTCTACTGATATGCAAACAATCCTTGTGTTATTTTTGAAAAGGCTGTTCATTTACCCAGAACTAATGTTTGGTCTGGGTTGTCATCTAGGAGTCTAATTAGACCTTTCTTTTTTGAAGGAACAGTAACTGGCCCAGTGTACTTGAACCTGATACGCACACCCGTCTTACCTGCCATTCATACACTGTATGAAAATGGGGATTTTACTTTCAACAAGATGGTGCGTACCTTGATGACAATCTCCCAAGGCACTGGATAGGACGAAGAGGTCCGATTGAGTTTCCACCGCGTTCTCCGGATCTAATTCCGTTGAACTTCTACCTATGGGGAACTCTTAAGGATGTTGTATACCGTACAAAACCATCTACACTGGCAGCACTTCGGGAAGAAATTGAAACGGCATATCACTGAGAACACTTTAGCAAACGTTGCTCAATCAGTAGTTCAACGTACTCATAAGTGTATCGACGCCGATGGTGGGCATTTTGAGCAACTGTTGTAACTGTAAAAGTGTAAGATGATAAGTGCTCATCATTTTCTGTTTGTGTGAATTCAGTTTTGTTATGTTAACATACATTTTTGTTTGTTTGAAATGTATACAATTTTTTGATACCCTCTGTATTTTCCTGACCCTAGAAATGCCTTGTCCTATGCATAATCTTAAAATTTGACCATTTCATTTCATTTTTCAAATTGTATTGTTTACAAATACTTTCTTAAGTTGCATAAAAATATTATATTGATAATGTTAATAATATTGTCATACACATATTCGACTCGGTTTGACTTCTGAGATTTAAAAATAACAAATCAGTTTAAGTGACCGTGATATGCAGTAATGTTTATTCATTCAGTTGTGGTTGAAGATTTATATCTTTTGGTATTCAATTAAAGACTTAGGTGCAGCTAATGTCAACTTATGGAAAAGTGCCCGAATTTTAGACTAACTACAGTATAGGGGCAAAAATGTGATACAGTTATATGGTTTCAATTAAAGATGCACTTATTAAACTGTTATGATATTGGCAAGCTTGTGGATTTTAGTGACTATAAACAGGTGGAACGTGTTTCACTCCGCAGTTTTGAGACCAGCTGTTGATGGAATCGCTCGCAATCATGAAACAACGGAATATCAACATCTCACTCATCAGTTCATTAATATTTTTATTTTAAAATACCCTCAGGCAGGAACCTATTTCAACTTCCGCAAGAACAAAAGCCATAAAGTTAGAGAAAAGGAGAGAGGATATACAGCAGTCACTAATGATGGTTGCCATCATAGGGAATTGTTATAAATTTGAAAACTATAACATTTACTTGCAAACCGATTAAAATATTGTCCACTGAAGACATTTCCCTATATATGGAAATAATCACAATAATCATCACACCTGTAGCCTACACGTCATCTGCTCAAGTTAAAAAAAATCGGGAAGAAATTAATGTGTATCTTAACTGACACTTTTGATACATTAAATTTAGCGTTCTGATATGCCAAACGGGCGTAGACAGCGCTTTCAAAATATCAACCATCATTTTACCAGGTTAAATTAGTATTTCTTAATTCCTTTAATTTTTTGTTAAAACTTCTTCCTTTAATTTTATCTTCCTAAAGGGAAGAAAATAATATTTAATTTTTACAATTTTGATATTTAAAAAGCTTTTATTTGAAACATATTAATGAATAAAAAATTTGCTTCATAAAGTAATACCTAACACTTTCTGTATAACATACGTTTGTGCTAATGACTGCATACGCACCTTTATTTCTAACAGAAGAGACGCCCATTACCTCCAGGTTACATTTTCCTGCGCAAAGGAATATTGCAGTTCTTGTATGTTGCTCATTGCTACCTTTGATTCTTTTATAACCACAACATTGCCTTCCTAAGGTCAGAATAGCACAAAAGCTTCGTGCTATTTTTCTAACATTTGAAGTCAATGTTTTCTGCTCTTTCGGTTAAATATCATATGTCCGTGACTTATTCGTACACAGATCAAAGATCCGTTCGTTTCCGACTAAGTAAATTTTTATACAAGGACATGTAGTTGCTTATAAAGTTTATAAAGCACAAAAAATTATACAAAAAAGAGGAATGTACATGCCCACATAATACCAATGTGTATGTCAATATGACAAGAAACGTTGGTCAAAAAGAAATTGAGTTCCGCTCAATGTGCACACGTTTACTCCTTATTTAAAAAATAAAGTTATTTTCTTTCGTATTATGAACCAATAATCTGCTTATAAGTTCACAAAAAGGGCAATTAAATAAAAATATATTAAATTGATTTCAAATACAAATTTAAAACTTACACGTTTATGATTAAATACAGAGGGCGCCAAAAATGTATACACACTTCAAGTAAAGAAAAAACTGTGTTAACCTAACAAAACTGAATTCACACAAACAGAAAACGATGAACACTAATCAAAATAGACGTTTACAGTTACAACAGTTGCTCAAAATGCCCATCATCGGCGTTGATACACTTCTGAGTATGTTGAACTACTGATTGAGTAACGTTTGCGAAAGTGCACTCGGCAAATGCAGCACATGCCGTTTCAATTTCTTCCCGAAGTGCTGCCAGTGTAGTTGGTTTTGTACGGTATACAACATCCTTAAGAGTTCCCCATAGCTAGAAGTCCAACGGAGTTAGACCCGGAGAACGCGGTGGAAACTCAGTCGGACCTCTTCGTCCTATCCAGTGACTTGGATACTTAAATTGCTTTCCGCTGTTCTAACGATAAATTCGGCTCTATTTTGTTGTAGCAACGCTAGCATAACGTAATGTGAGTCACATCTGTTTACAGAACATCATACGATAATCTTGGCTTCATTTGTTCATTGTTAGTTTACCTGTCACGTAGTTACGCTATCATATTGTATGTGAGTTACATCTGTTTACACAACATCATACTACACATTACAGTAGCTTTTCGGTTCAACTTTGAAATATATTAAATACATATGTACTGTGAAAGTGTGTATACATTTTTGGCACCCTCCGTATATACAAAGCAGAAGTGTTATTGATAGTAATAGTGCCCCAGTGATCACAGCAAAAGTAAAACTAGCAGTAGTATCAGTAGCAGCAGCAGCAGCAGTAGTAGTAGTAGTAGTATCAGTAGTAGTAACAGTAGTAATAATAGTACCTAGTAATAGTAGTAATAGTAGTAGTAATAGTAGTAGTATCAGTAGTAGTAGTAGTATCAGTAGTAGTAGTAACAGTAGTAGTAATAGTACCTAGTAATAGTTGTAGTAGTAATAGTAGTAGTAGTATCAGTAGTAGTAGTAGTATCAGTAGTAGTAGTAGTAGTAACAGTAGTAGTAATAGTACCTAGTAATAGTAGTGGTAATAGCAGTAATAATAGTAGTAATAGTAGTAATAGTAGTAGTAATAGTATAGTAGTAGTAGTAGTAGTAGTATTAGTAGTCGTAATAGTAGTAGTAATAGTAGTAATAGTAGTAGTAGTAATAATAGTAGTAATAGTAATAGTAATAATAGTAGTAATAGTAATAGTAGTAGTAATAGTAGTAGTAATAATAGTAGTAGTAATAATAATAGTAGTAATAGTAATAGTAATAATAGTAGTAATAGTAATAGTAGTAGTAATAGTAGTAGTAATAATAGTAGTAGTAATAATAGTAGTAGTAATAGTAGTAGTAGTAATAATAGTAGTAATAATAATAATAATAATAGTAGTAGTAATGGTAATAGTAGTAATAATAGTAGTAGTAATAGTAGTAGTAATAGTAGTAGTAATAGTAATAGTAATAGTAGTAGTAATAGTAGTAGTAGTATAGCAGTGGCAACGGTGGCGGTTGTAGCAGCAGACGATTCTCTTTCACAATGATGTGCTTTCTTTCGCTAGAGCACAAACTGTGTCGGGGCCCACCTTCTTTTGAAATTAAGTTGATTGCCTCTTTTCTTTAAGCATTTTAAACATCTTCGAGCTGTGCTTTGTTGAGATGAAAAGAAAACTTTTAGAGCAACATGTTCGTCGCATGGCTCTTTCATTTTGCTTATGGCGGAACATGCACGTCTCTCATAGGCGGGGACCATCGGAAGTAACAAAATAAAACTAACACCACGTGTACATTACGCATTAAGTTAACACAATATTGTACACCTAAATTATGATCGTCTTTTATTAAACACGTCTAGTATATCGTTAAATTGTGTTTATTAAACATTTAAATATATCATTTAACATTACAAACACTGCATTTTTTTTAAAAAAAAATGGGCTCTTTTAAGCCCTGATGTTCATTATTTATTATCTAATTAAATGATTGTGGGACTTTATGTGTCGTATACTGATAGAGTTTAATTATATCTTTCGCTAAGGTGATAATAACTACAAGAATTCCAAATCTGCCACCACAACTCGATATTTTGTACACTATATTACTTAAGAGCGCATGTTTTTTTGCGAATTATTCGTTATGCCGTCGCCCCATTTTCTGTTGATATTGTCCATGAATATATTCAGTGAACCAATAACTGGGGCTAATATTTTACACTGGTTTACTAATATCAATTTTGGAGCTTAATTTTTTTTTTTTTTTTCAAATTTCTTCTTACTTATAAATTAATCTGCTTTTATTCTTGCCAGGAAATAAATCAAGATTCAATAGAGTACACTCTTTGTTTTGATTTAGGGAAATAGTCTGACAGAAACTACTGTTTTGTTAAGAGTGTAACAAACTATAGTGTACAAGACGTGAGACGCTGCGAAGATACAGAAATGCTGAACTGAACATCGAGCGGCACTGAACGGTTCAACTGGACATCCGACATACCCCAGAACTATCGAGAGTTAGTGTTTTGCGTCATACCGAAAGAGTGTGGCACAGTGATCTGGGTATCACCGCAATTGCTTGCTTGGTCTAGAGGTCAGGTTGCTGGATGTTGTCCGGGAGATCCCGGGTTTGATCCCCTGTACATATAACTTTTATACGTTTAGAACGGAGCCCCTCATATTCCCGAAGACAATAGGGGAGCTGACTAATAGAGAGGTGGTGGCGTCCTGTGATTTAGGAATGTCGGATGCTGATCATATGCCCTCTGCAATTCTGCCCTCCGCCGATTGTTTTGGTGGTGTTTAACGCCCGTTTTTTGCTACTGAGGCACCACAGGCGGTAGACATTGATGACACATGAAATGATATATTGGGAAAGGTTATATTTTTAAGGAAGGAAACCTTTCAGGGCTAAGCTTAGGGTATCTCTCCAGCATTTGCCATTTATGAGGACTGTGGAAAGCCTGGAAAAAACCTCTGTCAGAGAGGATGGTCCTGGCGGAATTCGAACCCCAGGCTCGTGTGTCCGCACCTTAACGACCTCGCAACCCGTGGCGGTAGCCTCCGCCGATGATGTCGCAAGACGCACAAAGAAACCCAGAGGTTGCAGTGGTCGGCGTAAGTTCTGAGGGCTGTAGATCCAGGAAGATCTCTAAATTACAACAATCCTCGTATTTTTTTAAATTTAATATTTTTGTTTATTTTATTTTTATTAGTAAACACTTCTAACGGACGTCAATGAAGTTAAAACGAATGTTTTTTAAATGCTAACAGTTTCTTATACTTGGATTCGAAGGGTTCGAATGATAAAAGTAGAATAGAGATCCAGTTTTCAAATTTCCAATCTTTTTCAAAATTCATTGGATCCCAGAATTCCATCGTACTTTCAAAAGTTAATATTTCTGTATTTTAATTCTTTGTGATCCATTGTTGTGGTTTTATTTGATTTTATGTGTGTTTTATAATATTTGTATGATTCTTAAGGCCGTGCTTTAAATATTTTGTTACTATTTTCTAATGTTTTGTCCATGTTCTACTCCCTTTATATGACAAGTTAACTTCGAATGTTCTATTTGTCAGCAAATAATCAATAAAACAATAATAATGCTTTTGCATATCCCAGTGTCTAATTAATGTATTTATGACAATGAATATTCCTATTTTGATTTTTGTATTAGGTGCTAAAATATCTAAACACATTTGTACATTAAAATATTTTATTATGGCACTATATTCTTTTATAAACCTCCCCCCTTATATTATGTATTTTGGAATGTAACAAAAATGTCATGCACAAATCCACATAATCATCATTGGCTAGTTAATCATCTCGTAATGAAGTTGTGTTCTTTACCCAAGTACTTCTTCGTTCTGCACCAGCACTCTCTCTGTTCTTTTGTTTAAGCGGCCTATACACTGTTTCAGATCTTTACAGCATTTCTCATCTTAGAGTTGGTTTCAGGTCAACATTGACCTAACTTTTAATTTAATAAGTGCAGATTACAACCTATTTGGGACTCTTGCTTTTTATTTACTCTTGCCATAGCAACAGGCCAGCTGTAATGTAAATGTGAACGCATGGAATACGCATCGGATTTGATCAAGTAGCAACAAGAGAAGGTGAAAGCGCATAGTAAGAGGAAAATGTTCCACGATAGATTTCCAAGAGTGTCCTTCCATTTGATGAGAATATTCCTATAGGCAATACATCCCAAGTATTTGCTTTAGCAGGTGCATAAGCAACAAGGAAGTGTGATCCATATGTACAGAGCGATTCATTCGCACGTATTTGTCGGTCCTGGTGGTGTAGTGGTAATCATACTTGCCTTCCAAACCCAAGATCGCGGGTTCAAACCCGGCCAGGATCGATGGATTTTTTCGGGGCGTAAAAATCGGAAGTATGGCTTCCTTCGGGAGGGAAGTAAAGCCGTGGGTCCCGTGTCGTACATTTATGGCACGAAAAAGAACCTCAAGCCTGAAAGAAGAGACCTCTGAGCAAAATTTGTCGGCAGTTTCACGTCCTGAATTGAATGGGACGCTGATGACCTGAGATGTCAAAGAGCGTCCATAAATAAACTAAATCAACAAACCGCACGTATTGTACACAGATTAGCCCAGTGCATTCTGGCAAGTTGTACAAATGTCACCGACTGCAATTGTTGATTTGGAGGGGTGGGTATTTTATGACCGCCATTGAAAACAATGAAAAAAATTCATTTTAAAATTTATTCCTTCGCCGCCCTGGCTATGATTAAATTTTATACTACCCCTTGCTTATAAAGATAATTTTTAACTTTGTTTAACGTTTGTTTTCATTAATCATGTTTAATATTTAGACTGAATGGATGAAGAGTGTTTAACGCCCGTTTTAACCAGAGGCATCACAGGCGATGGACACTGATGATATGTGAGATGAAATGATAAATTGGGAAAGGAATTTATTTTTAAGGAAGGAAACGTTCCAGGCCTGAGTATAGGGTACCTACTTCGCATTTGCCATTTATGACGACTGAGGAAAACCTGGAAAACACCTCAGTCAGGGAGGACGGTCCTGGCTGGATTTGAACCCCAAACCTCCCGCTCGCGAGTCCGCACCTTAACGAGGTAATATATTTAAACTGAAATGGTAGACTGCGTGCTAATGCGACTTATATATCTGTAAGCAGAAAATTTGTGAAAATAAATTATTAATATTTAAACTAACAATAGAATAGTTTCAGGTAGTGTTCAAATTGAATCGTTGATGGTAAGTTACTGAACATGTCAGTATCACTCAGAACTTTCTGCACATTTTAAACAAATCACCGTTTTCTTGTTGTGCCTACCACAAATGTAACTGTGACAATTGCATATATTGTTGTTCTTTTACTTATTTGTTGTATTTTTCTTTCTTAGACCAGCACTCACTTGTTCACAAATAGGCACGTCCCTTACCAGTCGACCTACTCTTCCTCTCTAAAATTCCTTCAGTGGCTATGATTACGTCCTTAGTCCTGTATACTTTAAAGTAGATATTCTTATATTACTTTTTCTTTCGCTTTCCATTTACGTTTTATCTTTTTATTATAATTATTATTATTATTTAATCACTTTTTATTTTTAATTATTCTTTAGATTTAGATATACCTAAACAATAATAATATAATAAATGTAAATATGTACTTTTACAAATAAAGAATAATAATAGTGTTGGGAACAAGATACCGGGATGTAGTATTACAGATTTTTTTTTATTTTATCTTAGTCCTAAGATATCTCTGGCTAATTCTTTATTAGTTGTTTTATTAGCTGCAATCCTAGTTCTCACAAGTATAGTCGTCTCTGATTTGGTTTCTTATTCCAGTCTGGTGCTATATCAACGAAGGTGAAGAAAACGGACAGTAGCCACCTTCTGGTAGCTCTTTTTGCAGAACCTAACTTTTTGTTTTGTTATAATGCATATAGTTCTCTTTTCTTCTTGGGTCAGTCTATGAACTATTTCATCGTCGTTATGCTGAGTAGATAGCACAAGAGGTTCCTTTTAGTTTTTTCACGATAGATATGTGAAATAACTGAGATTAGAGTCTCTGCTGTGTTATGTCACTGAAAACAATTTTGCTTGAATACGGCTCTCTTTCAGAAATAACTTTGAGCTCTTGAAGGATGTGCTTCCTGTTGGCCTGTAGTGTTCCGACAAGTGCAAGCTCTTTAACCAAATCTACAGTATCTGTCTGTTATTACATTTCAATTACACTGCTAAATTTCCTTTTGAGTTCCATCATTCTTCTTTCCAGCGATGCTAAGAATATATTTTGTTTTTTAATCAGTGTGCATGCACATGCGAATCCTTCATTTCCCTGGTTTATTCTTCATAAACACTTTAAATGGATACCTTTCACGGAATAACTATTGTATGAATCCCAGCAAAGCACATCTTGGTAGTACTCGTTCATTTTTTAAAATATCTGTCATATTAGCGCAAATTTATTTTGTTCTATACGTTCATTTCAGATATCTTTGTGATAAAATCGAATTATTTTAGTTAGATGCAAAAACCTGGTTATGCTCATAGTTACAGTTTATATTAATCTGCCAGAAATATTATAAATAAGAAGCCCGATATAAACTGCAGCAGTAATATTAGATGCAGGAGTAATTTAATTTAATGAATGTTTGAAATTAATTTCCCCAATTTAAACTCGAAATGACTGATGGTCTTTTGACTTGGGGAATGGGAGTGGAAGGATAGGATTTTAATGGTGCATTTAGTTACCTCAAGGTGCGTGAGGATGCGGAAGATGTTAGTTCAGTATGAGGCTTTTGGTGCACCTCACGGGTTCCTCCTCAGGCTTTCCCTTCCTCGCTGTTCCCACAAATCCTTCGGATTCCGCTCCTGCTGATGATGATGACGAAGGAAATGTTCCTTCACCGCCCTGGAGATGTGTTTTCGGAAAACGCCTCAGCGCTCCGCGAGTAGAAGATGGAACGGGATAGCTCAATGATGACGCTCACATCAACAGTTAATCACACAGTATAACCTTCTAATTGAACGATATTGTGAAACTGAACAACTGTGACACACGGTTAAGTTCTGCTGTGTCCTTCAACACGGTTTTATCACTTATGCCACACTCTTGTTCGTCCTAAGGGTGCTTCCAATTTATTAATCAACTAAACGGTTGGAGCACAACATATTTAATTCTGTTCTCATGTGCGCTATCAAAAAAAGATAATAAGAATGTCTCATAGACTGTCTACTGTTCCGCCTGCCTAAAAAATTACCCAAAAATGTCTCTCTATTCCCGGGGCATCTTGTTTTGTCAAACGTTCAATTGGAACGTCGTATGATGCCATGAACATATGCGTCACAATATTTTAAGTATTATGGAACGATTTCCTCCTCCCTATTGGTTCCTGAATTCGCGGCATCTCTGTCATTGGTGGCTTATTTCGCGCCTCTAATATCACCTTTGTTCTTTCTTCAACGTTTCTTGCCTGGATACATGTACAACATGTTTATATGTCCCTAAGGAAGAAACTAAGGTTCGAACTATGACAAAAGAGTAACGTAGTCTTTGGAAATTTTCCATCCTAGGTTTTACGGTCCGGGCCTGGCAAGGGGCCGTAAATTCATTGCGTTTCTCTTCAATCTCACGTCCCCTCGATATCCGTAATGCACAAATATTTTATTCGAGGAAAATATAAGCAGCTACTAATGGTTAATCAGATATGTTATGCTTTCAAATAAGATCAGATAATTTACTTGTACATATATTGCATTTAAATATCACCAGTCGTAATTTCTATTTATGTTTTCATGATAATATTTCACAGATAATTGTTTCAGGTACATTCATTCTATCTGCTTCTTCTTTGCTATGTTTTATGACGATGTTTATGGCTTCTAGAGTGAAATATTTTTTCAAAGTATTTTCTAAAACTTTTCAATGTACCTTCATTTTTTACTACTTCTTGTTCCCTTACAACATTTTGTGCTATATGTCGAGTAGGCTTAGATGTGAAAATGCCGCTGAAACCTGCTTTACGCTATTTAGAAGAAACTGCCAGATAAATAGACGAAAGGTTTCATCTTGTAATATGAAAATTCGCGCACACTTACGAGGCAGGAAAACGATCGCTGTAATCGCCGAGTTTGGGTTTCAGGTTCTGTACATTTCCTATAGTCCCGATCGGGACCCCAGATTATTGCGTGTCACTGAAAAGTGATAAGGACAATATGAACATTTCTCTTTCGTTGTTTTATAATGTCATAAATACAGCCCTATTGACACACTTAAGTAGGAACTATTATTATTGTTATTATTACATATTTAATGTTTATGTGTATTCCTTATAAACGGCATATTTTATATTATTATTATTATTATTATTATTATTATTATTATTATTACTATGTAGTTAAACAGTTACAAGAACATTTATTATTACGCAATTGCTGCCTACCTAGATCATATTTTTTTTACTCAGTCTCATTATGTTCTTAATCACAATTTAAATAATCAAATACATAATTATATTATGCGAACATTAACATACATTTCATTATTACAATTCGAAAGATATATAGTATCTGTATATATATAGTACCTATAAATTCTACATTTCTGATAAATTTTAATTTATGATAAATATAAAATGCAATTAATTTATTTTCTAATGTGAAATACCTAATATGAATAACCCAACATGTACAAGGGTAGGTCCATAAGTTTTCACCCCAACCATTTTCTAGGTATGATGAAAACAAAAACTATATTTCACTTTTCAATATAGTTACCCTTTATTGCAATACACTCCTCACATCTTTGAATTAACATATCAACCCCCCCCCCCAAATAGTCAGAAGTTTTCTCTGCAAAATGGACATAAACAGCATCCATCACTTCTTCGTCACACTTAAATTTCCTTCCTCGCAGGTCCTTCTTGAGTTTTGAGAAGAGGAAATAGTCACTGGGAGCTAGATCTGCGATGTAGGATGGATGATCGATTTCCTTGAAGTCACATTTCTTCACAGCTTCCTTTGCAACAAGAGCTGTGTACACGGGTCCGTTGTCGTGAAGAAGGCGCAAGTCACCACTCAGCTTTCCTCGTCTTTTTTCTTTGATGGAAGCACGTAGTCTGTGCAGTAGGCTAGCATAGTACTCCCCATTTACTGTGGTGTTTCTCTCCTTGAAGTCAATGAAGAGTATTCCTTCACAGTCCCAAAAGATTGTGGTCATGATCCAAGTGACCTTGGCATTTAGAGGCATGTTTCGCCAGGTTTACGTCACTCCATTGATTCACTTTTGGGCAAGGTATCATAGTAGAGGATCATAGTTTCATCTCTTGTAACAATGGTTTGCAGAACTTCTCTCTCATAGACACGAGAGAACTCCAAAAATGCCTGACTACAGATGTCTTGTTGCTGCTTTTGGACTGAGGAAAGAAGTCTAGGCACCCATCTTGCAATAACTTTACCCATGTTTAAATGTTCATGAATAATTCGAAAGAATGCTGTTTTAGGCAGGCCCAACCTTGCAGCTATTTCTGTAACTTTGAGCCGCCGCTCTTCCATAATTTCTCCTTCCACAAGAGCGAGCGATGTTTTCATGAGTGAGCACCTCCAAGGGCCGACCTGCACGCTCATCGTCTTCAATAATTTCACGACCCATTCGAAAAGGTTTGGCTCATTCTTTTACGGTAGAATTTGAGCGGGATGTTTCCCCATATACACCGTTGAATCACTGTTTAATTTCATTGGAGTAAGTTACTCTTTTGTGAAGCACTTAATAACAGCTCGATACTTTATTTTGAACATGTCACAATCTTGTACACTTAGTCTTCTTTATGCAACTATATCTGAACAACTGAACACAGCGGTTGTTACTGCTGCAATTATTTACTTAACAGATAAGGTATGACACCAGATAAGTGTTTTGTGAACCTTATCGGCGAGGCCGGAAATTTATGAACCCACTCTCATATATTTTTAATGATTACGTACAATCCACCAGAAAATATTGAAAAGTTAAAATTTTTGCAAAAAAACAAGAAGAAGAAGAAGAAGAAGAAGAAGAAGAAGAAGAAGAAGAAGAAGAAGAAGTAGGGTAGCAATCCATGATGGGCTCACAGATCGGTCCTTCATCCATAGTAAAGTTCGCTGTTAACGGACATTCGGGCTGTAATATTTGAAGTTTGTAGCGGGCTATTGCTGTTAATCATATGCACGACTGTGGACTTGTTCGCTCATCTCTAGAAAATGCATAAAATTTGAAATAACAAGTAGCGGCCTTAACTAATATGCGAGACGACAAAAGAAAAAGAGGAAACTCTTTGGAATCGGCTAATGAATTCGCCGCGAACTCATATCGCAGGAGTTAGGACACTCTTGTTCACCATTTTAACTGTTGGCTGTGTTGATTGTACAAGAACTATGAAGTCTAGTTCTGAACAGAACCCGATTTCATAACTGACTAATTGAATGTATTTGATGAATATTCGGAACACCAGATTTTGCACCTTTGAAAATCCTGAAGTGTTGCGCCCCAGTACGTCACTTGAATACTCTCTCTCTCTCTCTCTCTCTCTCTCTCTCTCTCTCACACACACACACACACACAAACACACACATATCTACTTTTTTGTGAATTTATGAACAAGTTGACAGATGTCTACCTAACACGATGCTACTTTTAATAGACGCCAGCCGCAAACAGGACGCAAGTATCGAAGAAATCTAGAGGAAATTTTCCGAGGACTTGCACTCCTCGATCTGCGAACCTGACCAACTAACTTCGAATTTTATTTAAAGTATAAGTGTATAAGGCTGTGCCTAGGACTTTAGCATACCTGGAGAGGAACATTTAATCTACTATTGCGACTGTGATGAAGCGGATGCACATCTGACAGTTGGGGAATTAGGATTGGTCTGGATATTGGTTACCGTCATTTTGAGCATTTACTATGATGTCATAATCTACCTCGTTATACGTGGCATGTTCAAAACAAAGTGCAATGTACTCCTAATTTCGTGATATCGAACCTTAGATTAGGGGTCAACTATGCAGTGAAATGTCGTGTGTTTCTAAAACTAAATTTGCTAGGATTCCAAAAAAGTTCTAGGTTCCAAAAGGGCCCCAAGATCAAATGATGCTCCACGGATTTAACCCTTGGGGTTATAACAGTGATGGATAAAATCTCCGCTCTAACCTCTCGGTCATTAGGTCGAGCGAACTAGCCCCGGACTTTTACACTATATTCATATATAGCATTTGATTTAGCCTTGGTTTTAAATGAATCCTTTTTGGTTTTGAATTTTATAAACGAATATAACTATTCACTTACATATATAAATGCAGACTATAAAACTACAGCACACAAGATTGGGTCTACTTTATCAAAGAAGAAAGTGGACAATTCCTTTTGCAGATTTAAATACAGAGTTTTCACGTAAAAACTATCCCGCACGCGCGATGTTTTGATTCTCGGCCACTGGGAGTGTCGCGCCCGCCCGAAAACGCACTTGAACTTCGCTTCTAAAATTGTGTATTAAATTTTACCTCATATGAGATGCTGGAAATATCGTCTTCCTTCGGCTAAACAGACATTGTATTGGAAAATACATTCTGATACACACGTTTAAATTCGGCCATTGATTTCATTTGTAATATTTTCCTTTAGTTTCCCCAATGTGTGAGGGTTTGTTTTATAAACTGTAAATCGCACCTGTTAAATCTAGTGAGCAAAAGAGTCATACACCAGTATTAATCTCTCTATCTTCAAAGCCTTTCTTAAACTTATTCATGGACTCCGCTGCTGCATGAACAGTTAGAGAATCCTGTTGAAATCACCCATATGATTTCTCTTCTTCTGCAAACTTCTGAAAAAATGCAGTCAAAATATCCCTTCTATACATTTTTGCATCTATAGTCGTCTCGTAAAAAATCGGACCACTTGAGCTAACAGCACAGCAAACTCCAACTTTCCTACCATAAAGAACGGTTTCCTCTACAGGATATGGATTTTCGGTACACCAGAAGTCGCATATTTTTTTTTCGCACGTCCATTCAGGTGGAACCAGGAGTCGTCGGAAAAGAACAGAAGCTTTGGGTCTATTAAACCTTCATTGACATAAAGAAAAAAACAATACTCACACTTTCTACTGGGTAGTCTTGTTTTAAACAATAGGCACATGCACACTTATACGGTTTGAAGTTTAATGATTTTGTTGCTTAATGTGCAGAACCCACTGAAACCCTCAATTGTTGTGCTAATTTCGGGAGTGATTTTGTTGGTGAACGTTCAAGGTTTGCACCAATTTCATCTAATTTATCCTCTGTTAAAACTGTATATTTTCGCGTGTGTTTTTTGTTGTACACTGACCCATTAGAGTTAAATTTATTCGCAATATCTGAATTATATTTCTGGAAGCAGACAATTGACCAGGGGAATGCAAACGAAATTCTGCACGAACACGACTAGCTAACTCGTATTTGTGGCAACATGAAAATGCGCTTCTCTTCAGTCAACTGTCTCACCTTGGCAAAGATCAACTACTGCACTGCTTCGAAGCGACGTTTGAGGACAGGATAGGAGACTTTAGGGGAAAGAGTGGGGACGCCGATGGGATTCAAAACACGGCACGTACTGGATAGTTTTCACTAAAACGCTTTCTATATAAAGTAACCGCCATGAGTGGCCGAGGTGGATAAAGCACAGATTCATAAGCGGGAGTTCTGAGGTTCGATTCCCGCCAGGACCATCCTTTCTGACTGAGGTTTTTATCCAGTTTTCCTCAGTCCTTATAAATGGCAAATGCCAGAGAGTTCTCCTAAATTAAGGCCTGGAATACTTGCTTCCTTAAAAAAATTTCTCCTTTCCCAGTTTATAATTTCATTTAATGTAACATCAATATCCACCTGCTGTAGTAAAACAGGCGTTAAACACTAATAAAAAAAGGAAGGAGGACAAAATAGTGGGTCCACTGTATCGTGACGTCATTTGAATATTTAGTCCACAGTTCGCTATGCAGGTGTGCATACTTGCTGAGGGGATTCAATACTTGAACTAGAGTCGGATATGCATGCCTCGTTCATCACTAGCTTGTAAACTAGTTCATCCTTGATATGTGCAGAAACGTGAACAAAGTCAGCCTGAAAGTTAACATAATTAGACTGCTGCTACGGAAAACAAGACCATCTTTACAATTCAGCAGTGAACTGTCTTAGGTAACAAAAGAAGGTTTCTTAATTAATATGGTTTAAGAAAAGAGATACAAACCATATGTATCTGTATTCAAATGTGGTCTTCCTTCTTTATTGTCTAAGCTTTGTTTACACACAGGAAATGTATAACAAGCATATAAAATTAGCTTTTACTACAATAAAGAAATAAATAAAATGTGTAGTCCTGATTATGAAATAGCGTTTACATCACAGAGTTGTAATATCGTGCATGACGCCCTCTGTAAGAACGAGGTTCGCCAGATGGAACTCCTGAATAGTATGCGGTAGGTTTTTCCATGACAGTTTCTTCAGCAGGAGGGGCGAAGTAAGCGACTTCATCGTAATAAGGTTTGTAGTTATTGGGGTAGTGCGCAGTGGTAGCTGTAGGCAAGTAATCAAGAGCTGCTAAATAACGAGATATTGAGATATCTTCCGCCGGGGAAGCATGGACTCTTCTGTGATTGACTGGATGATGTGCTCTTGAAATTTCTTCATGCGTTTTTCGTAATGGTTCTTTATGTGCCCGGTAGCTGGAAGGATAATACACAGTGGGTATTTCGTCAACAGAAGTTGAAGTCGGCGAATAATACGTTCTTGGAGGCGATGAATAGTATTCAGTGGGAAATTCATCAGTAGCGCCCACAGATGTTGAGTAATAGGTTCTTGGAGGCGATGAATAGTATTCAGCGGGAAATTCATCAGTAGCGCCCACAGATGTTGAGTAATAGGTTCTTGGAGGCGATGAATAGTATTCAGTGGGAAATTCATCAGCAGTGCTCACGGGTGTCGAATGATAAGTTCTGTAGTTTGTAGGATTGTATATATTCATATTTTCGTCAGTTTTTGTTAACGGAGGTAGAGAGTAGCTCTGATAACTTGAAGCGTCTTCCACTGTGATGACAGGGGAAGACCATCTGGAGTAATTTGGTTCGTAGTAATTGGATTTTTCGTCAAAAGATTCTGCAGGTTGCCACATAAAACTGTTGCTACTCGTATCCTCTGTGGCACTTGGTGTAAAGCTATTTTCAGAGGAAAACTTATTTGCGAAAATTGTCGTTGATGAAGGACTTTCATTTTCAAATTTTGGTTCATGGATTGGTTGCATCGGTACTTCTGCTACTGAACTTAAGCTCTGATGATGTAATTGACATTGATGGGGATTGCATAATGGAGGTAAAATGCATGTATAGAAGGGAACATACCCTCCAAACTTTATCTCAGGGAAACCTGCTTTACCCTTTGGAAATTTGGGAATATGCTTCCCAGTAATTTCGTCCTCTTTATACATTGGTAGCTGATGCACATGATGAAAGTCAGATGCCAAGGGAAGCAATGAAAATGGCACGTAAGGAGCATCATAGTTTTCTGTTACACTAGAGCCATCTAAGGGGATTTCTTCAGAACTTGGATCTTTGGTATCAAGAGCAGAAGGCTGGGAGTATAGAGAATGAAAGTGTGACGGTTCCCGGAAGTTATGTTTCTTGAACTCTCGAAGTAGTTGCAGTAATTCTGAAATCTCACTCATAGACGGTTGTTGCTCCTCTATGAACACATGGGACACAGTAACGCCCTCGGAATCCCCGGCGACATACGCGGGAAGTTGTACAGCATCTTCGATGGGAGAACAGGGAGCCAGGTCTGTCTTGAACTGCCCAAAAGGAGGCGGAAAGTACTTTCCTTCTCTTCCTGCATCAATTTCAGTTTCTTCCTTGGCATTTTCCTGAAATAAATATTAGATAAATTATTAATTAATTTGAAACCTTATTTCTTTAAATAAAAACATGTTAATATCTGCTTTATTGTTTGGAATGAAAAAGTTTAGTTCCAATTTGCTTGTGAAACATAAGTTTTCTTTAAAACTTTAGATAATTTTCAAACTAACGGAATTGGAAAAAATAAATATATTTTACATGTATAAATCGGTTTAACGTAATGGTATTAGACAAACCAATAGGCATGTAAAAATTTAAAGCACAATTAATATTTTTATCACAAAAGAAACTTAAATAATTCCATGTTTGCAATTTATAATTTATCATACATTTATTCGTCATGAAAGCGAGAAAATGAATGAAACGAATATCTTCTGTAACCAATAATTCCACTACAACGCAATGTGCACATTACAAAAATAGTTTAAAGTTTAAATAAAAATAGCGACTGTCAAAGTAAGAAAGTTGATGATAGTCAAGGATAATTCTACAGAAAGCGTGAAGAACGGGCAAGTCTCCAAAAGAAAAATATAGAGGAAAGAAAACAAAGTTTAAAACTGCCCCCAATGTCTTGAATTAACGTTCAAAAAAGTGTTTGCGGGGGATATAGCATTTAAAAATACGATCTTTCAAATAGAAATGTTTACAGTTCGCTATGTTCTGCAGTTCTGTGCTGTTGTTCAACTGTTTCGGTGACTTACCTATTTATGTTCATATTAAACAGCACACTTTGAGTCTACATTAACCAATTATTTTTTCTCTTGTTAGAAAATGTTCAAATTAGTAAGCAGGGGGGTATTAAAGCATATTTAATTGCACCTATTTCGTTATAGCCACCTCTTTTTGAATTATACCTGCAAGAACATACTTTAAATTGTATGGAAAAATTGCACGTAAAATAGATTTACCAATATTTAATTTCATATGCTTCCTAAGGTTCGCTTCTCATAATTCAAACATTAAACATGTGTTTTATTTTAATTCTTATTGCTAAATTTAAAAAACTACGAGTAGATATTTAGCATATTGCTTCATTATATGTTACAGTTAGCATCTTCATTTAGTTCCTCCAAGTCCTGGGAATATTGTCTACTGTTAATTTTTGTAGTAGTCATGGACAAAGCTGTCGATCAGTGTTAACAGATCCAAGACATCTTTATCTTTTCAGCACTTACAGGAACAGTATTATCATGAATCACCGGTGTTAATGAAGAACAAGGAGGCAATGTTTAGCTAGACTTGCATGATTTTTTCCGTCCGCATTCTGTGGGTGAAAAATAAGCATAGTGGATTTACCTACAATGTTGCCACAAACTGCGTTCCACACAATTTCTCACAGTTCTTTATCCCCGCAATCAATTGAAATTCCACTTACCCGATTTTTCACAATATGAAACTTCTCACCGAAAATCGCTGGATGCCAACAACCCATTGTCGACCAAAATTGGACTTACCCGGTTTTTCGCAGAATTAAGTCCGATTTCAAGTTTATATATTTATCTGTTTATTAATTAGCAATTTTCTTTAAATTAGCAAACATGTGTGTTAAGAAATGTTCCACATACTTTTGATCCCTTACGTCATAGTGACAAATTATAATATTATAATCAACTCTTGCTAACTAGAGGAGGAAATTATTTTGATTCTTATGCCATAAAAATTTAGTTCCGGTCTTATTTCTTCATTAATTTGGAATCTAAAAATCCGCAAACCCACAGAAGATTTCAGTTCTATTGTTTCAATACTCCCCCCCCCCTTTATAGGTTCTGATTTACTGAGTGGTAAAGTAATGCGGCAACTATGATATATTAATAAAAATGTAAAAAGCTTTGTTTCTTACTGCATTAAATACAATGTTCACATTAACAACGACCACTGATATGTTTTGTAACTTTGGTGACCTAAATCTGGTACAGAGCGGACTAAACATGTTGCATTTATAACCAAAAAAGCTACTCAAAAAATGTATAAAATTCATTATACTTATAACGCAGAATGTACAGTTAGGTTATTTGATTTGAGCGGCAAAGCGCAGCTGCGTACTGAAAGAAACCAATCGCCAAGGCATGTGAAAGTAGCAGATTGTATTTAGTTATAGGGAGGCTTTGTCAGCAAGTGGTTGTGTGTAAATTGTGAGCTAATTGTTCTTCATTAGTTACGCCAGTTTTAAATATAGTCTTGTAGATCGGGTTTCCATACATGGAAACGAATTCTTGCAGAGAAGTTGTAAGACAATTCCAAAGACAATGTTCTGGCATTCATGTTCCAAGTAGAAAAAATCTTCGCAATTTGTTAAGAAGTTACAAGAGACACGAGTTATCAGTGACAGGAAAAGCGTTCGGAACCGCCATGTACTGCTAAGTACGAAGGTCCACAAGTTTCCGGTCTCACCGATAAGGATTATCGCCTTCACAAAACCCTTATCTGGTGTCATACATTATCAGTTGAGTAAATAATTGCAGTTATAACTGTTTTCAATTGTTCAGATATAGTTGCATAAAGAAGACTATGTGTAGAAGATTATGACATGTTCAAAATGGAGTTTCGAGCTGTTATTAAGTTCTTCGCAAAAGAAGGACTTACTCCAAATGAAATTATACAGCGGTTGGACGGTGTATATGTGGAAACACCCCCTCATATTCTACCGTAAAAGAATAGGCCAAACTTTTTCGAATGGATCGAGAAAGCATTAAAGACGTAGAGCTTACAGGTCGGCCCTTGGGAGGTGCTCACTCCTGAAAAATTGCTCTTGTGGAAGGAGAAATTATGGAAGACCGGCGGCTCAAAGTTATAGAAATAGCAGCAAGGTTGGCCTTTCTAAAACAACAGTCCTTCGAATTATTCATGAACATTTAAACAAGAATAAGGTTATTGCAAGATGGGTGCCCAGATTTCTTTCCTAGTCCAAAAGCAGCAACTAGTCATCTGTTGTTAGGCATTTTTGGAGTTATGCGTGGCAACGTGAGAAAAGTTCTGCAAACCATTGTTACAGGAGATGAAACTATGGTCCTCTACTATGATCCCTTGTTCAAAAGAGAATCAATGGAGTGGCGTAAACCTGGCGAAGCACCGCCTCTAAAGGCCAAGGTCATTCAGTTAGCCAAGAAGACCATGGCTACAATATTTTGGGACTGTGAAGGAATACTCTTCATTCACTTCAAGGAGGGGAACAGCACAGTAAATGGGGAGTGAAAAAAATGTGGCTTCAAGAAGATCGACCATCCACCCTTCAGCCCAAATCTTACTTCCAGTGTCTATTTCCTCTTCCTTCGAGGAAGGAAATTTAAGTGTGACGAAGAAGTGATAGATGCTGTTTATGTCCATTTTGCAGACAAGACTTCTGACTATTTCTTTTGGGTGGGGGGACCACCACTCAGCTTTCCTCTCCTTTTCTCTTTGATGGAAGCACATAGTCTGTGCAGTAGGTCAGCATAGTACTCCCAATTAACTTGGATGCTCCTCTCCTTGAAGTCAATGAAGAGTATTCCTTCACAGTCCCAAAAGAGTGTGGCCATGATATTCTTGGTTAACTGAGTGACCTTGGCCTTTAGAGGCGGTGCTTCGCCAGGTTTGCGCCACTCCATTGATTCTCTTTTGGACAAGGGATCATAGTAAAGGACCATAGTTTCATCTCCTGTAACAATGGTTTGCAAAACTTTTCTCACGTTGCCACGCATAACTCCAAAAATGCCTAACAACAGATGACTAGTTGCTGCTTTTGGACTAGGAAAGAAATCTGGGCACCCATCTTGCAATAACCTTATTCATGTTTAAATGTTCATGAATAATTGGAAGGACTGTTGTTTTAGAAAGGCCCAACCTTGCTGCTATTTCTGTAACTTTGAGCGGCCGATCTTCCATAATTTCTCCTTCCACAAGAGCGATGTTTTCAGGAGTGAGCACCTCCAAGGGCCGACCTGCATGCTCTTCGTCTTCAAAGCTTCCTCGTCAATTCGAAAAAGTTTGGTCCATTCTTTTACGGTAGAATGTGAGGGGGATGCTTCCTCATATACACCGTTTAATTTCATTTCATTTCATTTGGAGTAAGCCCTTCTTTTGTGAAGAACTTAATTACAACTCGAAACTCCATTTTGAACATGTCACAATCTTTTAGGTACACATAGCCTTCTTTATGCAACTATATTCGAATAACTGAACACAGCTACAGCTGCAATTATTTACTTAACATATAATGTATGATACCAGATAAGGGTTTTGTGAAGGCGATAATCCTTATCGGCGAGGCCGGAAACTTATGGACCCACCCTTGTATACCATGAATTTCTGCTAAATATACAGCTTTTTTAAATATAGGATGTAGCATAAAAGTAATTCTTTCATTGTTTAATAATGAAATTGCTGAAATTTCTTTAATTTATATTAATTTATTTCTGAGGCTTTATTAGAATCAGTTGATTTCTGTAAAAGCAGTTTCTTTCTAAGTGATTCCAAATCCAAATATTTATCCATTGATTAGTAAGTTGTCTGTATTTTAATGAGCATGTTTTATATTATGTATGTATTTATAAGCAAAATGAAATCAACCATTTATTAAAGCTGAGTAAAAGAAATGTGGTAATTCCAACATATATATGAGCTATTTCGAATCAGTTCGGAATCACCAAGGCGCTAGAAATGTTGCAGAACTGGCTAAGCACATACTTAAATATACATTCAATAACTCATAAGGTAATTTTAAAACACGTATTATGTGTAAAATAAATAAGTACTTTGAAAAAAATGGTTCTTAATACATGAATCGTGAACATCAATGTCAACTGACTCAAACATATTTTATATCAGGGGATCTTACCTGCGATGCTGTAGTGCTGAAGAAAAGTACAAGCAATAACCACCAGCTGTGAGGCATCGTCTTTATCCACTGTTTCAGTGTTTAAGGAAACCAAGGGCAGATGTGTTAACGCAGTTTTATACTATTTCTTTACGTCCACGCTCTGCGTCAGTTACGTGCAGATATCATATAAACACCAACGGGTGCCCTTCATATTTGAACGCGGGAATTTTCATGTTACTTCCTGTATTCCTTCCCCGCTCTCTCTCCCAACGCACACCCATATTCAAGTCATTGTGCATCAGAAATCCTTCCATTTTTAAACGTTTATACAACTGCATATTGTATTTTTGGGTGCTTACTAGATTTAAGAAACTCAAAAAGGTATATGCCTAAGGATGTTCTCATAGATATTTATTTTATTTATTTATTTATTTATTTATTGTGTAAACATTACAGATTTCCCAATTACAATGTTCACTTAATCTGATACCACTCTTACAATTATAAGACAATGAAAAAATAAAACAAAATGAAAAGAGAATACATTAATCAAACATGACAAAAAAGTTACAAAAACAAAATAGGACAAAAACAAAACAAAAACCATTAGTAATGTTGGTACATGATAATTTAATCAATGTTTATTTTGTTATAAATGGTCACAGGATAAAGCGAAAGTTTCATATTCAATATATCAATAGTTAAATAATTTAATGTTTGAATTCTAAACACAGGAGAATATTTATATGTATCAGTAGTAACCTTTGGAATAAAAAAGACGTTACGAAATCGGTTTGGCGTGTTATTTGGAACGTAAAGCTTATTGATTGTCTTATGTTTGAATCATCAACCTTATTGTGTAATAGTTTGTAAAGGAAAAGTAACAAGTGACGATTTCTTCTATGAGATAAACTTTGGTACATACTTGAAGTAAAATGTCATAAGCAATTAAATTAGGGGGGCGGGGAAAAGAAAATTTTTGAATAATGCATTCTTTAGAAAATTTCTTTCAATTATTTCAATAAGTTTAACAGTCAGCTTTAAACTAGTGACCGTGGGTAAGTATGCTTACCAATAGGCTGGCAGGACCGACCTTGTATATACAATAAATCGATAGAAGCATTTCCAAATATTTATGAAGACGTCGATAACTTCTCGCCTTATTTAAATAATTTAATCTGAAAGTTGAAGATATCATGTCGCAATGTAAGATTTTATTTCACAGGTGTTTTATTTTTAGTATAAGAAATTCAAAGTACTTTATTGTGCGTAATGAAAATCACATTTATGTTCTGTTTCTGAATTGGAAAAGCAGTAGCCTATTTCAATTATGCGCACTATTTATGAAGTAGATACGAAACCAAATAAAATGGAAGATCAGGTATATTTTTCCATTGTGTGATTATTAAAACGACTTTAACTGAGCTTACTAGTGTGTATTTTTAAGTTAAATTATCATTGAGTTTACTGAGAAATGAATGGGCAGAAATTATTTTTACATTTGTTATTAAAAGTAAAGAAGTATACCGCAGGGAATTTTAAGGGTCCTGTAACCTAAAAATTGGCAGCTATTGTTTACAATGGTTAAGTAATTGGACTAATTGATAAAACTAAAATTTACAACTAATCCATTGCTATGTAACATTAACCCAATTATTACTCAGTCAAAGTGAATGAGGCCTAGAGATGGTTTTCCTTGAGGTTTAGACACGAATGTTCATTGGAAAAGAAACAAGATATATTCACTCACCTTATTATTATTATTATTATTATTATTATTATTATTATTGTTGTTGTTATAATTATTCTTCGAACTGGAAATTTCATTATCAGTCGTCTTAGATTTTTTTAATTTTATATCTGCAGCGGTTTGGTTGGTCATTAAAATGTGCAAGAATGGAGGGAAGGATTTGTAAAACGGAATTTGATTGTTTTGGATTCTCAGGAGTAATGCTATTTCTTCCTCTCCGACGATGGCTTCCGCTGACTTATATTTTGCCACGGCTGTTGAGACTCTGCTGCTGGATACTTTTATGGTCCTGTGACCATAGGAAAGTAGCATATGGATATTGATAATATTTCTCGTTATGGGAGATGAAACACAATTTATTGTTCATAAACTATTCCACATAAAATGTACTGCTGTTCTTTCCTGGAGAATATGTGCCACTTTCTTACCAAATATGCTGATCACTCTAATGCACTTTAATACCTCTAAAATTCTGCTCTGAACTCCACTAAACTTAACTAACTCCAAGACACAACTGCCTACTCTTCTCTAATAGTTTTCCATAAATGATACTTTTTTACTGAACTAAACTAAAACAGATAATTGGACTCTTCCACACTGACTTAGAATTGAACAAACAATGCCTTTTCTTCCAACCAACTGAACAGAACAGAGAGGGTCTCTCTGCCACAAAATAACAAGACTAAATAAATATGGCAGTCTGCCGGTCTCACGAAGTTATCTTTATTCTTTCAAGTATGTTTTTAGAAAAAATCTAGAATATTTTATCCCATCTTAGCATCTCTATTGGGTAATCTGTTCCCTCCATTTTTTCTGCTATTCTATTGATCAGATGGTGTACGTGACTAATTGCATGTCACCTGCATCTCTTGCGTATTTTATGAAACCGTTAGGATCTCCCTTCCAGGTTATTCCCTTGTCTTTTCATCCCTGTAGTTGCCATATGTTTTATTATGCCTACCCTACTTTACAATTCCCTAACAGTATACAAATAGACATCTTACTCAAGGATTCTCCTTTAGAAATTTCTCCAGAAAATGTCGGTTTTGCTTGAATCATCTTTACAAGTATTGTTGCAATAGGCAACAGAAATTCCCAGGTCAGATTTTATGGCTGGGGTAGCTTTCTGCATTCTTGCAAGGAAGTAACATCACAACAATAATTCAAAACTTGTACAGGACATAGAAATGAAACTGCACCCATGCTTAAAATAAGGAAGTTACATAAAATTACTTGCTATACTTACTCTAATTAAATTTGTGTGTGGCAGCTTAGAAATACTGTCTCAGATCCAATCCTTATATCTTTTCCGTTCGAATCATTGTGAACAATATTAAGGCTCGACCATTTTAAGCAATTTTGCCATCGTCGATCTAAGCCACGTTTTAACATGTTAAATGGAATTTCAATAGTAATGGTGGAGCAAGACTATTATATTTAGATTATCGGCACTCTTTTGTGGCATAAAACTTTGACTCTTTCATCGTGTTCACTATTTTCAAGTCTTTCAGAATCTGGCTTTCATTTTAATTGTTATTTTTTTAGACATTCTGCCAATTTTCTTGTTTTCAAATTTAGAGTGCGCCTTCCCTTTATTACTTTTTACAGTGTAGCGTTTCATAACTATTGTTTGTCAGGGGTTCTGAACCTTTTGCAGTGACGTACATTCAATGCAGGATATTAGATGTACCAGTAAGCAAATTTTAAGAGGCAAGTGCGTGATTTTGTGGTACAAGGATCAAAATAAGCATTTCTCTACATTCATAACATCATATCATTTATTTAGTTATTCCTTATATGTACTATTTAAATTTAGATATTTATTTAAGGAAAAAACGGATCAATCTATTCCTATTATGAATTGTTCTGTAAAATATATTAAAACTATTTTGTTAAGGTGGTGGCTGATACGCAAACAAACTTTAACATATGTTCCAGATACTGGCACTCCAATACTCGAACTTACAACCAATAAAAGTTATAAACTTTACAATTGTAACTGATTTTGACTCACTTTTTTTAGTACGGAGGTTGTGCTTGTTTAGTAAATATTTGGTTTGAATTTAAGCCGGATCAACATTCAATGTATTTCTCACTTATTTTTAATATAAGTTAGAGAAGAAAATACACATTCACAAAGGTAAGTAGTCACAAACACCAACAAAAATTTTACAGTTTTTTATGAGATTATTGGATATTCGGTTTTTTTTTCTTCTTCTCCTCTGACAGAAGTTGTTGAATCGATCTTCTTGACCATTTGCCTCAAACTTTCGTCACATGTTAGCTCAATCAATTCGTCTTTCTCAGAGAGAGTTAAGGTTTCTGGTAAGGTTTCAGCAATTTGGGTATCTAATCCAAAATTCTGGTTTTAGGAGATATATACATTGAAATCAGAGATAATAATCCTAAGATGCTCTTTAATGTTCCCTGCCAGTTCGCGATGAAGAGTAATTTGATTTTCAGTTAAGAAAGCAACAGAAAGAAAGATGTGTTTTCGGTATGATTTAAGTTATCATGAAACTTAGTTTTTTCTTAAGAGCCGTAACTCCACTGCTTTCTTAACTGTAAACTCATCTCGCAGCTAAACAAACGACAAAATGTATTCCATTGTTGTTTGATAAATTATATTTGAGTTGCGCTCTGTCACTGCCGTAGGATTTAAATTGAACTTCCGTATTATTTTTGTAGAGTATCACACAAAAGTTTTTATCATAATGTAAAATTTATTGTTTCCATTTACTTATAGTAAACCTGTTAAATATTTGTTGTTTGTAAAACAAATATTAATTTATCTAATTGCTAAAATGTTTACATACGGCCGGGCAGTAGCTCACTCCTAATTTAAGTCTTAATGTCACAAATGATATCCACTTCATGCTAGTTGCAATCTCGAACGGCATTACGGGAGACGAGGGCCTCACAAGGCCAGCTTTCCCAAGATTCGTTAGGGCAATTTGTTACTTTTATCAAGTAAGAAACTGCCCACATAGTTATTGGGTTAAAGAAGACTGGCAACATATACTGGCACTTTGCCCAAACACGGAATATTGGCTAGTGAACCTTGGAGCCCAGTTTACATTCTCGAATAGAAGCAGGTTAGCATGTTGGGGTCTTGCTTGCGCAGGAAGAAAACTGGGCGAGTCTCAATGTAAAGTTCGCCTAATTAGAATGAATGAATGGATAGTGTTTAACGCCCGTTTTTACTACTGAGGCACCACAGGCGGTGGACACTGATGATACATGAGATGAAATGATATATTGGGAAAGGATTTTTTTAAGGAAGGAATCTTTCCAGGCCTACGTTTTAGGGTACCTCCCCGGCATTTGCCATTTAAGAGGACTAGGAAAACCTGGAAAAAACCTCAGTCAGGGAGGACGGTCCTGGCGGTATTGGAACCCAGACCTCCGCTCACAAGTCCGTGTCTTAATGACCTCGGCCACCCATGGCCGTGCCTAATTAGAAGCTGTATGTGTTAAACAATGTATAATTGTGATGTAAAGAGGGAGAAAAATTATGTGTTTTCATGTTGTGTTAATAGCTTTATATAAATATTGTTATTGTATATTATATTGAACATCGGTGTTATGTACGGTTTGTGTATCCATGCGATGGATATCTTGTGAATTTGAATGTATATAGTTTGTAAAATACACCCTCCTATCTTTGGATCTTGGTCGGCACTCTTTTTAAGAATTAAGACTTTGGCTTTCTTCCAACAGCGAGAAAAACATTTCTTCCAAATAAAATCAACAAAAATGACCTTGAAATGTACTATTGCTTTATTTATAGTCTCATCTTGGGCCACAGCTTTTTTCTTTTTTAGATTTCTTATACTGGTTTCATAAATGCCAAATGGAAACATTAATCTGTAGCTGTTATAGTGATATTCATTTCAATTCTCTTTTGAGTATCGGTTCTTTTACAATCCCAAGGTAATAATATATAAAAAACAACGTTTATTGAAGTTTGACAGCTTGTAGTCATATCGCCATTGTCCTGTTTTAAAGTAGTTAAAATTTCCGACTTTTTTACCTTTTCCATAATTGTCCTATAGGGATTCCCCATATATTGGTCTCGAGTGCGCTCTCGACGAAGTTTAGCCATGAAATTTTCTTGGCTTCCTTCTTATGTTGACTTTTTACCTCTCTGCACTTAAGTTTCTTCCTATTTTTGCATCAACTATTGATTTTTGAAATACCTAAATGACTTTTAATCGGATTGCATTTGACTTTTCCCACTATGGTAAAATATTTTGGATTATCCATATTAATTTGAAAGCAATCTTTGTACATGTTTATGATTTGCAGTGAATTTATATGCATTTTGTGTAAAGTTTTTCAAGTGAAAGTTCTTGACAGTCCTGTCAGTTGTACGCTGTAAAACATTTAACCTGCAATAGATGCCGGCATGAATTTCTCTGAAAGTTTACTTCGAAAAGGCTCTATTTCTGTTGCTGCATGATCTCATGGATCGCGGAAATACTATAAGTAAAATATTATTTTTTGGTTAATACTGCGAACAACATATCTTGTAACACTTTTATTTTGAAAACTTTGTAATTTTGAGATGCAGACTTTTCTATCTGAAAACTTAAGAGTTTGACATGATTTTGAAACTTGATCTCCATTTTCCAAACTAAGTAATGAATACGGACCCTTTATGCTTTCAATTGTAAATCAGTAAATAAACTAACAAATAATAACAAGTCATAAACACTCTTTTAAAGTACTCATTAAATGTTTGTTTAAAATAGGTAGATGGAATAAAAGCGCCTATAGTAACATAGATTGGCGGAGTGACGGGCGAAACGTAAGGTGTTTTACATCTTTTGGACCACGGCCAATAAGCCCGGAAATCTCATTTTATTGAATTAACGCCAGCCGTAAAAGCTTAAACAGTTACATTAAACTATTTTTGTTAAAACGCGCTAATAAACAAAAACGTACAGTTCACCAGCGAAGTGATCATATTTTTTTTTTTTTTTTGATTAGATTTATTTACGGACGCTCTTTAACAGCTCAGGTCATCAGCGTCCCATTCAACTCAGGGCGTGAAACGGCCCCGACAAATTTTGCTCAGAGGTCTCTTCTTTCAGGCTTGAAGCCATACTAAGGATTTTTACGCCCGAAAAAATCCATCAGTCCTGGCCGGGATCGAACCCGCGATCTTGGGTTTAGGAAGCAAGTATAGTAACCACTACACCACCAGGACCGACAAGTGATCGTGATGGGATTCGATCTCATGATCCAATACATGATCAGACTCCATGTTAAGGAATATTTTGCTGAATAGTGTTTAACGCCCGTTTTCACTACTGAGGCACCACAGGCGGTGAACATTGATGAAACATGAAATGATATTTTGGGACAGGATTTATTAAGGAAGTAAACATTCGAGGCCTAAGTTTAGGGTACCTCCCCGGCATTTGCCATTTATGAGGACTGAGGAAAACGTGGAAAAAACTCCAGTCAGTGAGGACAGTCCTGATGGGAATCGAACCCCAGACCTTCCACTCACGAGTCCGCGCCTTAACGACCTCAGCCATCCGTGGCGGTGTGTTAAGGAGGTACGATAGATGAACATCGCCGATTTTGTTTCTTTATTTCTAAGCTCGAAACTAATATATCTTAACTTGTTTCTTCCTAGAATAATTTTTCCATCGGAACATACGCAATTAATTTGTAAATGTCGATAACACATTCTCTCAAACCACAATGCCGAAAGCGGAAAAGTGTTCGTGTCGAATTCAGTAATTCGAATAGGTCACGAAAATGAACGTCATCCAAACTCCCATATTTGGGTTTGCGTGGTTTGATACATCGTGGGTTCCGCTATCTAAGGGCATGTTTGTAGTATCGTAGTTTTCCTTATGATGTAATGTATCTTCGAAGTTTTTCCGCAACGCTCTGTTTTTCAGAGATTCTGTGGAGATGTTTAAAAAAAATAACTTAGGGAAACATATATGCCTCAAAATCCCGTTGTACCACAAAATCTCTGGCACAGTACAATTTTTTCCCCAAGAGTTAGAAGTAAACATCTTTTTTTTTTTTTTTTTGAGTAGTGTTTAACGCCCGTTTTCACTACTGAGGCACCACAGGCGGTGGACACTGATGATACATGAGATGAAATGATAAATTGGGAAAGGATATTTTTTTTTTTAAGGAAGGAAGCGTTCCAGGCCTAAGTTTAGGTACCTCCCCGGCATTTGCCAGTTATGAAGACTGAGGAAAACCTGGAAAAAACCCCAGTCAGGGAGGACGGTCCTGGCGGGATTCGAACCGCGGACCTCCCGCTCACGAGTCCGTGCCTTAACGACCTCGGCCACCCGTGGCGGTGTAAACATCTTGCTTTAACTAACAAAACTGAAAATCAGGAGCATGAAAAATGTGCATATGAAATTATATTAGAAATCACAATGTAAACGTTCAAACTGTTTGGTTATGGTACAGAGAAAGAGGTGAACAGGAAACCTTTTAGCGAATTCAGAAGGAATGTAATCTATTGCTGTTGTACCCATGAAAAGACTTTTTACCACTCTGTCCAAATCTGCATCGATCTAGGTACCTAAGTAAATTTTAAAAAAATAAAATATTACGAAAAATATTCTTATATATACTCGACACATACCCATCAATTAACAAAGGACTCTTTTTTTTTTTTTTTTTTTTTGATTGGTTTATTTATGGACGCTCTTTAACAGCTCAGGTCATCAGCGTCCCATTCAACTCAGGGCGTGAAACGGCCGACAAATTTTGCTCAGAGGCCTCTCTTTCAGGCTTGAGGTTCTTTATCGTGCCGTAAATGTACGACACGGGACCCACGGCTTTACTTCCCTTCCGAAGGAAGCCATACTTAGGATTTTTACGCCCCGAAAAAATCCATCGGTCCTGGCCGGATTCGAACCCGCGATCTTGGGTTTAGTAGGCCAGTATGGTAACCACTACAGCACCAGGATCGACACAAAGGACTCGTTGAATTTATTAACCAGCATTGGGGGTTAAAAAAAGAAAGAAAGAAAGAAAAACGAAAAATCGCTCTAGCGGCCACACTTTTGCTTTATCTCAACGAAACTGAATATAAAAATTTAAAATAAATTTATAAAAGTAGTTTGCGAAAATCATGGCAATCGTGCCACTCCGAGTGGGGTTATACCTGAAAAACTTTTGGGGATGAAAGCGAAATTTATAAATCGTTCTAGCGGCTACAATTTTAAACATTTTTAAAGAAAATTCGGTGAATGCCATTTGAGTGAAAGTAGGAAAAAAATTTGAAAATCGATGAAATCGGAAACCCAAAATTTAAAAATGGCTCTTGTGGCTTTTTTATATAATTTTTGGAAAGAAAATCCGTCTATTGCATTTAAATAGAATAAGAAAGATAGTTTCTGAAAATCAGGCAAATCGGGGGATAAGGAGCGGAAGGCTTGTCTGTAAACCAAAATTTAAAAATCGCTCTAACTGCACCAATAACTGTTTTTTCATAACAAAATTCGGAATACACCATTTAAATCAAATAAGAAAAATATTTTTTTTGGAAATCATCAGATTATTGGGAGTGGGGATACACCTTAAAAACGTTTGGAGTTAAGCCCAACTTTAAAAAACGCTCTTACGGCTACAATTTTAAATTTTAAAGGAAAATCGATATATGCCATTGAAATAAAATAATGAAATTGCTTCTGAAAATTAGTAAAATAGGATTATTAGCAGGGAGAGGGATTTTCCCAAAATGAAAAATTGCTCTAGTGGCATTAATATATGTTTTTTGCAACGAAATTCCGTATATGCCATTTAAATAAAATAAGAAAAATAGTTTCTGAAACTCAGGGAAATCAGACTCTTAGACGGAAGATGGGGGGGGGGGGTATCTGTAAAACAAAATATAAAAATCGCTCCATCTGCAGCAATATTTGTTTCTTCACAGCAACATTCGGTATACATCATTTAAATAAATAAGAAAAATAGTGTCTGAAAGTTGGGGAAATTGGACTATATGGAGTAAAGGTATACTTGAAAATCGAATATTAAAAAGGGTTCTTGCGTTTAATTTTCTCTATGTTGTTTTAAAATACAATGAGAAATTAACTGAGCATATAAACTGTATTTATAAGTGGTATATGTTTTATATTTAATAAAAGTATCGTCGTGAAGATAGCAAATGTGAAATATTAATCTAATATGTGTTTGAGAATTATATTTGTATGTAAGAGCGCTCTGTATTAACCTTCAGAAAACATTTGCGTTATGTTTTTACTACAATAACATTTAAATTAAGTTTCAAAGCCAATGAAAATCGATGAAACTTTCGATTGTTCTTTGTTGATTCTGTAGTAGGTCGAAGTTGTTTATAAATATTAGTATGCTTTTGTTTTATTGGAACATATGAACATCGTCTTCTTAAATACACAATGTAACTCGAAACTTTCTGTTATTTCTCTCTATTTAAGTGAATGTGAAGACGTCAAGGGGTAAGTTCGTAACCGTAGCTACATTTAAGAATGTTTAAAATACTTTCCTAATATATCTTTGTTTACCAGTGCCATGTATTTAATTTAATTAATAGTACACCATTAATTCTTGTGCTTTAACTTCAAATGTGGTTTCTCTTTTGTAATACTTATAGGTTACAAGAATTCTAATTTTGTTCCCCTAATACCACACAGTAATACCGTAACTTATTTCATTTTATTTATTAATATGGCCTAATTTTGGATTTTATATTCACTTTTATTAAATTTTTCAACCGGTGAGAATTTCGCTTAGTTTACGCAGCTCCTGCGTGAGGGACTTTTTATCTTATTGCAATTACCTATGCATATGAGAATAAATAAATACTAATTACCCATATAGCTGTGAGATATTTAATATGATTATATGTGTGAGCAGAAGTTCTCCAAATACATAAAACAAATATAGTTATCGTTAAAAACGAATGTTTAAACACGAAGATAGAATATAAGTTAATGGGATTGAAAAATACACTCTTATTTAGAAACAAATCTCACAGCTTATTGATGCTCTTGTAGCTTTATCAGATCATATCTCGCACTTTATAAATTGCAATCATATTTAAAAAAGTGTCTACACAAATAAAGCACTAGTAGGATAGGTTAAGCGATGCGCGTATTTTGCTTGCTTACCACTGGCGTCCACTTGAAGCATTGGATACTTCAATATAACTATCGGTGTTGATTATCTCAGGATATGTTTGCTTTGCTGACACTCATGGACTGGAAATGACTCCTAAGAAATACACTGGGATATCACAGAACCCATTTAAATTTGTTGGTTAAATAACTGTCACTAACTGACACAATTTATAAACACTCTACAAAGAACTGGTGTAATTTGAATCTAGTGCATTGTTCACTGATGAACAATCATGTCCCGACTGCTTGTGCTAAAGACAACTGGTAGCTAATATAAATGCTCACTGAATAAGACGGGATGAGCCCCGCATCCGGCCAAACAGCTCCTTTACATACCTGGCCAAAATAATGAACACATAGTTTAATTTACATCTTTCACGCTACCTTTCTTCCACGACCACCTGAAATTCAATGTCCTGGCAAATTATTTGCTCACTAGTCGCCAAAATTCATTACTGTATTGAATATCTTGGTTCAAGACCCCCCAATTATACACAGCTTTGATAACTTGGAAGAACTCTGCTATTAACTTTCCCATCTTTGTTACTAACTTTTACATTTGAACTACGTTTCTTGGAGACCTTTCCATTATAATCCGAACCCAAGGCAGTTGGCTAACAATACTCTATTTCTTTTTTAATGCCCCAATGTAGTTTTACCTCGGCAGCTTCATAGTGCACAATGTTACGGTCTGTCTCTACGTGTGTAAAGAATAGACTTAATTGATTGTACTGTGCACAACCAAATAAATAGATAATAAACGTGTATCAAATATATATACAACTTAAATATAGGATATATGACGGTAGGTCCATAAGTTTCTGGCCTAACTATTTATTGCAACACGCTTCTCACATCTTTGAATTAACATTTCAATCCCTCTCCCCTAATTGGTCAGAAGTCTTGTCTGCAAAATGGGCACAAACAACATCCATCACTTCTTCGTCACACTTAAATTTCCTTCCTCGAAGGTCCTTCTTGAGTTTTGAAAAGAGGAAATAGTTACTGGGAGTTAGATCTGGGTTGTTGGGTGGATGGTCGATCTCCTTGAAGCCACATTTCTTCACAGCTTCCTTTGCAACAAGAGCTGTGTGCACAGGAGCGATGTCTTCAAGAAGGCGCACACCACCACTCAGCTTCCCTCACCTTTTCTCTTTGATGGAAGCACGTAGTCTGTGCAGTAGGCCAACATAGTACTCCCCATTTACTGTGGTGTTCCTCTCCTTGAAGTCAATGAAGAGTATTCCTTCACAGCCCCAAAAGATTGTGGCCATGATCTTCTTGGTTGACTGAGTGACCTTGTCCTTTAGAGGCGGTGCTTCGCCAGGTTTACGCCACTCCATTGATTCTCTTTTGGACAAGGCATCATAGTAGAGGACCACAGTTTCATCTTCTGTAACAATGCTTTGCAGAAATTCTCTCACGTTGTCACGGCAGAGCTCCAAAAATGCCTGACAACAGATGACTCGTTGCTGCTTTTAGACTGATGAAAGAAGTCTAGGCACGGACCTTATTTATGTTTAAATATTAAAAAATAATTCGAAGGACTGTTGTTTTAGAAAGGCCCAACCTTGCTGCTATTTCTGTAACTTTGAGCCGCCGCTCTTCCATAATTTCTCCTTCCACAAGAGCGATGTTTTCAAGAGTGAGCACTTCCAAGGGCCGATCTGCATGTTCTTCGTCTTCAATGCTTTCTCGAACCCTTCGAAAAAGTTTGGCCCATTCTTTTACGGTAGAATATGAGGAAGATGCTTCCCCATATACACCGTCCAATCGCTGTTTAATTTCATTTGGAGTAAGTCCTTCTTTTGTGAAGAACTTAATAACAGCTCGAAACTCCATTTTGAACATGTTACAATCTTCTACACATAACCTTCTTAATGCAACTATATCTGAACAACTGAACACAGTTACAGCTGCAATTATTTATTTAACAGATAAGGCATGACACAGATAAGACTTTAGTGAAGACGACAATCCTTATCGCGAGGCTGGAAACTTATGGACCTACCCTCGCATGAGCAAGTATCGAATATTAACACAATGGGATTGGCCATTAAATACCGTTTTTAGTATCGGCGCAAGCAGATGAAATAGCCAATTGCAGTGAATGACAGTCACATCTTATTAAAACGATTTTTGGAACATCAACTTTTAGTTTCTGATAAATCCCACCTTGGTACTGGCATTTTCTATGCCTAAACTTACGTCTGTTTTATATTTAGCGATGTTCTTTTAAAGCAGTCTTAAACTGCAGGCAAGGCAAAAAACCCAGTTTTAAATAATTGTGCATTTATTATTTGAATAACAGACAATGCATATTTCTAACTATATCAGTAGATTTATTTATTAAGAGACTACATTCTCTTTCCCCAATATCACTTTTACGTTCACTATGAAAATGAGGGTCACTGCACTTTGTACCATGAAGTTTTGTTCACTTCTCTTAAAATGTTTATGACCAACGTTAAGTACAGATGTGTGACATGCTATAAATAAGGCTAATGTGGCTTCAACCGCAACCTAACCGGCGGGAGAAAACATCAGTATTGTTTTTGCAGTTTTATGTTTATTTATCTTTGAATGATCAATTAAATCATCAAAGTTCGCCTTTAAATTGCAACGACAAAATTTATATCTCACTATATTAGTCCTCAAATGTTCTAAATATTTTTTAAATTAGCATTTCCTTCCCTCTTTACTAAATTTCTGAGAGAACGGAACTTTGTTTACCCATTTCCAAACACAGATTTTCACTACCAGCATCAAAAGTCACAACGGCTAATGTTACTGTATTGAGTTGCACTGTTGGGAGCGAAACTGCAAATCTTAAGATGATATAAAACCAAACAGAAGTAGATGCTACCTTTTCAGTGTTTTTAAGTTGTAACTTCCTTTGGCGGTACTTCGTTTTTCCACATCGGTAGTGCACTTTTGGTGTGAATAAAGCGAAGACACAACTAGTTACGTGTATCTACAACTTCAGATTTTGTAGTCTAAGGGAGGGCATACTGCACTCCCATCAGTTAATAACATTCCACATTCATTCGTGTATGCGAGAGAAAGAAGAGCTATGAGTAGGTGTAAAGAGCTGATGCGTGTTGAGACTGAATGTATTTGTTTTTTAACATCAGAATTTCTGCCAAATAGCGATGAAACTCGGGGAAAACACTAACCCCAAGAAATCGCAAGGAAATATTTTCACGGTAAGTTGCACATCCTGTATTTGAGATTTTGAGTGTCAAACTTTTGGGTCATATTTTACAAAAATCTCATAACTGCATTCATATCCCCAAAACAAATGCATGAAATGAATAATGCAAAGTTGATGTGAAAATTCGCTTTCATTTACCAAGTGTTGTAGGTGCATTAGATTGCACCCAGATAGAAATTAAAAAACTATCAATATTCGAGGGCGAGGGTTATGTCAGCATTCGTATTTAGGCGATATGTGACACAGAAGAAAGTTTACAACGTTAGCGCCGAGTGGCCTGGTTCTGTTCATGATTCAAATTTATGCAGGAGTACTACACGAAATGTGCTATATACGCCCCTTCTTTGCTTGATGACTCGGGGTTACGGTATCTTTTTCTGGCTGATCACAACATTCAAGCTTATTCTCATGCACATTGTCGGAAAAGGCGGGAGTGCGCCAAACAGGTCGTAATAATGTAAGGAAGTCACTACTAGACCGTAGTTATATTTTCAGTTTTCCGGATATCACTTCTCTCGAGGAAAGTATAATTACCTAGTTTTGGCGTTTGTTTATTCACTTCGATTTGACTTAAAGCTATCACTATACCGTAGAGTCTACTGTGTATCTGCTATGTTTTATTCACTTCACTCAATTGTTCAGTTTTCTTATAGACGTTCTCTTCAGCATTGCCATATTTGTAGCGATACAGTCTCTGCTTTAACTTTCAAATTCGTCTCAAAATATTTCTGGTTGCCAATTGCAGTTTTTCCCTCTGAACACTAGCTAAAAGCCACCGGATTAAAAGCGAAGCCACCGATGTTGGCAACACTGCATCTAGCAATTCTTCGCAGCTGCTGTGCTCGCGGTGCCACTTTCTGACATTTCCGATTTTTTTTTTTTTTTTTTAATTTTAGCGCAGCTGCAGATTAGAGTACTTCTTTATAATATTCGCGAAGTCATGTATATTTATAAATATTGGTTCTTACATTCCACTTGCATTCTAGTTCAGTTTCACAACCAAAATATGGGATTACTACGAATTTTCTTAAGTATGCAATATTTAAGGAGAACGGTTGTCATTAAATGAAACAAAGGGATATGTTTTGACCCGAACATCTGTATGTATAATCAAAATAATCACTACAGTAATTTACCGAGTTTACTGTCTCAAGGACTGTACCGCTGAAGTTCAAACTTCTTACAATATTTTTATTGAATTATAAAATATTGAGGTTATATTGTTGACATTGCTGCATTACCTAACAATAAATTATCAACTAACGGAGCATTGTAAGGAACTTACGTTCATATATCACGCAGAAGCACCTCCGTGGTCCAGTGCTAGCGTTAACAACTATTAATCCGAAAGCTCTGGATTTCATTTTTGGTCAGGCTTTCGTGGTTTTCTTTATTCTGAGAATGTGCATGCCATATAGCTGTAAGGCTCCATTCATTCCGTATTATTATACTCATAAGTTTAAGGACCCCCTTCCCCCAGTGAATCATAGGTAACATAGCTGCACCTAATGGCGTCCAGGCTTCAAAAATCCAATTCCAGAGTGAATGCCCACAATTCTTGAGATAATGGGCTGGCAGTGGTAAAAAAAAAAAGTCAAGCAGTCCTCCCCTTACGGTGTCTTGACTGGCGGTCTTTATTTATTTATTTATTTTGTGGGGGACTAATAATAATAATAAAATCTGTAATACGTCATCCTGGCACTTAGATGCCTACACCAGGGCTCATATTACACATTCTATAGTTTATTATATTTTTATTATCTCTTACATTTTAATATTAATTGTATATATTATATCTATAACTAATTAAACAAAATTAATTAATAAAACGCAAATTAACAAAACAACCTCAAATTAAAATACTCAAGCAATTCTCTAACTGGAAGGCAGTTAGCAAACAAAGCTATAACTGGTAGCCAGCTATAATTTAACTACTAAAACTTAAATTCAAAACTAATAACTAAAGCTAAAACTACCAAAGACTAAAACTACTGTCTATCGGAAACCGACGGTTACAGTGCTCGTAACCAGCACCCCCAGAAAAATTTTCAAATAAGACAATTTTTCTAAAGCGGGTATTGCTTTGACAAAAATTCCTTCTATTATTCCGTACATTGCAAAATTTTATTAGTTACTGGTGAAAAGTTTATGGTTCTTGTGAATTTATGCATTTTAAGGTAATTTGAACCATAAGAGTTTTTTTAATGGTGTTTAATGTCCGTTTTTTCTCCAGAGGCACTACAGATGGTGAACACTGATGATACATGAAATGAAATGATATATTGGGAAGGGATTTGTTTTTAAGGGAGAAAACGTTCCAGGCCTATGTTTAGGGTACCTTCCCGGCATTTGCCAGTTATGAGGACTGAGGAAAACCTGGAAAAAACCTCAGTCAGGGAGGACGGTCCTGGTGGAAATCGAACCCCAGACCTCCCGCTCACGAGTCCGCGCCTTAACGACCTCGGCCACCCGTGACGGTCCATAAGAGTTTATCGTCTATTGCAAGGCCTCTGAATTTCAATTATAGAAATTCATGTCTTATAACGGGTTAATCTCTGATCCTCTTTGCTTTCACTCTCTCACAAATGGAGGCAGAAAAATAACTATTGAAACTGAAAAGCATCGATCGTTTATAAATGGACATCAGTCATAAATGCACATCTACAACGGATTCATTGTGTTTGTTCCTGTATTATTACATTCCTTCCTATATATCGCTGTAGAGTGTAGATCGTCGAATACTCTCCTATTGTTAAAGCTAAGAATTAAATGCTTAAAGATGAACAATTGAAAACATAACAGGTTTGCATTGTATCCTTCAACATTTTCCATATTTACATGGTACACGGAATGAATTTGTTGCCATCAATAATCCCAAAATTTCATTTTAAGTTCTTCCCAGTTTTTAATGCAATGCTCTTAAGCGAAATGGCAACATCGGAGTCTCGAAAAACTATCAATGAAAGGATTCCATCTTGTTAATAAATGTAATTAAGGAGGATATTATCGGACAATAAGTAAAATATTTTAAAACGTTTAATAAAAGTAATTTTATTTAACTAAAAGAGTGTGTAGTACAAAACGCATTTAAAAATAACAATTGAACATTAAACAAATGGAAAAAAAAAAAATGCAAACGTTCAGGTCGAACATCAGTGCACCCGACACAGAGACCACGTGTTGCTGTCGTTCCTCCTTTTGTTGCCCGTTAATATCCCCCGCATGGTCTAAAAATAAAAAGTACATATCACAATTCAGAACGTTTATTTTTATTTAGGAACATTTCATTACATTTGCACAGCATAAGAAGTACCATTTTAAGTTATTGCTATAATAAACAATAATACATGTTTAGCAAACAGTAAATAAGTGAAACAAATTCTTTACAAATTGAAAGTTTGCTCTTTATAGCTGAATACATGTTCACTGTACTTCTGTGCATACGGATGAAAAAAATAAATAAAATCTTCAATTTATGAAATACAACAGCAAAGCATTAATTTACAACATTAGTTTCACTTAGTTCTAATGAATGATGATTGGGATGAAAAAATAAACTAACAAATAAATTAGCTTAATAATGCATGTAGTAATAAATACAATAAATAAGTTTTTAGACAAAATGGCACATATGTTTACAAGCATGTCCCCTCAAACAGAGCTGATATATGGGCGAGGTATCTGTGTTTCTATAGAACTATAACTGTGGATAGACGTGGGACCTTGCTGTCCTAAATTATGATAAAAAATATGTTTCTGAGGGTTAAATGGGTGTTGTCCGATTATTGAGGGTACAATGGGAATCTTGGGGCTCCAAGGTTTCACATATTTTATAATATCGGATTTGGATTCATCCTTAAAGGCTTTCTTTTCTTCCTGATGTGATTGACTGTAAAAATGTTCTCCACGTAGATTGTGGATATTTGAAGAGTCCTGAAATTCTGAGAGGTATGGCTTGTCTTTGAGGACATTTGTGTATTGAGAATTATAGTAAGGACCGGCTTGTTGATGGAAAACATGATCCTGCGCTGATCCTTGAAGAAATCCTTGATGATGCACTTCTTCCAATTCGTGTTTCCTATGCAGACTTTGAATGCGATTCATTTCTTCCATAGATGGTTGTCCATAGATATTATCCAAATGTTTATATTTCTGGTTAGTTTTCTGTGAAGTCTGACTGTTCTCTGCGTTTGCTTGCAGATTTTGTACATCTTGGTGGTTATTGGGAGTATTTATCACAATCCATGCTAGATTCTTTTGATGCTCTTTATTAAGTAACTCCTGGCTGTTGTGATTGTTCTTCACGTTTACATATTCCTTGGTGATTTGTTGAACATCTTTCTGTTGCAGTTCCTGCTGTTTATTTTCTACAACTTCGAATTTATTTAAAATTCCTAAATTTTTTCTTCCTTCCTCTACTTCATAAATATCTTTACCTAATGTTGCCTCAAGTGTATGTTGAGGAACTTCAATATGAAATTCTTGTTGGTGGCGGGGTATATGGTTGACAAGCATCTTCTGTTGATCATATTGTATGCCATTCTTTTGCCAATAATTTCCTTGCAGCTGTTTCAGCAGTTCCAAACCTGCTTGCTTTTGATATAAGCCTCGAAGAAATTCTAAATTTTCAATGCCTGGTTTTAGAATAGCGTCTGCAGTATGATGAAAAACGTTATCCTGTATTAACTGCTCACGAAGCGTCGCACTATCGTTTGTTTCTAGAGCAGTTCCTGCTTCCATCTTCATTTGGTGATCATCGTGCTGCTTTATAATAATCTCTTCATTCAAGGTATTGTTGTGAGGTGATTCAAAGTTTTCATTGTTTCTAAAGACTGCATCGTGATTTAGATGTTTCTTCGCAACAATTTCTGTATTTTCCCTTAAGGAAGTATTTTGGTCCACAGTATCGACAGATCCTACAACTGAACACGTGTGAGTAGGTTCAGGAATCATTTCCCTTGGTTTTTCAGTTATATCTTGACATGTATTGGTGAGCTCGGACTCAACATTTCCAATTTCCTTCATGATCGCGGTATGTTGTTCTTTAGAGTTATCGCCACTAGCTCTGTGTTTGGTGGACATTGTTTCTTCTTGAGGAGCTAGGTTTACATACCGATATTGATCATAGTGGGTGCTAGGGAGGGGAGAATGGCCCATCTTTTGGTTGGCAGCGCTTGTATCCATAGCTTCCTCAATTTCATCATGCATTTTGTTCTTATAGGATTCTTCCCTTACAAAACGGCCATCGTTGGTTTGTAGGGTGTTATGCATTTTCTCGTCTATTTTGTGGTCAACAAACCTCTTAGAAAAGTGGTCTTTTATATGAACTTCTGGGTAATGTTGTGAATGGACATGGCGGTGTTCTCCAGCGTTGGTACACTTATTGTCGTGGAAGGAATGAGGTTGGAACTGAGCTATGTCTAAATTTTGATAACTAGATGGAGCATTTAATTCTGTGATTGTATTTACTTCACCTCGACCATTTTTAACTATGTCTACTTCAAGTTGTTCCTTTCTTGAAGAGCATTGTGCATCTGTATGCAATTCGGAGGTAAGAGTATCAGTTTGTTTAACATGTTTTTCTATTAAGTCAGTCTCAACATTTTCCTTCGAATTAAAATATGTTTTCAAAGCTGCATCTACTGTCATGTGCGAGTCAATGTGGTGCATGTTTTTAGGTACTGAGGTTATTGTATTCACCTTATCAGGTGAAAATTCCTGGTGAAAGTTAAAGTGAAAGTTTGGGTGAGCAACTTCTACTTCTTTGTTCAGTTTGTCTAACACGTTAACAGAAGATTTACATACCGTTGCTCCACCTGCATCTGGTATGGTGTCGTAATGATTAACAAACTGTGCCGTATGAGACATGGTGCCGATATTAGGTCTATCTTTATGTCCCAAACCGACTTTTATTATTTTCTCCTTTTCGGTATTTTCGTGTGAAACATGATATTTTTTCATTTCATTTGATCCTAGTCCGTGGTTTAGTTCTCCGTGTTTGTCCATGTAATAATATGGACCATATGGAGCTCCATAAGTAGCCATATGCGCTTCATTAAGCCGCCCCAACAAGTAGGCGTAATTACTTAAATATTTATACCGATTATCATTGCTGTGTTTTATGTGCTTGGGAGTATTCTCAAATTCCAGTTTTGGATAATGTTTATTGTGGATTTCATCTACCCGGTTTAGCGTTACGGAGGTAGGAAGCTGACTCACTTGAATTTGTTTCTCGCACCCAACCTCGGTCTTATTTGGTTTAACGTCACATTCGTTACTGAATACTATTTTAAGATTTTGTTCAAAGTTCACGTTAGCAGTATTTTCATCAATGTGAGCTATTTTTTTGTTAACATCTTCATCACTTTTATTAATTATGTGAATCTCAACTCTATCTCCTCCATAATCTTTAGAATGGGAGGAAAACGCAGCAATTTCATGACTGCTAGTACTTACTTCACTTTCCTTGACCTCTTTGTGCATATGAACAACTGGTTCTCCTTTATTAACAACGAAGTGAGGATGCGTGTGATGCCCAGTGCAAACTGTTTCATCTTTAACTTTAATGTGTTCAGTCTTGAATGCATTTTCTTCGGGAAGAGGTGAAGTGTGGTTCTTACAAAACGGGAACAATTTGTTGTTAACTTCTGTGCTTGTTGCAATTAGCTCTGCTTCCTTTGTAGGCCCTTGCAATATGTGGAGTTCTGACTTGTAGTGTTTGCAAACACCGTCATGTGCATGGAATGAATGGTCGATTTTCTCGTCCACTTTTTGGATTTTATCCTTGATTATGTTTACTGCAATTTGGTTCCCTTGTTCTTCTTCTGTTACTGGAAGTCTGATACCGTGTTCAAACAGCGGGACATGAGAAACGTTGCATACTAGTGGCAAATAATTGTGTCCATTTTGTTTTGTTATTATATTATGCTCTTGGGAATGTAACGGGTGAGAACATTCTTTCCCAAACACTTCGTCACCTTTGTGGATTGTCGCCTCTGAAGTGAAACTGTTTGTTTTTTTACACTCTGCCTTTGCAAGGGAATTAAACTTGACGGATTCATGACTAGGTATGAGGATTTCGTAAGTACCTGCTTGAGGAATAGTTCCCTTACAAGAACTGCCTACAGGTTTAACTTCAATTATTTGTTCTCCATGGGGCCCAGGGTGTAAACGATTTAATGAATTTCGAATAACGTAACTGTTATAGGGAAACAAAGAGTGATAAAGATATGGATATGTAAATGTATACATTTTGCTTCCTTGGACGCTCAGTTGATTTTTTTTCTGGTTTATATGATGGTTCACAGTAGGATGAATACTGCAAGGTTTTTCTACTTCTGTCAATAAATTTAATTCGTTTAACTTATTCTTTGTTGCATCGTTTTTAACAATTTCAAGTTCGCGGTGTTCATGCTCCAAACATGGAAGCTGTTCCTTATTTGCCTCACAATTCTGCTTTGACGAGATTTGCTGCCCAGTCCCGATGCTGTCCTCGAGATCCTTCTTCAAATGTGAACACGTTTCTGTAGCTACAGTAGGCCCTTGAAAGAATTTTACGTTCACTCTACTGTTGTCCATTATGCCCACTTCAACCTGTTCTTGTTTAGCTGCCAAATTTGTTTCCGTTGCACTCAAGCGGGTGAATGGCAGTTGATGTGGACTTGTTCTTTCTTGGGAACAGTGCACGGTGGCGCCATTGTGCTCAGAAACAAGCATCTCCTTCTTCTCTCGACGATTGGTTGTTTCCATACAGGTACTACACTCCCTTCTGTTCTGATCGTTGATGTCGAGCTGTTTTCGTTTGGTACCGCAGTCCAATCTGTGAACACCACGATTACGATATGGATAAAAGCCTCTGCAACACCAGGGACTGTTGAGGCCAACAATGGGATGCATCACTCGTTTAGAAACCGTCATACCTAAATTATCACCAAAAAGTTTAGAAGCATCATAGCTTACAGGAAAATAATTTGGTCTATTAAAAAAGTTTAATTTGGTTGCTGTCACAGAATTCGTCTTATGAAATTTGGTATCTAAATTCTTCTCCCTGCACAAGGGTTCAGATAAACCTAAAGATGACAGAAGTTTTTTATAGGCACAAGCTTTCCCTCTCTTCTTATTCCATTTTCTGCTTGGCTTTGGGAAGGTGCGTATTTTCCTCACTGGACGATGATGATTCCAGAGTGCATTGTAGGACGGAGCAATTATGTCCATGTATTCGTTTTCAGCATCTTCCCATCCATAACTGAAGCTCTCATCGCTGTCCTTATTGTCTTCGTCAGCCTGCTCCAAGGATATATCACTAATGCGATGCAAGGGTTCTTCTTCGTAGACACGTCTCATTCCGCTATTGCCAGAGAAAACCCTTTCTTTTAATATTCTAAATCCAGAATCATTATCAACGTCCGGTTTTGGTTGTTGCAACCATGAAGGAAGAAATTTCTTTTTGTTTACTGTCGCTGGCTTACTGAATTTCCAATGATTTCCCACACCTATGTTGGGTATGAAGTAGCCATTTGCATGGGACTTTAGATAATGTTGAGATATTATGTTTTCAATACTGTCGATGTTTTCTTCACTAGCAATACTGTCGTCTATTTCTCTAGATGTGTCGAAGCCAAAAGGAGACCCATTCTCGGATAGAATAATGTACTTTTGTTGTCGGTGTTCGTTCGTAACAGGTATGTCGACTAATTCTAAAGTTTCTTTGTGGTCATTTGTTAGACTCTGATTTGAAGAATTTAAGTCAATATCTTTAGTTGTGTTTTGCAAATGGTTTTCAATATTTCCTTTCATCTCCCTTCCATCTCTTAATATCACTGATAGCCCTTCATGGAATTTGTAGCTATTGTTTGTCATGGATAAAATATCAACTGGCTCTATTTGCTGCAGATTTTGGTTCTTTACAGGACTTCCGACTATGTACATTGCTCCATTTGAAATCAGAGTATCTCTTCCTCCGTCATGTTTGTGTGGGGGCGATGCGATGTTATTTTGTTCTTCAGAGAGAAGGTTATTATTCTGAAATATTGTGTTAAAATTAGTTTGTACACCAAGTTCTTCAGGAATACTTGCATTGCTATTATCTTTTTCTAAAATCTTAAAATGCTCTGAATTCATATCACCTTTTTGCAACTTGTGTTCTCCAGAAAAGTCTGAAAGGAGCTGTTTATTATTTGAATGAATTATATTGTTCTTATAATACACTTGGTGTTCCCCAAGACCCCACTGACCTCCAGTATTTGTTACAGATAGCGGCATTTCAATAAGGAATTCGCTTTGCCACTGTGGATTTGAACCGATTTTAGATTCTGGACTTACAAATATGTTTTTGGTATTGTCCCCACTAGAAACTCCAAGCGTCATGTTCTTCTTAAATGAATTTTTGGATAAGACATTAGAAGTTTGTGTACTCTCTTGTTCATACTGTGCTAAATATTGAGGGTTGTGTGGAACCTCTTCTGACTGACTATACTTATACATATGCGGATATATTTGGGAAACTACCGGGCTGGTTTGCTTAGCATGGTTCTGTACATTTGTAGACCTCGGCGCTCTATAAAAATCGCTACCTTGCAGGGGTACAATAGAATACCCAACACCGAATGGGAAACACGCGCAGCTACGTCTGGTAACTGTGTGGTTGGCATACCTGGCCTTGTGATGGGGTGATGGTGCGTTCCCGTAGTTGGTCTCGCCGAAAATGTATCCCCGATCCAAGACATTGGAAGTGGCTTCCTCGCTGGTGCTGTAAACACACAACAATTCTTGCGTGTGTGCAGTTTTGTTAAGTTTCACACTCTCTCATGTCATAATACAAGACGAGGCAGATGAACCAACTTTGACAGGTAATACATTTGAACTTCTTTTGCCCTAGCGTTAGCACATTAGCTTTCCAGTTTATATTTTAAATATTAATTTATTAACTTTTATTTTGCAATATTTAATTATTGCATTCATAAAAGAATGAAGACTATTAAGAGCTAAAATGATAGTACACTAACACACATGTTCAGATTAACCAGAACGTGAATAACAATATAACATGTCAAAAATCACACTTCTCTCTGGAAACCAGAATGATATACTGTTATGTCTTCAGCCCCTTGTTTACTTTCTGATAGGAAAATACCTTGGTGACCATTTTTAAAAAATCAACACGATAATGAACAGGATGAAGTTCAGAAACATCCATTGTTTTATCACTTTTGCATTTAACACGGATAACTGTATCCTAGAACCAAGTAAATTTCCCAGACTTAAATATGGTTAATATCCAATTGCATTTTAGCCCAAAAAAATATTGTATACATTTTCACGGAGCGACGCATCTCATTGTGGTTGCCTTAAGCATTATAATAAAAAAAAAACTTATTTTTTCCAATTTATAGGAAAAAGTCATCACATATTATTTTATCAGTTTATGGACTACTGCTATATTTATCATTACATCAAGTTATAGAATAGATATCATGCTGCAACTTAAAAACAGGTGTATTTGAGATTTATGTCTGTAAAAGTTGTTCAAATAAAAGGAAAAAGTCTGTGAATATTTGACCACCAAATGAGGATTTGAAGCGGTTGTTTTTAATATATTTGAATATACTATGCTTAATATATCTTTTTTTCAAAAATGCAGCATTACAACCAATGTGAGTTAGTACGTGTGTGCACGTCACATTTCTTATTAAAATTCAAGCACGTCAGTTAACACAATGTTGTAATTACTATTGACATTGAAACTAAATTACTTTTATATTACGAGAGGTAAAAGATATTAGTCAATGAGTGATTTGTATTTGAAAAGTATTTCATTGCAACATATATTTTCCATAAGTTATAGCTACTTGACGTTACTAACCGACGGCTTGCTGCTGCTGAAGTCCCGAACGGTAACGAAGAAAGCCGAACTCCGCCCGAATGGAAGTTGAGTCAGAAAGTGTTAGTATGGAGTTGTATTAATTTTTAATGTTCTATTATTTTTTGTTAAATTAAAGAACGTTTATTCCGTTAAGAACAGCGTAGACAAATTATTAATATTACAAGAGAGAAAACAAAAAAGTTTACCTATGGCGATTCAAACCCAGGATCTGCACATAAACCACTCTCTGACCATCTGAGCTAGCAAGGCTGTGTGGCCAATGTGGAAATTATTTACCTACTACTAAAATCGTAACCAGTCGGTTTTCTTCGCTACCGTTCGGGATTTCAGCTGTCGGTTGGTAGAGTCAAGTTTAAGGGTACTAACGGATTCCCCGGTAATACAATTACTTTTACTCCTTATAATTCATATGAAATATCAATATACTTCAAGTGATCTAAGATTGACAATTTATATAAATGAAAATATAATGTTAAATGTTGTGAGCACATCAGAAATATGATATTCAATATTTATTTAAAACGTTGGGATATGCTGCTAATATAGTTTCTACATTGAAATCTACTTGCACTTACCTGTGTCCATAGCTGCTGTCAGAGAAGGCGAAATCATTTTCGACGTAGCCATAGCCCCCTCCGCCGCTGAGATAACGGTAGTCGTCATAGCTGTCGGAGATTGTGTTGTGTTCCACTTCAGGGGGACAATCGTGCGGTAGCAACACTTTGTCCACTTGCGCTACAAGTCCTGCAAAAGACATTGCGTTGGTTCACTAACCCATTGCTGATATCCTAGAAACAAATGCTTTTGTCTACCGCTACACCAGTTCATAAGGAAAATTGTTGCATGCATTGACAGCGAGTTTCTCATGTTGGTTGTTGTCATTGTGCAAGGTATCATAACTAAGTGTCATTTTCTTAGTTATGTAATATTAATTCCATCACAAATGCAGACTGCCAAGGATGGCCGAAGTCGTTAAGACGCGGACTCTTGAAAGGGAGGTCTGGAGATCGAATCCCACCAGGACCGTTCTCCCTGACTGAGGTTATTTCCAGATTTTCCTGGGTCCTCACAAATGGCAAATGCCGGGGAAGTACACTAAACTTAAAGCCTAGAACGTTTCCTTCGTTAAAAAAAAATACTTCTTTACACTATATCGTTTTATCTCATGTGTCAACAGTGTTCACCGTCTGTGGTGCCTCAGTAGTAAAAACGGGCGTTAAACAAAATCACAATTGGATGTTTTGGACCGCATACGAGAAGATCCACCGAGTTTTGTGGTAGGCAGAAATGAAGTCAGTCAAATGGAACGGCGCAAACCGGGACAGCACTCACGTGTATAACGAGACTGAATTTCGCCTTACAACAAATGGGACTCCTATCGAAATGTACTACAGCATAAACCAACTTCCTGAGTTTCTCTTTTTGAAGTGGCAAACCGTGTATAAACAACTGTACTTCTTTTTGAGCTGTTATTTCTTCTTTTTCTCAATATTTTTTCCGGATATCATGCATAAACGGAAAACAGAGTTTTTTTTCCTTGTGTTTAATGCCCGAATTTACTACTGAGGCATCACAAGCGGTGGACACTGATGATACATGAGATGAAATTATATATTGCGAATGGATTTTTTTAAGGAAGGAAACGTTCCAGGCCTAAGTTTAGAGTACCTTCCCGGCATTTGTTATTTATGAGGACTGAGGAAAACCTGGAAAAAACCTTAGTCAGGGAGGACAGTCCTGGCGGGATTCGAATCCCAGCCCTCCCGCTCACGGGTCCGCGCTCGGCCACCCGTGGCGGTCTCAAGGAGGTATATAAGCGTTTTTTACCAATATGCTAAGTTTCATTGTCTTTGGAAAATGTTAAAATGCAAAAACTGTAAAACAACAACACACTTTTCTAATACAGATTGTACGAGCTAATCTTATTAATAATATTCTATCATCCTCTTTCTTAACTTGAATACAATTAACAGTTATCCATTTAGAATTTCCAAAACGGGGCTAAACATGCTGGTGAAGAAAAACTTGTTAGTTACTTCATGCTGTTTATGCATAAAATTGGTTTGTTGATACGACACATCTTTGCAGCTAATTAGGTACCGTTGTAATAATATCAAGTGTGAATTTGGTTCCGCATCAAGCTTTCGATCTTAATTGAGAAAAGACAGAATCAACCAACGGGCAGAAAATATGTTCCTCGCTTAATTCAGCTAATATAAAACATTCCTATTTTGTTTATGTATTATTGTCATCTCTACACAAATAAGTAAGAACTCAATTAATTAAGTTAACGTTTGCCATCCGGTAAGATTGTGATTTGTTATCATGTTTCTATTACTTGGCAATTTTTACTGCTTTGTGAAAGAAGTTCTCATACAAAAGATTTTATCCGGATTTATTAAAAGGGTAAAACATCTGAATATTTTATCTGCAAAGTTTGGCATAAGACAAGCTCCCAGTGATATTGAAATGAGCTGTTACCCTGTTTAAGACTGATATTCGTCGTTTAAGGTTTTCAACTTATAATCAAATGAAGGAGCAGCGACTAAAATATTCCCAAATTTAAGAAATGTTACATTATATTGATTTTGCTCTGTTGTTTATTACAGCCACGAAATAATTAACAAGTTTACGTTGATCTATACGAGAAAACAAGTACTCCATTATGATCTAATAAATTTATCGGTGGCACTGATTAGAGATAAATAAAAAGAAACAAACTGCAAGATTACCAACATTCTTCAGTTTCTAATATCAGCAATATATAATGCTCTTCGACGGTACTTGTCAACTTAAGGGTGGAATAGCACTGAAGTGTAAAAAAACCAAGATTCAAATACCGAGAATAAAATATAACTAAGTGAAAAACAAACTGACACAACACTATTACACTGCCTGCTTTAGAACTGATGTTTGACTGTTACTGTAAAGCAAAAACATCACCCTCATGCACTACTTCTGTTACACTGCTACCTTGTGTAGATAGCTTTTATTCCAGCTCTAATTACCAACTGCATAATAAAATAAATACTACAGGAGTTTTACAAGTATGCAGGTATGAGCTATCAAATACACTAACACAGTTAAAACATCGATATTAATTTAAATGTTATGTGTGAATATGCCACATTTAGAAAATCATTAAAATCCAGGACAGTTTTATCATATGCCCATTTTCGACCTCTCGGTCATAAGTTGACGAGCAGCCCAGAAGAACGACAAAAATAATCACCAAAGACATTGTCAAAACTCGCAGAGAAACAGCTGAGAACAGCAGGGCAAATGCTGAGGTGCTCATCCGTCATGGATACGCCATGGTAGCAAAGAGGGCATGCATCTGTTTCAATCAGTCCAATTCTATACAGGTGATTCTGTAAGTAGTCATGACCTGTAGCAGGTCTAAAGTAGCCCATGCTAGCTGATCTAGGAATTCTCTCCGACTTGTTCAAAAGGGATTTGGGGGGAGAGGGGGTTGATGTTTGTTACCTTGAAAGCAGCCTAGAATCCAGGACTCGGAGATTTGGTTTGTTTTATTTACTGACGCTCTTTAACATCTCAGGTCATCAACGTCCCATTCAATTCAGCGCGTGAAACGGCCGACAAATTTTGCTCAGAGGCCTCTTCTTTCAGGTATGAGGTTTTTTTCATGACGTAAATGTACGAACCCACGGCTTTACTTCCCTTACGAAGGAAGCCTTACTTAGCATTTTTACGCCCGAAAAAATCCATCAAACCTGCGATCTTGGGTTTAGGAAGCAAGTATGGTTACCACTACAGCAGGATTGATAGGACTCGAAGATGAATAATAATAACAATGATGATATTTCTATTTCATAACTAGACATAACTAAGAAACATAGATTTTGACCTACGCAAGAAAAAATATTTTTCCAATAGAAACCTTCAAGAGGAACTCCAATTTGTGGTAGGAATTTTTCAATCATGCACGATTTTTCTTGGAATTGTCTTTACATGCACACACGCCGACTGATATTGCATTCCGTTTTTCTGATATTAATTCCGAAGTTTTAGCCCTTCTTGCTTGTTTACAATTGGTGGTCATGTAAGTCAAGTACTACAAGTGAGAGGAACTAAATATTCCAGGTCTAGTAATATGTTACGCACTGAAAGTATGTGATAAATTCTCTGTTTGTGGGGAATTCATATCTCAAGCTCAACGACGAAGTTGCTCTCCATAAGCTCAAAATGTACTAATTATTATTGACTTTAACGTGGATTAAGAGGTAATCCCGTCATAGCTGCTATTTAATTTATTGCAAAGGGTACCTGGCGCATGCGTTTTGCTATATATCTATAGTGAATATCATTTATTGAACCTTTATTTGTGGATTATAGACAGTGACATAGTCACAAGTTTAGAGGGGGTGCTAATGTTTGGGCTAATTTGCCCCTAACGTAGATAAAACTTACTTAAGAATACTTATATAATTATATATTTTATATTGTTCTTTTATAATTATGAGATTTTAAATCAATTTTGATTCACGAAAAGTTGTTATGAAAGAAAATCCACTTTCTGTCATTACAGAGTGAATCAGTTGAGAACATTCCTTGATGTTATTTTCACTTTACATTAAGTCAATTTCTAATGAGAGATATTAATTTAATTATTTGGTTTATTTACGGACGCTCTTTCTCGGTAAAATAGTAACAAATTTGTGTTGTTAATACAATATTGAAATAGGTTTATATGTGTTACAGAATCGATGTAAACTTAATTTGCATATTTTCAAGACTTTTGTTTATGTTTGGTTTATAAGTAATGAAGCAATAACGATACAGTAACCGCGACAATGGCGAGGGAGGGGGGTGGATTTTCAGTCACAACATTTTCGTTGCGCATGCGTGCTGAAAGCATCGTTTTCAATTGGTGATTTACGTATCGTCTGCCAAAGAATAGTCTTTTAAATTGGCTTAAAAACGTAGTAACGATTCAGAAAGTGACAATTCTACAAAAAGTATTGAAACCATGCGTTGTGGAATCAATGCAGAGAGTTGTTCAGTATTTAAGCGTAGCAGATAAAGAGAAAAAGGAGAGATTTTCCTCAGTAGCATACATTTATAACCATCTGTCATTGAAGAGAAAGACTTTTCAGCTTGCTGAACAAATGGTTAGTGTGACAGTTTAATAATGAAAAACAAATCGTTGGGTTACTCAGTGTGTAGATTTAGACAAATTTTTAGATTAGTCAAATGTTGGCAGGAAGGTAATGACGAACATACAGAGAGTCGACAGTCAAGTTTTTAATAGCATTTCAAGCCCGCTTTTACTACTGAGGCATCATAGTTGGTAGTCACTGGTGATACATGACATAAATGAATGAATAGTGTTTTAACGCCCGTTTTTGCTACAGAGGCTTCACAGGCGGTGGACACTGATGATATATGAAGTGAAATGATATATTGGGAAAGGATTTATTTTTATGGAGGGAATCGTTCCAGGCCTAAGTTTAGGGCACCTCGCCGGCATTTGCCATTTATGAGGACTGAGGAAAACCTGGAAAAAACCTCAGTCAGGAAGGACGATCCTGGCGGTATTCGAACCCAGACCTCCCGCTCACGAGTCCGAGACTTAACGACCTCGGCCACCCATGGCGGTTATATTTGACATGAAATGATATATTGGGAAAGAAGTTTTTTTTTTTTTTTAAAGGAAGAAAGAGTTCCAGATCTAAGAGTTCCAGCATTTCCCATGTAGGAGGACTGAGGAAAATCAGGAAAAAAACTCAGCAAAACATTCTAGGCGGCAATCGAACCCCAGATCACCCGCTCACAAGTCCGTGCCTTAACGACATCTGCTACTTGTGGCGATATATTATTATTATTATTATTATTATTATTATTATTATTATTATTATTATTATTTATAGGTGTGCCGGCTACCTGCAGCGAAATTAAACGCATGTTAATAATATAGCCTTCTTTAATTCATCGTAATTGAGATAACAATAGACTAATTTGATGTGAGCTGCAGCGGCTTGCAAGTGGAAATGAACTAATGGCAAGAAGTAATCGAGGGTAAAACAAAAAGGACACATGTCAGCTCTAATATGAATGAATTATGTTTTACGTCCGTTTTTGCTACTGAGGCACCACAGGCGGTGGACATTGATGATACATGAGATGAAATGATATATTGGGAAAGAATGTTTTAAGAAATGAAATGTTCCAGGCCTAAGTTTAGGGTACCTACCCGGCATTTTCCATTTATGAGGACTGAGGAAAATCTGGAAAAAAAAACCTCAGTCAGAGGGTCCTGGTGGGATTCGAACCCCAGACCTCTAGCTCACGAGCCAGCGCCTTAATGACCTCGGCTATCCGTGGCGGTAAGCTTTACTATGGGTATAATTTCAGTAAGTACAAATTACAGAGGGGGAACACCCAGAGTCTCTGCGTTAGTGAAGCCATTATCCGTAGAAAAAGGAAAACTTGGCAGCGACGTGCTTTAATTCCAAGTTACATTTAAAATATTTCTAAAAATATTTCTAAACGATATGGTGGGGGGGGGGCGCCGAGTTACCCGGCTACACCACTGAAAACAGAGTAAAAAAATAACAACCAATAAACTTGTACCCAAATAGCAATTCGTAATATGATATGAGATTAGCTCCTCGAATGACCTATAGTGGGTGATTAGGTCGTTAAGATACGGGTTTATGAATGGAAAGTCTGGGGTTCAATTTTCTCAAGACTGTCCCCTCTGATTGTGATGTTTTCTAGATTTTCCTCAGTGCTCATAATTGATAAATGCCGAAAAAGTACCATAAACTTAGACTTTCTTTTTTTTTAAAAAAAAAGTAATTCTCAATTTATAATTTCAGTTTATGTATGATCGGTGTCCACAGGCTATTATGCCTCAGCAGTGAAAACCGGCGTTAAACACTTACATTTAACTGATGATTTGGAAACTGAGAGAGCTACCAAATATCAAAAGAAGGAGGTAAACCATTCTAATACCAATCCTCATTTAACTATCTAGTTCGCGATTTACAACTATCCAAAAAGAGGTCCATTTTTAGCTGTAGATTGGGGGGCTGTGACATTATAGTGTTCTTTAATAAGAATCAAAAATAGTTTTAAATGTAGTTTCTGAATTAAATTATTTTAGCATTTACGCTGTTATGGAGGTAACTTATGAATATAAAACAATTAATGGCCCATCGAAAAATTTCCCTCCTTACATTGGTTAGCTTTCTTTGAAGCCAACATGAAGTAAGAGTCGGACGATGTTCAAATCATGTAAATTATAATTTAATAGTTTACGGGAGCATTTGTTTCGATTTAAAAGGCATTGCATTTCTAATGGATTTGCCGCTTGACATTAATAAATGTTGTTTCTTGTGAGAACAGAAGAAAAGGTCCAGCATGAATATAACGTCAATGAGACTTTGACTAAAGATGGAAAATGAAAAGGTTTATTCAATAAACTTTGAAAATAGTCTTATAAGTCGTTCAAAAGTAACGCAAAAGTTTTATAAACCTCCAACTACTGTGAAATTTATGGATAGATTCTTATTTTAAAGATATGGAGCATAACTTATCCCTCAAAATGTATTTCTTTAACTCCCACCTGAATTATGGCGGAAAGTTTTCATCAAGACTAAGTATGAATGGGCCTCCTTCTCCCTCCCCCTCCAAATGGGCATTTTCCTTCCCTGTGACAAAAAACAAGAACTATAAAAGAAATTATTATAGAAAAATGAATCTATTATCGGTCTTAGGTAAGCTGTATACGGGCATTCTGACAGAAAAGGCTTCCAAATTGGGCAGAACAAGAAAATAAATTACCCAAGTTCCAAGCAGGCTTCAGGGAAAATAAGGGAACAGTGGGTAATGTCTTCATTATTAATACAACGGTAGAGAAATATCTAGACCAAAAAATACGGAGACTGTATATTTTGTAAGTAGATTTTGATGACACATTACCCGCAAGACATTATAGTCAAAATTGAATGGGATAGGAGTTGGCGATCCGTTTATAAAAGCATTACAAAATTTAAACTATGAAAATGAGTACTGTATTAAGATTTCCCAGGATAGAGCGACTCCAAATAGTTTGAACACAATAGGTCTAAGACAAGGATGTAAGCTAAGTCCCATATTGTTTAACTTATTTATTAATGATATTTTAGAAAAGTTAGCAAAGTTAATACACACATGCCGATAATTGAAAATGTTATTTGCGCACGATGTGGTAGCGGATGAATATCGGTCTAGCGAAATCAATCCAAGTGATCGCTACATTCTGTAAGAAGTGGGGACTAAGGAGAATCAAAAACCATGGTGTTTAAGGATGTAAACTAGATACACGAGAATGAGAAATTGGGAAGGAACAGAAATTATAATGGTCAACAAGTTTGACTATTTGGGTATTAGACTTAACAAGAGTGGAGGGTGGAGGGAGCGAAAAAGAAAGGTTCTTGCAAAGGTAGCTCTAGCTTTGAAAGCTATTACTGCATGTAGGTATAAAGTACCTGGAGAAAATATATACGGTAGTAGTAAAGGCTAAAATGATGTTTGGGGTAGAACTTTTGGGTAGTGTAGATTTGATTTACAGGAATTTCTGCAGACAAATTATGGGCCTACCAAAAAGTACACCAAATGAGTTTGCACAAGGCAAATATGGTTACCACTACACCACCAGGACCGACCGATATAACACTCATCTCGGCCAGGACTTTTTCCTTCGGAAGGGAAGTAAAGCCGTCGGTTCCGTGTCGTACATTTACGGCACGACAAAGAACCTCAAGCCTGAAAGAGAGGTTTCCGAGCAAAATTTGTCGGCCGTTTCACGCCCTGAATTGAATGGGACGCTGATGATCTGAGATGTTAAAGAGCGTCCGTAAATAAACATATTTGTCATGCCATATTCTCAAAACGTTCTTGTTTATTTTAATTAAATTTGTGATAAAATAATTAATTTTGCATTTATAGTAAAGGACCAAGAATAATAATTAAACAACAATACTTACCTTCCAATCTTTTTTCTGGACTTGATTTACGAGGAACTTCCAAATGATAATCGAATGAGCGACCAGGAATCTCGGGATGTTTTGGCGGCGGATGATTTACTTGGTACGCATATTCATATCTGAAGCACAATATTGAATATAGGAGAAACATATATTTAAAGTTCATACATTAAGCTAAATTATGTCGATTATATTCTTATTTGTTTTTCTTATTATAATATTAATCGCGCAATGCTATAATGTGAAAACGCGATAGAATAAATATATTAATTTTCTTTCAGTAGATGAAAAAGTTGAAATTATTGTAAAATAATATTATTAAATTGAAAAAAATCCTAAATAAATCCTTTGTGGCATTTAAATGATCGGATCATTAGTTCGTTAGGCTCTGTTTGTCGTTATTTTACATATAATTCTAATTTATTTTTAAATCGGGGGTTACTTTTTGAAAAGTATTGAAGAACGACACTCACACAGTTGTATATTCAGAATAACGGGATATACCTCTTACAATGTAAAGTATCAGAGAGCATATTTACGTCTTCACTGCTGATTTCGGTTTCGGGAGCTGAACTTCATAGTCGAAGGTGAAGCCACGAGGTTGTTCCGGCACATGTGCAGGCGCCTCCAGGTGATAGCCGTACGAGCTAAGCGAGTGCTGTGGGCGCGGCTTCGGAACCTGCACTTCGTAATCAAATGTGAAACCTGCTGGAACTCTCTTCGGCTGATGCATCGTTTCCACGGAGTAGCCATACTCAAAACCTCTCGCTGCTTCTGGTCGCTTCTTCGGTATCTCTACCGAATATGGCAAGGCCTGTATAAGAGATAATAATATTTTACAGAATGCTTCTTGCTCTAAACATAGGCACACTTACACACTGTCCATTTTTTTAACTGAAAAGGCTGTAAGAATTATAGAGAATCTTTTCACCTAGTGAATGTATGCAAACGTTTTAAAATTATGCGTGTTCTATGCTCGTCAAAAGAAATTCGTTAATTAGTTCCGCAATCACTTTCATACCTGATGACAGATTCTTGATTGGAAGTCGTTTTCAGCAGCTTAAAGATGCATTATCTAAGCGTAGAGATTCACACGACCGGCAGGAACGTAACAGCATGCTCAACACTGCCGCGACACAAGTTCCTCTTTGTCAGTGTTTCACAGAAAACGGTAACTTGCGAGAAAAGAGAAACTTTCCGATCGCTGGAACCACTGAATAAATTAACTGATTACTGAGCAACTAAAAAGCGTTAGGTTAGGTTTAATTTATTTAAGGACGCTCTTTAACATCTTGGTCATCAATATCTCATTCTATTCAGATTCTGAAACGACCGTTAAATTATGCCCAGGCTTGAGATTATTTTACGTGCCTTAAATATACGATACAAGACCAACGACTTTACTTCCCTTAAGAAAGATGTTTACGCTCTAAAAATCCTCGATGGTTGATGATCGGTCCTGGCCGGGTTTGAACTCACGACCTTGGGTCTACGAAGCAAGTAGGCCATCAGGACTAACTTAGTCGGTCCTGGTGGTGTAGTGGTTACCATACTTGCCTGCTGCACCCAAGTTCGCGGGTTCGAACCCGGCCAGGACCGATGGATTTTTTTCTGGCGTAAAATCCTAAGTATGGCTTCCTTCGGAAGGGAAGTAAAGCCGTGGGTCCCATGTCTTACATTTACGGCACGAAAAAGAACTTCAAGCCTGAAAGAGAGGCCTCTGAGCAAAATTTGTTGGCCGTTTCACGCCCTGAGTTGAATGGAACGCTGATGACCTGAGATGCTAAAGAGCGTCCATAAATAAATCAATAAAAAAAAGGACTAACTCGTAAGCGTTTGAATTAATTAATGCTGAAACATATTCGGTATATATAAATATTTGACTGGCTTTATCAATGATCTTGTTGTAAAGCTCAAAGATTTTAAAGCATTTCAAAAGGAATAAATGAAGACAATACTCTATGTTTTCGAGGATTGTGCCATTGTCTTAGCTACAACTGTCAAGACTTAGTGGATTTCTTCTTGTAGGAACAGAAGCGACTCTACCATAAAGTGACATGGTCCTGTGCCCTTCCAATCGATGGAAAGGACGTTTCGCTGTAATGTCTGACAAATAGCAACACAAGGCTAGGTGCTGCGTTTGTTAGCAATGGACCAAAAACGCATTTCGCAAAAGTGTTTAGATTTGTTTTTACAGAACTCCAGCGAGTTTCTCCGATGTCTCATAACAGTAGATGAAACATGGATTCATCACTACATGCCAGAGATGAAGGAGCAGTCCAAACAGTGGGTGGTAACAGGTGAAAGTGCATCAAAGAAAGTAAAAACGGTTTCATCTGTAGGAAAAGTCATGGCTACGGGTTTTCTGGGATTCTCATGGTGTGGTGCTCGTAGATTATCTTCAGAAGGGCAAATCACCGGGGAGTATTACACTTCACTACCCGACCAGCTGAAGGATGTTATTCAGGCTAAACGTCCACACCTAGCGAAAAAGAAAGTTCTCGTTCATCGCGATAATGCGTCTTCCTCACGTCTGGTATTGTTGCTGCAGAACTGCATGACTTTCGCTTCCAAGCGCTTCCACGTCTGCCTGATTTGGCTCCAGCGATTACTTTTTGTTCCTGAACCTGAAGAAATGACTGGGTGGGCGAAAAGGATGAAACTGAGACAGAGGCTTATTTTTCACAGTTGGAAGAATTTTTTTCTCCTTTTTCTGAGGGTAATAAAAGGTTGGAAAGTCAAACTGAATGTATTGATTTATAATGTTGAAAAATAAAAGGGAGAAAAAAATTAAATATTGTGCTTTCTTGGTTAGACCGAGAATTTTTAGAACGCCCCTTGTATGAGGTTCCTACCCGATGCTACATGTGCCCCCTTATTTCAGAGACCGCGAGCTGTTACTGCGCAGGAATATTTTTGGGGTACGATTTACGATACTCAGTGGAATGTATGGAAGGCTTGATAGCAAGAACAGAATAATGTTTGAATATGATTTGTTTGCAACAAAAGGATGTGATACAGAACAATAGCAGTAAATTGCTTCAATGTTTTTTTTTTTTTTTTCTGGGGGAGCGGTGTTTTCATCTACTCTAAGGCTAAGAAACATTATAAAAATTAAATTTCCATTATAATAACGATATTATACCGACCTGTCAAAAATATGTTTTAGTGTTTGTAACGTTTTATATTTAAATCGTGTATCGTATTCCCTTTGTTGTGTATGATATCCTCTAGTAGCTTAAAAATGCGTATCAGGCAGGATCTCTGGAGTGTGATAAGAGAATTGCAAAGCAAGTTATCGCTGCTTTTACCCAATAAACAAATTAAACATTTGCTTGTTATCAGGTCTGCCAAAAAGAAGAAATGGTAACATAACTCAATGATTGTGATATATATTTTTGACTCTTTGCTCTATACTTTACGCATCTTTAGAAATTCAATTGAATTTAACACTAAACAAAACAACTAGCAGTGCCGCTTCATTGGGTCTATTCTGTTCTGCACTAGCAGACTCGTCCATTTCTCCAAACTGACTCTGCTGTCATTGCCCTCTGTCAGCGCAACATTTCGTGAACCAAGGTAATGCTTGTTTATAACCAAGCCATTTACACAAAAAATATCATTTTCGTTAATTTCTTGGTAATAAGTATAATTTTACAAACATAAATAGGTTCCAAAAGAGCTTTAGGATAAATTGACGTAAAGGCATTGATTCAAGAAATAATCACAAAGAAACATTTTTGGTTATATCAATTGTCAATCAATTGAACGTCAATGCATTACCATATTACAGGCCACGAAATATAAACGCGAAATGATGATGATGATGATGATGATAATAATAATACTTTTACTATCACTGTTACTTTTTTTAATCGTCCAAGGAAAGTTAATACTTTATCAAATACTATTATTCAATTTCCTTCCCTTTCTTAGGAAGTAGTAAGATAAACTCTTTGCCAATTATTAAAAAATACATAAAATATATGACATGTTTAATTAAACTCAAACACGTGAAAAGTAGAGTTAACATGTGTAAATAGTTAACATAGTAAAAGAGAATAGAAAGAATATAATAAGGCACGTTATCCTGAAGAAAGAAGTTGAAATATGTGAAACTTCCACATACAGTAGTAGCAATGCACCAGCCTTTTTACATTATGAATTGTTTCACATAATTTATAATAATTACATCCAAAGTTATCGGATTTTTTCCTATCTTCATCTTTCGCTTATTGAGGAGTTTTTCTTTCCTTTTTACTATTATTTCTCTTTAATTTGGTACAATTAATAATCTCCTAAATAGACTAATGTGCTATAAAATGATACCAGGGTAGGTCGATAAGTTTCCGGTCTAACCATTTTCTACGTATGGTAAAGACAAAAACTATATTTCGCTTTTCAATATAGTCAGCCTTTATTGCAATACACTTCTCAAATCTTTGAATTAACCTTTCAATGCCCCCTCCCAAATAGTCAGAAGTCTTTTCTGCAAAATGGGCATAAATGGCACCCATCACTTCTTCGTCACACTTAAATTTCCTTCCTCGAAGGTCCTTCTTGAGTTTTGAAAAGAGGAAATAGTCACTGGGAGCTAGATCTAAGCCGTAGGATAGATGGTCGATCTCCTTGAAGCCACATTTCTTCACAGCTTCCGTTGCAACAAGAGCTGTATGCGTTGTCGTGAAGAAGACGCACACCACCACTCAGCTTTCTTCGCCTTTTCTCTTTGATGGAAGCACGTGGTCTGTGCAGTAGGCCAGCATAGTACTCCCCATTTACTGTGGTGTTCCGCTCCTTGAAGTCAATGAAGAGTATTCCTTCACAGTCCCAAAAAATAGTGACCTTGATCATCTTGGTTGACTGAGTGACCTTGGCCTTTAGAGGCGGTGCTTCGCCAGATTTACGCCTGCCACTCCAATGATTCACTTTTGGACAAGGGATCGTAATAGAGGACCTTAGTTTCCTCTCCTGTAACAATGGTTTGCAGAACTTCTCTCTCGTTGCAACGGCAGAGCTCCAGAAATGCCTGACAACAGATGACTCGTTGCTGCTTTTGGATTGAGGAAAGAAGTCTAGGCACCCATCTTGCACTAACCTTATTCATGTTTAAATGTTCATGAATAATTCGAAGGATTGTTGTTTTAGAAAGGCCCAGGCTTGCTGCTATTTCTGTAATTTCGAGTCGCCGGTCTTCCATAATTTCTCCTTCCACAAGACGGTGTTTTCAGGTGTGAGCACCTCCAAGGGTCGACCTGCACGCTCTCCGTCTTCAATGCTTTCTCGATCCATTCGAAAAAGTTTGGCCCATTGTTTTACGGTAGAATATAAGGGGGGGTGCTTCCCCTTATACACCGTCTAATCGCTGTTTAATTTCATTTGGAGTAAGTCGTTCTTTTGTGAAGAACTTCATGACAGCTCGATACTCCATTATGAACTTGTCACAATCTTCTACACATAGCCTTCTCTATGCAACTATATCTGAACAACTGAGCACAGTTACAACTGCAATTATTTACTTAACAGATAAGGTATGACATCAGATAAGGGTTTTGTGAAGGCGATAATCCTTATTGGGGAGGCCGGAAACTTATGGACCTACCCTCGTAGATATTTTGGCGCATCTTCCGTATTAACATTATTTAGAAACCTACCTTCATGCGGTGACACGGGGCTCCATAATGCACCACTTCGACGGGTAATGATTGTCCAACGTGTGTGAAAGCACTATCAGACTGAGAGTAATCTTCCGAACTCGACATTTGGGGTGCTCCGCACTGTAAGGAGAGTGCACATTCTTATTGTCCAATAGGCTGAAGTAGGTACAACAAGAGGGAAAGTGTTTTAAAGCTAATAAAGGAATACTTACCCCCAATTTTCCCCGGCGCAGGCATGACGCTCTTGTCTGCTGAAACAATAGAAGTATAGCTTGCTTAAAGAGTAAAAAACTATCTCTAAATTCTTTATTCATTAAATTAACCTGGTTCCAGGCATTTTCTCAGTCTTTTACCTCAAAATATATTGAAAGTTAAATATTAGCATTGTTTCTCTTGTTCTCTACAAAGTTACAAATATTCACAATCTGGCCTCATAGCGCAGTCGGTGTTCACCTCTTTATGTACTTCCAGTGACGCGAAGGCCCATAAATATACTTCAGGCTTAAGCTTAGGAGCTTAAGCTGGAACTTTAGCTACATATGTGTTTACAGAGTACAAATTGAATGATAGTTTCTCAATTGACTCTTGGCTTAAGCCTAGAAGGAGCATAGTTTAAGCTATGTAATTATTGTATGTCAGAATGTTTTCGGAAGAAGAAGATATAAGTGCCGAGGAAATTTCGTTTGTTCTACCTCAAATTGAAAGGACAAGGAGACCAAGAATAATTAGAACATATTCAGACCATTTTAATTTACGGAGCGATTCTACCAGAGATTTAGGTTAAGTAAACAATCAGCAAATATGTTGAAAATCATTGGAGATAAAACAAAACACGTAGCACGCTCATAATATTATTAGTAATGCATAAATCATATACTACTTTAGAAAATAACTAAACCTTTTAAATAGCGATTTTAATAATTAAAATTTCAGGAACAAGGATCTATCGGCGTAAACAATATTTCTTCTAACTTTGAGGTTATACATGCTAATAACAACGGGCGATTTCTGCCGCGTATCAAAATCAGCAGCGGTGAAGAAGGACAATAGAACTGTTGAGAGAAATATTTAAAAGATTTCCTTCGATGAAAGAGTCTATAGAATAGCAAAATTTGCTGTACTTTTTTGTCGCATATTTCAAAAATAAATATTATAGCCCTTCACTTTATTTTGTTAACTTAGCAAATTCGTAAACAATAAACAAAACAGAAAAAAAAAAGACATACGTTTAATAAACTGCGCATGCCCATGCATTGCCAACTCAAGCTGTATCAAACACTATTCAGCTTACAAACGCTGAAGGTTATAGCGTAACTGTAAAACTTGAAGGACTTAAGCTTCAAGCTTAAGTACCCAGTCACATATGATCAATATATGAGGAAAATGAGCACAACTACACGGCACCTTTAAGTGTTGGGAAGTTAAGTTCTTCTGCTGTATTTTGTTAGCAAAGCAAATATCGCCGATTGCGCTTTCGCAATGAGAATGATGTCGGAAGTTGCATGAAGTGCAGTACAAGGAAGAGCGGAAAGATTACGAAATCAGTTTATTGTCGCTTAATGAGCTGCTACTGAAAGTACTCGGGAGGAAGGTGCCAGCACAATTTCAACACCTCCAGCCAGGAAGGTTTTCGCTATGCTTGTCTGTTGAATTGGACAGCCGATTTTTATAATAACGCTTCATATTAACAGGGATATAAAGATGTTAGTATAAATGTATTATTGTATCAACAATTGTAATAGTGAGGGGTCATTTCTTATTTTAGAAGGAAGACCCAATGTAGTTTGTTTTTGAATTTTTCTTAGCACTTTAATATCTTCAAATTTAATAGTAGTTGATGTTTGAGAGGGAAAAAAAAAAAAAAAAGAATTAGTAGTTTGTGCTGACTGTTGAATTGGGTCGGAGTCTAGTCCCCTGGAATTCCAGTAGGCTACTGCTGATGAACCGGGGACTTGGGTCTGGTGCAATTAAGGTGGAAATGTTTTACTTTATTTAACTATTTATAATTTAGATAAAGGCTAGCATACAATCATTATTGTATTAAAATTTCTGTAATCGTGAGGAGGGGCACCTAAAGCGGCCTGGGCCAGATAGGTGCAGTTCTTTTTTTTTTTTTTTTTTTTTTTCTAGCATGTTCAATAACTTCAATAAATTTCAATATTAAAAGGGTCTTTACAGTATTCAGTATCTTAAATTTAAAGTCACTTCATCTAAGAAGTCGATGGTACTGATGGTGCAAGATCACGTGTTCGATCCCGGCCAGGGTCGATGAATATTTTCAGGCATAAAAATCCTAAGTATGGCTTCCTTCTGAAGGGAAGTAAAGCCGTGGGTCCCGTGTCGCACATTTACGGCACGATAAAGAACCTCAAGCCTGAAAGAGAGACCTCTGAGCAAAATTTACCGGCCGTTTCACGCCCTGAATAGAATGGGAAGCTGATGACCTGAGATGTTGAAGAGCGTCCGTAAATAAAGTTCAGAGAAATGAATCCAGCACCTAGAAGTTAAATGTTATCTTCAGTGCCGGATACATATCATTAGAAAGTCAAAACATTATCTAATTTTTGTTAACTACATACCGCACCTACGTAGATTTCGGGAGTAAAATTGTCAGCGAAGGTATCTAATTCCATACGTATGCAAAATGTTCTCACTCTCTAGGAAACCGAAAACAAACCACAACAATCAATATCAAGTACTTTAGAGTTCTATGTATTCCATGTTCTTTGGCGAGTAAACTTTTAATTTTATTTTTCTTCCCCCCCCCCAAAAAAAAACATAGCTTTGGGGGGGGGTGTTAAAATGTTTATCTTTATCTTAAGTTATCTCAGCAATGAATTGTACCGCAACGGATGACCGAGGTCGTTAAGGCGCGGACTCGTGAGCGGAAGGTCTGGGGTTCGATTCCCGCAAGGGCGGTCCTGCCTACCTAGGTATTTTCCAGGTTTTCCTCGGTCGTCATAAATGGTAAATGCCGGGGAGGTACTCTAAACTTAGGTCTGGAACGTTTCCTTCCTTAAAAATCCTTTCCCAATATTTGAACTCATGTATCACTAGTGTTCACCGCCTGTGGTGCCTCAGCAGTAAAAACGGGCGTTAAAACACCGTTAAAAAAGTACTGAATTGTGTTTCAACTTATTGCCGGCAGCTCTATACAGCCTGTTAGCCGTTACCAGTACTAGTGTGTTGATTGTGCAACCACTGGGTTAAGCTAACGGAAACCTGAATGATGAACTTAGGACTTACCTGATAGACACAGACTGTGAACAGCGCAAACAGAACGCTGCTTTTGGAGTCCATGTTGTTGCCCAGTGACTGTAGTTCTGTGGGACCTCACCTTTTTTATACCTTCCAGTAATGCAATTGCTTCACTTGTTGTTTGTTATACACAATTCATAACTCCACTGAGTTTCCTTGTTATAGAGAAAATAATTCTTTTGGTTACGCTGAAACACTTCCGTATGTTGTGACTATTTATTTTATCACCTTAGATAGCACCGCCACGGGTGGCGTGAATCGGGAGCGGGGGGTCGGAAGTTCGAATCCCGTCAGGACGTCCTTCTTGACTGAGATTTTTCCAGGTTTTCCTTAGTCCTCATAAATGGCAAATGCCGGGGAGACACCCTAAACTTAGTCCTGGAACGTTTCCTTCCTTAAAAAAAATCCTTTCCCAATTTATAATTTCATCTCATGTATCATCAGTGTTCATCGCCTGTGGTGCCTCAGTAGTAAAAACGGGCGTTAAACACGACTTAATCGTTCATCAACTTCCAAAATTTCGGCCAGAGATGGTGGATAATGATAATAGACCTACTTTGGTTCTTATTGTCAGTCGACATTTTGCAAATGTGGCACTTACTGGGTATTGGGTGGTACAGAATAAATGTTGATAGTTTCCCTCTCCATTAGGAAAGGATAATAGCAAAGGTCTACTTTTTAAAACTTGTTTTCTGTTATTTTGCATCTGATATGCAATTCTTAATGCTTTTGAATTCTAAAATAATCTCCAATTTTTCCCTTTACGTCAGGCTTCCATACAGATTATAAAAATGTGAATTAAATGGCAATAAAAGTATTGTTATTAGGAATGAAGTTATAGCTTAGTGAAATGACCTGAAAATAATTTTCCCCAAGCATTTTGTGAAAAAAAAAAAAACATACTCCAATTCGATATTAACTATTTCCTAGATAGCAGACAGCCTTCAAGGAATGCTACAATATCTCAAGTAGCACAGTAAAAATGAACATGAAGAAAATACAGGTCATGACAAACAGCGAAGTAACGCCCGTTAGAATCAACTCAACAACACTAAAATACGTAACAGAGTATGTCTACTTAGGATAAATAGTTGCATTCCAGCATCACATGGGCAAAGAAATGAACAAAAGAAGTTCCTTATTATGAAGAGCAGTCTGGTTATTGAAATTCATACTGATGATCAATACTTTGAGCTGAAAACTGAGGTTAGACGTGCTGGACTCATGCATATTTCCAATATTATGATATGGATGCAAACTTGGAGCCTAACAGAAGTGGAAAAGAATAATATTAGCATCTGACAGCGTAAAATGGAGCGGAAAGTGCTGGGATATCCTCATGAATAAAATATCATCTGTGGAATTAAGAAGAATGTCGGGACTAAACGACATGGCTCAACGCGTGAACAGCCTGAAGTGGAAATGTAACAAGGCCACCAAGCAGCAGTTGGGGACATATAGCTACCATATGATCGATAGGAGAAGAAGAGGGAGACCGAGAACGAGGTGGGCAGACTCCTTCAGGAAAGTAGCCGGACCACACAGAGCCAGCATAGTACGGAACCGCAGTATCTGAAAGAGCCTAGGTACAGAGCTGCAGAAAGAAAGAACAACCGAAGTCAATAGTGAAAGTGATACTAACTTAATAGACTCAGCACTTGATTAAGTTGTGTTAAACTTGTAAAATAAGAAACATTGGGACAAATGCTCATATGGACTAGTTCAGCGTCACATACACAACGTCACTTCAATGTTGCACTTCAAATTTTCTTCTTTTGGACCGCCAATGTCGTCAGAGAAGTCCTTTTTAACACCCAACAATAGTCAGCGATCATGTTGACACTCCACTTCCCTTATTTCCATATTTCTGATATCTTGGTGAAAGCTCTCACCTTGTTCTTCACTAAAATCTCCGAAATTATCAGGAAAGCAATTTAGATGGGAACGAAGACAATGTATTTTGGCACTCGTATTGCAACTAATCTTTTTGAAACGTTGTAGCATCACTTTCACTATGTTAACATGGTTTAGGTCCTTTTTATTTTCCAAAAAGTTAAAAACACTTCTGAATGCAATTCAGGCATACTTTACATTTCTACTCATAATATTCTCAAACTGTTTGTCCATCATCACGTTTGAGAATTTGTGGGTTAATAAATATATAATTTTTAATTTTTTCTTAGGTTAATTAGGGAAATTTAACGCAAAGATCAAGGGCCTTCAAAAAGTTTTTCTTTAACCCTAATTTCACTTGCAGGGGTGGTTACAATACTTTTGGGGGATGATAGCACTCACTTCTTATACTTACTTCACCCGGCGTAAAATTAGTGCTGGGTTGATTTTTGTGTAGTGTTTAATGCCCGTTTATACTGCTGAGGCACTACAGATGGTGAACACTGATAACACATGAGATGAAATTATATACTGGGAAATATTTATTTTTAAAGGAAGTTTAGGGTACCTCCCCGGCATTGGCCATTTATGAGGACTGTGGATTCGGGTACTAGCAGGCCTGGATCCAAGGGGCGTAGCGCACGCACTACATCACAGAGGTCTGTGTGCCCAGTGGTTTTTTTGCATTAGGACGGCACCTTGTTTCCTAAACCGACCCGCCATTCGGCTGCAGGCGATTACGTCGCCCAAGCGCACCGAGTGAACTGCAGCTTCAAAAGCCGAGCGCACCCAGCTACCAGAGTTTCACTGGCTGATAGGTCGTACTAGCTTAGACCTACTCCTTTGTAGGGGTGAGTGACCCCAGCATTAAGGAAGCCACCACCGCCTCACAATGACGGTGTTTCCGGCGCACCGGCCCCCAGGGTACACGCCTTAGGCACTCCCCTGGGACACACCGCTCTTGCGAGTACTCAATTGCCCGTGAGTTCCGGGTACCACTGCCACCCCGAGTCCAACCCAATCCGAACAACTCCCTTGCGGGAGGGGCTCATCTCAAGTCCGGCCCGGCTCCCTCTAGTAACGCCAGAGGTACCGCGGGCGTTCAGGGTCCGCAGAGCCCGCGCCTGGAGCATCTGAAGAGCAGGGCCGAAGCCCGCTCCCCTGAGGACTGAAAAAAACCTGTCAGGGAGGACGGTCCTGGCGGGAATCGAACCCCAAACCTTCCGCTCACGAGTCTGCGCCTCAACGACTTTGGCCACCCATAGCGGTTAGTGCTGGGTAGTCACTGTTCCCTTTCCTATTGTTCTGACCTAGTTCTGCTATCCCATTCGCATAGGAAACAAGAATGTTTAGTGAAAACAGCCTACTGACCAATAATAGTCTAATAATTTTGAAATCTGCACAGACAAATCATTCATGGGTGTCATACTGCAGTTTTGGAACAAAACGTTTTTCATGTGTCTCCTTTAAAATAACAGATTGTGTCTAGGAATGGAAGAACAGCAAATAGCCTTTGAGAGTTTTATAAGATGTATCTATGAACAACATCCGCTCTTTGGGATAACAGTTTATGTCATAAAATGTTAAGACTGCAAGGATAGCTCGGCAATACATTAAAATTTTTTGTTTAGAGAAAAAAAAAAGGGATGTCTTCCTTCTCATGATGCCTGTATCATAAAAAATATGTACCTTGAACAAATGGTTTCTTTGCCTTTAATCTACAGCCTAACAATTCTGCAAATATTAATCTCGCTTTAAGTGTCTTTTCTGGAGATCCAGTTTCAATGCTACCGGATACAGATAGCGACACATTTGATTGAGAGGAGCAGGTATATCAGGACCATGAGGTACGGCCGAATGGCAGAGCAATATTGGGATATACGTATCTTTCTTACTTTTGGCAGCTGTCCGTCTATCCTAACTACACAAAAATGACAATGTATTGAGTTTCCACCATATATATATATATATATATATATATATATATATATATTAATGAAAAATAAAAATAAAGAAACACCATTAACAATGTAACAAATTAACACTAATAATAAAAGTAGATAAAGATAAAACACTGAGAAAAAGTCACACTTGAAATTGTTATATTTCGAACTATTGCGAGTTCTTCAATGGCAAGTAGCTAGACATTTCAAGTGTGACTTTTTCTCAGTGATTTATCTTTATCTACTTTTATTATTAGTGTTAATTTATATATATAAATCATTAACTGTCTTGTCTTGAAAATAAATGTTTAACAAATCTGAATCACAGAGGGGAACAGAAAAGGTTTACTATATTACGAAAAATATTAAAAACATAAACTTTAGAATTGTGAAAAATTGTGACATAGTACATAAAAATGGATTTCATTTTTGTAAAATTCGTGAAATTTTGACCCAGAAACGTTCGTTTTTTTTTTCAAAACAATAAGATCAGTGTAATCTCATGCTTAATCTATAGTACACACAAAATTGACAATGACTTTGATTATCATATATATTCAACATCAATCAAGAAATTTTTATTATTTATATTGCACAGAAGAACTGTTAGAAATCACATGCAAATGAATTGTTTAATAAAATGTATCAAATTTTTAATTGATATAATAATTTTAACCGTACAGTCACACACTTCTAAGAAAGTGAAGGAAACTTAATGGTAGAAAACGAAAGTTCTATTTGAAATGGATGCACCGGCCTATCCTGTTTCAATATTTAAAATAGTAAAGTTCAACAGTTTTAGATACATTTAAAGGCCGCTACTACAGTTTACTGTTGGATTTATTTATTTTAAATTACTCAAAATATGATAAATAGCATATTGATTATAGGTGGTTCTGTCCATATGCATAGTTCAATGAAGAACATATATGTATGGACAAAATGGTATGTTAAATGTTAGTGGCAAGTATGCCCTTTTAAAATTCTGGATATCCCCTCTGGTGATCACTGACAATCTGCAGAAGAAATTCCTTTTTATGTTCTTCTTGAGTGAGTGATCGGCTGTAGTCTATTCTAAGGCCAACTCCGCCTGTTACAGTATTATAAAGTTTTTGATGGACATGGTGCAGTTTTCCGCGACAATGTAGGCCAGGTTTTCAGAATCCAAATCCTAACAATTTCAGAAATTTTTACAGTGTTCACTGGCATAAAATAATCCAATAATTTTCTTCAAAAATTTCTTGATACTCTTCACACCGACATACTCTTTCGGTGGCACACATTACCATAATTTTAAGAGTTGGGTCATTTTGACGTTAGTATATTTTTGTCAAAGAGAGCAAGGACAGCCAGCTTTTCGCTGTGGTATCACAGATGACGAGCAAGTGTTTGCAACTACTGATATTTTCAGTATTGCTGGAGGTTGTTCAACAGTGTCGTGTCATTTAAAGAAGCTGTAGTTTATACGGCCTTCAAATATAATCTCAAAAGAACTGCTGTGTTCTTTTGTCTTCAATGAGTGTCCACATTGTTACCTATAAATAGCTCCGACTTTTAGCGATCCTTGTGTATAGGCGTGTATTTAATTTGGATATAGGTCGACTAATTGATTTAGTGCCCTCTCCGATAGCTGAACATGAGATACAATATTGTTCATATCTCTCACTGATGTCTTCTTAATATGCCAGGGCTTTCGGAAATTGGAGTTCGACGTTCACGTTCCATAGAGAGGTGTCTCAAGGTGTTTTAAATGACCTTAGGTCAATTAGAAAGGAAGGGGATTCATTATGTGAATGAATACACTCTAGGCTCAGTTCTCAATTTATTTAAAACAGATGAAAGGTATAGACGCTGAGTAGTTCACCGTGTGGGATGAGATCTGCGTGTGACGCAACACAAAGTTTATCGGTCCTGACCTTATTGATTAAAGTAATTTTGATGAGCTTGTTATCCACTTTAGACCTGCAACACTCCCTATTGACTAACACGTCGCGGTTATTCCAACATACACTTTGCGTCATCTTTAAATTTTTTTGATTTTGAAATGACGCTGTCAATCACTTTTCATATTCGCTGCCTACCTGATTTCAAACGTTGTCTTCCGGCGTCGAAGTCAATGCTTTTAATCCAATAACTGCGTAGCGCAATAAAATGTACACGGTAATTGACGTGCAAACGACAGTAGGTCCATTAGTTTCCAGCCTCGCCCCAAATTACCGCCTTCACAAAACCCTTATTTAGTGTCATTCCTTATCTGTTAAGTAAATAATTGCAGCTGTAACTGTGTTCAGTTGTTCAGATATAGTTGCATAAAGAAGGCTATGTGTAGAAGATTGTAACATGTTCCAAATGGAATTTCGACCTGTTATTAAGTTCCTCACAAAAGAAGGACTTACTACAAATTAAACAGCGATTGGACGGTGTATGTGGGGAAGCATTCCCCTCATATTCTACTGTAAAAGAATGGGCCAAACTTTTTCGAATGGAAGGAGAAAGCATTGAAGACGAAGAGCGTGCAGGTCGGTCCTTGGAGGTGCTCACTCCTGGAAACATCGCTCGCTCTTGTGGAAGGAGAAATTATGTAAGACCGGCGGCTCAAAGTTACAGAAATAGCACATCGTACAGCCTTGTAATTATTCATGAGAATTTTACCATGAATAAGGTTAGTGCAAGATGGGCGCCTAGACTTCCTCAGTCCAAAAGCAGCAACGAATCGTCTGTTATCAGGCACTTTTGAAGATCTGTCGTCGCAACGAGAGAGAAGTTCTTCAAACTATTGTTACAGGAGATGAATTTAAGGTCCTCCACTATGATCCCTTGTCCAAAAGAGAATCAATAGAGTGGCGTAAACCTAGCGAAGCACCGCCTCTAAAGGCTAAGGTCATTCAGTCAACCAAAAAAAAAAAAAAAAAAAAAAAGCATGACCACAATCTTTTGGGACTGTGAAGAAATACTCTCCATTGATTTCAAGGACAGGGACACCACAATTAATGAGGAGTACTATGCTGGCCTTCCGCACAGACTAAGAGAAAAGGTGAGGAAAGCTGAGTGGTAGTGTGCGCCTTCTTCGTGACAACGCGCCTGTGCACACTGCTCTTGTTGCAAAGGAAGCTGTGAAGAAATGTGACTTCAAGGAGATCGACCACCCACCCTACAGCCCAGATCTAGCTCCCGGTGACTGTTTCCTCTTCTCAAAACTCAAGAAGGGCCTTCGAGGAAGGGAATTTAAGTGTGACGAAGAAGCGATGGATGCTGTTTATGCCCATTTGCAGACAAGCCTGTGACTATTTGGGGGCAGGGATTTAAATGTTAATTCAAAGATGTGAGAAATGTATTGCAATAAAGGGTAACTGTAATGAAAAGTAAAATATAGTTTATGTCTTTATCATATCTAGAAAATGGTTTGGCCGGAAACTTATGAATCTATCCTCATATTCAGTCTATATCTGATTTGGGATTGTTCTTGTTTAAATTTTGGCATTATTGTACCTTTCTTCCATTGGGCGGGTATTGTTGAAGAAAAGTATAATTGTTTTTCTCGCATTTTTACCATGTCATGTAATTACTCAGAGATATTTTTATCTTATCCAGCGTCTTTATGACGTTTAATTGTGATATTCCAACGTCAAGTTCAGTATGGTTGAAAGCTGCATTGAAAGTTTGTACTGCATTGATAGAGCAGGTGTGAGTTCCTATTTCAACCTTCTTCATTTTTCATTACGTAGGCTGCTGCCTTTTGAGATTTAGAATAATATGATCTCTTTCGGCATCAGACTTAAGGAGTTTGTCGCCAATGATCGTTTGAATTGTTTTGCATACCTTAATATTTGTTATATACTTTTCCTAAACAATTATATGCTTTTGAGCTCAAAAACACAAATTTTACTAGCCTATAAACATTTTCGTAATTGATTAATTGTAAAAAAATGCAAAAAAAACAATAAATAAGAGGGGGAAATTTTGGTTGGGTATTGGCAACTTAGTTTCTAAACATATGGCATTGTTTAATTTAAATTCATTATATATACAGTTTTTAAATAGATATAATCAAAATACGCAAATAAATAAAAATAAATGCTAAGAAACTCCAAATATGTAAAACTTTCCTTAGCTCAGATTTAATATTATGCTATAAGTTCTTTCTGAGTTCCGTAAAACATGACCATTAACAAAAACATGTAGTTATATTGTAAATTACCAATTTTAGAATCGGTTTTAAAATTAATTTTGCTTCTCTTTTCATCAAATTATTTCTATTTCAATTATATTTAGAATGTAAATTCTATTTGGAAAATCATTAGTTTTTTAATCGTGCGTGCAAATATCGTGTCAATAAATCAATATTAACACTTCTATCAAACTGTGTTAGTTGACAAAATTTTATATGAAATTTAATGTTTCTTCGTCCAACTACATTATTATAAACCTGCATCCTTGTATCTTACATATATGAGCTGTTTAGAAATGCGTTTGGAGCTTTTGACCTTAAATGCCGAAACGAATCGCCCAATCATTGATTTTTATTATGGTTTTAGTTAAGCTACTCCATGACAAAGTAGAAATGGTTGTCAGATCTGACGAAAACAACAGCATACGTATAAGGTTATGTAGAACAGTTGAATGTAGATCAGCAAGTATCAAGGTTTGTAAATAAAAGAAATTGAAAGTCGACGCACTCGGAAACCTTTCATTGTGAAACAATGCCGGAAATATTTATGCTTAGCGCTGTAGTTTAGCTGCATCAACAAAACTTACTAGCAAATAGCTGCTATTGTCATTCCAAGAAAAGAAACAAAATAACTAAACACCACATTCCTTGATGGAATGAATCCTTCCGTCTAATTTGATTAAACTCCTTCACATTTATGTGAAGAAAGTAAGGAGGGTATCTTGTGAATTCATAAGGAAAACTAATTTTCTGTTTCTCATTCTTATTTCTGCTCTACAACGAAAATGGCTACGCCTCCTAATTTTTCCCCCCTTATTTTAATGGCAAAAATTTGACGATGAAGATATAGAGACATTTTGGGAAGGTTATTTGCCAGTTTTTGCATTAAAATTGCTCCATAATAATAATAATAATAATAATAATAATAATAATAATAATAATAATAATAATAATAATAATAATAATAATTTTACTTCATTAACATATAAAAAAATTGCAGCCTTTCTGGGTAAGGGTGCCCTAGCAGAACATCTCAAAAGAGAAATATTGCGTGATTTTACACATTTGTTTCACCATAAAGTCTTTGAAATGGCAAATAACAACGGAATATATTACTATGAGCAAATTGAACAAAGATATTAACATTGTATACTGTTGATCGGAGAGAAAGTTTATATAAATATATTTCTACTTTCAACAAACCATCAACAAAATGTATTGCTGTGACTTCGTTCTGACAATGTCTCCTTGTTAGCGATAGTAAAACATTATTGCCGAATCTTTTTTTTTTTTAATAGTGCCCGTTTTTACTGCTGAGTCATCACAGGTGGTGGACACTGATGATACATGAAATGAAATGATATATTGGGAAAATATTTTTAAGGAACGAAACGTTCCAAGCCGAAGTTTAGGGTACCTCCCCGGCATTTGCCATTTATGAAGACTGAGGAAAACCTGGGAAAAAACACAGAGAGAACGGTCCTGGCGGGATTCGAACTCTTAGACCTTCCGCTCACAAGTCTGCACCTTAACGACCTCGGCCACCTGCTATTTATGCTGATGTGCCAAGAAACAGATTTGTGTTGATTTAGCAATTTATACATTTGATTGAATGTAGGAAATGAAATATAAATAATTGCAAGCTATCAGAGTAAAACGTGAAATGTTTGAATCTACCCTGAACAGTAACTTTTGTGTACATGACAATAAGTACATAAACCGCCTATCGGGGAAATTGCCTCTTTAGAGTTGATGTAAAAGCAAAACCAGGAAGATATGACATTAAAATCTGGATTTGTGCTGGATTTCAGGTATATTGAGATTATAAGTGATTTACAGTATTCGGAAGTAAACCAAGAAGAAGGAATGGTTTGAACTATTAAATATTTTCTTACGGAATAACAACTGATAAATTTTACCAGTCTTATACCCTCTGAACTGTTAAAACAGCATACAACTTGGCAATTACCTTATGTTTCAATAAGAAAGAAAATATAAAGGAGTTTAGGCCATGCAAGAAAAAAAAAAAGTTCATTTCTGCATGTTTGGGTTTTCCGATGACATAACTTTGTCAAAAAAGAATAAGTCTGTGATTCTAGTTCCTACGCAGCATTTTAATACAATTGTCAAAGGGAAAGAAAGGAATACAACGATGAAACCATTCTTCTCTGTAATAGGCCAAATGTGCTGTTGATATTGGTGGTAAAATGACCTGAGTTCGGGTACGAATTTTTATACATTTGGTTGATATGTCTACAAGGAAATGTTTCCTACCGTCAATATAATAATTGCAGCAGGCGCACGAAGTCTTCTTGAATGATTCATATCGTGTTAAAAAAAACTCAGGTGGATGTCAAGAAGCATTAGAGTTAGCATGGAATGCCTCCTTAAAACTTAAAAGTATAGAGTAGTACCAAAATTTGAGGAATTTTTATGCAACATACACAGAGAAGAAATTGTAAAAAATGTCTGATGTGTACAGGTGAAACTCAGTATTTTCCAACAATTAATTTGTAACGCAGTGTAATTTCCTTTGTTTTATACTATAAGTAATAAAGCTAAGAGTACCTAATGTGAAAATCAGATAATTTCCGGACACAGAAAATCTTTTTGTGTTCTCTGGCCGTGCTATTTTAGAGAGTTGGTGCTTTTATTTCAGATTATAGTTATTTTTCTGATTTGGAATGTACTTGCTATTAACCATATTGCAGAGTACAGATGTATAAGAATATACAAACAATACTTTCATTCCAATATACTCTGCCCGCGCAGTCTCCGCCTCTGACGTTTCCCATGACAAGAGAAGTTGTGTTGCAATTTCTGTACTGCTAGTGTATCGCTCTTATAAGACCCGATTTTTTTCCGCTTTCATTCTGACGAACAATAGCCATATTGCTGTGACAATAAGAAGTATAACAAGAATAATAACACTGTAAATACCTCACGCACGAAAGAAACCAACACAACAAACAACTAGGAGTACCTGTTTCGGTTAAAACAGAATTGCCAACACAGTGCAGAATGCAGCACGAGCAGACTACACTCACCATCAATGCGCACCAGTAATGCAAACAGTGAATAATTTCTTTAGCGTGAAGAAGTACTTGATCATGTAACAACAACTATCGCTATTAAGGGCATTACAAGATATTCAACCAGAGAGCCTGATTTAGTGTTTATCGGTTAAAACGCATCGAAATAACTGCACTTACTCTAGAATTTAGATGTGCTATTCACGCCTTAGGTTGGCAGTGCTGACATCTCTCTCTTTATCCTCACGGAACGTCAAGACCGGACACTGAGCGTCCGTTATAATCATTATTATTATTAACAAATTTTATTTTAACATTTTAATTAAAAAGTAAATGTTTATATTTTAATTGTTGGGCGTCATCACTTCTCACATGTGCGTTCCATGCAGACTGGCATGCCACAAGGGTATAATATCCCCCTAACTTATACACTTTTACTAATGGCTTTCCCATTCACGCCGGCTGCATTCGTGGAAAATATAAATTAACAATAGCAAATGACAACTAATCTACCGCCACGAGTGGCCGAGGTCGTTAAGGCACGGACTCGTGAGCGGGAGGTCTGCGGTTCGAATCCCGCCAGGACCGTCCTCCCTGACTGGGGTTTTTTCCAGGTTTTCCTCAGTCTTCATAACTGGCAAATGCCGGGGAGGTACCTAAACTTAGGCCTGGAACGCTTCCTTCCTTAAAAAAAAAAAAAAAAAAAAAAAAAAAAAATTATCCTTTCCCAAATTATCATTTCATTTCATGTATCATCACTGTCCACCGCCTGTGGTGCCTCAGTAGTAAAAACGGGCGTTAAACACTACTCAAAAAAAAAAAACAACTAATCTATTTAACCGAAAAGCGTTACACTCCGGACTTTGACGTAATGGTCGCCCTGTCGGCAGCAAGTGTCACACTAGGTCGTAAAGTTTATCGAGTGCGAAATAGTGCGACATGTAAACATTATGCCCCCGTTTTACGTAGTAAATATAAGGAAGGGTAAGCTAATTGTGTATAGGGCATTTATTTTGCAATTTTTACTTTATGAATGCACAGCCAGGGCAAACGCATTGGTCCGTGCTCTCTGGTATGTCGATCCTGCTGGTCTAGTAGTAACCACACTTGCCTCGTAGACCCTAGATCGCGGGTTCAATCCTCGCCAGGGTCCATGGTTCCGGGCATAAAAATTCTAAGTATTATTTCGTTCAGAAGGAAAGTAAAATCGTAGATTTGCGGCAGAAAAGGAATAAGCATAAACAATAAGCATATTACAAATAGCAGCAAAGCGCAAAATAATGTAAATAGACAGAAATAGGCTTTTCTATGGACATATTTTGCAAACGAAAAAAAAAAAATCTAAAATATAATATACAAAACTGTAATACATGTAGCCAAAAAGCTTGACACATTGTACCGGAAACAGGCAACCTTGTAACTTTATAAAGAACCCGTGACAAGAAAGCACGCGTGTGCCGGTGAGCGCACTACACACACGTGCAACGTGATTGTGGCGTTACGGTCACAGCTCAACTAACAGGCGCGCGGAAGCAACCTGCCAAGTCGGGCGAATAAAGTCCCATGGCACAATCAATCCGAATGAAATGTAATGTGAAAGAAGGAAAAAAAATAAAAAGAATGAAAAGAAATATAAGAAGAGGAAATTTTAAAAATGTTAAAAATACATACAAAATAAACAGAAATCACATTTTGAATGTCACACACACGACTCACAAACCCATGCGAGAGACGTGTGTAGGTAAAAAGCGTATTATCTCCAAACACTTGCTGCATATTAAGCTATTCGCCGTTTATCTTTGTTACTCGTGGGCGTGCTGCAATTTTTGATCTTAGTATTCTCTACATCAAATGTGAAACTGTTTCAGCATGAATATATATATATATATATATATATTAGATCTTGAAAAATTGTATAAAGCCTATTCACAGTGCAGAAATGGCGCTTCTCACAGATTTATACAGAAAAACACTGTGCTTTTCATTGTGATATATTTTTCGTTAGTATTCATGGATATTTTAGTGTTCAAAACGTCTTATCTACGGTCATTAAACGAACAAAGAAAGCAATACACCATATTTTGAACTCATCATCATTGATAGTTATGAAAATATTGTGAGAGAAATTAACGGTCCTTCAATTCTCATAGGCTACGCAATATTTGTAACTTGTCTTAGTCTCTGTTGCTGACTATTACAAAGACTTTTGAGCTCGATTTCCGAACTGTCGATAGACAAACAGACTATTCAACAGAACTGTTGAACAGTTTGCAGCTGTGCATTTCTTCAAATGATTAGAAGCTTAGCAATGAATTTTTAAAGAATCACAGGCGAATGCTCTTGTTATTTAAATTCGCTAGAGTTTGACATACAAGTAGCCCAATTACGGCCATGGGTGGTCGAGGTCGTTAAGGCGCGGACTCGTGATCTGGGGGGTATGGGGTTCGAATCCCACCTGGACCGTCTTCCCTGACTGGGTTTTTCTTTCCAGGGTTTCCTCAGTCCTCATAAATGGCAAATGCCGGGGAAGTACCTTAGCCCTGGAATGCTTCCATCCTTAAAAAAACTTCTCACCGCCTTGGTACCTCAGTAGTAAATATGGGGGCTAAACACTGATAAAAAAAGTACCCCAGTTAATGAAGGCAGCAAAATGACTTAAACAAAACTTTGCAGAAATTTGAAAGAATATTTTGTAATAATCCAGTGATAAATTAATTGTCGTTTTTTTCCAAAAATACTTCGGTTTTTTGGAAGAACAATGTTGTTTATGTATATATATAATATAATATAATATAAAAGAAAAATAAAAATAAAGTAACACTATTAACAACGTAACAAATTAACAGTAATTATAACAGTACAAAAAGATAAAACACTAAGAAAAAGTCACACTTGAGATCGCAAGTGTGACCTTATATATATAAAAGAAAAATCAAAATAAAGTAACACTTAACAATGTAACAAATTAACAGTAATTATAACAGTACAAAAAGATAAAACACTAAGAAAAAGTCACACTTGAGATCGCAAGTGTGACTTTATATGCATATATATATAAAAGAAAAATAAAGTAACACTATTAACAATGTAACAAATTAATAGTAATTATAATAGTACAGCAAGACAAGTGACACTTGTCTTCTTGCCATAGAAGGACTCCACGAAAATATAGCGGTCTCAAGTGTGACTCTTTCTTAGTGCTTTATCCTTTTGTACTATTATTATTACTGTTCATTTATATATATATATATATATATATATATATATATATATATATATATGAACAGTAATTATATATATCGCTATAATATTAAAATTAATTAACTCTTTTTGCTAAATTCATTTTTCTCAAAAAAGTTTTATGCCACACAAGAATTTCCCTGCACGCTGCTAAATAAAATTTAAATTAGCAATTAGTTCGGTAAGTTATTCCTCAACAGATGTTGGTATTCTGCCTTCATTTACTTAAACAAACAAAAACACTTCTCTGTGTATTGACTCTTATTATCAATAAAACTTTATAAATTATAGCCCATAAAAAATACACACTTAATTTTCGGGATTTTCTTTTTTAATCACAAATCTGAATGTGTTATTTATAAAATATTTTATGAAATATTTGTGGCGTAGTAATAAAAAATTAGAAGAATTATTCAAAACATGGCATTTAAACAACAGAAATGCTAAAAATATTAGTTCTACGCTATATAATTTTCAGAAAGGTTTGTACACTGCTATTTTATAGGTACATGTATCTTATCTTCTTACAGGAGAAGTCAGTATATTGATGATTTGTCCTCGATAGTTATAATATTGTTGTCGTTTTCTCTTTCTCTATTTTAATGCTCATCTTAAAGGGAATTTAGAGCTGATTGCATTATTTTTGTAATCTTCTGATTGAAGACATCACGAAATCGATCAATGGCACTGTGATCCGTGGATATTGCTGCATCGACACCCCAGGACCATTTTATGAACTGTGCGCAGCGTTCAGCTATCATCATAACTGGAGCATTCAAGTTGCCACTGAGCACCTGGGGCATTATAGATGCATCTGCTATCCTCAAGTTTGATATACCGTGCACTCTTAGGGTGGGACCTACCACTGCTGTGGGGTCCCACACAGACCCCATTTTGCACGTCCCAGCAGGGTGATACATGGTCTGTGTGTGCTGTCTTGCTAAGCATACCCAGTAAGGCACAGTACCGAACTTCAAGGCTTCACATCCAGCAACCGGAGTTGTGTTTAACACATACCCGTTGTTGCGAAAACTCTTAGTGTTCGCCAGGAGTATGGCTGAATTGAAACCGTCCATTATTACCTGTAGATCTCTATAGTCAGTGAAATAGTTTGGGTATATCATGGGTGGATCAAATGGATTGGTGGTGGCAATGGTAAGGTACCCGCGGCTGTAAGGTCTGACTAGTGCTGGGCGGTAATCGATTTTATCGTAGTAACATTCCGGCCTCGCACGGAGATTCACAGAACACTGGGGGGACTCGATACAGCTGAAGAAGAAACACTGCATGTCAGGGTGGTCCTCCTGCGCACTGACATATCTCGAGTTGATGTAGCCCTCTATTTGATTTACGCCCATCCCAGACAGAGGTCCTGTCCTCCTTCTGTTGCAGTAACGTGCTATGTCTTCATAAACCGTCACATTGCTAGGGACCGTTGCTGCAGCGGGACTAAGGTCGAAGGAGAGGGCATTCACTGTGTAATGATCTTGAAGATTTTGGCCTACCGGCAGATCTGCCAGGATCGAAACTCCCAGAGGTTGAAGCACTTTACGTGGTCCAACTCCAGACAGCAGAAGTATCTGGGGTGAACCTACTGCACCAGCGCTAATGATCACTTCCTTTCTGGCAAATACTTTCCCGGTTGTGTTTCGATGGTGCTCCCAAGCATACTCAACGCCGTAGGCACTAGCGTTTTCAGGGTGTATAAGCACTCGAGTAACCCTTACGTTGGTGACAACGTGTAGGTTCGATCGCGAACTGCGGACTGGAGAAAGGTAGGCGCGGTTGGAGCTTCTGCGCTCGCCGTTTTCTTGCGTGGCTTGTGTGATCATTATCCCCGTTACTTGCCTTGCGTTGAAATCTACTTCTTTATATCCTAGCTCACGAAACGCGTTTATTATGACGTAGTCATTGCGATCTTGATGTGGGAACCTCCCTACACTCAGTTGACCCTTAGTGCTGTGAAACAGCGTGTCCTTGGCGATATCTGGGTCTTGGTTGTTTTCGAACTTCTTGAAAACAGGCAGAACAGTGTCAAAGTCCCAGCCAGTGCAGCCTAGCCTCTCCCACGCGTCATAATCTCTGCGGTTACCTCTGTTGTAGATCATGGTGTTCAGGACGCTGCTGCCACCTAGAACTTTTCCTCTGGGCCAATAGCAATGCTGTCCTCCACATGATGAGTTCTGAGGTTGTGTCTGATATGCCCAATCGACATGGGTATGGAAGCCAAAATCGCGGAAAGCCACAACGTCTAGGAATTCGGGCTCTTCCCCTCCAGCCTCAAGCAGCAAGACAGACCAATTCCGAACTTCCGACAGCCTGAAAATGTGATAATGACTTTTACATGCTAGACGTAGGAAAATACTTTTCTTTGCAATCTTTTAGCCCGAAACAAAAGTATAAACTATTGCGACAGTTTTATAACACTGTTTAAGAATTTGTACGAACTTTCTGCATTCAAAACCATCCAGGAAATCGAAACATAAACTGTTGAATGAACAAAACAATCTCGCAAGTCTGTAACATACGCTAAACATTATACACCGGATTCTCTGACTTTGTAAACAAAGAAATGGCGCATATTCTGTTAATTTAATAACACAAGGTCTATTTATTTACTGAGCTAAACAAAAGATGAACGTAATTTGTGGTCATGATGGTAAGTAGATTTGAATGCTGTTATTACCTTAATTCTGCATACACTAAACTTAATGCTCAACCATAGCTATTTATTTCTACAGTCTTGTTCAATTTTTGTTTTGGCCTTGCTTTAAGCGAATGAGCTATTTCGGTAGTCCATAGCCCCATTTGGGCCTTCTGCTTACCGCGACGACCTTCCTCACGTGATATCAATGGTATAATGCAGTATTGCAGGGAGTATGTGATCAGCACATCACATCCCGCTGATCGCTATATCGTGGCTTACTAGACCGTAGATCGCCGCCTCTCCATCAGGTAGCTGCCCAATTGTCCTCACAAGGCTGGGTGGACCCCGTTCCAGACCTTCCTAACTTAGAAAAATTCCTAAGAAATACCGGAAATCGAACCCGGGCCTCTAGGCCAGCAGTCAGAAACGGTAATCACTAGACCAAGGAGGAACGCGGTAAGTCACTGTAAATAAATGAGAATATCAATTCTTAAGTTAATTATTTAAGTAAGAAATTAATCATTTTAGTCAGTTTTGATCTATCATCACCGAAATAAAAAGGTACACACACTCTGTATTAAGTCAATAGCGCATGAAATCAACCGCAGCATTCACAGATAATGCACAGAGCTATTGCCTTTTAAAAGGCGCGTATAAAGGTTTTATCACAAAGCTCAGACCCTCGAGTGATATTTATTAGAACTATTTCAAGAATAAAATATAATTGCTCTTAACTTGGCTTACAAAAGTGCAATACTTTTATATTTGTACATAACGTTTTCAAGCAATCTTGCGCCAGAAGAATGCCAATTGTCAGTAATGCCAATAAAGAAGAGCAAAATACGGATTTAGGACTATTTCATGAATAAAATAAGAATAAAAGTGATACATGTTTTAAATTCACACAAAGAATATTAACACTTGTATTCAGAACCTGTGAGACTGAAATGGAGAAAAGGCTACTGTTATAATCGCTACCTTTCGGTTTTCTAATACCAACTGAGTAAGAGAAAGATAATATACAGTGCGTCTACTTTTCCTTGTGTTCCGTGCTTTGGAATTCTTAATGATAAGATCAATTTGCACATTTGACGCTAAACCAAAACGCTTTGAAGAACCCTCCATTTTGCGATATGATTGTCGATTGTTCATGCTTTTCAGATGCGTGTTCAGGAATTATATAGTGCAGATATAGAGATGGCTACGCTGACCACAAGACAAATGCACGTCATGTGATAAAACTGGTTTGATAATTATTTCTCGATAATTTTACTCCATAATCTCCGTGATTGGTCAAATTTCAAAATTTTGTTTCGTTTCTTGTTGGATTTTAAAATGACGTTACACGAAGGAAATAGTCATAATTGTTGCTTGTTATATTTTTATTGTTTTTATTCTTCCTATTATTATATTAATTTTTTTCATTAATCATTTTCATTGGTACTGTTTAGATGTTAGTATATATTTATTTCTCTCTTTCGTGTTTTACCTAGTATAATTCTTGTTGCTGATAATTTGGATGCTGTTACTGAAATTTAGAGTAATCATTATTAGACTGGTAGAGCAGAAGAGAAGTTCTTATGGCCTTAGCTCTGCCAGAATATATAAATAAATGCATTTTAAAATTAAAGGGGCTAAGGCGGAGAGTTGTCGCCAGGAATTTTTTCGTTGTTCTTCCTGCTCGTCTTTATTTGCTCCCCTTTGTCTTGGAATTCCATCTCCAATGCTCTCTCAGGAATGTGAACAAAAACCCTGATATTGTTAAAATAAAAACTTCCGGTATGTTATGTCGTGGTATTTGTTTTAAAACCTAAAACAGAGCTTTAGCCGGTCTCTACGACCGGCATCACCAGTGTAGTGTGAAGTATGTCATGTGGGGCATAGCCAGACAGACACGGATATCGACACAGACGATAGGGACATATGGAGGGGAAAGGGGGAGCTGTTTGTTATGAAGAACAGGTTTCCATGTTGCTAAGGCGGAAGCCACTATCTCTATTTATATTTTGAGGATGCTGTTGTATTTAAACACTTTCCTTTCTAGCCAGAATAAAATAACCTTTTGTTTTAGCAACACTTCAGTCTTGTCAAAATAAATTCCGTGGTTTTAATATCTTAGAAAAGTGTTAATTGCTAATGGATACTACAATGGAGATATTAATCGTGTCATTCGTCCTAGACGCACCATTTCTAATGCCTCTGGTTCTAACAAACAGCAGAAAGCCTTTCTACCCTACCTAAAAGATGTAACAGTACATATCGCAATAATTTTAAAGAAGAACGGCATAAAAACCACATTCACACCGACCACAAAACTACGACATATGCTATGCCCCGGAAAAGACCCTAAGAGATACTCTTGACGTCACTGATATTTACAAAATTCCCCGAGAATGTGGGCAAGTGTATATTGGTATGACTGGGAGATCAATTTAAAAACGAGTCGAAGAACACAAACGATATTTACGTCAAACCCAGCCAGAACGATCTGTCATGGCAGAAGATGCTATCAATGTCGGTCCTGGTGGTGTAGTGTTTGCCATACTTGCCCCTTAAACCCAAGATCGCGGGTTCGATCCCGGCCAGGATCGATGGATTTTTTCGGGCGTAAAAATCCTAAGTATGGCTTCCTACAGAAGGGAAGTAAAGCCGTGGGTCCCGTGTCGTACATTTACGGCACGATAAAGAACCTCAAGTCTGAAAGAGAGGCCTCTGAGCAAAATTTGTCGGCCGTTTCACGCCCTTAATAGAATGGGACGCTGATGACCTGAGATGTTAAAGAGCGTCCGTAAATAACAAATTAATAAATCAACCAATCAATCAATAAAATAAAATAAAACGCTCTCAATGAATGCCACTGGATTTATTTTGTCAAGATTGAAGTGGTTGCTAAAACAGAAGGTTATTTTAATCTGGTCAGATGGGAAAGTGTTGAAATACAACAGCATCTTCACAATATAAATAGAAATAGTGGCTTTCGCCATAGCAACAAGGGGAAACCTGTCCTTCATAACAAACAGTTCCCCCTTCCCCTCCCCCCTTTATCTGCCCATAGCGTCTGCGTCTATTTCCACCGTTCCTTGTCTGGCTAGACCCGACACTACACTGATGATGCCCGCCTTAGTCAGCCGGCGAAAGCTCTGTTTTAGTTTTTAAAACAAAGACCACGGCACAACAGCCCGAAACTTTTATTTTAACATTATGAACACCGGCCGTGAAAGCTTAGACGTGTTATAACGTGGACATTCTGCGTTAATTTTTGACGTTACGTTCCTTTACGTCGTCTTAGCGCAGAACCTCCACTTTTGCTAAAGAAATGAAGTTTCTTGTATTGATACGAAACTGTGTTCATCCTGTCATATAGCGTAAGAGACTCCGGTGTGAGTGTTCATGCATCTTTTAGTGTACTCGTCCTGGTAAAATGTAAACCTCTTGTGTCCTTTAGATGGGACATTTTACTTTGTGAATAGTGTTTCGATTTGCTGCTTAGGATCTGCACTCAATGAGCAGCTGTGTTTCACTATATCGTTTCGCTGGCTCCAAAGGTTCGTGGATATCGGTTTAGAGAGCCTTAGACACTTTTGAGGATTATTCATCCTTCGCCGCAAAAAAAGCCCATTCTCATCTTTTACGGATGTTCTGTACAAAGTTCAGATCAAGTCCTTTTCTTCACGTACGTAACTTATCGCTAAAATAAGTTCGCAGCCAATGTACTGGTATTTACTTCTTACTTGCTCTGTTTTAGCCTTTTACTACTGCTTTGTCATTTTAATCTTTCTTGGCCATGGTTCACTCTGCTGTGGCGCCAAACGGGCGTCATAGTAGTGCGCTTTTAAACTTCATTCCATATACACAACAATAATGATTTGACATCGATCCTCACGAACAACCTGTTGTATTTTGGCAGGGATGTTGAGCGGCTGATGGATGAGCTCGTCAGTCTAAGTGGCCGGTCATGACCCAAATATAGCATTCAATAACCTATGTACGTCTCTAATCTATTCCCATACCTGTTTAGTCTTTATTAGGGTATATATCGTCTTTTCTGTGTTTCAGAACATTTGATCCATAGTGAAATTGCCGCGGGAAGATACGAGGGAAGGTCCATAAGTTTCCGGCCTCGCCGATAAGGAGTATCGCCTTTACAAAATCCTTATTTGGTGTCATATCTTATCAGTTAAGTAAATAATTGCAGCTGTAACTTCCGCTCCGCTGTGTTCACTTATTCAGATGCAGTTATATAAAGAAGGCTATGTGTAGATGATTGTGACATGTTCAAAATGGAGTTGAGCTGCTATTAAGTTCTTCACAAAAGAAGTACTTACTGCAAATGAAATTAAACAGCAATTGGACGGTGTATATGTGGAAGCACCCCCCTCATATTATACAGTAAAAGAATGAGTCAAACTTTTTCGAATGGGTCGAGAAAGCATTGAAGACGAAGAGCGTGCAGGTCGGCCCGTGGGGCACTCACTTCTGAAAACATCGCTCTTGTGGAAGGAGAAATTATGGAAGACCGGCCACAGGGCTCAAAGTTACAGAAATAGAAACAAGGTTAGGTCTTTCTAAAACAGCAGTCCTTCGAATTATTCATGAACATTTAAACATGAATAAGGTTAGTGCAAGATGGGTGTCCAGACTTCTTTCCTCAGTCCAAAAGCAGCAACGAGTCATCTGTTGTCAGGCATTTTTGGAGCCGTGGCAAGAGAGAAAAGAGAGAAGTTCTGCAAACCATTGTCACAGAAGATGAAACTATGGTCCTGTACTATGGTCTCTGGTCCAAAAGAGAATCAATGGAGTGATGGAAACCTAACGAAGCACCGCCTCTAAAGGCCAAGGTCACTCAATCAACCAAGAAGATCATGGCCACAATCTTTTGGGACTGTGCAGGAATACTCTCCATTGACTTCAAGGAGAGGAACATCACAGTAAATGGGGAGTACTATGCTGGTCTACTGCACAGACTACGTGCTTTCATCAAAGAGAAAAGGCGAGGAAAGCTCAGTGGTGGTGTGCGCCTTCTTCACGACGACGCGCCTGTGCACACAGCTCTTCTTGCAAAGGCAGCTGTGAAGAAATGTGGCTTCAAGGAAATCGACCATGCACCTACAACCCAGATATAGCTCCCAGTGACTATTTCCTCTTCTCAAAACTCAAGAAGGACCTTCGAGGAAGGAAATTTAAGCGTGACGAAGATGTGATGGATGCTGTTTATGCCCATTTTGCAGAGAAGACTTTTGACTATTTGGGAGGGGGGGGGTTGAAATGTAATTTCAAAGATGTGAGTAGTGTATAGCAATAAAGGGTAACTATATTGAAAAAATATCTTTGTCTTTGTCTTTGTCACACTTAGAAAATGGTTAGGCTGGAAAATTATGGATCTACCCTCGTAATTCAACATACAAATCAACATTTGTGAAATTTCTTACACTGACTCCCAGACTATCGCATTAAAGTGGAAAATTTTGTATCGCACCACTAATGGGCACTCTGTTAAATTAGTGCACTGTCCTATGTTGTTTATTATGTATTTTCACAGCATATAAAAGGGAATGTGCTTTTAATTTATGTATAACTAGTTTTGGTACAAACCTTCTAAACACTACTGGTTATTATCTCTTATTATCCTGCAATAATTATGTAACAATGATTCATTTTCACTCTGCTTCACGATATGATGTTTCTATTAGCTCTTGCTGGTTACAGTATCAAAGGTGTATAATTATTTCAGGGAGGTTAGTAACTGTTGCACTCAGGGTTAAAAGTCTTACTGTAGAAAATAAGTGTGTGGGTTACAGCAATAGTAGAACCTCACCTATTAGCCAGTACACATCCAGCCGAACCTCCTCCCGCAATAATAAAGTCGTAAATGCTGCCCTCCTGAAGTCCTAAAGGCTGCTTTGGATTGGCAGAACTCTGAGCGTTGACGCTTGCATTGACGAGCTCAAGCAGCCTGTACAGGGTTGTTACTGCTTCACAAAGGTCGATCATGCTGGAAAACATGAGGACTACTTGTAACCATGGATTGAAATTAACAATATATGTTAAAATGTTTATATTTCATAGATAAAACTAGAATTACTCTCGTTTGCTGTGGTTGGCTAAAAGTATTTCAATATCAGGTAGATCCTACGCATTATTTGTTTTAACTGTTACATTCCTTTGCACATAAGTTAGAAGCCTTACGAGGGTAAGTGCATAAGTTTCCAGCCTAACCATTTTCTAGATATGATAAAGACAAAAACTTTATTTCAATTTACAACATAGTTAACATTTATTGTAATACACTTATCACATCTTTGAATTAACATTTCAATCTCCTCCCCCCAATAGTCAAAAGTCTTGTCTGCAAAACGAGCATAAACGTCATCCATCACTTCTTCGTCACACTTAAATTTCCTTCCTGGAAGGACCTTCTTGAGTTTTGAGAATAGGAAATAGTCACTGGCAGCTAGATCTGGGCTATAGGGAGGATGGTCGATCTCCTTGAAGCCACATTTCTTCACAGCTTCTTTTGTAACCAGAGCTGTGTCCGCAGGCGCGTTGTCAGGACGAAGGCGCACATCACCACTCAGATTTCCTTGCCTTTTCTCTTTGATGGAAGCACGTAGTCTGTGCAGTAGGACAGCATAGTACTCCCCATTTACTGTGGTGTTCCTCTCCTTGAAGTCAATGAAGAGCATTCCTTCACCGTCCCAAAAGATTGTGGCCATAATTTTCTTGGTATAGGAACAGGGAAAATAGCTGAGACAAAAATGGTTATGGGTATAAGAAATTGTATAGAATTGTCAGACAGTGAAATGAGTAGGGGAGGGAATGGAACGAGTTATCTAACAGGATCCTTATACACCAATAACCAGGGTGTTAGTTTGTATAAGGCATTAAGGAATAAGCAACTCTCAAGGACAGAACTTTGGCCAAATGGTTATATTGAATGTGTAAATTATTTTTATTGTTGAGTTTTTTTTCTTTTGGTTGGATCGGAGCCCGGTCTCCTGGATATTCCAGGAGGTAGCTGCTGATGAACTGGGGGGCTGAGCTAATCAAATTGGAATAAATTTGATTGCTTCTGGACTTACCGAAGGCATTGTTCCTAATTGATATATTTAAAATTAATGTTTTTTGTTCATTTTGTTGTAAATTTTTTTATGTTCATGCATGAGAAATAAAAATTCACATTCATACTTTCTGTTGTTGCAGTTTTATCTTCTTCTGTTGAGTGGTAGTGGTGCAATGATGGAGTTTCTAAATAAGTATTTTACAAAGTGTTGCAATTTGCTTAGTTTAGCAGGAAATGAGATCAATAAGGTTTAGAGTCTTTTAATGAATGGGTATAGAGAGATGGTGATTGATAAAAATATCATCAGTCATTAAGCGAAAATGCAATGGAGGAAAGTGGAAGTGGTCCCAGCGATAAGCCGGCCTCGTACTGGATTGTTTCGATATCCTTGTCCTGGTGACAAGTTTAAGTTCTAGTGGAAGTTGGAATGAGCGAGAGAGAGCAAGCTTAAGTAAAATTCCTGACATTAGAGTAAATTGGCTGAAAGAATATACACAACCACAGTTGAAGCAAAAATATTATGGGGCAGAAATTTGAGGTGTAGAGGACGCAAGGAAAAATGTTGATAAAATAAATAGAAGTTTTTGTAAATTGATTTTAGGTTTACCCACAACATCCCTAAATGATATAGCGCAACTAGAATTAGGTAGATATTCCATTAAGAAAAAAATGATCACAAATATTATGAAATATTTATTCAGAATTACTACATTAGAAGAGAGTGATATTATTAAAGTATGTTTTAGTATACAGGAGAAATGTAAGTGGAAAAAATCATGTATTTAAAAGAGCAGGAAATTTTGCAACAGATAGGAATGGGAAATATAAAGATAAATAGGGTATTTTGAAAAGAAATAAATCTAAGAGTGGAAGATGTTGAACGACAAGAAATAATTAGTAGTTTAGGTGAGTAGTTCTTTGAGACTTTATAGGGGAATAAAAATAGTATGGGGCAGGGAAAATATTATATAAAACAATGTGATAAGGAGGTAGATAACGGTTTGCTTGGGCTAGAACTGGAGTTATGAATTTAAAAGAATTACGATATGATAAAATAAAGGGAAATTGTTTAATGTGTGGAGAAACCAATACAGACTTTCATTGTTTGTTATATTTTAATCAAACAAAGTCTTGGAGGGAAATTTTTTGGAATAAAAATAGGGAAATTTTAATTAGGGAGAGTTTAACTATAAAAAGAGAGAAAGATATAAAAATGATAGGGAACTATTTAGGTAACATAGAGGAAAGTGGATAAAAATGACGAAGAGGAGATGGAGGAAAATGTAGAAACAAGTGTAACATTGGAAGATAATAATTTGTGGGGTATTTAGGGAAGGTGAGAGAGAAATGATAAATAATGGCCAGATAGTTAATGATTGATAAACTTAATAGCGGAGGGAATGCGAGTAAATTAGTATTAGAAACAGGGACATTATACACCAATAACTGGGTATTAGTGTGTATATACTCCTAAGGAAATAAATAACTCTTAAGTATGGGATAATAGTTGGATGTAGTGTTTAGAATTAAAGTATTGTAATAGAGACATAATGATATGCATTAATTTTATATTGTCAGTTAGTATTACGGAATTGACGAAGACATAGATGTATGTTGATGTGAAGAGAAATAAATTCAATTCAATATCAGGACAATCGATAGCTCGCTCAACTTAATATCAACAAAATTAGCCAGCAGTTAGAATATGGCAAACGGATCGCTCAAAGTCGATCATAAGAAAGAAAAAACCGTCGTCTAGTTAGAGCTTTTTACCAAAAGGCAAACCATCAAAAACTTCTCAGAGAGAAAAAAAACAAGAACATTCCCTTAGGCCTTACAGTCATGGCCACACTCTTCTGAGTCTCTGACTAGATTATTTTGGTCCATGAATTACCTCCTGGTGAAACAGTTAACATCAACTCTGCAAGTATTTAAGAAGAGTTTCGGGTGCATACGTCTTCACAAAGTTACACACTCTTTAAACCCAAAAAGAGATTCCTTCTCATCCACTGTAAAGACCGAATCTGGCACTGAGGATGACTGCATACGAAGATGGCTAAGGGATCTTGTAGTCCATGACGTCAAACAGGCTCTGAAGTCTAGATGGCGCAAACAAGGAGAGCACATAAAACAGCATGAAAACAATTCTGAAAAAGAAAGGAAATAAAAAGAAAAATATTGTGCTGTTTATTAAACGCTCTCAAACTTTCGTTAGCATTCCACAAAATTACTGGATAATGTGAAATGATTCGTTTCCCATTCGATCACTTTCAGGTAGTTGCCCCGATTAATTGTTTTACTTAACATTTCAAAATATTCCAGTTATTTAGTGTGTAGTCATTGAATGTAAATTCTTCTTGCATGGTGGGTCGCTGATGACCTGAGATGTTAAAGAGCGTCCATAAATAAAAATCAATCAATCTTGCATTGTTCATTAACAAATAATTCCTTGGTAGTTTTCCGCGAACACTTAACGGTCTAATGACCGTAATATCATTACATAGATATAAATAGTATTATTAAAATCTTGTGTAAGGAATATATCATCATTGCTCCGTATCAATATCTACGTAACTGCAAATCGCCTGTGTTACTCTGGTAAAGTTTTAAGTTTTTAGCAGAAAAGTATTAATTCATACTATGAGTCTGTAAACAGATGTGACTCACATACATTATGATAGCGTTGCTACGTGACAGGTAAATCAACAATGAACAAATGAAGCCAAGATTATCGTATGATGTTCTGTAAACAGATGTGACTCACATACATTACGATAGCCTTGCTACAACAAAATGGAGCTAAGATTATCATTTGAATAGCGGAAAGCAATTTTGAAATGATATTGGAAAACCGAGAATGTTGTTGAAGTTCAATGGTAATGAAGACATCTCTACAGAATAGAACCGCCAACGCGAGTAACAATTGCACGCACTCGAGACAAATTTCAGACTCATGGTACCGTATGCGACAGGATGGTGCACCACCTCATTACCACCGAGATGTACGTGCGCACGTTAATGACAATCTTCCGAGGCACTGGATAGGACGAAGAGGTCCGATTGAGTTTCCACCGCGTTCTGCGGATCTAACTCCGTTGGACTTCTACCTATGGGGAACTCTTAAGGATGTTGTATACCGTAGAAAACCAGCTACACTGACAGCACTTCGGGAAGAAATTGAAATGGCATGTGCTGCAATCGCTGAGGACACTTTCGCAAACGATGCTCAATCAGTAGTTCAATGTACTCTGAGGTGTATCGACGTCGATGGTGGGCATTTTGAGCAACTGTTGTAACTGTAAAAGTGTAAGATGATTAGTGCTCATCATTTTCTGTTTGTGTGAATTCAGTTTTGTTATGTTAACACAGCTTTTACTTTGCTTGAAGCATGTATACATTTTTTGACACCCTCTGTATATCCAAGTAAATTTAACAACACAAAACACCATTTCTTCATTTCAGTAAATAAGAAAAGTGCTTTGCTATGTCAGATACTAATATTTACTAGTAAAAGACATCCTTTCTAACTCGACCGCTGTTACTTCTGGAATTTACTTGAAATATTTAAAGGGAATAGTAAACAAAATTAAATATTTATGAAAATATAACGCTACATAATTCCACAATTACTTTATTATCTTTTTATACTCATTCCTTACTCTTTGAAGCATATGTGATTTCTAATAAACCCTTGATAGTGTATGTCCAGCTCAGCTGAAAACAATCCATATATAATGTTAAGACTAAAGAACTAAGTGTAATTAGAGTGTTCATCTCCGAATAATTTTGTGCGGCATTATTACTAGATAAAAAACATGTTATTCAGTCATTCTATATTTGATACAAAACTGCACAAAACACCATTATAATCCTATAAAATCTATGGCACTGTTAATTAGCTATAAGGAATAACTGCTTTTTAACTTTATTCTATTTTGGCAAAGATACGATTGTTACCAGTATAGTGTATTTGCATTTATGTTTATAAATTTTACTAGAAAATCTTACTATCACATGTACAGACCTTCAATCCACTAAAAGAAACTGCTACAGCTGAATGTCTCTGAAAATCAGCTAGTATATAGCAACCTTTTTAAACCATAAACAAGCCAAACTCTATTTATGGAATATTCATAAAGATAACACGCAACATGTTTTCCGTCTTCCTTGTCGTGACACAGTATATTTCACCTCTCTCTGTCGGTCCTAGTGGTGTAGTGGTAACCATACTTGTGCCTCTAAAACCAACATCGCGGGCTAAAACCCGGTCAGGACGATGGATTTTTTCGGGCGTAAAAATTCTAAGTACGGCTTCCTTCGGAAGGGAAGTAAAGCCGTGGGTCCCGTGTCGTGCATTTACGGCACGAAAAAGAACCTCAAGCCTCTGAGCAAAATATATTCGCCATTTCTCGCCCTGAATTGAATGGGACGCTAATGACCTGAGATGTTAAAGAGCGTCCTTAAATAAACGAACAAAATAATTTCTCTCTCTCTAAAATGTTCACTAGTAATTCAGTATTATACCTTTAAAAAGTATACACAAAAACCACACGACTTTAGGAAAGATTAACGGTGAACTACATTGTAATTAAACATTACAAAAGGACAAAGGGATGATGAAAATATTACCTCAGAAGATATTTTAAAGACCAAATTAAACTTTAAAAAGAGTGAAAGCGTTAAAAAAATAAAGAATTTTTAAATGCCAGAAAGAAGAGTATAAAACATTAAAATCAAACACAACCAGCGATATGTAGGAGTGCTGTAAGTAAATAGGTTGAGATTACTGTTTCCTCATTCCGAATTTATGCAGCCACAGGTGGCCGAGGTCGTTAAGAAGTGGTAGAGAGGCCTCTGAGCAAAATTTGTCGGCCGTTTCACGCCCTGAGTTGAATGGGACGCTGATAACCTGAGCTGTTAAAGAGCGTCCATAAATAAACCATTCAAAAAAAAAAAAAATAAGTTAAGAAGTGGACTCGTGAGCGGGAGATCTGGGGTTCGATTCCTGCCAAGACCGTCTTTCCTGACTGAGGTTTTTTCAGGTTTTCCTTAGTCCTCATTAATGGTAAATGCCGTGGCGGTGCCCTAAACCTAGCCCTGCAACTTTTCCTTACTTAAAAAAATCCTTTCCCAATGTATTATTTTACATGGAACGACATAATATTAGCTTGGTATTTACAGTAGTTGACATGCTAATAATTATCACATAAGTGATTTGATTAAAGATTTTTCGGAAAATTTCCTTACACCAAAGGAATGAATGGTAGGTGAGTTGGGCGCAAATGAGTCTTTGTTAATCTCTCCGATAAAGTGTATCAATGGGCACGACACATAAAACAAGCACTTTATACACATAATGAATATGTATTCCGGAATATTCAACGCCGAGAGAGCTTCAAATCTTTAATTGTTACATATGCTTTGTCTGCAATAATGCGTTTAAATTTCCTTTCAGTTCCTGACATCTGCTGAAACAAAAATAGCACCACAAGAAAACATGTACCTTCTATAGTATATCCTATACTAAGGGATCGTTTGTAAACACGTGCTTGAGTTCTAAACAGGGTAAGTCTCAATGAATACAATGAATACTTCATTCTCCGTTTTTCTTGTTACGGATGTTTTAACTTTCCTGTTGATGAAAAATGTCATACGGTGAACACCGATGATACATGACATAAATTTTAAGTTTATAATCATTGGGAGAGGGGAGCGGATGGAATCTTTCCAATTTAGACGCATTTGATATTGAGAAAATTGAGGATAATCTGTGGGGGCGGCCTCAGGCAGAAGGGCGGCCCGGGTGAGAAACCAACCATTCAATCGCGGCAGGGTAGTAATTTTCCACCTAACAATTTTCTAGGTATGATAAAGACCAAAATTATGCTTCACTTTTCAATATAGTTAGTCTTTATTACAATATACTTCTCACATCTTTGAATTAACATTTCAACACCCTCCCCCCCCCCAAAAATAGTCAGAAGTCTTGTCAGCAAACCGGGCATAAACAGCACCCATCTTTTCTTCGTCACACTTAAATTTCCTTCCTGGAAGGTCCTTCTTGAGTTTTGAGAAGAGGAATAGTCACTGGGTGCTAGATCTGGGTTGTAGGGTGAATGATCGATCTCCTTGAAGCCAATTTGCGTTACAGCTTCATTTGCAACAAGAGCTGTGTGCACATGCGCGTTGTCGTGAAGAAGGTGCACACCACCACTCAGCTTTCCTCGCCTTTTCTCTTTTATGGAAGCACTAGTCTATGCAGTAGGCCAGCATAGTACTCCCCATTTACTGTGGTGTTCCTCTCCTTGAAGTCAATGAAGAGTATTCCTTCACAGTCCCAAAAGATTGCGGCCATGATCTTGTTGGTTGACTGATTGACCTTGGCCTTTAGAGGCGGTGCTTCGCTAAGTTTACGCCTTTCTAGTGATTCGATCTCTTTTGGACAAGGGATCATAGTAGAGGACCACAGTTTCTTCTCCTGTAACAATGGTTTGCACAACTTCTCTCTCGTTGCCATGGCAGAGCTCCAAAATGCCTGACAACAGATGACTCTTGCTGCTTTTGGACTGGGGAAAAAAGTCTAGACACCAAATTATTCATGTTTAAATGTTCATGAATAATTCGAAGGTCTATTGTTTTAGAAAGACCCAACCTTGCTGCTATTTCTTTAACTTTGAGCCGCCGGTCTTTCATAATTTCTCCTTCCGCAAGAGCGAGCGATGTTTTCAGGAGTGAACACCGCCAAGGATCAACCTGCACGCTCTTCGTCTTCAACGCTTTCTCGACCTATTTGAAAAAGTTTGGCTCATTGTTTTACGGGTGCTTCCCTATATACACCGTCCAATCGCTGTTTAATTTCACTTGGAGTAAGTCCTTTTTTAAAACTTAATAACAGCTGGATACTCCATTTTGAACATGTCACAATCTTCTACACACAGCCTTCTTTATGCAACTATATCTGAACAACTAAACACAGTTACAGCTGCAATTATTTACTTAACAGATAAGATATGACACCAAATAAGGATTTTGTAAAGGCGATAACGCTTATCGGTGAGGCCGGAAACTTATGGACCTATCCTCGTACTGTAACGGTCTCAATTGTAGTACAAATATATAAAATAATTTAAAGTACATTTATTTATGCGGATATTTTCTAGACTCCCAAACATTTCAAAATTTAGAGGAATGTTCGTTCATTTCTACAAGTGGATTGAAATACGGTGCATATAAAAGCGTTCACACGACTTTCTGCAAGATTATTGCTTTCAAATTAGAGAGGTAAAAATTAAGAAACTATTTTACTCTCTGGTTACTATTCTTAAAAAGTAATTTTGGTTTTTATTTCAGAATAATGGTGACCAATATTAAATGTTTCACTTTAAATATTATTCTGAAATCAAAGTTTATTTACTGGAGTACTAATTGCAGTGAATTATTTGAAAGTATTAAATGTGCTGTTTATTATGAAAATTCAGGATTATGGCACCACAAAAGTCAAATTAATATTTTTTATAGTTCTTATTAATACAGTCACGAAATATTTAGTGCTGTTGCTGGTGCAAGGGATGAATGGGGGAGTGTATGGTTGGGTATGCACCAACTGCAGCTACCAACTTTGAAAATCGTGGTAGAGGAATTGAAATAACATTTGTAACGATTATTGGTAACGTTTATTAAAGTAAAAAAGAGCATAACATGATCGTATAACAAAAGAAAACAATAACAAGATAGTTTTAATGGCAAATCCGTTGCTGTTCGTTGTGATAGCGCGTTGTTGTGATGAAGGTCGGGTCAGAATGGGCCGTGATTAATATCCTCTGTAGCCCCCAGCTGCGTGCATAAGCTTACCGAAGAAGGCACCGGTAGAAGGATGATGTTGTTGTTTATAGCTTTCCTCCTCGTACTTTGTACCGCTGCCTGAGCTAATTATCTGATATCCTCCCACACCTTCCTCTTCCTCGCTGCTCCCATATTCTGAGCTCTCCTGTTCCTCGTAGTACTCCTCCTCGTCTGGAAGGATAACGCTGCCTTGCTTGAAGTCGCAAGGTCTCTTCAGTGGCACAGTGAAAGTTTCTTCGCCATATGGGAAAGTGGAATCTTCGTAAGCATAGGCATGGCTTCCAGGCACAAACTCGTGCTTCTTGTGGGACTCGGGCACATACCCTAGATCTGCATAGCTGAGATACGCTCCACGGCTGCCAAGCGGAGCCTCGTCGTCAACGATTTCTTCCTCCTGGGCTGCCAGAAGAGCGTCCTCAGCTTCCTCCTCTAGAGCTGCACGGGCGCATCCTCGTGGGCCTGTTGGGAACTTAAGTTCGACCACTTGTTTGTCGAAGCTGTATAAGCGATCTTCGGGGATGTCGTTGTGGTCTTTAGCCACATATCCGTCCTTGGGAATGGTGCGGGGACCGAAGTTTAGACCTTCTTCACGCACAGCTTTGCCATAGCGACGTGCCTGCTCGTAAGCCAGGGTGAGGGACACGGCGTCAGCAGGGTGCAGGGGGATGTTATTGGAGAAATAACCGCTATCGTGCTCGTCGTACTGATCGGCATAGTGCTCTACGTCACCTTCATCGTAGCCGTAAGACTTGACCGCCGCTCCACCTTGGTACGAGTAATAGGGGAGAGGAAGGGCGTTGGCAGCGGCCGACTCTTCCTTGTGGAATGAGAAGTCTCCCTTACTCTGGCATGTTGGGCAATGCTGCTTGGGCACGTGTGCTGGCTGAACCTGCAAAGGAACAAGACCGTCATATCAGAATGCACATTTATATTTACCAGTAAAGGCACAAGGAATAAGTCCTGGAGATCAACGTTTAAAAGGTTCAACTTTGCGTTTGTGTCTTCATTAAAATAACATTGAACATTAATTAACGTGCTTTCTCAAGTGAACAGAAAACCTTCTGTTAGTACCAGGTGCCTCTTTATTCATTAGAAGTTCAGTGCACAGAAGACACGAAGCGCAGAGTGAACATTTACGAATAAAGGTACATGTTCACACACACAGTGCTTTGTAAGCGTGACATTCTCTGTTGAGACTGCAATTATATGAGACTGTAGTAGAACTAAGGGAATATTGATCACATTATTGAAGCGAAATACGTTACATTACAAATCTGAACATTTTTAAAACAGTGTTTACTGTTGAGGCACCACAGGCGATGAACATTGATCATATGTTAGGTGAAATGACACATTTGGGAAGGGGTATTTTTTAAGGGAGGCAAGGTTCCTGGCCTAAGTTTGAGGTATCTCCCCGGCATTTGCCATTAATGAGCACTGAGGTAAACCTGGAAAAAACCCAGTCAGGGAAGACTTTTTTTTGTTTATTTACGGACGCTCTTTAACGTCTCAGGTCATCAGCGTTGCATTCAATTCAGGGTGTGAAAGGCTGACAAATTTTGCTTAGAGGCCTCTCCTTTCAGGCTTGAGGTTCTTTTTCGTGCCGTAAATGTGCGACACGGGACCCACGGCTTTACTTCCCTTCCGAAGGAAGCCATACTTAGGACTTATACTCCCGAAAAAATCCATCGAGCCTGGCCGGGTTTGAACCCGCAACCTTGGGTTTACAAGGCAAGTATGGTACTGAGGACGGTTCTGGTAGGAATTGAACCCGAGACCTCCCGCTCACGAGTCCGCGCCTTAACGGCCTCAACCACACTTGGCGGTCTGAAGAAATCTCTACACTATTTGCGGCTATGAAAATAACAGTCAACACAGCAAAGAAGATAAAATAAAATACTCAAATTCTTAATGTGAATAATATTTTTCAAATATGTAACAAAATAAAATATAAACATTAGTAAAATTATTATGAAAAACTAAAAAATCCAAGTAAACGAAAATTAGCAAAGTTAAACATGAAACAATGTCTGGAGGTTGTCTCAAAGCCAAACGCAACACCAATAAGCCTGGTGATTTCTACGCGAAATGTCAATACTATGGAATGTTCCTTATACTTACATAGTTGCGACCACATGTGCAGATATCGCCGATGGGATTCAGTTTAGAAGGACCAGCAATCTTAGTGCACACCACTTTGGGAGAACCGGTAATGTGTAGCTTTTGGGGTTTTGGTGGGCGTACCTGTAACACAAACAAAGACAGTTTTACGTTAAAGCGCAGTTCCCCGCTCTTATCCCTAGCAAGTTAATTACTGCAGACGCACAAGGTGTTTGTCGCTTCTCCCCGGCAGTGTGGTCTTCCCGAATATACGCCGCACGCCAGTACTTTGCGGAAAAGCAAATTTCTTGAACGAATTCTCGAATTGATAGTTTAGTAGATATTGAAAGGGATAATGGTTTATATATAATCACCTCCTTTATGCAAACTGTTTAAAATATTTAGGCAACCATTGAAACTCGTGGTAGAAAATATATGCTAATTAGAAAGAAGTTAAAATAAATGTCAATCCAAAGGAACTAAAAGCAGGAAAGAATTCTGTCAATAATGAAATGTAAGTTGACGAAGACAAGACTGAGGGATGTATAATACACCTATGTTTATTATTAGAGGATCGATCTGAGGTAAACATCATTATTTAAGATAAATGCTATTCAATTCATTGTCAAGATCAAGCCAAAATATTATCTATGTTGAGCTAAACTATCATTATTGCTTGTATTAGAGAGTGTTTAGTTAAGTATATTTAATAGTGTTTAACGCCAAGAGATTACAGAAGTATAAACTGATGATGCACGAGGTGAAAATATGATAATTTGATAAAGAATTTATTTTCAAGAAAGAAGCGTTTCCGGCCTAAGTTTTGGGTACCTCCCTGGCATTTGTCATTTATGCGAACTGAAGAAAACCTGGATAAATAAGGTCCTGGCGGGTATCTATCCCTTCACGAGTGCACGTCTAAAGACCACAGTCACCTGTAGGTTTTCACATCAATATCGGTAAAGAAACTGCGGATGTTTCTTTCCTTCTTAACTGTTCCAGTGTTAATAGACTGAATTCAAGAAATATTGAGTATCAAGTGTTTAATAGGAACCAATACCTATTGACGTATTGCATGATTTCACATTAGACAGTTATAAAACATTCCCACTTGGAATTTTTGTTGTATGGATCGAATGTTAATATCTATATCTGTAAAAGATTGTCGGCAACATAAAAATGCCCTCTTCATGTCCAAATAAGTATTCATACTTACTACAACCTGCTGACAGCTGCAGGCGTTAATTCCTCCTCCACTCATGCCGCAGTTACATGTTTTCTTGCTAGGGCTCGATCCAGATACCTAAAGATAAGACAAGTGATTACCTGTTGAACACTGCATTATTATTACAGATTATAGAGTTGGAAATTAACAGTAGCGTTCCTTTATCTCTTTTTAATTACAGTTCAAGACATTAATGTCGTCAGATACTTTTAGAAGTGCACATAGCTTGCTAGGCAACCGTTTCCTTTTTCAATTTTAGTAAAAATAAGCAACTATAGATTTCAATGTAATTTTAAACTGGCATTAACTGTAATCGCAGGCTCTGACGCACTGTACACAAAGACTGCTGAGTGAAGTTGAAGAACTCTGCATTTTTTCCCTCTGTACACGAAACAATATTGCTAATAAATTACAGAGCTGAATCTAGAGAATCGTGTGGGTACCTCAAATTCTGCCCAAGAGCTTGCCTATATTACTAATCTTCTTTATAATCGTGAACACTTTACAAAAATTAAGCATTAATACTATACTGTATAACTAACTCTCAAAATTCTTTCACACAGCATCGTCGAGTCAAAAGGGGATATTTTACATAATAATAGAAATGTTCTGTACCCTCTCTAAAATGCCTAACTCACCATAAAGGATTGAAGTTTGATTTGTTCAACGTTCTAGCTATTAAAAAAAACTGTGAATCACATGAAATGTAAAGTTATACGAAAATGTGAATTTGTAACATCTCACACGGTAACTTATGGAAAATAATAATCTTTGTGCTCACAGGAAAGTTGCCGAGACAGCACCCGCAGATAAAAAGAAACTCCGTCAATATTTAAGCAGTTTTCTCTTGAATCAATAAATAAAAGTTAAGTATTATCTATTTTTGGTACAGAATGCTTTGCTGGTTGTTACCTGAGAAACGACCACGGCCAAGGCAAGGCCCAGAAACACGAGTCTGGAGTTCATGTCAGAAGTCCAACTGTACAAGCAGAACTGTGTGGTATGTGTGACTGAGACGAACTCCTCCCCCATATATATACACCACAAAACTCTGCAATGCTGACTTGATAAACAGGGAAGAAAGTTCTGCATTGCTAGCTAACCAAACACCAACAATGTTACTTCTGTATGATGTAACATTACTTCCTAAAGTAAACATAGCTCGGTTCCTTGTGGGAACTTAGCAGAGGAAGGAATCAATCTCTGCGAAGTAGTCACTGGCATTGGTGGTAATAATACTAAAACAAGAAGGACCAACTTTCGAGATATACAGTCATTCCCATTGTTATAGTATTATTTTACTGTACATATATTCGGTTTAATTTTACATACTGTGCAACCAGAATTCCGTTACTGTACTTTCAGCCTTGTTTTCCCCTGTATTTTCAATACTTAATCTTTAAACACTATTTTATAAACCGCCACGTGTGACCGAAGTCGCTAAGGCGCGGACTCGTCTGGGATTGGAATCCCGCCAGAGCCGTCCTCCCTGACTGAGTATTTTTTCCAGGTTTTCCTCAGTCTCATAAATGGCAAATGCCGGGAAGGTATCCTAAACTTAGGCCTGGAGTGTTTACTTCCTTAAAAAAATCCTTTCCCAATATATCATTTCACTTCATGTATCATCAGTGCCCATTGCCTGTGATGCCTCAGTGGTAATAACGGGCATTAAACACCATTAAAAAATTATTTGATAAAGTTTTACGATGACATTTTTTTTTTCGTGCTCAAAATAACCAGCAGCGTAATTTATAGCATAAGAAACTTCTGCTCCCTGATAACAAAATTAAGGATTTCGTACATACAGCTAAGCTGCCATAAAATTATAAAAGTTTAAACATTTTAAATGCTGATTTCCAGCTGAAAATTAAATATTTGATAGCATTTATTCGCGTGTATACAAAAAGAAAAAGGACTATTAATACCGCTTATCCTGAAATTTGCGATGATATTTATCAAAGAATGTGGAAGATCTACATTGTGATATTGCTTTCGATTGATTTATTGATTTATTTATGGACGCTCTTTAACATCTCAGGTCATCAGCGTCCCATTCAACTCAGGGCGTGAAACGGCCGACAAATTTTGCTCAGAGGTCTCTTCTTTCAGGCTTGAGGTTCTTTTTCATGCCGTAAATGTACGACACGGGACCCACGGCTTTACTTCCCTTCCGAAGGAAGCCATACTTAGGATTTTTACGCCCGAAAAAATACATCGGTCCTGGCCGGGTTCGAACCCGCGTTTTGGGTGTAGGAGGCAAGTATGGTAACCACCAGGACCGACTATATATATTCTTGCTTTCGGATAGAATAAAACTGTAGTAGGTTTTCTCCAGTCTGAAGTTAAAACAGACTTTTTTCCAGTTCAGGGTCATACTCCATGAATTATTTTTATATAACGATTTCCCCCTTAACAGAAAAAATTATGAACTAAGGTGAACACATCATTCTAACAACGTAATATTTAATGTTTATTTTTTAATTATTTATTTTACTTTGCAGTTTATAACCTCGATTTTCCACTTGAACTGTAGGTGAAAAAATAGCTGCTAGTTACACGCCCATCCTTGACCAATTCAGCACCTAATTTAATTACCTAAAGTGAGTTTTCGCTTATTTTATCGCAATTTAAATGAACTTCTCCTTAATTTACAGAATATTAGTGAATTTGACACAAAAATGTTTTGTTTCTCGTCGCTTTGCACAGTGTGCAATATGATTAATGTAGAAAAACGTAAACTTCACCCCCAAACTATCGGAGTTGCTTGGAACTTCCCGAGATGCTCTATTTAAGTAAGCAAAGTTTGGATTATTTAGAGCTACAGAAACAAATATTTCTCTAAATGGTAGAAATAATTGATTTGGGCACATATTGGCTTGGGGTGATCGAATAAAAAATTAATCTTGTTTCATAGTAATAAATTACTCTGCTAATGGATTTATATGAAAATCTGAAAACTATTTCAGCACCTTTTTTTTTCATAGGGGTGAAAATACAATTTTGGTTACTATTCAAAGCGGTGACAGCAAAATAATATTTTAATTTTATAATATTCTTATTATTTTTATAATCCTTGTCCATAAGGGTGGAAATTTATTTTGACTTTTACTTTAAAGAAATGTGATAACATAATTGGTTAGTATCATAAACATGACATTAATACACATTAAAATCTGACCATTTTTACAATTCGTTTATATGGGATTTAGATATTTTGTTTTTTAGAAATAAATGCTATAAATAACATTCGTCTCATAAAAAATTACATTAAGAAAGTATTTTATCCTTTTTCATAGGGGTGGAGAGGCAATATAAAAATATAAAACATTACCTCATTCGATGTCTAAGGTACCAGACTGGTAATAAATTGCTCTTCAGTTACCCGTGAGTGCTAGATGGTTCTGAAGGTTTGGATAAGAGATGGAGGACTTGCAGACCTAAACCTTCTATTTCTTCATGGATGTGAAAATTACTGAATCGGGTGATATTAGAAACATGGAACATTTGTTAATATCATAAAATGATTTTTTTTTACTAATTTCATATCTCTTGAGTAGCAATTATATTACAAAATAGCTAACATGTCCTGCATCTTATATCATCATCAAAAGTTACCTACCTAAACTGTTTCCAGTCCTAATACATCGTAACTTCAGGTTGATGATGCATTGGAAACAGAACCATAATTAATTTTATTACTTCCATTCTTATTCCAACATTTTTTTATTAATTTTCTCTGTCTAAACTCTTTTCTCCTGCAGTATTTCTAATTTTTCTCCATTTGCAGAAGTATTCACCCATCATTTTTATACTTTTGTCTCCTTTGATTTCTAATGTATTCCATTTCTCTTTCCAGACCTGTAGTCTCCACCCCTTTGTTTACTCACAATATCAAATACTACGGTGCTCATGACCACATGGGAATTCATTCCCAGATTTTTCTCAGTCCACTTAAATGCCTTACTCCGGATGTGGTACAAGCGAAACCTTTCCTCCCCCAATTTTTTTTATCTTTTCTTCCTGAACATCGCAAAAATTTACTTGTTTCTCAATATCTTCAATTCTATCTCTTAATTCTTTTCAAAAAGACCTATATTTATATTGCTTAATTACTCAACAACCCCCTATACTAATTTTTTCAACAATATCCTGGATTTCAAGCACCCATGATTTATTTAAACTTCTCCTATGCATCAAGACATTCTTTGACAACCTCTCCATCATCCAATATGTTTAGAAAAGAATTAACATCGGCTATGTTCGTAGGCGTTCGTAACAATTTTAACTACGATTCAAGCTGACAATGTTATCTCAGTATATTAACAAAAGTATTTTGGCAGCATATGACGAGTTCATTTTATAAATCAAATTAAAGTTACAGTTTTCACACCATTATTTTAAATATTCATCATTTTTTTTTTTTTTTTTATTTAAGAACGATCTTTAACATCTCAGACCATCAGCGTCCCATTCAATTCAGTGCGTGAAACGGCCGACAAATTTTGCTCAGAGCCTCTTTTTTCAGGCTTGAGATTCTTTTTCCTGCCGTAAATGTACGACACGGGACCATAGCTTTACTTCCCTTTCGAAGGAAGCCATACTTTAGTTTTTTTATTCCTCATCAAGCATTAGTTGCTTATCACTATGAATTATTAATCATATATTTAATTCATGCACGTCACAAAAAGTGCAAGCCTTGCTCTTCAGTTTTCACATATAAGTTTAGAAAATTCACAATGGCTCATTATGTTTCTAGGACTTAAAAGAACGCACTCTATAACACCAAACAACAAAGTTAAGATGATAACAAAGTTTACACTGTGGAAACACCAACAAACACTCATTATTAATCTTATTGAGTGTTAGAACTTCAGTGCACAACACTGTATTAAAATATATACCAAATTCAACAAGTCAACAAACTAATTTTATTCAACTAGAATGATTAGATTGCACACTATGCGGTCCGACGCTACCCTTCTTCCTGATCGCCCTCTTCCTGCATATTACGGAACTACGTAAATAATAACAAGAACTAAAGAAACGGAAATGAATACAACAATGAAACACACACAAAAATTAGTGCAACATTTCCAACCGCTTGTATTCTTCTTCAAATTTATTTTAGTAGTACGTCATTAAATAGTGTACTGCAGAGATAGGCGCTGGAAATACTAAGCTGGGTCCATAAGTTTCCGGCCTCGCCGCCTTACAGTGTTCCTTATAATGTTAATACAGTGCTATCAGTGATGCTTTCACTCATTTTTGGTGCGTCCTGGAGGCCTGCTTACTTATTTATTGACCTTGCTGACTGGCTTAGTTGCAGCGCAGCTGTTTCCAGGTGTGTGCTGTATTGTTCGTTTCTTAATTAGACAGTATAAATAAAGTATTATGCTTCGTGTGTTTACAACAACACAGCGTGTCTTTATTACTATTTATGTGTTAACTGGTGGGGAAAGAACCATAGTACCAATTTTTTTGGGGGGAAGCATACTGTTGGTTCTGTTGCTTATGTGAATACCAAACTAACCTCTTTTTTTCAGAGAATTACTCGACAGGGCACTTGATCATGCACTTTTTTCAACAGGACTCTGCCACTGCTCACACTGCGAATAATTCCACGAGAGCAATTCAGGATGTGTTTCCACAAGACAGAGTTATTGTCGGTCCTGGTGGTGTAGTGGTAACCATACTTGCCTCCTAAACACAAGATCAAGGGTTCAAATCCGGTCAGGATCGATGGATTTTTTCGGGCGTAAAAATCGTAAGTATGGCTTCTTTCGGAAGGGAAGTAAAACCGTGGGTTCCGTGTCGTACATTTACGACAGGAAAAAGAACCTCAAGCCTGAAAGAAGAGGCCTTTGAGCAAAATTTGTCGGCCTTCCTGATGACCTGAGATGTCCGTAAATAAAACAAATAATAAAAAAAAAAAATAGAGTATTTTTTCGGTATCCTAGTTTAACAGTATGCAATTATTATCTCTGGGGTAAATTTAAAAATGCCGTGTACAAGACGAACCCGCACACCTAAAAGAATTCAAAAGACAACATTCAACAGGAAATTGTCCGTATTTCTCAAAATGAACTACAGCAAATGACAAATAATTTAAAAAATGGGTGGGGAATGTAGGAGGGCAGTTTCAACACCTTATTTGATGAGTTGGTATGTAATGAGCCTCTCAAATTGGTTTGTGTATTGTTGTATAGTTGGTTAGTTTTATTGCTTTCCCTTTTAATCACCGAAACCCGGCTGGCCGGCCAACCGGCTAACAAGCGACCCTCTTGGCCATAGGCAAAACACTCCGAGGGAAAACAACACTGATCGCATTAGATAGACGGAAAATACGCTGTATTTAAGTTATTTGTAATGGGCTGGGATCCTGCATAATGTTCAGTGAGAAGCTGGCTACTGCACACTGTGATGACCATCACTTGAGTAACTGTAATTTAATTCGAATGCTAATTTTCTTATGGAATCTGATGTATTCTCTTCCATATTCTATTTTTCCCTTTAAGTAATTCATAAATTAAAGATATGATGGATCCACTATCAATTCGTATACCTCTATCTTTTACTTATTTTGCTCTATCTTTTTTTAGGTGTAGAAACATTTAAAGTACTTTAGTTTTGCTAGCATCTCTGTCATCTTTAGCTACCTTTGTTACAAATATTTCTGACACACCTGTAGCCATGCTAGTTGAAAATGATATGGCAACCCATATATTTTAATATGTAGTAAATATTGCGTAACATTACACACAATTTCACGAGTCTGAGGACGGCACATAGTGACATGAAGGAGTTCTTTGAAAGGCGACTCGCTTGGCTGTTAATTGCTATGACCACGTTGGTAGGTCAGAGATTGAGTGATGGAAGTTTGATTATATGCAGATATAGCTCACCACCACATAACTCTTCTTGTCGATCTACAGAATGTTGCTGGTTTTTGGGACTGGACAGTGCGGGTTGAGTGAGGGGAATTAAAGGTGACGTGTTGATGAGAAAGAACACCTTGTTATCTGTCAGTTGGCGCCGTTTATTCAACCAACAAGTGCGTACCTGGGCGTTTCTCTTCGGGTCGCAATAATGAGAGAATTGGCAGACTATAATACTCGACCAAAAGTAGTTTTCTGATTACTAAGACGAACCGCTGAAGACGAAGCTCAAACATTGATGTTCCAACGCAAGTTCTCAAAAAGGGTAATTTCATGTCCTTAAATACTCAATAAGACTCGCTTAACCATGTGATATAGGGAAGCTCTATTTTCCCGCCATTGTGGATTTAGACATTCTTATAGACTATCGGTGACATCATGCAACTCTCATATTATTGACTAGTCAGATTATCTGAACATAACAACTTAGTAATTCGTCCACCGTCCAATTTCAATTTCTACCGTACGTTAGAGTTCAACGTCCTTTAACGGTAGCTCAGGTGTTAACAGAGTGCTTCTTTGCCAACATACCTGCCGGGGACAAGCAACACCTTTTCAATAACAAAAGAAAGGATTTACTCCTATAGTCTGCCAGAACGGTCCCTCTGCTATCCGTGCTTTTCGTGATATTTTTACACACTTACAGAACCCTTCACTTACAGCTAGCTGAAGTAAAATATTACATATTTCTAATTAATTCCTTACAATTGATGAAGTACCAAGGATGGTATTAGATTATTTCTTTAGATATCGAGGCAATGGCGAATGAAAAAATTGAATAATTCTAAAGTGCATTATATAGGGTACTTAATAAAACTCGATACATGTGTAACGGATAGCTCAATACCATACAGAGTGTAACTTAGGGGTTTCGTTACCCTAGAAATGGCATAGTGTATTGTGCAATACTAATGATGCATGTTTTCTTGTCGGCCAGAAGACTGTAGAATCCAAGATAGCAGATCAACTCATATGGATTGATGATATTCTAACAGAATAAGCCCAAGAGGACAAAAGGTACCCTCTATTGGAGAAGTACTCTAAGATGTATCTTTTTCGTTGTGAATTAGCAGTCCGGAATTATTGAAAATTAATATTGCAAAGAACGATATTACCTGTTTGAAGTAACATTGCCGACTGCAGGCAAGGGAACCTCGATTACCTTACTGTACTTCTTGCTTATATGGGGTCGGCGGAAGCTTGAAGGCAAATAAAACAGACTTAAATAACTGCGAATTGCGTGTTAACATAGGCTTCATTGACACAACTTCCAATCGAAGATCTGAACTTAAGTGACACAGCTGCCACTGGAAAAGCTAATGCCTGAGTGATGTGATTGTCGACCGAAAATCTGAATTTGCAAAGACGCTTGATGCCCAGGCTTGCCTCTTTATATGGATTCAAACTGTGTACGTTAAAGTGGCATGAAATAATTGTCCGTAGTTCGAAATTTGAGTGCTGTCTTTATATTGACAACTTTCAACTTCTCTGATTTGCCAGCTCAGGCAAATTTTAAATACGAGGGTTTTAAATCCTTGACTGTTACTCAGCTGTGTGGGGGGTCAGTTGCCTTTTCTGAGCATTTAACTCTTGTTTACATGACTGACAGTTCACGTTATATCCTCTTAACAACATTCCAAGTACAAAAGTATGGCCTTGGCACGTTTATCTAAACAAAAGCGCTCCCCTGGTCGGCTGAAATGTGTGAAATCTTTTCTTAACACTATACTTGGCAAAACACTGTCTATCCTGTATATTACAGATGATTTTTTTATATTTTTTATTTACGGACGCTCTTTAACATCTGTGGTCATCTGCGTCCCATTCAAATCAGGCCGACAAATTTTGCTCAGAGGCCTCTTCTTCAGACTTGCCGTAAATGTACGACAGGGGACCCACGACTTTACTTCCCTTCAGAAGGAAGCCATACTTAGGATTTTTACGCCTGAAAATATTCATCCATCCTGGTCGGGTTTGAACCCGCGATCTTGGGTTTAGAAGGCAAGTATGGTAACCACTACACCACCAAGACCGATTTATATGTACTTTTTTCGTTGTTGTGGTAAATACATTATTTGTATGTATATATAATTTGTAGGTCAATATATACACTAACACTTAACTAAAATATCCAACTGTTCACTATTAATATTCTGCTTTCGTTAATACAATGAGAGTGGACCGATTCTTAAGTATTTGAATAGATGATACACATGCAGTGTGTAATGCTTTACTTATAGATAAAGCCCCCCTCTCCCCGCATACGTCGCTAGCCATCTCTCCAGCTCCCAACAGTACTTGTACTTCGTCATGTTTATATTAATTATAGCAAAGATGAATATTGACCGATCAAATTATTCATAATCTGTTGCATGTTTCTTCCTCACCACCTCGTGCACCTATAACCATACTGCAGTTGTCAGTACTTTGGATGAATCTTACAGATCGAGTATTTGTATCGTAGCTAGGCGCTAGCAACTGGAGAATCTCAGGTTTATGCTTGTATATGTTTAACTAACACTGTCGAAAACTAATATACATTTAGTAACACCAGACTTCACAGAAGAATATAAGCTGTCAGTACCGATTAGTTGTGACCACGTCATGTCCAGGAAATTGTATTATCAAATGTATTTCCTGTATTTTCAGTATAAAATCAAGTCCAGAAATAATCCACTTCGAACGTTTTCAGAAAGAATGAATCAGTGTAATTATTGCAGCAAGAGATAACAAAGATATTTGTATGCCACGTGCTCTATAAGTTCAGCAACCAACGGATTGTAATAAAAAATTATTACTCTTTCTTATCTCTCTTGTTCCTTGATGTAGGACGTGGCAATGAGTGTTTCTGACCCAAAACATGCTCATTGGATGCAGAAAGGTATTTATGTCTTAAAGATGTTCATTTATTTGTTTTTTTCGATCTCAGGATTTAAACTAACATAACAAGATACGAGGTGAATTCAAGTTATAAAACCTACGATTTTTTTCTCTCACTAACTAATGATTCGAAAACTATGAAACTTGTATCACTTCTCGACGTAATATTCCTGCAGCCGTACACATTTTTCACAACGTCGACGCCATGATTCCATGGCCGCTGCGAACGCTTCTGTAGGAGTCAGTTTTGACCACGGAAAATCGCTGATACAATAGCGGCACGGCTAGTCAATGTGTGAACACGGAGAGTGTCTTTTATCATTGGAAACAGCCAAAAGTCACTAGGAGCCAGGTCAGGCGAGTAGGGAGCAGGAGGAATCACTTCAAAGTTGTTTACATGGGACGTTGTCTTGATGAAAGAGCACACGTGCAGCCTTTTCCGGCCGTTTTTCACGCAATGCTGAAAGGAGCTTCTTCTTCAAAACATCTTCGTAGGATGCACCAGTCACCGTAGTGCCCTTTGCAACGTAATAAGTAAGGATTACTCCCTCGCTGTCCCAGAACGTGGCCACCATCATTTTTTCTGCACTGGCCGTTTACCCGAAATTTTTTGGTGGCGGTTCCGTTGAGAAGACGGGCGCTTCGTTTTAGGATTGAAAAACGGCATCCATGTCTCATTCGTTGTCACAATCGATGTCGTCATCACGCAACATGCCACGCGCGCAGCCTTATGGTCGTCCGTCAGCATTTGTGACACCCACCTGGAGGACATTTTTCCCATTTTCAGGTCTTCATGCAGATTGTGAGCACAGATCCCACGGAAATGCCAACTTTTAGGCGATGTGTTCCATACTGCAAAACAATTTTCTCCACTCGCTTGATCATGTCGTCAGACCGGCTTGTGCGAAGTCGGGATTGCCTTGTCACACGACGATCTGCCTTCCTTGAATTGTCGCACCCATAAACGCACATTAGACACATCCATGACACCATCACCACATGTCTCACTCAACTGGCGATGAATTTCAGTCGGTGTCAAACCACGCAAATAGAGAAAACGAAAGATTACATGCCGTTCTTGTAATGAAAACGTCGCCATTTTGAAGTATCAAAAACAGTTTAACTCTCGCCGCTGCCACTAGAGTTCCGTGTGATATACAGTGCTGCCATCTCTGTCACGCATTGACAACGAGTGCCTGCGTATTTTAAAGCAAACCGCATGCTTCTATCTATTTCTAGTCCCGAGAAAAATAAATCAACTTGAATGCACCTCGTATAAATGTTGTATTTGTGGGTCTCGTTTACATCACAGAGTGGAACGAAGCTTCTCTTGTTTGTCATGATGTCACACTTCTTACTCTGCTTAAAACAAACTGTAGCTAAGAAAGCAGACATGACTCTGTGTCGGATCTGGTTTCTCTGGAGATCTGGTTATTTTATTCTCTCTCTCTCTCTCTCTCTCTTGATGTCGGTCCTGGTGGTGTAGTGGTTACCATACTTGCCTCCTACACCCAAAACGCGGGTTCGAACCCGGTCAGGATCGATGGATTTTTTCGGGCGTAAGTATGGCTTCCTTCGGAAGGGAAGTAAAGCCATGGGTCCCGTGTCGTACATTTGCGGCACGAAAAAGAACCTCAAGCCTGAAAGAGAGGTCTCTGAGCAAAATTTGTCGGCCATTTCACGCCCTGAATTGAATGGGACGCTGATGACCTGAGATGTTAAAGAGCGTCCTTAAATAAATCAATCAAAAAAAAAAAAATCTCTCTCTTGATGATGACTTAGTAACCACAGAGACGAACAAAAAGATTGTGGAAAGTCTTGCAACATAAAGGACAGTTATTTTGTTGATATATTGATTGAAACAGGAAGAATCGAACATCGACCTTTCCTGCAGAGTGGTCAGATGATCCGGTCTTCAAGGAACTTAGTTGTCGCTCCTCTCACATGAAAGTACTAAATGACATGGAGAACTGACTGGTTATTATAAATGATTGATGCCTGTATTATTGGACATTTTGCCATGAAACGTTACAAACATATAGAACACTCAAAAGTTTTTGTTTCCTTTCAGCCACGTTTCGGATTTCTGCCGCAAGAGCGCAACAGATAGCCGTTAATAAAGATGTCGACAGGCTGTGAGAAAGCACATGCTGTGCTTGAATTTCATTCACATCAGTCTGTCATAACAATGCAACGATAGTTCAGAACTAAATTTTAAATTGATGCACTACACTACACTACACTACATACATAGGTTTGTGCAGTTTACAACTTCAAGATGCCTCTCTAAATGGAAATCAATAAGTCGGCCTACAATGAGTGAGCTCACGGGAGAGAGTTTTACACGTAGCCCACAGAAGTTGACTAACAGAGTAAGAAGAGAGCTGAACATTCCAAACTGACCGAAACGCTTGCAACCAAAGCCTTACCGCTTGCAATTGTTCCAAGCCCTGATATCTGGAGGAAGAGGAAGAGGATTGGGTTGGGTGACAGACTTCTCTTCAGTGATGAAGCAACATTTTTGCGAATGGCAAAGTAAACAGACACAATGTGTGAATCTGGGCACGCGCTACTGTGCAGCATGTTCGAGTTTTGCCAAAAGTTAATGTGCTCTGTGCAATCTCACAGTTTAAAATTTATGATCCCTTTTTCTTGTGCGAAGAGAATATTACGCGTGTTTTAACATCCTGGAAAATTGGCTTATGTCGCAGCTGGAGACTGAAAGTGTGCATTTTCAGTACCAACAGGACGGTGCTCCACCCCACTTCCATTATAATGTTTGCGAATTTTTAAACAGGACATTGAAAAACCGATGTATCGATCCCCACCCGCTTATCTAACCCCATGTGTGGGGCTATGTCAAAGATTCAGAATTTGGGCCTCCTTTACTAGCAAACCTACCAGATCTTCGAGTTCATATCAACAATGTCTTTTACAGATTGACAGAAACATGTTGTGTCAAGTGTGGGAAGAACTTGATTATAGACTTGATATGTACAGAATCGGTAGGAGGGATATACATGAAGCTCCTATAATGTGCCAAAAAAGCTTTTTGGGATTTTTCTATATGCCTGTAAATATTTGTGATAATATAGCTACTGTAAATGTGTGAAATTGCTTCATTCATTTATGTTAACCCTTTACAGGAGACATTGACTAAGAATGAAGAGTAGAAATAGTTCCTTCTTCAGCTTGTATCCAGATACCGAAAAGAGCCCCCTACTCCTTCAAAATTTGCTCCATGTTCAAGTGAATTACCGTTTTCTTTTGCTATGCTACTTCTCTGCCCTGAAGCAACGTCTAAATATTTCTGGTAAATTTTGTATGTTATTGTTTTATACATAAATGCTTAATATTAGCCTTATGGAGATAAGTGCTACTTTTCACCTTAAAAATTAGTACTACAGTGAGTTTACGACGTGATTTATTATTCATTTAAATAAGTGCAGAAGTTAGTGGTGTACTGCACTGGATATATTTTGTGTTTGTGTATACTTTTTTGTGTATTTTAACGTGCCAAAATTGTATTTACATGGACTTCAAAATAATCAAGAGTAACAGAGATAAAACATAATGTACGGACGTTAAACCCATTTAAAAAATAATAAACGTTACTCTATAACAGCAATGAATATATGAAAATGCGCTAACAGAAAAAAAAATCATGGTGGCATTGTTTTGTACGAGAGAGCTGTGCTAGTTTAAAAACAAATGATAAGCAAAAACATAAACGCTGATAAAACAGTAAATTTCAACCATTAAGTGGTCGATTATCGTAAAACAACAAACAGTTTGGAGCTCTGAAAAGAAAGGCAGCAAATAATTTCCTGCAAAATCTTTAAATTTGATTAAGGCGAATTTTAAGGTGGTTTTTTTTTTTTTTTTTTTTTTTTTTTTTTTTTTTTTTTTTTTTGCAGTTGATAGTTTAGACAGATAATTTATAGAGAACGTCGAAAAGGTTTCTCCTGTTGTTTCTTCCATATAAGAAGCCTTATAATATGCTTCTAAAGAAGTGGAAAAAACACTGGATAACACTTTTCTTACGTGAACGGCATAAATAAAATGGTCTTAATAACTTGAAAACAAATCTAACTTTCCTCACCAAAAATTCCTCGTGTTTTAGCTGACGGTTCTTTCGATTATGGTCCTAAACTATGAAATGTACACCGTTCATTCCTGTGTTAATGATTGAAATACTCCTGCGGTTAATAGTTTTTTACTCAAAGCCATTTCAACATAATATGACGTGATGTTTCCTAAAAAGACTGTTCCAGGAAATATGTAGACGGCATTGAGGCTGTTGTTGGATTTCGAAATAGCAGTATGTAATGTTGCCATATATAGTTTTCCAGTTGCTCAATTAACAGATGGTAAAATTTCCTAAAATCTGTCCATTAAGAAATCGAAGTAGACATTAAAAAATGTGAGTTTTCACCGCTACCTTCTTCAGGGTTGGTGTGACATTTCCGCCTTTTAAATAGTTCCTTGAAAAAACCACAGCTAAAGTCCAAAAGTTCACTTCGTTTTTGCTATAATACAAAATATTGAGTACTAGACATAGTTCTACTATAAAAAAATATTGAAATTCTATCTAGAGTAATACAATTAATAATAATTTAAAACTCCGTTTTATAATAAGCAACAACCAAGGAAAAACATATATCAGCCAGAAAGCTAAACACAGCATAATTACATAGTTATAAGTGTGTTGCTGAAACACTAATTTTAAGTCTTGGAACCACTGGTATTAACCTCCCATCTTTCCCGCTGACGATTGCAACTTTCTCCAATGCGGATATAAGAATGGGTAACATAACTGATATTCTAACGTACAGCTAGAGAAAAATCGAGTTTATAAATAATTCATATATACACACTAACCTTAACCTAACCTCGAGTGAATTCTAGAAACCGATGGACCCAGTAGTTTGCTGCGGTTCGCTACGGCCTTACGGCCTACGTTCCCCTTCCTTTCGAAATTATAAATTAATAGCAGATTGTGTGTTAATAAGTTATCGGGTAAATCATTGTAATGTTGGCAATTTTGCTTTAACTACAACAGAACCTATGTAGTGTCACCTAGCGGCAGAAATCACAAGCTCGACACTTGGATGCATTGGCGCGAAGTAGTAGCGTGTTGGAAAACGACAGGTACGCGTGGGAAAATGTGCCCTTTTGATAAAAGAAGAAAGCGCACCATTGTTCTGGGGTGTTGAAAATATTGAAAATGAGTTAATTGTGTTGTATTTGTGTAAATTGTGTACCCCTAACATTCAGGAAAGCGCAGTAAATGTGTTTTATATCCGCGTTGATGTTATTGCAGATGAACAATATCGTGTGTAACAAGTGCTATGAATTTACCGGTGTGTCAAGTACAAGCATTTATAGTGGGCGTAAGGAAAAGTTCAGCTGGTGAAGTTACCGCTCCCGGCAAGACAAGTGTGGCAATTTTGTTAGGTAGGCAATCTGGAGTAAGGTTCACCAGTTCCTTGCTAATAATGAACCTTAAATGTTGTTGGCAGTTAACTCCGATCCTGTCCTTCCGAATTTAAAACACCTTCCCTCCACAAACTGCTGCTAGTTTGAGAGCAGAAAAACAAAGAGTGTTATGTGGAATGCTGAACACGTAAGTAGCAATTAATTTCCATGTCTTGTGTGCTGCATGTTATTTAGAGACAAGATACGAAATGTGGCTTTTAAATGTGAACAAACGCTTATTATATTTAACCTCACAAAAGTCTTGTGTTCTATCATTGCGAACACACGGCGCCGCGGAATGATACAAAGCGGTTATTTGTTGACCTCTACTTTTTTCTGCTGTTGGACAGACTATAAATTAGCTTAGTCTTTCCCATTCACCAGATACTTTTGGAGAACTAATATCTGAAGTCCCTGAAGTTATGCATTTTCCAATTATATTCTGGAAAACTGCATAGAATAATCAGTTTCCCCCCTACCCTGTTATATTGAAGATGCGGGAAGAATGTTGGTACAGTGCACTGCTCCTGCGCTAATTCTTAAACGTTTATCATTATGAAATTGATTAAAAAATGAAGAAACAAATGCAACCAGTATTAACAATGCACAGGAACGCAAATGTCCCATGTACACTACTTAAGGAACGCTGCCATGGGTGAATGAGCTCAAATTATGAGAAAAGTTAACGCGAACGAAATTGTTGAAAGTGCGGCCCTTATTGCAGTCGTGAAGTACGGACATGCCAGGAAGGGAATATGCTGATTCGTGCACGGCGTTTCGTTTGAATAACCTTGCTTTATGCTTGAGTACAAGGTCTCAACAACGCTGAATATAAAAACAATGCAAAAGTTAACGCAAGTCTCAGAGTGACCTGGTTTCTTTCACTGTTCTGTCTCTGGACAGAAGCTTTATACCCACCACCTGTAATGAGGAAAGAGAGATTGCTGCCTGAGTTTTTACTGCTTCTCCTACTGATGCAGGCAAGTTGTATGCTTATTAAGTGACTGGGGGCACAAGAGTAAGTACTTCATTTAGTTGCTTCAATGGGTTTTCAAAAAATGGAAAATGTAAGCAATATCTGAATATGTAGTACCTCTTTATAAACCTTAAAAGTTGGCTCTATAGTCCACTTTGTGACCTGACCTTCTTGAAGACTTCTGCCCTTGAAGAAGAACACAAACGGGTCAAAATATTGCATATTTGTGTTAATATTTAAATGCTGTGTATAACTAAATTGCTCCAAGAATAACTTTGTTCTTAATTTTCATTATATGTACACACCTACGATATAGCATTTCCGAAGCATTGTTTATAACTTTGAAGTTGATCTTATATGTTAAAAACGCTCTGATTTTATTCAGACGAAGTGGGCAGTCAGCGCAGATCAGACTGATAGGAATAAGATCGTGCGATGCGATTTAATTGATGATCAGCAAAATACCCATATATGGTGAATGGGTGAAGACTTTTGCACAGTCTAAAAGTGTGACTCACGGACACACGCCGATGAAATTGCCCCAGTGAAGATGGAATAACCATCCAAAGTAGAGCTAGTCAGGCTGACTTAACACGGCTTTAAATCAAGAAAATAGTATCCAATAGTAATTTCCTACATCTTTAAGCTAGCCTTATTTCTTTGAACAGTGATGTAACTTTTGCAGTTGTTATTCCGTTATTATTTGTAATTTTTGCTAAAGAGCCACAGATAGGCATTTAACCATCATCGGTAATACATTTACGAAGTTTAGTCTCCAAACAATTTTCAGATACCACAATCAGGTGGCGTACTGTATTTTCTTCATATGCGACATCATAATTTACCAAGATAACAATAGGTTGGAATCGCATATTTTAAAAATCCAAAGTTTGATCCTAATAAGCAGAAAAAGGCCATAGAACTAAGCAAAAGTGCATTCATTAAGGACCCGGCATTACTCATCCCTGTCACACTTTTTGTGCTTGTAAAAAACGTTTAGCTCAATTTAATTCATTATTAGGAAGTGTTTAACAAGAAGGGTAAAAAATGTGCAGTTGTAATTTCAAGTTCTTATGCTATTCGTATGTTATGTTACTATCACAAACTGCAAAGCCTTCAATAGACAAAAGAAAATGGCTAAATTATAATTATCTTAATAACTTAATTGTTCACTCTTGCAATTTAAATGGTCCGGCAAATGTTTGCATTCAACATTCCTTCAAAGTTCCAGCTTATGACATTCATATTTGCGCACAACACATTGCACGTAGATATTGTTATAGTTATGATTATACAAGGCAAAGCAAAATACGTGGTGTAAAAATAATACACAATTATTAAAAGAATAATTGTTTTTTAATGTTGTTTAACGGCCGTTTTTACTACTAAGGCACCACAGGCGGTGAACACTGATGATACATGAGATGAAATGATATATCGGGTATGGATTTTTTAAGGAAGGAACGTTCCAGGCCTAAGCTGGCATTTGCCATTTATGAGGACTGAGGAAAACCTGGAAAAACCTCAATCAGGGAAGACGGCCCTGACGGGATTAGAACCTCAGACCTCCCGCTCACGAGTCCGAGCCTTAATGACCTCTGTCACCCGTGACGGTAAATAACTGCATGTACAGATATATGAATTGTTATGAAGATTGTATCAATGAGTCTAGTCCTCTCTTTACATTCTGTGTAAGCCTAACTTCTTTCATCTCACAATTCCATAACCGGCTCTTAAAGCCGTCCATCACCAGGGTTGCAATTTCATCATGCATTGCGGCCTGCTGCGCCCCTCTGAGTGGAAAAGGCCCCGCTGTTTCAGATAGCTCCATTATCTTGAGCTGAGATGTCGGAGGGTCACTGAATGTGGCCAAACCCAACATCACCTGAATTAGATGGCGTTGCCAAAACACGACATGAGTCGCTCCGGAAACAATCTCGCCATTGAACGTGTATCTCAATGGGACAGGATTCTTTGCTGATAGTTCTGGAATAAACAAACAGGTTCTGCTCCATTATTGTCATGCCTATAACATACAATTTGTTACACTCCGCAATTAAAAACCAAAGCAATTTCCGTATGGGAACGGAACAGATCTTTTGATTCACCTTGAAGATAAAGATAATATTTTCTTTTCTATTAGAACACTTTATTGAAATTGCAACCTGTATGAAAAAAAAATGGACTTAAAGCTAAGCTCAAACTACACAAAAATATCACAGTAAAATAATTTGTTTTGTTATTGTTTCTTTTTCTAATAAAAAGTACTTTTTTGTGTGTAAGCAAATTCGCGGTAAACTGCTAGTAAATCAGCTTGCAAAGGCCTCTTTGTCTCACTGCACTGGGAATGTAAGTAATTTAATTATTGTAACAGTAGCAGCGCAAAAATCTTACTAAAGCGTAAAATTATACAAATCTAAATATGCAATATTCATACGCTCACCTATAGCCTCTAAAATTTTAATTGGCCTAATACTAGATAAAATAAAGAAAGAGATACTATACATTACTGACGCTGAGGTAAGTGAAAAGAATTATTATTCAGCAGAAGTCACTGGCGCACTCTCCGCCTCTGTCCCTTGTTTTCTTCAGCGCTTTCTGAATGCTCTTAAGTGTACAACTATTGATCAAACTGATGAACGAACATCCCATTCCCAATAAAAGTTTTAATGTTCCAAACTTCTGAAATATAATAGCCGATGACACACTTTCAAAGCTTGACCTACCTTAAAGTATGTATTACGTTTAGTGATAATGTTCTTCATTTGGGCGCAAAAGAGCTCTGTAGCTGAACTGAATAATGTGGTGGCTAACGTACTGTAGTGTAACCATGTAATTCAGCAATTGTGTCTATTTCTTCACTCAACTTTGACTTAGTTGTTTTAGGGTCAAATTCTATATTATCTTCCCTTAATCAGGTTTGTATATCTCATTAGATGACGATGTCGTAGTTATGTAGTGGAATGATATGTTGCATTGTTCAGTGACAATAGGCGCATTGAATGGAAAAATGGTTTCTGAGGCAGTTCTTAAAAAAAAAAAAAAAAAAAAAAAAAAAAAAAAGTAATTCCTTTTGTTGACTTTTCATGGAAACAAAGATAATTCGGAACAAATATTTTTGTACTTTCCCTAATAGAATTTTCAGTCAGGTCAATGTAATCATCGTATTTTACATATCTACACTTTTCTTCTAACTAGATTAACACTAATCCACTTTTCGCCTATATAAACGAAA